>CM060415.1:108844205-109472284 GCA_030545235.1 Helianthus tuberosus | reverse complement strand
TACAAGTGGTATCAGAGCTCAGGAGGAAGAGTTCATACCAATTCAGCTGAAAATTCGGAATTTCTACACCTTCTTTTCAAAATTAAACTTGTTTTCAAGGTCAAAATGTCTTGAATTTCACATATTATACGCGCAATAGTGTTTTATCAAACCCTTGAAAGTTTCAGACTTAAAACCGGACAACAACTTGATCAATTTTGACAAAATCAGCTCGAGATGATGACATCAGCAATATTTCGCATGGAATTGCCTCTTAATTTCACACAAAATTACATTTTGTGATTAATTTCGATTGAAATTGCTGTTTGATTTCACACGAAATCAGATTTCATTTGAGATATTTCATACGAAATTACTATTTCGTTCCAAAGAGGCTATTTTCGTTTGAATCCAAGTTAATTTCGCACGAAATCATATTTCGTTTGGTTTGTTCGAACGAAATTAATATTTCATTTGAAAATTCTGATTTCGTTTGAATTGGTATTTCGTTTGAAATTGTAGTGCAGGTCATTTCGCTTGAGGAGATTATTTCGCTTGAGGAATTTCGTTTGAAAGTCTTTGTTTTTGAAAAATTTGTTACCAAATCATGGAAGAGGAATTGTATAACGCATTTGCTACAGCCCCGACTACTCCTACTGCCATTGCTCAGAATATGAACATGGAAAATGAAACTAGAACTTTGCAAAAACCCCCAAAGCTAATGGGAATTGAAGAGTATTATGGATGGAAAGATCGGTTTGAAAACGGGTTCAAGCAATTCATTTGAGATATTGGGAGTGTATTGAGAAAAAGTATGTTAAACCTCGTACTAATATGGGAGTTGTCAAAACTATTTCTGAATTTTCGGACAAAGAAAGAGATATGTATAAAATAGAAAAGATGATGATCAGTTTACTCCAGCAAGCTATCAAAGAAGATATCTTCATTTTACTTCAACATGATAATACTTCACGTTCAATTTGGGAAGCACTTCGAATTAAGTTTGAGGGAAGTGAGAAGATGATCAAGAGTAAAAAATCATTGTTAAAGAAAGAATTTGATTTATTTACAAGTTTATCGGGAGAAGATACAAAGAAAATGATTGAAAGATATTGTCACTTAGTACGATCAATGTCATTGTTAGGTATCAACAAAGATCGTGAAGAATGGGTTGACAAATTAGCTGATGCTTTACCTCAGAAAGAATGGGGTACATTTTTGATGATATTAAAGAATACTGGAGAATATGATGGTTTGACAATTTCTCAGTTCATTAAAAAGATTGAAGGACAAGATCTTGAGCAACAGAAGATTGCAAGAATGAACAATCCGAGTGCACAACAAGATGTTAAGATGTATTTTAAAGGAAGTGTTCAGAATATCGAAGCAAGACCAAAAATCCAAACTGTTTTCAGTGCTGAAAACTCATCTGAATCAATCAATCAAAGTCCAAACAGCAGCAGTGGATTTTCTTTATATCCAAGTGTTAATCCAATGGGATCAACCTCAAGTCATCAGTTTCAAAGCTCAAATAGCAGTAATGGTCAAATTTTGCACTGCAACATTGCGTTGCATCTTCAGAACGGTCAAAATTTATCTGAAGAGGTTGCTAAAAGTCATATGTCATTGCTAGCTACAGTGTTGGAATAATATGAAGGGTTGGTTGCAGGAAGGATCGGAAATCCTATGTTGACAAAAGAGGATTACGATCAGATTGATGCTGAGGAGATGGAACTCATGGATATTAAATGGTGTTTAGCGAGTGTTTTAAGAAGAGCAGAAAAATTCAAAATGATTACAGGAAGAGATGATTTCTTGGATGCAAATGTTTCTACTTTGGGTTTTGATAAATCTAAAGTTACTTGTTTTCGATGCAGGGAGAAAGGACATTTCAAGAGAGAATGTACCAATCGAGAAGCAAGTGGAGCAAAGAATCCGTTTGGTGGTAATGATTATTATCGGAAAGCTATATACCAACAAGTTGCTCATCAACCATATCAACAAAAAGAACCACAAACTGCACATGCTAAAATGATCGAAGAAGCAAATAAGAAAGCTTATTATGGTATAATTGACAAAATGATGAAAAAGTGGCAGAAGGTTTCAGTTGGGATAAATACATTCCCCCTGATTCAAAAGTAGTTGCTCTCATTGCACAAATAGTTCAAGAACCAGATTTGATAAAAGAATGGATGAAAGTGTTTGCTGATGATGAGAAGAATCAAGATGATGAATCTAGTTCTTCAGATGATAGTTCAGAATAGACACAAGTGTTTGATCAATCATCAACTGATGACAGTGATGATGAGGAAGAAAGGCATATTAATATTGCAAAAACTCATTTATCTCCTGAAAGTTTTCAATTTTATTTTGCAGATAGAGTGGAGAAGCTGAAGGAAAAACGTGAAGCAAAGAATCAGAAACAAGTAAAAAGTGAAAGTATTGCTCAGGAAAAGATTTCTAAACAAAGTGATGAAGTCAAAGTTACTGAAAAGGTTGAAGTTGCTAAGAAAGTGGTTGAAGCTGAAAAGGTGTTTGAAGTTGAGAAAATCATTGAAGTTGAGAAGATAGCAGAAGTTGAAAAGATAATCGAAGTTAAAAAAATTATAGAAGTGGAAAAGATTGTTGAAGTCATCAAACCTTGTCTAAAGTGTTTAGAGTCGTGTAAGCAGTGTGAAAAGAAAGATGAGAAATTGAGTGAGCAAGATAAGATGAAAGAAAAATTATTGTTCAATCTCAATTATGTGAAAGAATCATACGATGTGTAGAATAGAACGGTGATTGGTCTACAAAAGACAAATTCTGAAAGAGAAGATGCGTTAACAATGATGAATGCTGTGATGATGACAAAGCAGAAGGCCATTAACCATTACATTGAAGAATGTACAAAATTGAAGCAGGAGTTGGAGACAGAAAAGATAGAAAATGAAAGAATCAGAAGATTACTGCAAAGTTATTCTAGTTTTGATTATTTGATTGATAGAATTTATCCAACTGTTGCAGGTATGGAAGCCTTTCAAGATAAGAAGACTGAAGAAAAGGATACTGGTAAGAAACAAAGTGCAAATTATAAAAAGTGTCCGCCTCCGATCTAGGAAGGTTATTCTCCCAGAAAACCTAATGAGGAGCAAGTTAAAAAGGCAGTCAATATAAAGCTAAAGTCCGAAACAAATGATGAGTTACCAGAAAATATTGATGTCACGTTCACATAATCTGACACTGATCATGAGTCTGAGTTAATAAAAAAGGTAGTCGATCAGGTGTTGGATAAAGATGAGGAGTCAGAGTCAAAGTCTGAGTCAGAAAGTTCGAGTTCGTTGGTCAACAGTTCAAAACCATCGGTTAAAAGAGTTTACAATAAAGAATTCTTGTTATCAAAATCTAATTTGAATGACGAACAAATCAAAGTGGCATATACTTTGAATGATTCAGATAAATTATATTCTGATGAGGAATTTCCAATAAGAGGTGTTAAAACTGAAATGATAAACAAGGTTTTCAAACTAACAGAAATTAATATTTCTGAAATAAAAGATGAAAATCTTTCTGAAAAACCTAAAATTTACACCTCAAGAGTTCACTAACGTTTAAACAAGAAAAAGGGTTACAGTTCTGGTTCAGGTTATCAAAAGAAACCAAACCATAACGGTAATTTCAAAAAGAAAGGTCTCGGTTTTATTCCACTGATATTCGTTAATTTACACATATTTTAGTTCCCCGTTTTACCACTATTTTATGCGTTTTTGGCCGTAAAACCGTCATTCGGATACTTATTTATCTACATTTATGTTTACAGGCCTAAAACAGCATACCAGACAAGATGATAGCAAAAACGAGGACTTTCCGGACAAAACGACGAAGCTGCGGACATTCTGTTAAGGATTCTGAACTGGGCCTGTGGAACGACCGTTCCACCTGATGCACGGTCGTGCATCTCCGACAAAGTTGATCAGCTCGGTGATGAACGAGAGGTGCGACTGGGCGTTCTAGGAAAACAAGCAGCTCGGTGAAGAACGGACGTTCCATCTGTGGAACGACCGTGCGTATCCGATGAACCAACAGAGTCTCGGAAATGAACGACCGGTGCGACTCGGCGTGCAACAAGTAACCCGGAACTGAACGACCGTTCCACATGAAGAACGGTCGTGCCATATCGTATCCGGTCAAAGATCTGATGACGTATGCAGTATGGTGACCCATCCCCAATAATTGAATAAAGTGCACGGTCGTGCCATATGGGGAACGACCGTGCGACAGCGAAAAGTATAAAAACAGAACAGAAACCTTCTGTTCGATATTCTGGATTTTTGGAGAGCTTCACAGGCGATTTTCAGGCTCCGGAGGCATTAGCTTTCACCCGGATTCAAGCCACATTGTCTCGTTTAGCTCGATTACTACCCGGATCCTTAGTCTAGTACTTGTTTATGGTTTGATTTTCTAATCTTTCCATGTTTTTGTTAATCTTTCAAGTACTTAGATTATTGTTTATGAATTATTGTAGCCTTTGGGCAAAAACACAACAATCCCTTGCTTGATTATAGCTATTAGTATGTTAATCTTTGTTTGTAATGACACTTTGAAGTATTTTCTATGTTAATCTTTGATGATTAGTTTGCAACCTTGTTATTGATATTGATTTCTTGATTATAAGTAATTGTGTTGGATGATTGGTATTTGGTTAGTTAAGATAGTTGAAAAATGAAGCTTAATTAATCTTGTATTAGTAAACCTTGAACTTGGTTAACTAGTTTAGCTTGGTTTAAATGTGTGCATCATGATGCTAGAAATGGTTAGTGATTTAATAAAATGTAATTATTGTTAATCAAGAGAGCTTGCCGTCACGTAAGGACCTTAACGGGTTAGATGGTGTCGTTATAAATTCTTGCCATGATTTGTTAACTTAGTTAGTAGTTTAGGCCAAAATTGCTATCTTGGTGAATTATTATGCAAGATTTGTAAAATGAACTCGGTTGTGATTTAATCTAGTTTATGCTTGTCTCGGTGGTTGCATTGTGTTTATCGGTGTCTCTTTCCTTGATTAAGTGCGGTTAGAAAACTCCTAACGGATGACTAACTTATTTTTAAGAGATTTTCATAGACATTTATCAATTGCACGTTAAAGAACAATTTTAGGTGGTTAAAGTGTGTTTATCGTTTTAGCTTTCCGAATGATTGTCATGTTAGGATTCCCGAAAGGGATACTAATTGTCTTAAATTGGAATATTGACTGAATGCTTTTAGTGCCAAAACTGACTTAGTTGACATGCTGTGGTTGTGTATTAAGCAAGGCTTTTTATCTACTATCTATTATGTTTTTATTATGCTTTCGTTTATGCTTACTTTAGTTTAATTTAAAAAACCACAAAACTTATCTTTTTATCGGTAATTTAGTGACAAAGGTCTAGTATTATTTCTCCGCCCATTTCCTTGGATCGATACTTGGTTCTTACCTATACTTTACTACATATATGACGGGGTACACTTGCCTCTTTCGTGTGTGTTTTGATGTTAAAGTAATAATCACTTTTATAAATTTAAAACCAAATCGTGTGTAAATTCATTGGAAAATTATGTATATATACGCACACGTCAAGTTTTTGGCGCCGTTGCCGGGGAAATGGCGAGTTTTAGGAACGACCCGAGTCATTGTGTTATCGGCGTATATACTTGTTAATATTTGTGTATAATTTCTTGATTATTTATTTGTTTATTTATTTGTTAATATTTCTTGTTTTTTATTTGATTTATTCGTTTTCGCGTTATTTTTGTTCCATTTTTTATTTGATCCGGATTTATTTATTCACTTATTCTTTGGGTTTTCGGCACCCTAAAGCCATTTTTGTATTAGTCGATTCATTTATTTATTGTGTTGAATTTTTATAAAATTTCGGGCCCATTTTCGGATTTTTATAAAATTTTCAGCCCATTTATAATAATTTTCTGCTTCTATTCAGCTGAAAAAAAAGCAGAATTATTGTATTAATAAAATATTCATTGTGTCGATTTTTCGTTTGCAGGTTAATGTCCTATACCCCCGCTCCCAATCCTATTGAGCCGTCAGACGAGCCCGAGCGTGATCTGAGGAGACGTCTTCGTGAGAAATCTCGTGCAGTTGGGCAGATACTCGCAGCAGGAGAGCCGGAGCCGGTGGTACCCGTTGAAGCCGAGGGCTCAGGGGGAGACGCAATCATGGCAGACGATAATCAACCTTTGAATGAGACGAATCAACCCGGACGAGAGGGCTTGGAGCCCAGTATTATTAGACCTACTATTGATGCGCCTTCATTTGAAATAAAATCTAGTATTATTAACATGGTGCAGAATTCAGTACAGTTCGACGGGCGTGAGCACGAGGATCCCGGGAGACACATTGCGGCATTCCTCCATGTTTGCTCCACATTCAAGATTAGGGATGTTTCGGAGGACGCAATTCGGTTGAGGTTGTTTCCATTTTCATTGCGTGATAAAGCCAGAGCTTGGCTTATGTCACTCCCAGCCAGGTCCATCAGGACCTGGAATCAGTTGGCGGAGCAGTTTATGCATAAATACTTTCCACCTGAGAAAACGAACAAGCTACGGAACCGGATTACTTCATTTCGCCAGGACGAGAGCGAATCGTTGCATGCAGCTTGGGAGAGATTCAAGGATTTGTTGATTGATGTGCCACATCACGGCTATTCCAAGAGACAGCTGGTTTTGACATTCTATCAGGGGCTCAGCTACAACACGCAGGAGCGATTAGATGTTAACGCAGGAGGCGATCTGGGAACGAAGACGCCGGCGGAAGCGTACGATATCATAGAGAAAGTTGCGTTGAAATCCAGCTCACGTCGGGAAGGCGATAGAGGTCGGGCTACATCATCATCTCGCCCAGGAGCTCACGCTGTGGACGATTACACAGCCATTACTGCGCAAATCTCGGCTCTGGCGACGAAATTCGATAAATCTCAAACAGCCGCGCAAGTTGGCCCTGGATGTGACCAGTGTGGAGTGTCACATGTGCCAGGTACGTGTGAGCAGGGTGTTATGTTTACCGGTCACGAAGAGGTGAACTACATGGGCAATCAAATCAGGCCCCAAAATAACCCCTACAGCAACACGTACAATCCAGGGTGGAGAAATCACCCAAACTTTGGGTGGAAATCTGGTTCTGGGAACCAAAACGCGCCCGGTTTTGCTCAACATGCTCCCGCGCCACAACAATCTCACGGTCAATCCTTTCAGCCTCAATATCATAATCAAGGCTCAGGAAGCAGTTCACAGCCGCACGCCTCTCAAAGCAACGCAAAGCTAGAGGAAATGATGGCGCAACTGCTGAACAACTCCAATAGTGCTAATCAAATTTCTGAGAAACGATATCAGCAGCATGAGGAGCGGTTCTTGGTCAACGAAGGAGAAATGCGGAGTCAAAAGGCTTCCATTCAGAATGTCGAGAATCAAGTGGGCCAGTTGTCGGAGAGACCTCCGGGTGGTCTTCCGGGCAACACGGAGCAGAATCCGAAGGGGCGTGGTAATGGCCCGCACACGTAAAGTGTGGGGACATGAGTCTTGCTATCGACTCGCCGACAAAAATTTAGCATGAGTCTTGCTATCGACTCGCCGACAAAAATTTAGCATGAGTCTACGCTGCTGACTCGCCGACAAAAATGCAGCAGGAGCGTCTTTGGCGCTATAAAGGGTAAAATAGTCCTTTTTTGTATTTTTGTAGTTTTAGCGTAATTTAGGTTAGTTAGGTAGTTTACGTTAGTTTGTTTAGTTTTCGTACGTGTCGAGCGAAGGTTCTGTATTGCAATATTGTTAGAACAGTTGGTGTGTCGAAAAAATGGCAAAAAACGGCCGAAACAGTTGCTGGAAATAGCTTCTGTGGAAAATTCTGTATCTGCACCTGATGCACGACCGTTCCTCGGGTCGCACGACCGTGCGATTCTGAGCAAGCCAGAACGGTTAGTCGCACCCTCGGTGCATTTCCGAGAAGAAGCTGCTGGGTTTGAACGACGTCGGTGACGCACGACCGTTCCATAGGTCGCACGACCGTGAGTCAGGCTGAGGGCAATTTTGTCATTTTGCACATTATATATACCATCATCTGCTGCAAAATCCCTCATTCGCGAACCCTAGCCGCTGCAGACCGTTCCAGGGCGATTCTTCATCATATCGCACGTTTTTTCGCACGATCTAACACCCTTCTTCGCACGGTACGTTCCTAGTTGTAGATTTCTTGTTTTCTTGCTTTTTAGGTTAGATTTCTTCCGATTCTTCAAGGAATTTTTAGGGTTCTCTTCATAAACAAATTGAAACCCTAACCCTTGTTTAATTGAAGTATCGTGAACACCCGGTTGACTTTCAGACCCCTGATTGGCCCAATACTTGTTGAAATTTTGCAAAGATCAGATTGTTCTAAGAACAGGGGTCGAAATCTGCAGACACGAAGTCGCACGGTCGTTCCTCCTGTGGAACGGTCGTGCATCACCGGCTTGTTCACGATATCGTCTGGGCTTGGTCTGTTAGTTCTCGGAGACGCACGACCGTGCGTCTCGAAGAACGACCGTGCCATTCGCCCAGTACAGTTAGACAGTTTCTTCATAATTTGCTGCTCGGCTGTTTTCAATTCATTTCTCTCCTGTTTCTGTTTTTCTAACAATTTTCCCCATTACAGATGAACCATCCCTTCCTACAGTTCGACCCCAACATTGAGAAAGAAGCTTTATGTATACCGAAGCGCGACGCATTGTGGGCAAGACGGGGGCAGTTTGGAGTCCCCCGATGGTTAGATTGGGAAGTAATGCGTGAACTCAATAAGTATGATCGACTGGACGACATGATGAATCGCCCGCTTGCAAATCTGGTCGCTTGCACGCGACCCGTTTACCGGGAGTTGACAATTGAATTCTTCGCATCGTATGCCTATGAAAGGCCGGTTGCACATACAGAGCTCGATTTTCGCTACAGGGAGCGGGTGACCTTCAGGTTATGTAGACGATGGCATACATGGTCAGTTGGTCGTTTGGGAAGAAGGCTTGGGATTTATACTCGGGAGGACATGGATGATCCCGACGTCTTCAACGATCAGTTCAACTTCCCTAATGATGCAGCGCGAGATGCATTTTGGGCTCGAAATGCCGTTGGGGAACCCTACAACCCGAGGATGTCAAAGGCCTCGCGACTCAGAGACCCTCTGGTGCGAGTGATGCACCATGTATTCAGCCATTCGATATGCGGTCGCATGGACAGTCTCGGTAACTGTCCCACACCTGACTTGCTTTTTCTATATGCGTTGGTTGACAAAGCACCAATCAACCTAGCCGCACGAATGGCAGAGTACTTTGTCAAGAGTTCGGGGCGCACTCAGAGCAGTGAGATACATGGCGGTCAGTACGTGACCGAAATAGCGTACAATGAGCGCTATATGACGCCGGGGGTTCTTCAGGGTCTCACTTTGATTACTGAGGGGGTTCATGTTGATATCCGGTCTCTGAAGTTCATGGGGGTGATTGCTGAGCTTGATAGAGGAGATAGGTTGAGGGGATTGAACAACGAGGTCTGGGACCCGTTGCCTCCAGGTGAAGGGGAAGATGAGGATGAAGAAATGGGAGAGCAGCACGAGCCACAGCCACCGACACCACCACACTCGCCGCAGCACCATGCATTTCATCAGCATGAGGACTGGCCCAAGTTCTACCAGCAGTTCCAGGATATGCGTGTGACGCAGGAGCAGCATGGTACATACTTTGATGAGATTAGATCTAGCCAGGACCAGATCCGGGCTAACCAGGATAAGATTCGAGCCAGTCAGGCTCAGATTCGGGCCACACATGACCAGCTTCGGCAGAGCCAGGATACTTTATATCAGGGGGTCAGTGCGGGATTCTCATATCTTTTCGGGGAGATGCATCACGCATACCCCGACTACTTTCAGCACCCTCCGGAGTTCCCACCGTGGAACCCCCCTGGCCATGGCGATCAGGGCCCATCTGGCACGAGACATGATGATGATGATGATGATGAGTAGTTGGCGGTGGTGATAGCATTTGGTGGTGTTTTATCTTTCAGTACTTTGCTTTTATTTGGGTGTTTATTTTGACTATTATTTAAAACACCTCGGTTATGTATTTTCAGACAATTTCCTTTGTATTTTGTTTGGATTTTAGTACTTATGTATATTATGGTTGTTTTGTGATTTTTTCTGTTTCTGTTATATTTTGGGTGCACATGACATACTCGCAGGTTTTATCTATCGGATCTTGGACCGGAGCACGTACCAGATACAACTTCGGAAGTCTCGTGGCACCAACATCATCTTGAGGGGAGTATTTTTATCCCTTTCTCTATATTTCGGGTCTCGCATTGGGGACAATGCGAAGTTCAAGTGTGGGGAGGGGGTTAACTTTGTTAACTTAGCTTTGTTTGTCCTCTTATATATATAAAAAAAAATCAGAAAATCAGAAAAATCATTCAAAAATACTTGTATTTTGTATATATTTTAGTAAATAAACCGGTTGGTTGTGTTTTAGAAAGCATCGGACTTGATAAAAACTCGACAAGCAAAATATTTTTGAAAAAGGAAACCGGATTGCGTGACAAACAAAGAAAGACTTACATGATAGTTTTCACACTTTTACCCATTCCTTCCGTTACGTGAGCATATTTGAGCTTAGATTGTTATATATTTGTTCATTTCGGATATAGGAGTGAGCCGGATGTTATGTGCAATAATTTAGAACTTGTCACTAGTATGCTTGTTAAGACCATGAACTTGTGAATTTGTGTAAAAGTGATAGAGGCACTTAGATTACCCCTTTGTTGTGTACCTTGTTCTTTGTGTTGTGCTTCCCGTTCACCTTATATTACCCTTTAGGATTAACCTTGTCGAGCCTTCCCGTTCATCTTTGTTTACCCACATTATCGCCCACTTAGCCAAATTTAGCCTTTTTATGTTTTAAACCTTTTTAGTGTTGAAACTCGGTTAAAATAATAGTTTAACTAGCTTGTTATTGTTTATATTTCTTTGTTTGTAATGAAAAAAAAAAAAAACAGAAAATAAATCACCCTAAAATAGGGCGAAGTTGATAGAAATCGAGCAATTTTGAATGCTTAAATGTTAAAAATATCGTTGATAAGCTCGATTGCGCTTTAGTCGCCTTTTTAAGGCGTTTGTATGTATAGTTATACTATTTTGTTGCTAGTTAAACGCTAAAACCGAGTTTTAACCATTTTCGCCACTTTAAATGTCCACTTCCTTACCCTTCGCCCAAGCCTAACGTTACAACCCGTAAAGACCTCTTGATTTACACTTATTCGCATGTTAGTTGGTGGAGACGAGATCTTATGACAAGCTTATGTTATTGCGCATTTCATTGACTAGGCATTGAGTGTTTACACGTACACATTTTATGTATGTTTCATAAATAAAACCGAGTGTGTGTGAACATTGTGAGTTGTGTGTAGATTAACATGTGAGTCAATTAAATGTTTTGTTACGGCTTTTTGGTTGTCGCTTTTTAATTGCATATGCTTGTTGGGGTTTGAATCTTTTGATGTTGTCTTTCGACAAACCGGCTAACCGTTTATATTAGTTTTCAATAAATTAGTGTGTAAATTTTCGTTCTTGTTTGTTTATGTCTTTTATTGCTTTTTAGTTTAGCTTGCTTGAGGACAAGCAAGGTTCAAGTGTGGGGAGATTTGATATTCGTTAATTTACACATATTTTAGTTCCCCGTTTTACCCCTATTTTATGCGTTTTTGGCCGTAAAACCGTCATTCGGATACTTATTTATCTACATTTATGTTTACAGGCCTAAAACAGCATACCAGACAAGATGATAGCAAAAACGAGGACTTTCCGGACAAAACGACGAAGCTGCGGACATTCTGTTAAGGATTCTGAACTGGGCCTGTGGAACGACTGTTCCACCTGATGCACGGTCGTGCATCTCCGACAAAGTTGATCAGCTCGGTGATGAACGAGAGGTGCGACTGGGCGTTCTAGGAAAACAAGCAGCTCGGTGAAGAACGGACGTTCCATCTGTGGAACGACCGTGCGTATCCGATGAACCAACAGAGTCTCGGAAATGAACGACCGGTGCGACTCGGCGTGCAACAAGTAACCCGGAACTGAACGACCGTTCCACATGAAGAACGGTCGTGCCATATCGTATCCGGTCAAAGATCTGATGACGTATGCAGTATGGTGACCCATCCCCAATAATTGAATAAAGTGCACGGTCGTGCCATATGGGGAACGACCGTGCGACAGCGAAAAGTATAAAAACAGAACAGAAACCTTCTGTTCGATATTCTGGATTTTTGGAGAGCTTCACAGGCGATTTTCAGGCTCCGGAGGCATTAGCTTTCACCCGGATTCAAGCCACATTGTCTCGTTTAGCTCGATTACTACCCGGATCCTTAGTCTAGTACTTGTTTATGGTTTGATTTTCTAATCTTTCCATGTTTTTGTTAATCTTTCAAGTACTTAGATTATTGTTTATGAATTATTGTAGCCTTTGGGCAAAAACACAACAATCCCTTGCTTGATTATAGCTATTAGTATGTTAATCTTTGTTTGTAATGACACTTTGAAGTATTTTCTATGTTAATCTTTGATGATTAGTTTGCAACCTTGTTATTGATATTGATTTCTTGATTATAAGTAATTGTGTTGGATGATTGGTATTTGGTTAGTTAAGATAGTTGAAAAATGAAGCTTAATTAATCTTGTATTAGTAAACCTTGAACTTGGTTAACTAGTTTAGCTTGGTTTAAATGTGTGCATCATGATGCTAGAAATGGTTAGTGATTTAATAAAATGTAATTATTGTTAATCAAGAGAGCTTGCCGTCACGTAAGGACCTTAACGGGTTAGATGGTGTCGTTATAAATTCTTGCCATGATTTGTTAACTTAGTTAGTAGTTTAGGCCAAAATTGCTATCTTGGTGAATTATTATGCAAGATTTGTAAAATGAACTCGGTTGTGATTTAATCTAGTTTATGCTTGTCTCGGTGGTTGCATTGTGTTTATCGGTGTCTCTTTCCTTGATTAAGTGCGGTTAGAAAACTCCTAACGGATGACTAACTTATTTTTAAGAGATTTTCATAGACATTTATCAATTGCACGTTAAAGAACAATTTTAGGTGGTTAAAGTGTGTTTATCGTTTTAGCTTTCCGAATGATTGTCATGTTAGGATTCCCGAAAGGGATACTAATTGTCTTAAATTGGAATATTGACCGAATGCTTTTAGTGCCAAAACTGACTTAGTTGACATGCTGTGGTTGTGTATTAAGCAAGGCTTTTTATCTACTATCTATTATGTTTTTATTATGCTTTCGTTTATGCTTACTTTAGTTTAATTTAAAAAACCACAAAACTTATCTTTTTACCGGTAATTTAGTGACAAAGGTCTAGTATTATTTCTCCGCCCATTTCCTTGGATCGATACTTGGTTCTTACCTATACTTTACTACATATATGACGGGGTACACTTGCCTCTTTCGTGTGTGTTTTGATGTTAAAGTAATAATCACTTTTATAAATTTAAAACCAAATCGTGTGTAAATTCATTGCAAAATTATGTATATATACGCACACGTCAAGTTTTTGGAGACAGAAAAGATAGAAAATGAAAGAATCAGAAGATTACTGCAAAGTTATTCTAGTTTTGATTATTTGATTGATAGAATTTATCCAACTGTTGTAGGTATGGAAGCCTTTCAAGATAAGAAGACTGAAGAAAAGGATACTGGTAAGAAACAAAGTGCAAATTATAAAAAGTGTCCGCCTCCGATCTGGGAAGGTTATTCTCCCAGAAAACCTAATGAGGAGCAAGTTAAAAAGGCAGTCAATATAAAGCTAAAGTCCGAAACAAATGATGAGTTACCAGAAAATATTGATGTCACGTTCACATCATCTGACACTGATCATGAGTCTGAGTTAATAAAAAAGGTAGTCGATCAGGTGTTGGATAAAGATGAGGAGTCAGAGTCAAAGTCTGAGTCTGAGTCAGAAAGTTCGAGTTCGTTGGTCAACAGTTCAAAACCATCGGTTAAAAGAGTTTACAATAAAGAATTCTTGTTATCAAAATCTAATTTGAATGACGAACAAATCAAAGTGGCATATACTTTGAATGATTCAGATAAATTATATTCTGATGAGGAATTTCCAATAAGAGGTGTTAAAACTGAAATGATAAACAAGGTTTTCAAACTAACAGAAATTAATATTTCTGAAATAAAAGATGAAAATCTTTCTGAAAAACCTAAATTTTACACCTCAAGAGTTCACTAATGTTTAAACAAGAAAAAGGGTTACAGTTCTGGTTCAGGTTATCAAAAGAAACCAAACCATAACGGTAATTTCAAAAAGAAAGGTCTCGGTTTTATTCCACCGAAAAATTATAAAAATGAGAAATTTTCTAAAACAAAAGCTGTATTTGTTTCAGGGACAAGTTCGGAAGAAGAACAAAAGAGCTCATTCTGGAAGCAAACAAACAAAGAGTTCTTTGCTGAAAAACAAAAATTTGAGAAGAATGGAGCTTATCAGAGAAAGGAGACAAGAACCTGTTACAGATGTCAAGAAGTTGGTCACATAGCCTGGAACTGTCCAATGGCTACCAATACAAAACTGGAAGTTGTTTCTAAACTCAAAGAAAAGATTGTTGATAAAACCGAACCACCAACTGAAAAATTCAAAGTGTTTAAAAACTCAACATATGAGTGAATGTTCGAAAAGATTTTACAAGAGAAGAGTGAACCTTGACAACCAGAAATGGGTTGTTAAGAAATATGATGTGAAATCTGGCGATGAATCTGATTCCACAAAGTCAGAGGAGTCACAAGTTGAGCTAAAAATAGAAACTTCAGTACCGCCAATGGATGATGTCAATTTTCCACCATTGAGGGCTGAAAATTTTAAACAAAAAGTTGGAAAGGTTGAGATTTCGAATTAATTCTATTCTGAGAAGAAAGAATTTGATGTCGATAAGGTTTTTAATGGAAATGTGAAAAAGATTTTTGGGAAGATGGTCGATGGGAAGGTAAAAGGGGTAAAAGAGTTTTATGAAACAAAGAAGGCAACTTACATTCCGAGTGAAGATGAGGAGGTAACATCCAAGTTTGGTGAAGCTTGGATGTCTGTTTTTCATATGTAAAAAGGTATGACTTGCCGGAGCTTCCAAGTTGGTAATCGTGGAGCAGGAATCGGCATCTTTCTTGAGAAATTCACGAAAGTGATTTCGACTTACAAGTGGTAAATCAGGGACATTAAGTTGTACTTGATTTTCTACAAGTGGTACTTGTTTTGGTAAAAAATTACCTAAGCAATTAAGTGATCAAATTAGTTTTGTGAGGTAGTGTGCTAGTAATACTTTGTGAAAAATATGTTGGTTTATTAGTTTGCAAAAACAATTATCAGGATACGGCTCAGGATATCGAGCTGTATCTATAATCAAACAATGAGCAAAAATGTAAAGGTTGACACGTGATGTACGAGGAAAGCCCTTGATCAATCTAGATCTCCGGCATAAAACCTCGGGAGCTGACAATCGTCGGCTGCCTTGTTCTTCTTATTGCTTGAATAACCAGGATACAGTGCAGGATAATGCTCAGATCGCTACTAAGTGGTACAATGATTGTAAGTGATGAGTGTTTGTGCGTGATTGCTGCTAGAAAAGAGAGTGAATGAGTAGGTGAATTCGAATGTGTGACCTATGGATCTGGCATCTCCTTTATATAGTTACAAGAAATAACTAATTATGCTAAAAATCCGGGATATTATGCTAAAAATCCGGGATACTGAGATTATTTCCTTTCTGAACGTTGCAAGGCTGTTTCAACTTGTTTTCTACGCGCTTACTAACTATAACTCCGGGATTTAAGCTTCCATAACCGTTATAACATTAATATCTTTGACCAGTGTTCGCAACTTCCCATAAAACATGCCAATCTTCAATGCTGACTGTTACAAGAGCTATTTTTCCGCCATCAACGTCCTTATCCTAACCAATTTGAGTGGGTCTTCAGGATGACTTGGTCTTCATGAACGTTAGTCCCTTGTAGCCAATGTTTACAAGCAAATTGTTAGTAATAGTCAGGATACTGCCTCAGGATGTTACCAATATCCTGGTCCGGTATCCTGATTCGGTATCCTGATCATATACAACTAATAAAAAATCAAGATACAAAGTCAGGATATGGGCTCAGAATTTCACGCATAACAATTGTCCCCAAAAATATAACTGTTGGATATCCTGATTCCAACGGATATATTTTTTAGTCATTCCAACATGTCTGGTAAGGATATATGTTTTCTTCGATCTTGAGAAGCTTGACAGCTATCCCAAGCCTGTCCTGGTGAAAAAGGAGCCATCTGTTGCTGCTGCCAAAGGTTTCTCTTATGATGACCTTGGCTTCACGGAATCTATCGAGCCCATGACCTCCTTCCCTAATAAGGTAAGTATCCAGATCCTGTATCCCGTACACATATACTGAACCTGTATCCTGGTTAGTCTGTCTTTAATGACACCTGTATTTTGTAGGGTCTAAATCATCCGGTCGTCTTGCACTTAGAACAATTTTAATTTCCTGCAAGTAGAATAGTTTGACAGTTGAAGGTGGAGGGATCCTGTGTTTTCAGGACGAAGCCTTCAACTGTTTACATAAATATGCTTCAAAAACTTAATTGTGTCCTCAGTGGATGGGTCTCTTTTTGAGACGAAACCAAGAATACAATCTTTTGGACTAATAATAATAAACTGACCTTTTAGTCTTATTTATTATGTTTTTATTTTGAAAGGTATGTTTTGAATATCCTGATCAAATATCCTGGTCAGGATACTGATGAAATGTCTTCTAAATGTTAGACAAAACTTGGTTGAATATGACTTTTTAGAAAACTTAGATCATTTAGATAAGGTTTTCGAGACTTGAAGAATAATAAATCATACCAGAAACACTTAGGCAATAATTTCCAACCTTAACCTTTGAATCCTTTGCAATGTCCCCGGCATGGATGTCCCCTGTCTGTGCAGGATATTGCATCCGTGCATGACATACTTGAGTATTTCTTCACTTAGTGATTAAACTTCGTAGCTTCTTATCCACAAAAGAACGTGTGTAATCACAGCTTGTCATATCTTTGCAATCTTGTTAAAAACTTTAGTTTTACTGGGGATAAACCCTTAATGTACTGGGAATAAACCCTTAGTATCCTGGGGAAAATCCCAAATTTTCGTGCGCTACAGGCGGGAGTGTATAAACTCCAAGACTTAGAAAGGTGAAAACCTTTAAACCTTAGAGAGTATGAAAATACCCTTTCGCGAGAGAGGGTGATCAATCCTCATATACCTTAAGGATCCAGGGTATAGCCAACAGTAACGAAATTGTCAGCCACTTTTACATGAACTGGTCCCGCCACCTTGAACTATCCCTGGATAACTTGCGCTCCAGGCGGGGTGTTTAAACCCAATTCGTGAGAAAGGTGAATACCTTTAAACCTGTGAAGGGATCAGGATCCCTTAAACGTGAGAGAGGGGGCCAATCCTCTAATCTTTCGAAGTATCCTGAGTGTGTATCTTGGAGCTATATCCCGAAGCATATTCTGCAAAACAACCTTAAACTAAGGTGGGTGTTAGCTTGGCTAACACCCCTCCGATGCTTAAGTTAGTATTGGGTTCAAATAAAATAAATTATATTTAAAAGAGACATAATTCATACCATCTTGAGTTAGAAATTAAATTCTAAACTCACTTGAAATAGGCTTTGAGATGTATAGCATTCCAGGATCTTGGTAGTATATCCCCCTCCATATTCTTAAGCTGTTATGCTCCTTTTCCGGATTCCGATTCAATCTCATAGGGTCCTTCCCACTTTGGAGCCAACTTTCCATCAGCAGGATTCGTAGTATTCTGAAAAGTTTTCCTTAACACCCAATCTCCGACTTAGAACCTTCTAGTCCTTGTATTCTTGTTATATGCTCTGGATATCCTCTGTTGATATGCCGCCATCCTTAGCTTTCCTGCATCTCTTGTCTCATCAATAGTATCCAGTTCTTGACATAAGATTTCAGGATTTGATTCAGGATCCCGTAGGCTTGATCTAGCTGTCGGTATCACCATTTCTGTCGGGATCACTGCTTCTGCCCCAAATACCAAAGAAAATGGGGTTTGCCCAGTAGCATTCTTCATAGTTGTTCTATCAGCCCATAGGACAAATGGTAGTTCCTCTGCCCATTTTCCTTTTTTGGCACCTAACCTCTTCTTTAAATTGTTGACGGTTATCTTGTTCGAGGATTCTACTTGTCCATTCGCTTGAGGGTGCACTGGTGTTGACGTGATCATCTTAATTCCCCAACTTTTGCAAAAATCAGTAGTTCTTTTGCTGATGAACTGAGATCCATTATCACAAACTATCTCAGCTGGTACCCCAAACCTAGTCAGGATATTTCTCTTTATGAAGGATACCACTTCTTGGTCTCTAACTTGAACAAATGCTTCTGCTTCAATCCACTTGGAGAAATAATCCGTCATTGCTAACATGAAAGTCTTTCCTCCTGGAGCCTTTGGAAGCTTTCCCAGTATATCCATACCCCATTTCATAAACGGCCATGGGGATACGATAGGATATAATGGTTCTGCTGGCTGATGCAGGATGTTGCCATGTCTTTGACATGCATCGCATTTCTGAGCATACTCCACGACATCCTTTCTCATGGTCGGCCAGTAATATCCTGTTCTGAACACCTTCGAGAACAGAGATTTGCCCCCAGTATGGTTGCCACAGTCTCCTTCGTGTATATCCTGAAGTACCTCCTTGGTTTCAGGATCTTCCAAGCACCTTAGGTACAGACCTGCAAGGGATTTCTTAAACAAAATATTATTTATAATAGTAAAACGAGATACCTTCATCCTAAAAGCCTTAGGATTTGCATCCTTTGGGATATCTCCTTCTTGAAGATACTTCACAATTGGAGTCATCCAGGATTTAGGATCCTTCTCAGGATATCCATCACCAGGATCCTGGATACATGCTACTTCTTTATCCTGAGATTTGAAATGTTCCATTGCAGGATACAAGATGTGCACTATTGGTATCTGAGTTCCCTCCGGTATCCTGACAGTAGATCCTAAGTTTGCTATAGCGTCAGTGTGACACCCGGCCTTCACAGAGTGAAGACACGCTCCATTAACTTATACATTCACTTAGGCATTACAATTGAGTTCGAGTAGACCTAGTACCTTAGAAATTTTACAAACGCTCACGACACAGTATACTTAAGTAAATAGTTATGTGATATCCCCTGTTATGTGAAACGAGTGTAAACTATGTGAAATTTCATGTTATGCGAATTATGTGACTTTACGTGATACGTGACTTAATGTACTATTTGGCTTAAATGATTCGTCTTGTAAACTTTCGTGAAACTATGTGTATTAACGTGCAACAATAAGGTTATTAAACTGTCATATGACTTAGCCTAAATTTCGAGGACGAAATTCCTGTAACATGGGGAGAATGTGACAACCCGTACTGTCACCGCCGAGAAAAAAGTATTTTAGTAACATTTGTAATTGTTAATATTATTATTATTATTATTATTATTATTATTATTATTATTATTATTATTGTTATTACTATTATTCATTTACTAAATAATAATAACCTGCGAAGTGAGAAACTTGTTGTTTTACTGACAACCCGACCCGAACTTGCACACTTATTATTATGATAACCATACATAGTTAACCCAAGCTCAAGTATAGATTTAGAAATTGGGCCGGTGATACATATGGGCTGCAAACTCAATTAACCCACACACACTTTCCTTTGGGCCGGAGGCCACACTCCTCTCATGTCTCCTCTTCCTCGGCCCACATGCACCCTTATGTATACGTATTGTATGTGATGTTTTCCCATGATTTTACAAAAGCACGCATTAGAATTATAAACCCTAGTTACTCTCCTCTCTCTCTTGGCGACGACAACAGGAAGAAAACTCTCCTCCTCATTCCTGTGATCTTTGGCTGAAACCTCTTGGGTAGTAAGGTTCTGTATCAACATAAACGCACCCCCACTATTCACTCTATTCACCTCTCTCTCCTGTGATTACATCCGACCACCACCGTGTCCGGCGGCGGCGCAGTGGTGTTGGGGAACGACATTAGCAGCCTCAATCGTGGGAGCCCCGATGATGAACAAGGGTTCCAGCCGAACTCCGAGATGAAGATAATGGCGGGGTGCAGTTTCGTCGATGACGACAGGATCTCGGATGACAGCAGTGCCATGGAGGTTCTCGTTGGATTGGAGTTTTGTCTCGGGTCGCACACACGTCCACCCGTTTCACGTTTTCTCTGATCAGTAATGTGCTACCTTATAATCATATATATGTGTGTTTACTATGGATTCGGTTGGATATTTGTGTATGTTGACCGTTTGATATATGTATATTTATATATATATATGAGATTTGAAAGAATGTTTTTGAAATAAAGAGTGCAACAGAATATGTATGTTATTTGTGAAGCTGGGCGGTTGTTTGTTGCTGCTTGTTGATTTGATGATTAACATGGTTTAGAAACATGTTATAAAATAAACAATGAAATAGGGTTTTGGTGTGTTGCAAGGTGTTATGAATCTGGGTTTTATTTGAAGGTTGTTACTATGCTCTTGGAAGGTACAAGTGGTATATACGCAGGGTACAATTGATTATTGCAAATGCTTAGGAGATATCGATGTGTCATGAATGATTGAATGTTGGTGATTAGGATGATAAATGTCTCATAGTTAGCAAAGATCTGGAATGTAAATGCTCAAATGCATAACTGTGCGACTAAAATAAGATGATTGTAGTTTGAAAGCTTGATTCTATGTATTCATGGTGTGTACAACTTTGTAGGCCTAAGGTACAACTAGTAATGCATGGTTGATTATTGGAAGATAGTGTTATGTCATGTGATCAGACTTCTTGGACATACATCAGGGAAACAAGTGAACCAATGATTGATAGGATGCATATTTGATTCGCACACTTGACAAGTGGGCCGCACATTAAACGTACATTGGGCCTTATTCTACTGGGCCGCACACTAGAAAAGCCCAAACCTTTTATGGGCCACACACACAGCTCACTGTTTCATGTCATTTCGTGTTAATTGTTTTACAAATGGATTATTTATGATTAAGTGTTATGCCATAACTGTTATTTGTACACTACTTGACAAATACGTGTTAGATTCGTGTAGCTTATACGTGATTACTTGTTTACCGTCCTAACGTGTGGTAACCATAATAGGGTGTGGTTGACCAACTTAGGACAAACGCTTTAATTACCGAGAAAACCGAGGTGAGTTCACACTTTCCACAAGGCATGGGATTCCCAAGGGTTGGGAATGGTTAAAGGATTTAAACTGAAACTGCGTGATCTCCTGGCTTGGGAGACGTACACACCCTCTTTATTGAAGGGTGACAACACGTGATAATGATATAATTGGAACCTTCGTAATCTCTGTCACACCCTGGCTTTGCGGAAGCGTGGTTAATTTTGGTGTGACTTCTTAATACCATAGCTTAATCATACCAAAGCTATATGAGTTAAAAACATGCAAGATCATCCATTAAGTTTTGAAAAACCAAACACAATACCATTGTTTTAACCAACAACCATAACCTTGTCCAACAGACGTTACAACTTGAAACATAACATAAACATGGTTTAAGGACTGTGTCTTGTCCAGGAAAGAGACACATCCCCTAAACCCCGGATGACCTTGGAAACTAGTGCAGCGGAAAACATGCCATACCGTGCCAGATCTCGTTAATTTCCTGAAATACATGTAAGTTGAAAAATCAACAATAATGTTGAGCGAGTTCATGTGCAAGTGAGTAAGTAAAAACACTTGTAAGTATAAAAGTTCCCTGGTATGTAGTAGTGTAAGAGGACTTGTGATCACCAATGGTTTGCAAGGCCATTAGCATGTTGTGAAATGCAAGTAGGTAGACACAACCCTAGCCGATTTTTGCGTTGGGTACCAAGTCACTCCGGGTCCGTTCTGTTGGTCCTCCGAGAGGTCCGTTCTGTTGGGCCGGGAGCTGGGCTCGCTACACCCAGATAGATCTACCGCTCGAGTCCCTCGGTGTTCTAACTACCCATTCACATGATCTAAACCTCCTTACGTAAATCATACCGTGTATAATAGTACTTGTAAACAAAGTAACATGTATTTCACCCCCGCAGTTAAGAAAACTGAAAACAGTTAGAGAAAAGGGGGACATGAACTCACAGTGAATGCACGTCTCTACCAAGTGTCTCCAATACAGTAAGCTGTGCAACGACCTACAAGTGCTAATTCTATTAGACGGACGGCCGTGCTTTAGCTTTATAGTTTAAGTCTTTGGGAAATAGTTAGACAACTATTTCGTGTTTATGTTCTGTATACACTTGGTAGTTATACTTCTTCCCAAGGATGGGGGATACAATACATGTGCGTAAGTTACGTTTTAACAGGCGTGTGGTAATGTAATTACCGGTGTAACTTATATGTTTGTGGAAGCGTTCGTAAAGTTTTGGAATCATTAACGCTTGTAAATATTATTTTTACTCTAAAATAATATTTATGTATTTTCACAAAATAATCATAAACAGTGTTGTGACAAACATATTTATCACGTTAATCTTTGTGAAAATCCCACCTCCGAATATTTAGTAATTAAAGTCATGGCGAAATTTTATGTTTCGAAGATATGTCGAAAATAGTTCTAACACTTGTTGTGTAAATAATTCTAAGTGTTAGGTTTTTAGAAAATTTCGCCAGAGTTTCCTCTGTAACTGGAGGTGGGCACGCTTTCAAGCGTATCATTTTTCTTTTTGAAAACAACCCATGATTATCAACAATCAACCCTTACGTTTTAACACGCGAAACGCTACCCTTGTCGTTTCAGTTTCAATATGTGGAAACTGGACTGTTTTTGGACGACTAAATAAAATACTTAACCCTTTCCAAAAATTCCCAAATTTTTACGGGTCGTCCTAATCGACCCAAAAATGATTGTATAAAAATATCGGGGTCCAGTTTCTTATCAATAATTTATAGAAAATCGTTTACCGAACTGTGATCAGATTTGTCACATTCTGATCACAGTTTATGGAAAAATTCGTCAAAAATTCCTCGTATGTCCGTTTATCGAAATTCCAGTTTGAGGGTCACAAATACATCCGTGACCATCTTAGATAAAAGTTTCAGGGGCTGATTCGGTTCGGGTTTTAAGTTGTGATCGAAAACGCACAGCCCAATTTACTGCAGTAACAAACAGCCTTAGCTGCTGTCACGAAAACAGGTTTTTAAAATAGTAACCGACATCAGAAAAATACGATTCCAGTGCCATTTTCTTCGTTTTTCGAAATGACACGATTTAGGCTTTTGAAATTCCGTTTTTCGAGTTTTTAAAGTCCGTTTACAGCCTGATGAAGGCGGCTGAAACAGTGACTCAGCTTGCTGTTTTGCGGTTTAGATGTTATTAAATCGTGTTATAAGTGTCCGATTAGCGGGTTAAACAAGAAAACAACTTTTGTACACGTTAAAACACTTTTACCCGAGTAAAGCATTTTTACACAAGTTCATGTTTCATGTGTGGTAGAGTTTCACCTTTTAACCCTTGTTTCTTCTAAAAACGAGCTTATGTGAAGATCCATGATCTTACAAAGTCGGGTTAAACGATGATCCGAGCTACCACATCATAGATCGGGCCTCAATAATCACAAATTCCAAATACTACATCTTTTACACAAGTTACAAGCTATTAACCACCATTTTAGTGTTTTTACTAGACTTTAAAGCTTCAAAATGTAAGTTATCGATATTTAACCGACAAAGTTCCTTTTAACCACCTTAGATATGATCAAAATCAAGTTTTAAGTGTTATACCTCTAGCTCGGGGCTAGGGAAGAATCTTGACGAAAAAGAGGTGGATAAAAGCTAACGGAAGAGGTCCTTCGCGTCCCGAGTGCACCAAAGCTCCTAATACGCGACCCTTGAAGTGTGTATGATGATGGAATGATGAGAACTAAACTCGAAAATGGGATGGGTGTGTGTGTTGAGTTCGGCCGAAGGTAGGGGAGAGCAAGAGAGAGTGATCTTGTGTGATTTGTTAAGTGATAAATGTCTCAAGTATGTAAGTGTTATTTATAGGCAAAACCTTAGGGTTATTATCCAATGGAAAATGTGTCATCAAGATATTATACATACAAGATCCTTGTAATCTTGCAAGTACAAGATATGTCCCCTAGGGGACCGAATTCGGTCATGGGGGAGGGGTCTTGGTTCGATCTCAAGTAGATAGTTAGGGAGTTTAGTTAGGTTAGTTAAGTATTAAACTCCGTTAGTAATATATAGCGTGTTATGACGGGTGTTAGGGTAACCAGGGACCCTAACTGGCTCAGAAAAATATAATTAGTGAAAATAGTAATATTCTCATGTTCCGGGTAAAGTCCGGGTGTCTGGTTGGATAGTAATCCGTTAAAGCGTTACAAAAGCTTTAAAGTGTCGTTATTGTTATTTTTAGTGACACATTTTGTTTCCAACACTTTAGAAAGTGTCTAGTATTAATTTCCCATATTTTGGCACTTTACTAGTCAGCTAGAAGCTGGATTATTTATTAAAGTGCTGTGTTTGGTACTTAAAGTACGTTTTTGGCACATCCGAATCAGTGTATCTTATTCCTAGAGACGCAGTACCACAACCCTTATATCCCTACACTCACTACCAGTGTAGCCAAAATATTTGAGGCTCTTAACAGGCCTTAGAGGCAGTGTCTGCCTGATGCTGGTTATATCAGCATGTTCACTGTGTATCCGTTTAGTGCTACTGTGCTTTTTGTGCATCATGTTTGTCACTAGGGTTCAGCATGTAAATAATGTAGTGACAGCAAGCAAGTATGATGCAAGTAAGTTCATGTATCAGTATTCAAGTAGCAGTTCATCAGCTAGTTCAATCAAGCACAGTAATTAAGCAGTAATTAATCAGTAATTAAGTTGTACGGATACCTGGTTTAGTGCGGGTTGTCACATTCTCCCCCCGTTAAATAAATTTCGTCCCGAAATTTAAGTTCTGCTTGTAGAAGCAGGGTTCTTAGGAAATAAGTGGGGATATTTCTCTTTCATCCGGTCCTCACGTTCCCAGGTGAATTCAGGACCATGTCTGGCATTCCAACGAACTTTGACGAGCTTGACACTGCTCCGGCGGGTCTTGTTAACTTTCCAATCCGTGACCTCAACAGGTTCTTCAACGAAGTGGAGCGTGTCGTCAATATGAATCTCGTCGGTGGGAATGGCAACGTCAATTTGAGTTGGACTTTTCTTCAGATTGGATACATGAAATGTATCGTGAACACCATTCAGTTCAGCAGGTAGGTCCAACTTGTATGCTACAGTTCCAATTCTTTCCAGAATATTGAAGGGACCAATGTAGCGCGGATTTAACTTCCCACGCTTACCAAAGCGTGCCACCCCCTTCCAGGGTGAAACTTTCAATAACACCATCTCTCCAACTTGGAAATCCACATGTTTCCGGTTTGGATCCGCATAGGCCTTTTGCCTGTGGCGAGCAGCTTCGATGCGTTTAAGTATTTGCGCAATCTTGTCTGTCGTCTCTTGGACGATCTCGGGACCAGCAAGCTGCCTATCACCTGTGTCAGACCAACATAGGGGTGATCGGCACTTGCGTCCGTATAGGGCTTCAAATGGCGCGACACCAATACTGGTGTGGTAGTTGTTGTTGTATGAAAATTCGACCAAAGGTAAGTGTTTATCCCAGCTACCGCCCAAATCCATAACACATGCCCTCAGCATGTCTTCCAAAGTTTGTATCGTTCGCTCGCTCTGGCCGTCAGTTTGCGGATGGAACGCAGTGCTCAGATTCAATTGTGAGCCAAAGGCTTCTTGGAAGGATTGCCATATTCTTGACACAAACCTTCCGTCTCTATCAGAGATGATTGAGAGAGGTACTCCATGTCGTGCGACAATCTCTCTCATGTATATTTCCACAAGTTTACTAGTACTGTCTTTCTCCTTGATCGGCAGAAAGTGTGCGGACTTTGTTAGGCGGTCAACAATCACCCAAATCATATCATGGCCTCTTGGCGTTCTTGGCAGTTTTGTAATAAAATCCATGGAGATTTGTTCCCATTTCCACTTGGGAATCTCAGGTTGTTGCAGAAGTCCCGAAGGCTTCTGGTATTCCGCTTTAACCTTAGCGCACGTTAAACATTTGCTCACGTAAACAGCAACGTCGCCTTTCATCCTAGGCCACCAATAGTAATTTTTGAGATCCTGGTACATCTTATCCGATCCAGGGTGGATAGAGTACCGTGACTTGTGCGCTTCGTCGAAAATAACTTCCCTTAATCCACCAAACAGAGGAACCCAAATCCTTTTCTCAAAACATAACGTTCCTTCCTCGTTTGGTACCAAAAGCTTCTCCATTCCACGGAGATATTCTTCCTCAAGGTTTTCCTCCTTGAGAGCTTCCTTTTGTGCAGCACGGATGCGCAAGGAAAGATCGGTTCGTATGATCATTTCCAAAGCTCTAACCCTTATGGGCTTGATTCTTTCTTTACGACTTAGGGCATCGGCGACCACATTCGCCTTCCCTGGATGATATTTTATCTCGCAGTCGTAATCGTTTAACAATTCAACCCATCGTCTTTGCCTCATATTCAACTCCTTCTGGTTGAATATACGCTGTAGGCTTTTGTGATCTGTGAAGATTGTGCACTTCGTACCATACAGGTAGTGTCTCCAGATCTTTAAAGCGAAAACCACTGCGCCAAGCTCTAAATCGTGTGTGGTATAGTTCTTTTCGTGCACTTTCAGTTGACGTGATGCGTAAGCAATAACCTTTTGGCGTTGCATCAACACACAACCCAAACCTTGACGCGATGCGTCGCAGTATACCACAAAGTCATCAGTACCTTCTGGTAGAGCTAAAATTGGCGCGTTACAGAGCTTATCCTTCAATACCTGAAATGCTTCCTCCTGTTTGATTCCCCAATCAAACTTCTTATCTTTCTGGGTCAGGAGCGTCAACGGTTGAGCGATTTTCAAAAAATCCTCGATGAACCTTCGATAGTAGCCAGCCAAACCCAAGAATTGTCGAATCTCGGTTGGCGTTGTAGGCGTTTCCCAATTTTTGATCGCCTCGATCTTTGTGGGATCAACATGGATTCCATTTCCATTAACCACATGTCCAAGAAACTGGACTTCGCGTAGCCAAAACTCGCACTTAGAGCACTTGGCATACAACTGTTCCTTCTTTAGCAGCTCCAAAATAGCTCTTAGATGCTGTTCGTGCTCAGCCTTTGTCCTTGAATAAATCAAGATGTCGTCAATGAATACAATCACGAACTTGTCCAAGTATGGCTTGCAACTCTATTCATTAGATCCATGAATACCGCAGGTGCGTTTGTCAAACCAAATGGCATAACGAGGAACTCGTAGTGTCCATAACGAGTTCGGAAGGCTGTTTTCGGGATACTTTCCTCCTGTATCCTTAGTTGATGGTATCCAGATCGAAGATCGATCTTAGAGTAACAGCTTGAACCTTGAAGTTGGTCGAACAGATCATCGATTCTCGGCAGAGGATACCTGTTCTTGATCGATAGCTCGTTCAGTTCTCTGTAGTTGATGTTTATTTGAAAATCATCATCCTTCTTTTTGATGGGTAAAAATGGGATTACCCAAAAAGGGAATTTTGGTCTGTTATCTTCCTTCTCTAACCATTGCCAACACTTCTCTGTCAATCCTTGCATCTCCGAAAATGTAAGTTGCTATGATGCATCGACTACGGGTGCAGTGCCCGGAATTAAATCGATGCGGGATTCGACTAATCGTGAGGAGATGATTTCGGCAAGTCTTTGAGGAAGACTTCAGGGTATTCTCCAATCACAAGGATATCTTCGAGTTTTGGTTCTTCGACTTCCTTTCCCATAACATGAGCCAAGAATGCAACACATCCTTTGTGCGAGAATTTTTGGGTCTTCTTAGTCTGATAATCCGTAGGAGCGTATCCTGCTCCATGAGTCACGATCATTTCTTCGTTCGTTGTCGGGGCGCGGATGACAATCTCCACATGGTTGTTCGTCAACCAGTCCATCACGTCGAAGCTTCCAAACTCAACTGGTAATAGATCTAGCGTAAACTTACGCCCTCCGGGTTCTATCGTGCCGATTCCAGTTACTGCGTTGGCTTCCACTAGCTTCCCCTAAGCTAGTTCTAATGGGTACTGGAATAACTACTCACTCACTACGTAAACCAATTATGTCCTTGAATACTAGAATTGTGAATCGTAAAATTTGCAACAGTAGTTGGCAATACAGACGCATAATATTGAGTACTGTGGGACGTACCGCTATCCATGCTTGGATCTCTGGCGTGCCTCCCTAGCTCCGATGGGGAGCTTTCATCCTTGCGTCTGATTGCTTTTCGGGCAATATCTTCTGAAATGCTTTTTGCTTCCACAGTTTAAACATCCTCGAGCACGCTTCTGTTTATCACTCATTCTGCCTTGACAATTATCATTGTCGTTGTCCCCTTCGTGATTCTCACTACCGTCTTGGCCCTCATTACTAAGTTCAGTATTTTGCCAACAAGTTTCCTTGACATGTCCCACCTTGCCACAGTTACCACAATTTCCATATTTGCATCGCCCGATATGATAACGTAAACAATTGTCGCACTTAGGTAGGATACCCTTGTAATCTTTTCCCTTTTTGGCCTTCTTCTTGTTACTTACCCGAGTAACCATCTTGAAATTTGCAAGCTTCCTCTTGTTATCCCCAGATGCCTTTATAGCAGTCTCCTTTTTCTCCTCCGCAGTGGAAAATTTTCCTTGTCTAACTGCTTCTTCCGTGAGTGCTATGCTTATGTTGATAGCCTCGGTGATCGTTGAGGGTTTTGATGCTGTTACCAGGCTTAGAATCTGAGGTGCCAATCCCCTTATGAACTGTTCAATTCTTTTAAACTCTGGTGTCCCCAGGAGTATGGCAACTTGTGATAATTCGTTAAATCTCTGCACATACTCTGCTATCTTTGGTCCTTTCATTTTCAAGTTCCACAGTTCTGTTTCAAATTTCTGGACTTCTGCCCTCGAGCAATATCTTTCACGCATCAGATTTTTCAGTTCGTCCCATGTCATAGCATATGCAGCGGTCTCGCCCGTCGTCCGAATTTGATGGTTCCACCATGACAGAGCCTCATCCACCAATAGTCCAGTTATATACTTGACTTGATGTTCGTGGTCACATTTGCTCAATCGTAAAACAGAATCTGTCTTTTCAACCCAGCGTACGAAGGCTAAGGCACCCCCGGTGCCGTCGAACTCTCGAGGTTTGTGGTCTAAGAACTGCTTGTAGGTGCAGCCGTTGGGTGGGTTATTTCCTGAGGTACCTCCGTTGCGCTCGGAGTGATGGGCCTCGTATTGTGCGATGACTGCAGTAATGATTCCCTGAAGTTCCACCTTGTTGGTGGGTATGCGTACACCCCGTTTTGGAGGCATTTCCTAAAAGATGTTTCACGTAGGTTAGGTCGTCGCAACCAAAATGCACGTATGCATTAACAATATCAACACATAACATCTCATGCTATCAATAATTCATCCACATAACACCTCATGTTATAAATAAATTAGCCTCTGCAATGGTCGAGGCTTCGAGGTAGTAACCATACCCCTGATCTGGGGTGCAAGTGTCCAAGTGGATCGTTCAATCCTTTTGAACTCCGGTTTGACTAAGTAGGGGGGGCGACCCTAGATAAGTCGTGCGATCGCTGGACAAGTTCAGGAATTTCTGGTTCGTCCATTTTCAAATTCCTGAACTCTACCTCAAGCTTCTAAATTCCAGTCCTATAACAACATTTCTTCTCAATCGTTTCCTTGAGCTCGTCCCAGCTCAGTGCATAAGTAGCGTCTGTGCCAAGGGTCTGAACCTGGAGGTTCCATTAAGAGAGGGTGCCATCCAGAATTATCCCCGAGATGTAGGTAACACTCCGTTGGGGCGAACAGTTACCCGTTCTTAGAGTGGAGTTGGTCTCTTCGGACCAATGAACAAATGCATCGGTGCCTCCTGTTCCGTCAAAGTTTAAAGGCTTGCAGTTCAGGAACTGTTTATAGGTGCAGCCAGTTGGAGAGTTATTTCCAGTAATGCCATCGTTGTACTTAGAGTGGAGGGCTTCATGTCGTGCATTTATCTGTGAGATGCGTTCTTGCAGCTCGGCTTCTGTCCTTGGTAACGTACTGGTGTTTGTGTCACGTCTGGGTGACATTCCCTTATGACGAAATAGTGTGAAGCGGGTTGGACAACGTTCCAATTTTCTATGAGGTATATATAGCAACATAAGTCATCATGTAATCACCCAATTTCACACGCACATATACTCACTGTATGAGTGGGGAAGTAAATTTCTGAGCCTTCACATAGGCTTGCCAATTTGGCTTGTTGCTTGTAATAGAATGAACTCGAGGCTACATCGCCTTGGTCATTCGTGTTTAGGTTATTTCCTGCTGCATGGGTTATCATTAGCTTGACCCGCAGAGTCCACCAGGATTCCTGTGCACTACAAATCGTTATTACGTGGGCCCCCGTAATAATAAATTGTCTTGCACAGTTACCCCAAATTTTCTCTCATCCAAGCAGATGATCAATCAAGGAGCAATAGCAGGTGCATTGGCATGAACAGGGTCATGCTCCAATGAGGGTTCAGGAGCAACGCTTGGCTCAAGGGCCACGGCTAGCTCCGAATCAAAAACTCCATCTCAAAATCAGCTGGATCAACAAACACAGGGGTCGACAGGGCTACAGGATCCCCCAAGGGCTGGTCTAAGTGCATGAACTCAATGTCATGGTCTGGATCAACACCAGGCGGAAAAACAGGATTGTCCTCAATATCGCGATCAAACTCAAAACTGTGTGCGTGATCCGGTGCAGCTGGTGATGCCATATCAGGGTCGGCGTCGTGTAAGTAGTGCTGCATTCCCTGTATGTGCGAAGATGCAGATGTCAGAGACTCAAATGAGTCTGGGATAGGGGAATGAGTTTCCCCTACAGGAGCGTCCGCATGCAGTAGTCTAATGCTAGCAGTGAGAGGGCCTTGCCCTCAAGTGGGTCCTCCTCTTAATAGTTCGACATCGTCTTCAGAGGCAATGTCGGGGGCATATCAACAACGAGATAAGCGGCAAGGGGCACAGGAGCAGGGATCACCGCCAGTGGCAAATTCCCAACAAGATGGCCATCAGTAGGCTCTGCTACGACTTCAGGCAGTGCACAAAGGGCTGAAAGTCGTCATTGTCTGTGCCGGTAGTATCAGAAATGTACTCCTCGTGCTTCGTTGAACTATGTCGTCTGATACTATGGTCATGGGGTTCGTAGTGCCCATCTTTCTAGTACTTGATGAAAGCATAACGTTTGTAACACAAACACATATACGTATAATAATCAATCATATAATCAGTTAATCACATAAGTCACCAAGTAAGGTATCACATACTTCTCCTAGTCTTACTAGCCAATTTTATCCAGTCTACAAGACTGCTCTATCCTTCACTTAAACCAAACCTCGATCCTCCAGATCGATCCTCAGCCCTCCAAGCTGAGCCTTTAATTAATAAAATGTGCTCAACATTCGTTTGTAAAAAGTTTTGGATCTGGACTTAAGTGGTATGCAGAAAAATGTTTTCGTGAGAGCCCTAGTGATCATAGTCTAGACTCGAGAAAGAATCCTAGTTCGCTATGATCAGAGCTCTGATACCAAGCTGTCACACCCTGGCTTTGCGGAAGCGTGGTTAATTTTGGTGTGACTTCTTAATACCATAGCTTAATCATACCAAAGCTATATGAGTTAAAAACATGCAAGATCATCCATTAAGTTTTGAAAAACCAAACACAATACCATTGTTTTAACCAACAACCATAACCTTGTCTAACAGACGTTACAACTTGAAACATAACATAAACATGGTTTAAGGACTGTGTCTTGTCCAGGAAAGAGACACATCCCCTAAACCCCGGATGACCTTGGAAACTAGTGCAGCGGAAAACATGCCATACCGTGCCAGATCTCGTTAATTTCCTGAAATATATGTAAGTTGAAAAATCAACAATAATGTTGAGCGAGTTCATGTGCAAGTGAGTAAGTAAAAACACTTGTAAGTATAAAAGTTCCCTGGTATGTAGCAGTGTAAGAGGACTTGTGATCACCAATGGTTTGCAAGGCCATTAGCATGTTGTGAAATGCAAGTAGGTAGACACAACCCTAGCCGATTTTTGCGTTGGGTACCAAGTCACTCCGGGTCCGTTCTGTTGGTCCTCCGAGAGGTCCGTTCTGTTGGGCCGGGAGCTGGGCTCGCTACACCCAGATAGATCTACCGCTCGAGTCCCTCGGTGTTCTAACTACCCATTCACATGATCTAAACCTCCTTACATAAATCATACCGTGTATAATAGTACTTGTAAACAAAGTAACATGTATTTCACCCCCGCAGTTAAGAAAACTGAAAACAGTTAGAGAAAAGGGGGACATGAACTCACAGTGAATGCGCGTCTCTACCAAGTGTCTCCAATACAGTAAGCTGTGCAACGACCTACAAGTGCTAATTCTATTAGACGGACGGCCGTGCTTTAGCTTTATAGTTTAAGTCTTTGGGAAATAGTTAGATAACTATTTCGTGTTTATGTTCTGTATACACTTGGTAGTTATACTTCTTCCCAAGGATGGGGGATACAATACATGTGCGTAAGTTACGTTTTAACAGGCGTGTGGTAATGTAATTACCGGTGTAACTTATATGTTTGTGGAAGCGTTCGTAAAGTTTTGGAATCATTAACGCTTGTAAATATTATTTTTACTCTAAAATAATATTTATGTATTTTCACAAAATAATCATAAACAGTGTTGTGACAAACATATTTATCACGTTAATCTTTGTGAAAATCCCACCTCCGAATATTTAGTAATTAAAGTCATGGCGAAATTTTATGTTTCGAAGATATGTCGAAAATAGTTCTAACACTTGTTGTGTAAATAATTCTAAGTGTTAGGTTTTTAGAAAATTTCGCCAGAGTTTCCTCTGTAACTGGAGGTGGGCACGCTTTCAAGCGTATCATTTTTCTTTTTGAAAACAACCCATGATTATCAACAATCAACCCTTACGTTTTAACACGCGAAACGCTACCCTTGTCGTTTCAGTTTCAATATGTGGAAACTGGACTGTTTTTGGACGACTAAATAAAATACTTAACCCTTTCCAAAAATTCCCAAATTTTTACGGGTCGTCCTAATCGACCCAAAAATGATTGTATAAAAATATCGGGGTCCAGTTTCTTATCAATAATTTATAGAAAATCGTTTACCGAACTGTGATCAGATTTGTCACATTCTGATCACAGTTTATGGAAAAATTCGTCAAAAATTCCTCGTATGTCCGTTTATCGAAATTCCAGTTTGAGGGTCACAAATACATCCGTGACCATCTTAGATAAAAGTTTCAGGGGCTGATTCGGTTCGGGTTTTAAGTTGTGATCGAAAACGCACAGCCCAATTTACTGCAGTAACAAACAGCCTTAGCTGCTGTCACGAAAACAGGTTTTTAAAATAGTAACCGACATCAGAAAAATACGATTCCAGTGCCATTTTCTTCGTTTTTCGAAATGACACGATTTAGGCTTTTGAAATTCCGTTTTTCGAGTTTTTAAAGTCCGTTTACAGCCTGATGAAGGCGGCTGAAACAGTGACTCAGCTTGCTGTTTTGCGGTTTAGATGTTATTAAATCGTGTTATAAGTGTCCGATTAGCGGGTTAAACAAGAAAACAACTTTTGTACACGTTAAAACACTTTTACCCGAGTAAAGCATTTTTACACAAGTTCATGTTTCATGTGTGGTAGAGTTTCACCTTTTAACCCTTGTTTCTTCTAAAAACGAGCTTATGTGAAGATCCATGATCTTACAAAGTCGGGTTAAACGATGATCCGAGCTACCACATCATAGATCGGGCCTCAATAATCACAAATTCCAAATACTACATCTTTTACACAAGTTACAAGCTATTAACCACCATTTTAGTGTTTTTACTAGACTTTAAAGCTTCAAAATGTAAGTTATCGATATTTAACCGACAAAGTTCCTTTTAACCACCTTAGATATGATCAAAATCAAGTTTTAAGTGTTATACCTCTAGCTCGGGGCTAGGGAAGAATCTTGACGAAAAAGAGGTGGATAAAAGCTAACGGAAGAGGTCCTTCGCGTCCCGAGTGCACCAAAGCTCCTAATACGCGACCCTTGAAGTGTGTATGATGATGGAATGATGAGAACTAAACTCGAAAATGGGATGGGTGTGTGTGTTGAGTTCGGCCGAAGGTAGGGGAGAGCAAGAGAGAGTGATCTTGTGTGATTTGTTAAGTGATAAATGTCTCAAGTATGTAAGTGTTATTTATAGGCAAAACCTTAGGGTTATTATCCAATGGAAAATGTGTCATCAAGATATTATACATACAAGATCCTTGTAATCTTGCAAGTACAAGATATGTCCCCTAGGGGACCGAATTCGGTCATGGGGGAGGGGTCTTGGTTCGATCTCAAGTAGATAGTTAGGGAGTTTAGTTAGGTTAGTTAAGTATTAAACTCCGTTAGTAATATATAGCGTGTTATGACGGGTGTTAGGGTAACCAGGGACCCTAACTGGCTCAGAAAAATATAATTAGTGAAAATAGTAATATTCTCATGTTCCGGGTAAAGTCCGGGTGTCTGGTTGGATAGTAATCCGTTAAAGCGTTACAAAAGCTTTAAAGTGTCGTTATTGTTATTTTTAGTGACACATTTTGTTTCCAACACTTTAGAAAGTGTCTAGTATTAATTTCCCATATTTTGGCACTTTACTAGTCAGCTAGAAGCTGGATTATTTATTAAAGTGCTGTGTTTGGTACTTAAAGTACGTTTTTGGCACATCCGAATCAGTGTATCTTATTCCTAGAGACGCAGTACCACAACCCTTATATCCCTACACTCACTACCAGTGTAGCCAAAATATTTGAGGCTCTTAACAGGCCTTAGAGGCAGTGTCTGCCTGATGCTGGTTATATCAGCATGTTCACTGTGTATCCGTTTAGTGCTACTGTGCTTTTTGTGCATCATGTTTGTCACTAGGGTTCAGCATGTAAATAATGTAGTGACAGCAAGCAAGTATGATGCAAGTAAGTTCATGTATCAGTATTCAAGTAGCAGTTCATCAGCTAGTTCAATCAAGCACAGTAATTAAGCAGTAATTAATCAGTAATTAAGTTGTACGGATACCTGGTTTAGTGCGGGTTGTCACAATCTCCTGGTTTGGGGATTACGTACACACCCTCTGTATTGAAGGGTGACAACACGGATACTAGACCAAAATCTCTATCATGAAGTCCCTCCTTTTATATCGACTTAATCGCCGGGCCAATGGCGAGCGGGTCATTAGTTAGATAGCGCTATTTAGGTTTGACAAGCCTCACACCGTGCCGCAGAGGACGGGCGTGAACTAATGGATCTGGGTACTAGTCAATGATGATAGACATTGACGTCAGGGCACCAACTTACTTTAGTCAGTGGTCGATATGGTAACGAGTCTAGTGGTTTACATGGGGAAGCCCCCACTGGTTATGGATATGGTTTGGGAAACTGGTTAACTTATGGTTTACAAACAAACTCATAGTTTTTAGAACAACTTTAAAACGAACGCTCAACTGTGAACTCGCTCAACTTTGTTGTTGATTCGTTGTTACATGCCTTGCAGGCCTTTAGGTGCATATTGATTGGAACTTGCTGTCTGGGAGGCTGGAGTGGTCATGGGTCGAGATACATGGAAACGCGAGACGAACTTAATGGCTTTCACACACTTGGTTTATGAATTTCTTAATTAATGTATTATGCTTCCGCTGAACGTTAAATGATGTTTTGTAACACTTCTATCAATAATAAATGAAAGTTTTATTTGGAATAATTGTTATGAGTTCAATATGATTGGTGGCTCGGATCCTGGTATGTCACACGCCTAACAGGGACTTTCCCTAGGTGGTATTTTGAGGGTGTGACAGATTTGTATCAGAGCCATTGGTTATAGTGAACTTGGTTTTAAAAAGGGGAAAAATGTTTTTCTAAAACCAGACTATAACCGAACAGTTCTGAAAACGTGAATACGACCATGACACTCAGCTCCAGATTGCAAGGTTCGTCTCTTATATACTCATGGTACTGCATAACTAGTGAACACTTACATATGGTATTGCATGTGATTGCACGTTTAGCACAACGGTATGAATTCTCGTATTACTTGCATGTGTTATATGACTAATAGGGTGGTATTTCCCTAAACATTCGTGACTCACGTTTCGTGATGCTTTTGTTTGCTACTCGAGTTTGGGGAACCAATTGACATGAGTTAGGAGGAGCTGAGATGAGCATGCAAAACACAATATTATTTTGGGTGCACACATAATAATAATGTGGGGTGCATGCGAGTCCCAGTGAGACTTAACGAGTGAAAAAGGGGTTCTGTTCCGTTATTTGACCGATGTGAAACGCTAACAACCATACCACGATTTCCATCGACCACAAGATGATCTCATTACCCTGTTGGGTGGATAATTTATATTCTACCTTGATTTACACCTTCGTATACCTAACTTAGCAAATGGATGCTTCTTAATGCCGGGACAGCCTTCGGGGCACTCGTGAACGGAGATACGGATCACTCAACCTACAGACGAACACAATAATCTATACATTTACCTGACCCACCTTACACTACCAAAGTCGTATTTTAAATTCCACGATAGTTTTTCTTAATTATGCGGAATCTTTGCACTAGCTCTTGTACCGACACATGATTGTTGATTAATGATATCACAAGCACTGTCCTTGGAACTAGGTACGACCGTTATAGATTCTCAGACACGACATCTGGATTTAGCCTACCTTGACGGATATACCATTTATTCTGTTCGACGATATCCAATACTACTCCAAGAACTAGTAGGAATCCGAACGATACCTACACCTTACCAGGGAGCCCTACTACACAAACAACCTTATATTTAGTTTCCACGAACGACTTTGGACATTGCGAAGCCCGCTTTTCTTGATTGTATGCACAAACCCTCGCAACCCCAACTCGAAGCATTGCTCAGGAATCCGCGTTTCAACAATTGAAGGTGAAACTCTGTAGTACACCCATTCTTTTGTTACCAGAAGGCACAGACGATTTCGTTGTTTATTGTGACGCGTCTATCCAAAGACTTGGTTGTGTGCTGAAGCAACGTGAGAAGGTCATCGGATACACATCACGCCAACTCAAGGTTCACGAAAAGAACTACACTACCTCTTACTGGGAGTTAGGAGCAGTAGTGTTTGCACTCAAGATATGGAGATACTACTTGGACGGTACCAAGTGCACCATTTATACCGATCACAAGAGTCTCCAGCATATCTTCAATCGGAAGGAGATGCTCATAGGTCGGACTCCTTAACGACTACGAATACGCAATCAAACACCCTCCAGGCAAAGCAACTGTGGTGGCTGACACCCTCAGTCATAAGGAAACCAAACCTAAGCGTGTACGTGCGTTACAGCTTACCATTTACTCCAGTATTCCTACCCAGAATCCGCCACACCTAGGTTGAAGCATTGGAAGAAGGGAACCTTTTAGCTGAGTCCATGCGGGGCATGGAGAAGCGACTTGAACCCAAGGAAGACAGTACTCATTAATCCATGGAACGTGGATGGGTTCCATCTTACGGAAACCTACGAGAGCGTGTGATGGACGAAGCACACGAGTCTGATTACTCAGTGCATCCTAGTTTTGACAAGATGTACCAAGATCACAAGACTCTGTACTGGTGGCCCGAAGCCATCAGGACTACTCCACCCCCCCCCCCCGAGATCCCATTTATCTAAGCCTAGACACTTTCTGGCAATCAAGGAAATCGACAAGTTTTCAATATCTTGCAAACAACTACTTGAAGGAAGTAGCTGCTAGGCGCATGGCGCCGATTCCCATCGTCTCTAAATATGACTTACGTTTCATGTCCGATTTGTGGCAAGGCATGCACAAATGCTTCGGCTCACGATCATGCATCAGCACTACTTAACACCCACGAACGAATGGTCGAACAAAACAAACTACTGAAGACATGCTACGGCCTTGTGCTACCGATTTTGTCCACGGTTGGAAACAACCCCTACTTCGTTTACAGTTGATGGAACTCAACCTTATGTGAAACAACCGTACACTAGTCCTGGTTACTCAGGACGTGCAACCATTATTAAGAGTGTTTTGGTGATTGTTTGCTTACTATACCAGTTCGCGTCGTCGACACAAGACTTTTGATACAACGCGCACCCTAAAGTGAGTTAACAACTTTTTACTAAAAATAAGTGTCCATGGTGTGGGACAACACACTATTTCCCCGGTTTGGGAAATACATACGGCACCCTAGCTTGGGACTACATGCACGTTCTTAGAATAGTACACATTCCCGAGTGTGGGGAACCATTACTATCCCTGGATTGGGACCGCTTTATATTTATGGATTAGAGTACTACTATCCCTGGATTGGGGAGAAATACTTTTAGAGGTATTAGTATAATTTCGATGGGTAGCTAATAAACTCAACTTTGTCACTTCGTTGAGGGACCGGGTGGGACCAAAACCCTCAGGCATAGTAACCTACCTATAGATCGAGTTCGTTGGAACTCACGTCGTGGCCCAGGGTTTACTCAGGAATGGAGAGACCAGGTGATGCGCACGTATCCATAGTCTTTTGAGAACAAACTACCAGCACCATTTTTAGAAGCACGTTAATTAAATTTTCGGGACGAAAATTCTTTCAACTAGGGGATGATGTGACACCCGGCCTTCACAGAGTGAAGACACGCTCCATTAACTTATACATTCACTTAGGCATTACAATTGAGTTCGAGTAGACCTAGTACCTTAGAAATTTTACAAACGCTCACGACACAGTATACTTAAGTAAATAGTTATGTGATATCCCCTGTTATGTGAAACGAGTGTAAACTATGTGAAATTTCATGTTATGCGAATTATGTGACTTTACGTGATACGTGACTTTATGTACTATTTGGCTTAAATGATTCGTCTTGTAAACTTTCGTGAAACTATGTGTATTAACGTGCAACAATAAGGTTATTAAACTGTCGTATGACTTAGCCTAAATTTCGAGGACGAAATTCCTGTAACATGGGGAGAATGTGACAACCCGTACTGTCACCGCCGAGAAAAAAGTATTTTAGTAACATTTGTAATTGTTAATATTATTATTATTATTGTTATTACTATTATTCATTTACTAAATAATAATAACCTGCGAAGTGAGAAACTTGTTGTTTTACTGACAACCCGACCCGAACTTGCACACTTATTATTATGATAACCATACATAGTTAACCCAAGCTCAAGTATAGATTTAGAAATTGGGCCGGTGATACATATGGGCTGCAAACTCGATTAACCCACACACACTTTCCTTTGGGCCGGAGGCCACACTCCTCTCATGTCTCCTCTTCCTCGGCCCACATGCACCCTTATGTATACGTATTGTATGTGATGTTTTCCCATGATTTTACAAAAGCACGCATTAGAATTATAAACCCTAGTTACTCTCCTCTCTCTCTTGGCGACGACAACAGGAAGAAAACTCTCCTCCTCGTTCCTGTGATCTTCGGCTGAAACCTCTTGGGTAGTAAGGTTCTGTATCAACATAAACGCACCCCCACTCTTCACTCTATTCACCTCTCTCTCCTGTGATTACATCCGACCACCACCGTGTCCGGCGGCGGCGCAGTGGTGTTGGGGAACGACATTAGCAGCCTCAATCGTGGGAGCCCCTATGATGAACAAGGGTTCCAGCCGAACTCCGGGACGAAGATAATGGCGGGGTGCAGTTTCATCGATGACGACAGGATCTCGGATGACAGCAGTGCCATGGGGGTTCTCGTTGGATTGGAGTTTTGTCTCGGGTCGCACACACGTCCACCAGTTTCACGTTTTCTCCGATCAGTAATGTGCTACCTTATAATCATATATATGTGTGTTTACTATGGATTCGGTTGGATATTTGTGTATGTTGACCGTTTGATATATGTATATTTATATATATATATATATATATATATATATATATATATATATATATATATATGAGATTTGAAAGAATGTTTTTGAAATAAAGAGTGCAACAGAATATGTATGTTATTTGTGAAGCTGGGCGGTTGTTTGTTGCTGTTTGTTGATTTGATGATTAACATGGTTTAGAAACATGTTATAAAATAAACAATGAAATAGGGTTTTGGTGTGTTGCAAGGTGTTATGAATCTGGGTTTTATTTGAAGGTTGTTACTATGCTCTTGGAAGGTACAAGTGGTATATACGCAGGGTACAATTGATTATTACAAATGCTTAGGAGATATCGATGTGTCATGAATGATTGAATGTTGGTGATTAGGATGATAAATGTCTCATAGTTAGCAAAGATCTGGAATGTAAATGCTCAAATGCATAACTGTGCGACTAAAATAAGATGATTGTAGTTTGAAAGCTTGATTCTATGTATTCATGGTGTGTACAACTTTGTAGGCCTAAGGTACAACTAGTAATGCATGGTTAATTATTGGAAGATAGTGTTATGTCATGTGATCAGACTTCTTGGACATACATCAGGGAAACAAGTGAACCAATGATTGATAGGATGCATATTTGATTCGCACACTTGACAAGTGGGCCGCACATTAAACGTACATTGGGCCTTATTCTACTGGGCCGCACACTAGAAAAGCCCAAACCTTTTATGGGCCACACACACAGCTCACTGTTTCATGTCATTTCGTGTTAATTGTTTTACAAATGGATTATTTATGATTAAGTGTTATGCCATAACTGTTATTTGTACACTACTTGACAAATACGTGTTAGATTCGTGTAGCTTATACGTGATTACTTGTTTACCGTCCTAACGTGTGGTAACCATAATAGGGTGTGGTTGACCAACTTAGGACAAACGCTTTAATTGCCGAGCAAACCGAGGTGAGTTCACACTTTCCACAAGGCATGGGATTCCCAAGGGTTGGGAATGGGTAAAGGATTTAAACTGAAACTGCGTGATCTCCTGGCTTGGGACACGTACACACCCTCTTTATTGAAGGGTGACAACACGTGATAATGATATAATTGGAACCTTCGTAATCTCCTGGTTTGGGGATTACGTACACACCCTCTGTATTGAAGGGTGACAACACGGATACTAGACCAAAATCTCTATCATGAAGTCCCTCCTTTTATATCGACTTAATCGCCGGGCCAATGGCGAGCAGGTCATTAGTTAGATAGCGCTATTTAGGTTTGACAAGCCTCACACCGTGCCGCAGAGGACGGGCGTGAACTAATGGATCTGGGCACTAGTCAATGATGATAGACATTGACATCAGGGCACCAACTTACTTTAGTCAGTGGTCGATATGGTAACGAGTCTAGTGGTTTACATGGGGAAGCCCCCACTGGTTATGGATATGGTTTGGGAAACTGGTTAACTTATGGTTTACAAACAAACTCATAGTTTTTAGAACAACTTTAAAACGAACGCTCAACTGTGAACTCGCTCAACTTTGTTGTTGATTCTTTGTTACATGCCTTGCAGGCCTTTAGGTGCATATTGATTGGAACTTGCTGTCTGGGAGGCTGGAGTGGTCATGGGTCGAGATACATGGAAACGCGAGACGAACTTAATGGCTTTCACACACTTGGTTTATGAATTTCTTAATTAATGTATTATGCTTCCGCTGAACGTTAAATGATGTTTTGTAACACTTCTATCAATAATAAATGAAAGTTTTATTTGGAATAATTGTTATGAGTTCAATATGATTGGTGGCTTGGATCCTGGTATGCCACACGCCTAACAGGGACTTTCCCTAGGTGGTATTTTGAGGGTGTGACAGTCAGCTTCAGCTTTAGCTAATTCTAATCCTGCTATCAGAGCTTCATATTCTGCTTCATTATTAGTGGCAGGAAACTCACATCTAATGGCCTGGGGTAATATGTCCCCCTGTGGCGATTTTAGTAGTATACCCAAACCTACACCTCTTACATTAGATGCACCATCAGTATATAGTGTCCAAGATTCTATATTTTCTCCGAGTTGTTGCACTTCTAGGTCTACTTCATTTTGAATATCACTACTGAAATCAGCCACAAAGTCTGCTAGAGCCTGAGACTTTGCAACATTTCTAGGTTCATATATTAGATCATAGGCACTTAATTTTACTGACCACTTAGCCATTCTACCCGACATCTCAGGTTTCCTAAGCACATTCTTAACAGGATAATTAGTTTTAACATGAATCCTATGTGTCTCAAAATAATGTCTAAGCTTAGTTGATGCCATAACTAGGGCTAATATCATTTTTTCTAGATGAGAATATCTAGTTTCAGCATCTAATAAACTTTTACTAACGTAATAGACAGGATACTGCTGACCTTCATGATCCTTTACAAGGATAGCACTTACTGCATTCCCAGATACTGCGAGATATAGGGACAATGGTTCACCATCCTCAAGCTTCATTAATAGAGGTGCGGTTGAAAGATATTGCTTTAATTCCTGTAGGGCTGCTTCATGCTTTTCTCCCCACTCGAACCTCTTATTCTTCTTCAGGATATCGTAGAATTCCTTGCATTTTTCTGAGGATCTTGATATAAATCTGTTTAATGCTGCTACTCGCCCTGTTAATCTTTGAATATCTTTCATATTTGAAGGTGACTTGATGTCCAAGATAGCTTTAATCTGCTCCGGGCTTGCTTCTATCCCCCTTTTAGTCACCATGTATCCTAAAAACTTTCCTGCCCCCACTCCAAAATGGCACTTGGCAGGATTTAGTTTCATATTATACTGCTCCAGGATATCAAATGCTCCTTTAATATCCTGGAGATGATCCTCAGCTTTCTTGGATTTGACTACCATATCATCAATGTACACCTCCATGGTGTCCCCCAGTTTGTCTTTAAACATCATGTTCACCAATCTCTGGTACATTGCACCTGCATTTTTTAAACCAAACGGCATAGCAGTATAACAGTAAATACCTGTTGGTGTCATGAAAGCAGTATCCTCCTGGTCTGAAGGTTCCATTTGGATCTGCTGGAATCCTAAGGATGCATCCATGAAGGTTAACATTTCATGACCGGCAGCAGCATCCACCATTGAGTCTATATGAGGCAGAGGGAATGGGTCTTTAGGACATGCTTTGTTCAAGTCTGTGTAATCTACACAAACTCTCCATTTCCCATTCTTCTTTTGAACCACGACCACATTTGCTAGCCACTTGGGAAGTTTGACTTCCCTGATCATCTTGGACTTCAATAGTCTTTCAACCTCTTCTTGAATAATTATGTTTCGTTCTGGAGCAAACTTCCTTCTCTTTTGCTAGACGGGCTTGAAAGACCTGTCAATTCCAAGCTTGTGAGTTATAATATCCTTAGAAATACCTGTCATATCCTCATTCTTCCATGCGAATGTTGACATCCTGCATTTCAAAAAGTTAGTTAACTGATTTTCAATATCCTGAGGGATATTGGCTCCTACAAGCACCGAGATATCTGGATTATTCTGGTCCAGGATAATTTTCTTAACATCCTGCTCCGAAGCCTCCACAATATCTTGGGCTCGCATCTTTAATTGCTATCCTGCTTTGGATTTTCTTGAGGCCTTCATTGAAGAGGAGTAGCACTCCTTCGCCTCTTGTTGGTCACTTTCAACTTTGACTACCCCCCAAGGAGTAGGGATCTTGACACACTGATGATAGGTGGAAGGTACAACTTTCATATCGTGAATCCATGGCCTGCCCAATATAATATTATAGCAGGATAATGAATCCATGACACAAAACCGTTGCATCGAGTTTACTCCTTCGACATATACGGGCAGTTTTATCTCCCCAACAGTATTCTTTGCTTCTCCACTAAACCCTACAAGCACAGCGGACTTTGAGGTAATCTCTATCTCGGGGATGTTCATTCTCTTCAAGGTTTCCAATTGGATGATGTTGACTGAGCTGCCATTATCCACCAGTATCCTGCATACAAAGTGATTAGCAACATATAAAGTTATTACCAGAGCATCATGTTGAGGATCCTGGACAGTATCCCTGTCATCACTATCGAACGTGATCATTTTATCAGTCGTGAGGGTCGATATCCTGGTTGGCTTATTCCCCCTTTCAGCCTTAGCCTCCTTTGCATGTCTTTTGGCTGCAGAATAAGAAGTCCCGCAGATATCGGACCCTCCTGAGATAAAGTTAATTATCTTGGCGTCGGCAGGAGGTGATGCTGCTCGTTCAGGATCCTTCTCAATATCCTGACCCTTATTCTTCTTTCTGCCCAGAAGATCCTTCAGATATCCTTTTCTTAGTAGGTAGCTTATTTCTTTTCTCAGGGCAATGCAATCCTCAGTAACATGTCCGAAATCCTCATGGAAGGCACACCATTTGGTCTTATCCTTCCAATCAGCTTTTTGTTGATTCTTCCGAGGCCATCTGGCTTTATCTCCCAAACCCTGCATAGCATACATTAGTTTAGGTATATTAACAGAAAAACAATATTCTGACAATTCAGGATACTCCTCAGGATCCTCATTTTCAACAGCGTTCACTTTTTTGCTATCATTCCTGTCATATGGCTTAGAACGATATGGTTTGTATGAGGATTCTGACTTCCTGTTAGTTGGTTCATATGTTGAGGATGCATTCATCCTCTCTTGCATTTTCTTATCATCTTCTAGCCTGATATATCTCAAGGCCCTGTTTCGAGCTTCGTCTAAGTTCCTGCAAGGATTCATCACAAGATCCTAATAAAACTGGGAATCATTTTGTAGTCCCATCTTGAATGCTTGGACTGCTGTAGCAACATCAAGGTGTGGGATATCCAAGGATTCCCTGCTGAATTTGTTCACATAATCCCTTAGGGATTCTTGAGGCCCCTGTGTTATCCTGTAGAGGTCACTTGTTAGTTTTTCAAAGCTTCTACTACAAGAAAACTGACTATTAAACAAATTAACTAAATGAGAAAATGATGTAATTGAATAAGGTGGAACATTTAGAAGCCATTTCAAGGCTGATCCTGTTAGAGTAGAGCCAAAGCCCTTGCACAAGTATGCTTCTTTAAGATCCGGCGGGATAGGGTTAATTTCCATCCTCTCCCTATACTGGGCAATATGCTCCTCAGGATCCATCGTCCCATCATACAGCTTCATGTTGGGAGTCTGGAATCTCTTTGGGATTTCTGCATCACAAATGGGGTGAGCAAAGCGAGATATGTTGTGACTATCCCGGGATACTTTCGGTATAGGCTGCACTATCCCAGGCACACTTGATATCATATCCTTCAACTTTTGAAGCTCTCTGGTTATTGCTGATGTCACACCTGCATCCTGCAATGATCCAAGATTATTAGTAACAGGGATACTGGTGTTAACAGACAAGTTACCAGTTTGGCGATTCTGGCCATATCCTAGAGCGTATCCTGGAGCATATCCTAGATCCCTCACAGTCGACATCCTAGCCGTTAAGGGTATCTCCAGAATATTGCTCTAAGAACGGCTTGGTATGATATTGACTTGATTATCCTCAGTATATACTGCTGAACTAAAGTTCAGCATCCTGGGCTACAAAGGAGTGACAATATCCTCAGCAGGCCTACTTGGACCAGACTTCAAGAGTTGTATCTCCCTCATCAGCATTTGGTTGGTCTCCTGCTGTTGCCTCATCTGTTCCTGTACACTACCAAACAAAGTTAGAATTTCTTCATTAGAGGCCAAAACAGGAGCAGATCCTTGAATGTTGCGAGCGGGGATAACATCCTAAGGCAGTGAAGAGGCTTGCGTTCTTGGAGGAGGTGGTGGAAGCACCGAACCAATTGTTGCAGAGGTTGTAGCAGACACAGTGGAAGAGCTCATGTTTGATCTCGAGGCCATTGAAAATAGTGTAGCAAAAAGTTTTGAAAATAGAAAACCAAGTAATGATTTTGCAAAAGCTTTTAGTAGAAATAGCACCACTTGCCCCACGGTGGGCGCCAAATTGTTTTGGTCAAAAATTACCTAAGCAATTAAGTGATCAAATTAGTTTTGTGAGGTAGTGTGCTAGTAATACTTTGTGAAAAATATGTTGGTTTATTAGTTTGCAAAAACAGTTATCAGGATACGGCTTAGGATATCGAGCTGTATCTATAATCAAACAATGAGCAAAAATGTAAAGGTTGACACGTGATGTACGAAGAAAGCCCTTGATCAATCTAGATCTCCGGCATAAAACCTCGGGAGCTGACAATCTTTGGCTGCCTTGTTCTTCTTATTGCTTGAATAACCAGGATACAGTGCAGGATAATGCTCAGATCGCTACTAAGTGGTACAATGATTGTAAGTGATGAGTGTTAGTGCGTGATTGCTGCTAGAAAAGAGAGTGAATGAGTAGGTGAATTCGAATGTGTGACCTATGGATCTGGCATCTCCTTTATATAGTTACAAGAAATAACTAATTATGCTAAAAATCCGGGATATTATGCTAAAAATCCGGGATACTGAGATTATTTCCTTTCTGAACGTTGCAAGGCTGTTTCAACTCGTTTTCCACGTGCTTACTAACTATAACTCTGGGATTTAAGATTCCATAACCGTTATAACATTAATATCTTTGACCAGTGTTCGCAACTTCCCATAAAACATGCCAATCTTCAATGCTGACCGTTACAAGAGCTATTTTTCCGCCATCAACGTCCTTATCCTAACCAATTTGAGTGGGTCTTCAGGATGACTTGGTCTTCATGAACGTTAGTCCCTTGTAGCCAACGTTTACAAGCAAATTGTTAGTAATAGTCAGGATACTGCCTCAGGATGTTATCAATATCCTGGTTCGGTATCCTGATCCGGTATCCTGATCATATACAACTAATAAAAAATCAAGATACAAAGTCAGGATATGGGCTCAGAATTTCACCCATAATAGTACTTGTTGATTAAACTTAAAATTGTTATATTTTTCAAGTGGATTAAAAGAACAAGGTGATGAATTGATCCCCTATCCTACAATTGGTTTTATGAAATCAACAAAACTTATTTTCCGGAAAAACCATTTGATTAAAACAAACTTAAGTGTTTTGAAATCATAATGGGAAAATAGTTTGTTGTAAGGGGGAGTTCTGATTGTTTATGCCTAGTGGATGGCGAATTGAAGCAATTCACAACAGTTGTCACTTTAGTTGTACAGTTTGTTTTCAAATTTCTTTAAATGCTTTTGCATTTTAGGGGGAGTAAGAAATTTTTCTAAAAATTCAAAAACATTTGAAAATTTGAAAAAGTCAAAAACATGATAAAATCAAAAATGAGTTTTGTTGTGGAATAGAGGAAATGATAGTACACCAGTGGACAATCACAGCATGCTAAAGAATTGGAAATTCAAAATGTGATAAACGGTCTCACTGATGATGTGCCAGTAGGTTTTTGCACATTTAGTAGATTGTGTCGAGATATAAACTTAAATTTCAAACTTACTTATATCGTGGGGAACATCTCTCGGATATATGGGTAACCCCCGAAATCTTGTTTGAAAGGTCCCCCCTTCTGAGATACTAGGTCTTTATACTCAGTGATATCTGGGGTATTATCCTGGGACTTCTGATTTTGCGGAAGCAATGGCCTAGTCCCCGTATAATACTTTACACTTGCTTGAAATATAGCATCACCCTCAGTACAAAAAATGATGAAACATTGCAAAATGCTAATCATGTGCAGTTGAAGAAAAGATTCTCTAAAGGGAACACACCTAAAGTCGAAGCCATCATCTCTCTGATTTTGCGGAAGCAATAGCCTGAGCTCTCATGGCCCTTGCATTTAACCCTTTACAGATATCATCTAGGTATACTCACCTGTAAGACTGAATATCGGGATCTGGATACGGGAGTATATTCAAGAGGTGGGACACATGTATAAGTTTAAGTCTATAAAACACTAAATATCGTATCTCGAAACAGTTGAACTTTGTGTGAAAATTTAAGTGGATCAGTATACTGACAATCTAAGTGAATTGTTTAGAACTTAAAATGTTTAAAGCTTAACGGTGTTGGTGATTTGTCTCATAAACTGACATGATCCTCTTACACAAACTCACAAAAATATTGTCTGTAAATATTTCTTTATTGCATTTTCTTACAAGTTCAAAAGTCCAAAAAGATTTTGAGTGTGTTTTAGCATAATTTTTGAAAAATTAAAAAAAGATTTTCGACAACTGATGTTGGAGAGCTGATTTTCAAAATTCCAAGTGCTAAACATGACGATAATTGGGTTGGGAGAGTTTTTTTTTGGGTAAAGGGTTACCCCGGTGAATATTATATATCAACCAAAAATAAAACAGGGTGTATCAAGACAACGATACACACTACTAGACTTGGCATACCAAGACTAGAAACCAAAAACCAAAAGAAACTAGTCCCGACAAAAATCACAACCAAACCAAAAAAACAAGACCAAATTACAGCCCAAACACAAAACCAAACTAGACTAGACTTATATCCACGCTAGCCAGGATCAATAACCAGGTTTTCCTTCGAGATCAGCCACCTATCCAACATCTTGTTTTGCTTCGGGTCTCTACGAATTCTGAATCCCATAATCTTGAGCCGAACCGTATCTAAGATGACCTTCGATAGCACACTAGCACTCCTCGTTACTTGAGAGAATAACCTATTGTTCCGTTCTTGCCAGATGAAATATGTGGAGGCAGCCACTAGAATATTAGTCACTATGACTTCAAGAGATCTAGAATTTGCATTTAGCTCCATCCACTGCATTATCGAGGACCATGTATCATTAACACTCTCCATATCAACCATATTCCTAACCAAACCCCAAACTTCAGAAGCATAGGGACATTGAAAAAATAGGTGATCCCTAGTATCACGATCATGACTACATAAGGGACAACACATGAGCCGTAAATTTGTAGCACTACCCGCCTCCCAAACCGCCATCCTATCTTGCGTTTTCAGCTTATTCTTGATAACCAACCACAAATGGAACGAATGTCTGGGAATACATTGAGTAAACCAAACTGAATTAACCCAAGGAACTTTAACAGCTCTATTCCACAAACTATTCCAAACCTCCCAGGAACCAAAGACTTGCAAGTTACCTTCCAGATCTTTCCAACGAACTCTATCCTCCAAATCAGGCATAAGATGTAAATTATCAATATTTATAAGAACCGGGAAAAGATCATACCACGCCTGAGGCCATTGCTAATGACCAGTTTCATCAATAAGATCCGCCACCGAAGAATTTAAAGAAAAACCAGCGTTAGCTATGACTCTCGGAGTAATAAAAGACCGAAGTGGGCTGAAAGAGCACCAGTTGTCACTCCAAGCGTTGGTTTGTCGACCACTTTGAATAGACTGCCAAATAAAAGGACGAACCATAGGACGGATATACAAAAGCTTTCGCCATCCCCAAGTAATGTTGCCCCGACACTGCACCTCCCAAAAATTGTTACCTTTTAACCTGTACGTGTGAATCCACTGAACCCAAAGAGAAGGACGTTTAGTAATTATACTCCAGATATGAGACGTCAATAGAGCTCTATTAACATCCATGATACTACGAATACCCAAACCACCCTCCTCTTTCGGCATACAGACCTCCTTCCATGCAACTTTAGCACGAACCGATCCCTGTTTTCCTCCATTCCATAAGAATCTTCGTAATCTTTTCTCCAGATCCTTTATAACACTCATAGGGAGCATAAAAACAGAAGTCCAGTAAGAATACATGGCTGCAAGAACCGAATTAATTAACTGGAGTCTCCCTGCAAACGACAAAGATTTAGTCATCCAATTATCTATTCTCCTCTCCATACGTTCGAGCAGAATTTTAAAATCTCTAGCAGCTAATCTCGTTGAAATCAACGGAACGCCAAGGTAACGAACAGGCAATGAATCCTCTTGAAACGGCATTAAATGCAATATCTGATCTTTCAACGAACGAGGAACGTTACTGAAGAAAACTGTGCTCTTAGGCAAGCTGGGAAGCAGACCCGACATCTCTGAAAATTTATCTAGAGCCTCTTTTAACCGCTTCACCGAAACGCAATCACCATGAGAGAACAAAAACAAATCATCAGCAAACAAAATGTTTATTATCTTCTGCTTAGAGCAGTGAGCATGAAATTTAAACGAAGTAGTCGAAGCAGCTTGTCGAAGAAGAAGGGTCAGAACCTCCATAACAAGCGTGAAAAGATAAGGTGACATAGGATCACCTTGTCTAAGACCACGCTTCCCTGGAAAATACCCATGAAGCTCCCCGTTGATGCTTAACGAAAAGGACACCGTAGAAACACATGCCATAATCCAACTAACCATTTTTTGATGAAACCCGAAACGAAGCAAGATAGTTTCAAGAAAAGACCAGCTAACCGTATCATACGCCTTCTGGATATCAATCTTAAAAGCACATCTTGGCTGACCTCTATTAAGGTGATAATTGTGCATCAACTCCTGAGTAAGAAGAATATTATCTGAGATTTTTCTACCTGGAACAAACGCCGACTGGTTAACGTTAACCAATTTATCCAGGCATCCCTTAATTCTATCCGTGATTATCTTACTAATGCACTTATATAGCACATTACAACACGATATAGGGCGGTAGTCAAGAACTGAATTCGGTGTCACACCCCCAAAATCCACATGCGGAGTACAACCGCTTGGAGGCGTGACTGACCAGGATCCAGCCACCAATTATACTGAGCATTGGATAATAGTAAGAATGATCACCAACCATAATGGTTAGTAAACACCATAGTTTAAAGTTCGAATGTTTAGGTTCAAATAACTGTTAAGTAAGTAGCGGAAGCATAGGAAAAATAGTTTAAACAAAGTTCATAGTTCAAATTAATTAGAACCCAACACGCGGGTTTAGGCGACCACTACACTTCCCAAGCTGCAAGCTCCTAAGTCACTGGGTACCTGCAAAGCATGCAGTAGGGTATCAACAAAAATTGTTGGCGAGTCCACGAGTTGTCCAGTTTTAATTACCAAAAACTTGTTTCACCAGTTAATTTATCCGTTTATACATGCGATGGGGAGCTACCCCACAAGTAAGCGACTAAACTGTTTTTACAATACCGAATACTATTCATCCGTACGTTTCCGTAGAGTGCCCCGTTTGTCAATGTTCTATCATCATTGACGGTTGCCAGAGTACATTAGTTCACGCCCGATCCCATACGCGGGCACGGTGTGAGGTTGGTGAGACCTAAATAGCGCTATCAACTAATAACCCGTTCGCCTGACCCCGGCGACTAATCGGTATTAAGAAGTGAGGACTTGAGTGATAGAGTTTTGTTTAGTGTTGCTTGTTGCATCCAGTATAAACAGTAATTAACTAAAAGTCCCGTTTAAGGGGAGAGAAGTAGGTTTGTATCCCTTACGAGGGGATAGCGTTGCTTAAGTTTCCGTTTCCCAACCACCGGGAACGCATGCTTTATTAGTTGTGAACTCACCTTGGGTTGCTCGGTAGATTATTTACTTGGTCAATCACGTTGGTCACCACGTCCTAGCATGGTCACCAATACAGGTCAAGTTGGGGTACAAGTATTCACGTATAATCTACACATAACTAACACATAGCATACACAACACATGATCATCCAGCAAGTTACCGGGCCTATTCTGATACGTAGTAGTGAAACAGTGAACATCAACAACTATTATACAAATCATAAGTGTTATTGGGCCTATCAGATCACACTAACAGTTAACAGCTTCACAGAATCCAAATAGAACGGTATGCGCAGCCCACATGTCCATGGCCCAATAACGGAGACAAGCAGCCCAGTCGAGACCAGGAGGTCTCGACTCGAGAACACACAGTCTCGAGTCGCAACCGGAGGTTTCGGCTTGTCATGGTCTGGTTTCGAGTCGCAACCGGAGGTTTCGACTTGTCATGGTCTGGTTTCGAGTCGCAACCGGAGGTTTCGACTTGTCATGGTCTGGTTTCGAGTCGCAACCGGAGGTTTCGACTTGTCATGGTCTGGTTTCGAGTCGCAACCGCCGTAGTCTCGAGTTGTCATGTTTTGGTTGCGAGTCGTAACCGGAGGTTTCGAGTCGCAACCTCGGATACGTGCACAAGAATCCTTCTAGAACCTCTGATGTACTAACCAATGGGATTGCAATTTCATGATAGCATGTACTATCCAACCAGAATGTTTAAACATGTTTTATTGTCTAAATGCAATTCAAAATAGATCAAACAAAGCATATTTCAAATGTTTTCATGACATTCATGTTGTTCTTAGGGTTTTCTTTATAACATGATTATTCAAACAATTCCATCCTAACATATACTCGAATCAGCATCATCGATTTCCTGAATCTAATATACATATCAAACACGTAATTTTTCATATATTCATAACAACATTCAAGCATATTCAACACATACTCATCATATGTTCATCCTACATAACCTTGTAAGTTATCTAACAATTTTCCCATTAAAACATGAACATATTTATCATTTATCACATATTTCATCCATCATTTATCATCCAATTATCTTATCACTTTGTATTCATAAAACATCATTTTTGGCCAAACAACTAAAAGGAAACTAACCGGCTAGATGAAAGAGTATGAGGGATTGATGGACTAAGTTCCGAGTGGTGATCTTAAGCTAATCCGAGATGATCCGAGAGCCCCTTTTGTTGTCGCCGGTTTGACCCGAGAGAGAGAGGGAGAGGAGAGGAGGTGAGCTTGATTGTTAGGGTTTTGTTGAGAGGGTGAGGGAGAGTGTGTGGGAGTGAGTGAATGAGGAAAAGTTGCAAAATGGTGAAAAGTGGCAAAGTTGACCCCTCTTGTGGGTTTTATATCCGGACCGGCTTGGTGCACCCTAGTGGGTTTCCGAGCGGCATGGCCCAACCGGCCCAATCGCTTCACTGTTTACTCGAGACCAAGCGGTCTCGAGTCGGGCTCGTGGTCTCGATTCACTTATATATATATATATATAACTACGTATATAATATTTACACATTATCGACACATAGCACCTCAAGATAAATCACGACTTTCATTTAATATTATGTACACGCAAGTTAATATATACAGATTGCTCGGGAAAACCCGAAGTGTCACATTATCCCCAAGTTTTAAGAACTTTCGTCCCGAAAGTTAAAGCAGCCACTGACAAGCTAGTAAAAGTGAGAGCGTTTCAACGGGGTGTCACATCATCCCCCCGTTAGTTTGGAATTTCGTCCCGAAATTCAGTTGTAGCTTCAGTGCTGGGGGTTTCATTTGGGAACAGCTGGGGATACTTGCGCTTCATCTGGTCTTCCCGCTCCCAGGTAAACTCTGGGCCACGGCGTGAGTTCCAACGAACTCGCACGAGGGGTATCTGGCTACGTTTGAGGGTTTTGATCTCACGATCCGTGATCTCAACTGGTTCCTCAGTAAAGTGTAGCTGTTCGTCAATAGTAAGTTCCTTGTAAGGAATGACGAGTGTTTCATCTGACAGGCACTTCTTCAGATTAGACACGTGGAAGACGTTGTGCACAGCACTCAGTTCTTCAGGTAGATTCAATCTGTAAGCGGCCATACCGATCTTTTCGGTAACTTCAAAGGGTCCGACATATCTCGGATTAAGCTTGCCCCGTTTTCCAAAACGAACCACACCCTTCCAGGGTGAGACCTTAAGTAGAGCCCGTTCACCAACCTGGAACTCTTGCGGTTTCCTATCTTTGTCAGCGTAGTGCTTTTGACGGTCACGAGCTGCCGCCATGCGTTGCCTAATCTGGGCAATCTTTTCTGTGGTGTCGACTACATGTTCCGGGCCTGTGATTTGGCTGTCACCTACCTCCGCCCAGCAGAGAGGCGATCGACATTTACAACCGTACAATGCTTCAAAGGGTGCCGCCTGAATGCTGGTGTGGTAGCTGTTGTTGTAGGAGAATTCTACTAACGGTAGGTGCTTCTCCCAATTCTTGCCAAAATCAATCACACATGCCCTAAGCATGTCTTCGAGGGTTTGGATGGTGCGTTCAGACTGCCCATCCGTCTGCGGGTGATAAGCGGTGCTCATGTCTAAACGTGAGCCAAAAGATTTGTGCATGGCTTGCCACAACTCAGAAGTAAAACGCGCGTCTCGATCGGAAATGATAGAGGTTGGTACTCCGTGCTTCGAAACCACTTCTTTTAGGTATACTTCTGCTAAGGTAGAGAACTTGTCTGTTTCTTTGATAGCCAAAAAGTGTGCAGACTTAGTTAAGCGATCCACTATTACCCAAATGGTGTCATTTCCTCGTTGAGACCTAGGCAGGCCAGTAACAAAATCCATGGAAATCTGCTCCCATTTCCATTGCGGGATCTCTGGCTGTTGGAGTAGGCCTGATGGTTTCTGATACTCAGCCTTGACTCTTGCACAAGTTAAACATTTTCTGACATAGGTTGCTATGTGGGCTTTCATGCCAGGCCACCAATAGGTAGCCCTCAAGTCGTGGTACATCTTGTCTGAACCTGGATGTACTGAGTAACGGGACTTATGAGCTTCATCCATCACAAGGTCACGTAAATTTCCATAAAGCGGAACCCATATGCGCCCGGCTACGTAGTAGGCACCGTCTTCTTTTTGTTCCATTCGTTGTCTCGATCCTCGCAAGGACTCAGCCCTGATGTTCTCGGCTTTCAATGCTTCAACCTGAGCATTTCGAATTTGGTTAGGGAGGTTCGAGTGGATCGTGAGCTGTAAGGCACGAACACGCTTGGGTTTGGTCTCCTTTCTGCTGAGGGCATCGGCTACCACATTAGCCTTGCCTGGATGATATTTAATTGCACACTCGTAGTCATTTAGGAGTTCGACCCATCGGCGTTGCCGCATATTCAACTCCTTTTGTTCCATTATGTGCTGGAGACTCTTGTGATCAGTGTAAATCGTGCACTTGGTGCCGTACAAGTAGTGTCTCCAAAGCTTGAGCGCGAAGACCACAGCTCCAAATTCTAAGTCATGCATCGTGTAGTTCCGTTCGTGGACCTTGAGTTGTCACGAGGCGTAAGCAATAACTTTCTCGCGTTGCATCAATACGCAGCCAAGTCCTTGAATAGAAGCGTCGCAGTAAACGACGAAGTCGTCGGTACCTTCGGGTAAGGAAAGAATAGGAGCACTACAAAGGTTTTTCTTTAGTTCCTGGAAGGCAGATTCCTGAGCATCGCCCCATTTGTAAGCAACACCCTTCTGAGTGAGGGTCGTAAGTGGTTGAGCGATCTTAGAGAATCCCTTGATAAATCTTCGATAGTATCCCGCCAATCCCAAGAATTGGCGAACTTCGGTCGGAGTCTTAGGTACAGGCCAATTCTTAATGGACTCAATCTTAGCGGGGTCAACATGAATCCCTTCCTGATTGACGATGTGCCCAAGGAAATGGACTTCTCTAAGCCAGAAATCACATTTCGAGAATTTGGCGTACAGTTGCTCATTGCGAAGGAGTTCGAGAATAAGACGTAGGTGTTGTTCATGCTCCTCTTGGCTCTTCGAGTAGATTAGGATGTCGTCGATAAACACGATTACGAACTTGTCGAGGTAGGGTTTGCATACTCGGTTCATGAGATCCATGAAGATCGCAGGGGCGTTGGTCATTCCGAAAGGCATAACAAGGAATTCGTAGTGACCATAGCGGGTTCTGAAAGCAGTCTTAGAGATGTCCTCATCGCGGACTCTCAGCTGGTGATAACCCGATCGCAGGTCGATCTTGGAATAATAGCTCGACCCTTGCAGCTGGTCGAACAGGTCGTCGATACGGGGAAGTGGATAACGATTCTTGATGGTAACCTTGTTAAGTTCGCGGTAGTCAATGCACATTCGGAATGTGCCATCTTTCTTTTTGACGAAGAGCACTGGGGCTCCCCAGGGTGATGAACTAGGACGGATAAAACCTTTGTCCAAAAGTTCTTGTAGCTGAGTAGAGAGTTCCTTGAGTTCTGCAGGAGCTAGGCGATAAGGTGCACGAGCTATAGGTGCTGCTCCGGGAGCTAGCTCGATTTGGAATTCGACCTGACGGTGAGGAGGGAGTCCAGGTAGTTCCTCCGGGAATACCTCGGGATAGTCGCGTACAACTGGAAAATCTTCAATCCTGTTTTCCTTTTTCTGTGTGTCAGCCACGAGTGCTAAGATAGCGGTGTGTCCCTTTCGTAGACACTTCTGGGCCTTTAAGAATGAAATGATGCCTGTGACTTCTCCGCTCTTATCGCCTTGAACTATAAGAGGTTTGCCAGGGGGACGGGGAATACGAATAGCTTTCTCTTGGCAGAGGATTTCAGCTCGATGTTTGGATAACCAATCCATACCAATGATGACGTCGAAGCTTCCAAGAATGATGGGGAAGAGATCGATACAGAAGGTCTGACCAGACAACTCTAATTTGCAGTTACGAATTATGTGTGAGGCCTCGAGGTTTCTACCATTAGCTATTTCAACGGTGTGCTTAGAGCTTAGCGGCGTAAGAGTGAGTTTAAGTTTCTTACTAATACGTAGGGATACATAACTAGCATCAGCTCCGGAATCAAATAGCATGGAAACATAACGATCATTAAGTAGGAACTTACCCGCCATAACGTTGGGGTCATTCCTTGCTTCTCCAGCTCCAATCACAAAAGCCCTTCCTCTTGCACCATTCCCAGCATTGTTGTTATTGTTCCCAGCACCCTGATTGTTGTTGTTTTGGTTCAGTTCAGGGCAATCCTTTCGCATGTGCCCCGTTGCTCCACACTTGAAGCATCCCCGGTTGTTTCCTTGTTGCTGTTGTGGTTGCTGTTGATTCTGTCTAGCTGGAAGTGGGCTCCTACAGTCTTTGGCTTCATGCCCCATCTTGTTGCATCGCTGACACTGACTCTTGCCACATGGCCCACTGTGGTGTCGGTTACATTTGTTACACTTGGGGTGGTTTCCTCGATAGCCACCCTGTTGCTGAGGGCCCTTGTTGCTTTCAGTCTTCCTTTGTTGAACTGGGGCCTGAGTGGGGTTAGCATCCTTTCCCTGACTTCCATCCCACTTTCGTTTGTTATCGCCAGAAGTTCCAGCAGTAGCACCGATCCTCTTGGGCAGCTTGCCCTCTTCCACAGCCTGATTGGTGAGTTTGTGAGCAAGACGAACCACGGGCTGTATGGTATTGAGGTTGGCTGAGGTCACATGACTTCTGATTTCAGGGACCAAGCCTTTGATGTACAATTCAATCCTTCGGTACATAGGTCGGGACATGTTTGGGCAAAGTGCAGCATAGTCGTTGGACTGCTTAGTGTAGGTCTCAATCTCTGATCCAACCATCTTGAGCGCATAGTACTCGTTCTCGAGTTTGTGGATGTCATCCCTGTGACAGTATTCCTCTTTGATCATGTCCTTGAAATCTTCCCACGCAGTAGCATTAGCAGTTTCCAGACCAAGCATCTGAATCTGTGCTTTCCACCATGAAAGCGCGTTCCCCTCAAGCGTACCAGTCGCGAACTTTACCCAGTTAGCAGGGGGACACTCATAGACAGCAAAGACAGCTTCAGCCTTTTCAATCCAGTGTAGAAGGCCTATGGCACCCTCAGTGCCGTTGAAAGGGAGAGGCTTGCCATCCATGAAGGTTTTGAAAGTACAAACATGTGGCTGCGCGGGCGCAGGCTGACCTCCAGGGTGTGCTGCGAAAGCTGCAGCCACCGTGTTGAGCAAGTTAGCGAATTGAGCCTGAGTCATGTTAACGCTTCCTCTTCCGCGTCCACTCATTGTCTTCATAACCAGAAAACACAGTATGAGTGTGATGTCGTAATGTAGCGAGAATGAGTTAGAAGGGAGACGTGTATCTATCTAATCAGGCACACTAGTATGTATAATAGAGCAGTCAACATAGGATAAATAAGCATGTAAGCACAAGTCCGAGCTATGAGGTCTAATATGCCGAGTCTTGCCCTTGGAGTGTAGTGTCGTCACGAGTCACGGGTTATAGTCTGGTTTTTCTCAAAAAGACTTTCCTTTTTAAAACCAAGTTCACTATAACCAATGGCTCTGATACCAATCTGTCACACCCCCAAAATCCACATGCGGAGTACAACCGCTTGGAGGCGTGACTGACCAGGATCCAGCCACCAATTATACTGAGCATTGGATAATAGTAAGAATGATCACCAACCATAATGGTTAGTAAACACCATAGTTTAAAGTTCGAATGTTTAGGTTCAAATAACTGTTAAGTAAGTAGCGGAAGCATAGGAAAAATAGTTTAAACAAAGTTCATAGTTCAAATTAATTAGAACCCAACACGCGGGTTTAGGCGACCACTACACTTCCCAAGCTGCAAGCTCCTGAGTCACTGGGTACCTGCAAAGCATGCAGTAGGGTATCAACAAAAAATGTTGGCGAGTCCACGAGTTGTCCAGTTTTAATTACCAAAAACTTGTTTCACCAGTTAATTTATCCGTTTATACATGCGATGGGGAGCTACCCCACAAGTAAGCGACTAAACTGTTTTTACAATACCGAATACTATTCATCCGTACGTTTCCGTAGAGTGCCCCGTTTGTCAATGTTCTATCATCATTGACGGTTGCCAGAGTACATTAGTTCACGCCCGATCCCATACGCGGGCACGGTGTGAGGTTGGTGAGACCTAAATAGCGCTATCAACTAATAACCCGTTCGCCTGACCCCGGCGACTAATCGGTATTAAGAAGTGAGGACTTGAGTGATAGAGTTTTGTTTAGTGTTGCTTGTTGCATCCAGTATAAACAGTAATTAACTAAAAGTCCCGTTTAAGGGGAGAGAAGTAGGTTTGTATCCCTTACGAGGGGATAGCGTTGCTTAAGTTTCCGTTTCCCAACCACCGGGAACGCATGCTTTATTAGTTGTGAACTCACCTTGGGTTGCTCGGTAGATTATTTACTTGGTCAATCACGTTGGTCACCACGTCCTAGCATGGTCACCAATACAGGTCAAGTTGGGGTACAAGTATTCACGTATAATCTACACATAACTAACACATAGCATACACAACACATGATCATCCAGCAAGTTATCGGGCCTATTCTGATACGTAGTAGTGAAACAGTGAACATCAACAACTATTATACAAATCATAAGTGTTATTGGGCCTATCAGATCACACTAACAGTTAACAGCTTCACAGAATCCAAATAGAACGGTATGCGCAGCCCACATGTCCATGGCCCAATAACGGAGACAAGCAGCCCAGTCGAGACCAGGAGGTCTCGACTCGAGAACACACAGTCTCGAGTCGCAACCGGAGGTTTCGGCTTGTCATGGTCTGGTTTCGAGTCGCAACCGGAGGTTTCGACTTGTCATGGTCTGGTTTCGAGTCGCAACCGGAGGTTTCGACTTGTCATGGTCTGGTTTCGAGTCGCAACCGCCGTAGTCTCGAGTTGTCATGTTTTGGTTGCGAGTCGTAACCGGAGGTTTCGAGTCGCAACCTCGGATACGTGCACAAGAATCCTTCTAGAACCTCTGATGTACTAACCAATGGGATTGCAATTTCATGATAGCATGTACTATCCAACCAGAATGTTTAAACATGTTTTATTGTCTAAATGCAATTCAAAATAGATCAAACAAAGCATATTTCAAATGTTTTCATGACATTCATGTTGTTCTTAGGGTTTTCTTTATAACATGATTATTCAAACAATTCCATCCTAACATATACTCGAATCAGCATCATCGATTTCCTGAATCTAATATACATATCAAACACGTAATTTTTCATATATTCATAACAACATTCAAGCATATTCAACACATACTCATCATATGTTCATCCTACATAACCTTGTAAGTTATCTAACAATTTTCCCATTAAAACATGAACATATTTATCATTTATCACATATTTCATCCATCATTTATCATCCAATTATCTTATCACTTTGTATTCATAAAACATCATTTTTGGCCAAACAACTAAAAGGAAACTAACCGGCTAGATGAAAGAGTATGAGGGATTGATGGACTAAGTTCCGAGTGGTGATCTTAAGCTAATCCGAGATGATCCGAGAGCCCCTTTTGTTGTCGCCGGTTTGACCCGAGAGAGAGAGGGAGAGGAGAGGAGGTGAGCTTGATTGTTAGGGTTTTGTTGAGAGGGTGAGGGAGAGTGTGTGGGAGTGAGTGAATGAGGAAAAGTTGCAAAATGGTGAAAAGTGGCAAAGTTGACCCCTCTTGTGGGTTTTATATCCGGACCGGCTTGGTGCACCCTAGTGGGTTTCCGAGCGGCATGGCCCAACCGGCCCAATCGCTTCACTGTTTACTCGAGACCAAGCGGTCTCGAGTCGGGCTCGTGGTCTCGATTCACTTATATATATATATAACTACGTATATAATATTTACACATTATCGACACATAGCACCTCAAGATAAATCACGACTTTCATTTAATATTATGTACACGCAAGTTAATATATACAGATTGCTCGGGAAAACCCGAAGTGTCACATTATCCCCAAGTTTTAAGAACTTTCGTCCCGAAAGTTAAAGCAGCCACTGACAAGCTAGTAAAAGTGAGAGCGTTTCAACGGGGTGTCACATTCGGAGTATCCATCTTAGGAACCAGAGCTAGAATAGTGTGGTTAATTTGCCTTAAAAGTTTACCATTCTCAAAGAAATCAAGTATAGCAATCATAACCTCATCACCCACTATATCCCACGCCTGCTTAAAGAACGCCGAAGTGAACCCATCAGGACCAGGAGCTTTATTTTCACCAATACTAAACATAGCTTGTTTAATCTCCTCCCGAGTCACTTGTCTAATCATATGATCAGCTGAATGTTGACTAAGCATGTTAGTAAACAAATCAGCATCCACAACTCCTGAACCCATATGAGTCATGCCCAAGAAATTCGAGTAATGAGTAACAAGAGCTTGCTGAACATCATCCCCTTCAAACCGGTTTCCATGCACATCATTAATACAACTTATCTTGTTTCTAGCATTCCTACTTTTGACACATTTATGAAAATAGGAAGAATTCGAATCACCCGCACAGAGCCACTCTACTTTGGATTTCTGCTTTAAAAAACACTCCTCATCATATGCCGCCTCCTGAAACTCACAAAGACACTTAGCAGCCTTATCGCGGATATCCCCATCTAACGAATCAACATCAATAAGCTTCTGGATATCATCTAGCTCCCTACGCAACCGGCAAACTTTATCATGAAGGTTCCCTTGCTGATGCAACAATTTACGAAAACCAGGTTTCAGATTTCTCAACTTTTTAACAACCGAAAACATGGTATAACCTTGGATTCTTTTAGTCCATTCAGAAGAAACAAGTTGCCTGAACTCCACTTTGGATGTCAAAAAATTTGGGAATTTAAACGGCTTCTGCTTTGAACGGGTAATGGAGGAAATTTTCAGAACACAAGGTGTGTGATCTGACACACGGGCTGGCTGAAAAACAACATACGCATCCGGAAACACGTCCATAAACATCACATTGCCCATAATACGATCAATCTTCTTAACAACTCCCATCCCCTCACGTGGTTTCTGATTCCACGTGTAGTGAAGACCATAGCTTTTAATATCCAAAAGCTCCGACGTTTGAACACAATCAAAATACTCTCTCATGCCTATGGTATGACTTGACGTTCCAGAACAACAATCCTCCATATTTAGAGCCGAGTTAAAATCCCCCAACACTACCCAAGGTTTATCATGAGCTAAACAATTATGTTTATTAAGATCCACCCATAAAGTTCTACGCTCCTGATACTTATTCTCAGCATAAACAAAAGAACAAAGAAAAACTTTAGAATCAGCTTTAAGATGAATCTGAGTATGTATCACCTGATCCGATTGTGATAACACCATAAGTTGAACCTCATCCGCATCCCAACCCAATATAATTCTGGTTCCGCGCTGACAAACACCCCCATTCGATGTCCAATTCCAACTCCTGAAAACACCCTTACACACTTTCTCTAAATTACCAATACTTACATGCGTTGCTAGAATGGCACAGACTTTAAGCTGATTTTCACCAATAAAAAATCGGACTTCGTTTTGTTTCAGGGGACGATTTAAACCCCTTATATTCCAAGCCGCCACACTAACCATTGAGACTTCCAGAACCGGGAGTGCTTGCCCCCTCAGGCCGACTATCAGTCGGGATATAACCCATGAATTTGGACATCTCCGTTGGGTTAGATTCAAAAACTTCATCCACATGAGTATAATCCTTTTTAGGCATATTGCCAGTTTTTGACCCCTCACCATAATCATCCAGCTTCACTTGCTTCCCATTTGTATTATGAATATTTCCCATCAAATCATTATCATCCAATAACTCCTGTCCATCAATCTTAGAAAGAGCCTCAAAAGAATTACGAGTTTTAACCTTATCGACTGTCTTCACGTTGACATTAATCTCCTTTGTACCAGAAGTACTTGGGTCCAACTTATTGATTTTTGGCTTGTATATAAATTTCGGCTTTGGTTTCTTAGGCATGACACCCACACGAGCCATCTTCCTCTTATCCATAGTAAAACCTTCATCATCAACCACTACTTGTTTAGCTTTTTTTGATTCATTCTTGCCACACATTTGGTCATTGTGACCAAACACACAACATAAGGAACACCGATGTGGCTTCCACTCATACTCAACAGTCACAATTTCGTTAATATATCCCTCCTCGTCTAGTTTTGGAATAGCAACGACAATCTGCTCCTTAAGTTCTTGATCCGCATTTATTTCAATCAACGCTCGAGCAAAACTACTCCTTCCCCAGTTCTCCGAACACATCTCAGCTGTATATCCATCCAAACGTTTTGGCTCACCTATTTTCGAAGCTAATAAACTTAATCCGTCATCAGTATATACCGCAATTGGAACATTATGAAGCTTTACCCATACCGGCACTAGTTTAATACCTTCCTTCTTAAGGCTAACAGACGGAGACCAGACATTAAGAATCAACGGCACTTTCCTGATCAACCACGGCCCCCCTTCCAACACCTTTGCCATACCCTCTTTAGAGTCAAATTTAAAGAAAAAGAATCCGTCAGAATTCATCATGAGTTTAGCGAATCCATACTTTGCCCAGACATTCTTAGCATAGTATTCAACAACAGGGAATAGTAGCCGATTACCCAAAAAATATCCATATAAAACATTGACAAATCTCTCCTGAACCTTACGAATTACCTCCCTAGGAATGACCACATCCGCATCAGGTTTTGACTCTCCCGACTCCATTTTCCTGAAGTTAACTTCTCTTTTTCCTGAAGGAATATTTTTAACCCTATCTGCATAAGAAACTTTGGCCGCACCATCCTCCATTTTCGAATCAGAACTTCTGCTTACATCTTGCACTGGAACTGGAACCGTAACTTTTTCCAATTCATCAATAATATTTATCTTTATCGGCTCTGATTGAACGACTCCTCTTCTAGGCAGCATCGGATTTCCATCAATTTTTAACGTTCTAGCATCAAGAGTATTCCCAAACGAAGACAAGTTACCCCGTACATCCTGTGCGTTCGAAAGTTTATCATTTTTCGAAGTAATAAAGATATCCCCATGCAGTTTTTCAGTAAAGGAATGGAACCTTAGATCCTCCAAACTCTGATCCCTATTTCTCTCCATGCATATGAAACAACGATCAAAGCAAACAAAATCACCAAACACATGCAGCTACCAAGAACCCTAAACCTTTAAAACCCTAGTGATAATCTTCAACCCTTAATAGATTAATCTAGAGTTTTCGATCTAGCTAAATTAATCTCAGTTAACCGCAATAAAAAACAACAAGATTAATAAATCAGAGAATCAAACTAAACACTAAGGAGGCGATTGGAAAAAGAAGAAAAGAAATAAAACCCTAATTTGAAATTGGTCACAGTTGCTAACTAGTTCGTTATAGAGTTTTGAAGAATCAAATCTCCAATCACAGACTGTTATGCAAGAGATCACAAAGAAGAATCAAGGTTGAATCAAGGTTTACGAGAAGCTTCAAGATCGCCAAGGTTTGGTTGGGAGAGTTTGTTTGAAATGAAAATGTTATTTTTACAAGTGGTTCATCAGAATTTAAAAATGTTAAATCATTTTATTCAATTCTTGCAAATGATGTTGTATTTGTGTCTACAAGTGGTAAGCAGAGAATAAATTTGTTAAATCTTAACTTTTGTGAAATTTATTTCTGGGTTAAGAATGTGCAGGTTAGCCAGGTTTCAATCCTGAGCTGGATGTGAGTCAGGTCACTATCTTAAACCTGTGGAAGTCAGACTACGATCCCAAGAACAATTTAAGGGGGAGTCTGAAGATAGTAGAGCCAGATTTAGATCCTGAATATCACGCAAATTGCTGATGCTGATGAACTTAAAGAATCAATAGATCTGATCAAGAAAATTAGACAGAGATAAGAGTCAGATTGAGATCCTGGTGGAGAAGAAGAGAAGACAGAGATTGAGGATGTTTTATATTGTCAGATACTTTGGAAAAGTTCGAGGAGACTGATAAAGACTGAAGATGTTGAAGATATGTATTGAAGACTCGTCGACATCCGAGGGGGAGTCTGTTAGTGCATACGTCTGTCGACTTCGTCTTGTATCGAGTCTTGTATTAGAATAGATAGATCGGGGCACGCAAAACGAGAAAAGTGAAAAAGGGGTAATTTCGCACGAAATAGCATATTGCTATTTCATACGAAATCATATGGTAATTTCGCAGGAAATTGCAATTTCGTGTGAAACTTGATTTGGCATGAGCCTGTTCATGTGAAATAGCCTGCCCTATAAATACCTGTTGTGTCTTCGTCATTTGTAACAAAATTACTTTTCCGGTTTGAGAGCCGAAGTGCGGCCAAAGTGTATACTCGCTGTAAAACTTTGTCAAATCAATCTATAGACAGTTTAAAGTGAATATCTAGCTAAATTGAACTTGATACGTCTGTTTCCGCCTTTCGTATTGAGAAAAACTCTTCTAATCGACTCATTCGGGTCAGAAAACGATCCTACATATTTTAGTTCGTTACACAAACCAAATGTCATACCAAATGTGAGCATGGTTTATGAAAACAATGTACATAGTATGCTAAGTAAACATACAAGGTAGAGATGTAAAACAATGTGTTCATATGCCGAGTAAACATATGTAACAGAAAATGTAATGTAAAACAATGTGCTAGCATGCCAAGTAAACATACATAGCAAAAGAAATGTAATGTAAAACAATGTGCTAGCATGCCAAAGTAAACATACATAGCAAATCATAATGAAATCATGTACTATAATTGTACTAATGAACATAGCAAGCATATGATGTAAAACATGGAAAGCATGAAAGTAACAAGTAGGCACATGTGTTTCACCCCAAAATGTTTGTAAATCAGTAAAACATGGAAAACACATGTGTTTCAGGTATGAAGTGAAAATCACCTCAACTTAGAGAAGTTTCAGAATCAAAGGTGTGAGTTTTGAGCAAAGGGGTGGGGGGTATTTATAGTTTTCGTACAACCGTTAAGATCATTTCTTGAAACCCGAGCTTCGATCATGGCCGTACACATCATGCCCACTGATTTGTAAAACCATGGGAGCCTCCAAACCAGCCCATAGATTGCCCAAAACCATGTGCAAAAGTGTGGAATAGCTGGAACAAGCTGGAAACAACTTTTCTGTCCAGATAGGGTGCTCGCGTCGCGCGACAGCCAACCCACATAGTGATGGCGTGACGCCAGCATGTGCCCAGTTCCAGAAAGTTTCAAATATTTACAGTTTTGGTCCCTGCACATGTTTAAGGCCTATTTTGATGCGTTTAAACCCCGTTAACCCATTTTCAAGGCTCAATAATGAAGTTTAAGTATAGGGAACATGAAACATGCTAAAAAATATCTCGGATGTTGGTTCGTTTGGTCGTACGATCGCGTTATTCGCTTAATTACGACGAAATACGCACGAACGCGAAAAACGATCCAAATTACGCGACGAATGGATTTTTCTCATGCCATTCACTAAAATAAAATATTTTAATGATTAAATAGATTTTTGGATGTCCAGATGTATTCAGAACGTAAGATATGCGCGAAAATGCAAACTTGTGCACTTTTTGACGCTTTTAGTCCCTGAATGAGCATAAAGTCTATTTTAGCACACCAAACCCCTCAAAGCCTATTTCTAAGCTATGTAAAGGAATTTAGGGTGTGTTTAACTTATGGTCATGTTCCGGAATGTCCGTTACAGTACGAATCAGCATACTTTCACAGTTTGTCGAATTTAGTCCCTGTAAGCGAATAAACTTGATTTTGCCATACCAAAGCCTTCAAAACTTATTTCTAAGTTATGTAAAGGTTATTTAAGGTACCTTAAGTATAAATTGATGTTCTGGAGTGTTTTTCGTGTTAAAATGATTACGTTTACGTACCAGTTTGCGTATAACTCTCCAGAAAGCGATATAGAGTTTGAAAGTGAACAAAAATCAAAACATGAAAAATGTCAAACATAATTAAACAAACATTGGGGTCAAATAACATTGTTTCATTGATAACTGAACTGTTTACAATGATTACAGACACAGGTGTCACAGTCTCCCCTACTTGTGGAAATTTCGTCCCGAAATTTGTTTAGAGGAAACTCGTGGGAAAAGATGTGGATATTTCGCCTTCATTTGATCTTCACGTTCCCAAGTAAATTCTAGTCCACGTTTAGATTCCCAGCGAACTTTGACCAAAGGAATGCGCTTGCGTTTAAGCCACTTGACTTCACGATCCATGATTTCCACAGGCTTCTCAACGAAATGCATTGTTTTATCAACACGAATTTCGTCAAGTGGTACGTGGAGGTTCTCATCAGCTAGGAACTTCTTGAGATTGGATACGTGAAAGGTTGGATGAACATTTCCAAGTTCAGGAGGTAACTCAAGTCTGTAGGCTACCTTACCGATTCTTTCAATGATCTTGAATGGTCCAACATATCTAGGTGCAAGTTTTCCTGTCTTTCCAAATCTGATCACACCTTTCCAAGGTGAGACCTTAAGTAATACGCGATCACCGACTTGAAATTCCAAGGGCTTGCATCGTCGGTCCGCGTAACTCTTTTGACGGCTTCTAGCTGTCTGAAGGTTATCGCGAACTTTCTTAACCTTATCTGTTGTCTCTAGAACGAGGTCAGGTACAGTAAGCTGAGCCTCACCGATCTCATTCCAGCAGACTGGTGAACGACATTTTCGACCATAGAGAGCTTCGAAAGGAGCCATGTTGATGCTGGAGTGATAACTGTTGTTGTAGGAGAATTCAATCAATGGAAGATACGAATCCCAACTACCACCAAAATCGATCACACAAGCTCTAAGCATATCCTCCAAAGTCTGAATTTTTCAGTTTGGCCATCTGATTGCGGATGATAAGCTGTGCTCAAATTAAGTTGGGTCCCCATAGCAGATTGCATGGTTCTCCAAAAATGAGACGAGAATCGAGCATCTCTGTCAGAAATAATGTTCAAAGGAACACCATGTCTAGACACAATTTCATCCACATAAATTTTCGCAAGCTTGTCAGCAGATAAATCCTCACGGATCGGAAAGAAATGCGCTGACTTTGTAAGACGATCAATAACTACCCAGATGGCATCATGACCTCTCTTTGTGCGCGGAAGTTTGGTAATAAGATCCATAGCAATGTTTTCCCATTTCCAAACTGGAATCTCTGGTTGCTCCAATAAACCAGAAGGATGTTGATGTTCAGCCTTAACCTTAAGGCAAGTAAGGCATTTTGAAACGTACAAGGCAACGTCTTTCTTCATACCAGGCCACCAATACTAAGTACGAAGATCCTTATACATCTTGTCTGCACCAGGAGGAATAGAATAACTAGACTTATGAGCTTCATCCATAAGCAAGGTGCGAAGATCATCTTGACTTGGGACCCACAAACGGTCCATGAAATAATATGATCCATTGTCCTTCAGTTCAAGATCAGGCTTAATGTGATAGGGTAATTCCGTACCCATCAAACCTTGTGAAACACAAGTATGTTGAGCCTGAGAAATGCGGGTTTGGATATCAGATCGAGCTTGAATATCAGATTGAACACGAACACAATGAAGCTTGACACGTTCTTTATGACTCAAGGCGTCAGCCACGACATTCGCCTTACCAGGATGGTAGCGAATTTCGCAGTCATAGTCGTTGCCTCATGTTGAGTTCTTTCTGATTGAAGATGTGCTGAAGACTCTTGTGGTCAGTGAAAACCACACATTTTGTACCATACAAATAGTATCTCTAGACTTTGAGAGCGAAAACGACTGCACCTAACTCAAGATCATGAGTGGTGTAGTTCTTCTCGTGTATTTTCAACTGCCTCGATGCATATGCTATAACTTTGTTCCTTTGCATTAAAACACAGCCAAGACCCAAGTTTAATGCATCACAATACACGGAAAAATCATCATTGCCCTCGGGCAAAGATAGAATAGGCGCATCACAAAGCTTCTGTTTCAAGGTCTGAAACGCTTCTTCTTGTTTGGTTCCCCATTCAAAGGGTTTGTTCTTCTGAGTTAGAGTAGTTAGAGGAACTGCAATCTTTGAGAAGTTCTCGATGAAGCGGCGGTAATAACCCACGAGACCAAGAAAAGAACGAACTTTGGTGGGTGTAGTAGGTGTATCCCAATCCTTAATCACACTGATCTTGGAGGGATCTACATGAATACCTTGTTCGTTGAAGATATGTCCCAAAATTGAACTTCCTTATGCCAGAATTCACACTTGGAGAATTTGGCGAAAAGTTGCTCTTTCTTCAGGAGTTCCAGACTAAGACGAAGATGTTGCTCATGATCAGCTTGCGTCTTAGAATATATCAAAATGTCATCAATGAAAACGATGATGAACTTATCTAAATAAGGCTTACAAACCCTATTCATCAAGTCCATGAAAACAGCAGGAGCATTAGTCAAACCGAATGGCATAACTGTGAACTCATAATGCCCATAACGAGTGCGGAAAGCTGTCTTGGGAATATCTTCTTCATGCACACGAAGTTGATGATACCCAGAACGCAGATCAATCTTCGAGAAACAAGTAGTGCCCTGTAACTGATCAAAGAGATCATCAATGCGAGGTAGGGGATATCGATTCTTGATGGTAAGCTTGTTAAGCTCGCGGTAGTCGATGCACATTCTGAAAGATCCATCCTTTTTCTTGAGAAAAAGAATGGGAACACCCCAAGGTGAAAAGCTAGGACGGATAAAACCTTTGTCAGAAAGCTCCTGAAGCTGCTTAGACAACTCTTGCATCTCAGACGGTGCAAGACGATATGGAGATCTGGCAATAGGATTTGCACCAGGTACAAGATCAATACGAAACTCGATTTGGCGCGCTGGGGGTAAACCAGGTAACTCTTCAGGAAACACTTCTGGATAATCCCGAACAACAGGGATATCTTCAATCGACTTACCTTTGCCTTTATCTGCTACAATATGTGCCAAGAAGGCCACATAGTTCTTTCGCAGGTACTTTCGAGCTTGAAAACAAGACATGAGCTTGAGACTACTAGCAGGTTTCTCACCACGAACCTGTAGGATCTCACCTGTCGAAAGAGGAACACGAACAATCTTCTCGAAACAAACTACCTCTGCGTGATGCTTGGCTAACCAATCCATGCCCACTATAATGTCGAAACTCCCAAGTTGCATTGGCGTGAGGTCGATAGGAAAAAGATGGTTGTTAAGGTTCAACTGACAATTGCGAAGGACAGAATCAAGAACAACGGGTTCACCACTAGCAACTTCTACAGTCAAAGGCTTTCCTAGTTTTGTTCTAGACATGCGAAGCAATGGCTCAAAAGATAATGACACAAAACTCTTATCGGCACCCGAATAAAAAAGAACAGAAGCTGATTGATTGTTAACAAAGAACGTACCGTTGACCACTTCATTGTTTGCTTGCGCCTCTTGTGCATTCATGTTGAAGACTCGACCACGAGCCTGAGCCTGATTCGGATTCACCAACCTTGGACATTGATGCCTGTAGTGGGTCAAATCCCCACAGTTATAACAAGAACCAGGTGGGTAGTGAGGTCGTGCAGCTTAAGCCTGTTGTTGAACACGAGGCTGAGCAGCTTGTTGGGCTGGGTTCTGAGCTACCCGATTCTGATTCGCAGGAAGACGACATGTGGCAGCGAGATGACCAAGTCTTCCACAGTTAGTGCAATAACGACACTGGAGGTGCAGTTGATGATGACCATTACACCTGTTGCACAAAGGTGCATTACCAAGGTATGGTTTCTTGGCAAGTGGTTGCGCAGGCTGATTTGGAGCAGCTTGATTTGCCTGTGCAGTAACGGCGAAGTTTTGGGAAGCCTTGCGCTTCCTAGACTTCTTTGCAGACTCAGCTTCCTTACCTTTCCTGTTCTTACCCTTCTTGCTTTCACCTTTATCAGATGCTTGTTTCTTACCCTTGTCACCCTTCCTGTGTAACTTACCCTTTCGAACCTGCAACTCAGTCAATGTCGCAGCTAACTCAATTGCCTGACAAACTGTGGTAGGGTTACTACTAGTGATGATGTCTTGTACGGAGTCAGGTAAGCCTTCAATATATCTCTCGTTGGCTTTCTCGAGTGGGGTAACCATGGTAGGGCATAGCAAACTCAACTCCTCAAACCTGTCAGTGTACGCATGGTGCTCACCACTATCCTGTTTCAAGTCATCAAACTCCCTTTCTAAAGCCCTCAGTTCATGACGAGGACAAAACTCCCTCATCATAAGAGCCCAAGTTTGTGCTAAAGCAACCTCAGCACCACGGTCTCTCATAACCCCGTTCCACCATGTAAGAGCCCTCTTCTGAAACACACTTGAAGCAAACTCGACTTTCTGATTTTCAGGACACTGGACGTGACGAAACGTACTCTCAATGCTCTCGAACCACTGTAGGAGCCCAGTTGCTCCTTCAGAACCACTGAACTTGAGTGGCTTAGCCGAATTGAAACTCTTGAAGTTGCATGGAGCGTTTTGGTTATTGTTGGCTTGGTTCACCTGAGCAATAATGTCTGGGAGTACGGCAGCCATATGCTGCGCCATAATATGTGCCATTTCGGCATTAAGTAGCGGATTTTTGCGTCGAGGAGGCATTCTAAAAAGAGGAAACATGAGAGGAAACGAGTGAGATGATTAGATGAAAAGAATGAGATGATGCAAAGGTCGATAAAAGCAAAGATGGTGGTCATTCGTTTGTGCCACAAAGCAAACAAACGACGCACAGTGACTAATCAAAGTAAATGGGTCAAAAATAATGTATCGCGAAGACATGCTCGCCTATAAGTGAATACTCACCCCAGGAGTTCCCAGGTAAGAGTGACTGGTCCGATTATGTGGATTTGTACGAACACTCTAGCCTTAGAAAGAAAACCCAGGGTACAGGCATTCACCCTTCCAGTTTGCACGTGTTCACACTATTTAGAACCCAAAACTTTGACGAGATTTTGAAAACTTGGAAGGCACAAGGCCAAAAGAATCATTCAAATACGGACAATTAAATTTTCAAAATCATTTTGAAAAATTGAAGGGTTCAAAACCTTATAATAAATCATTTAAAAGCAGATGATTGATTTTCAAAAAACGTTTCGGAAAATTAGGTTCTTGTTTTGGTAATCACCTAAGGATAGGTGAAGTGCATGTTTTAAGATCTAAACACAAGATAACTTGTGTTGGGGTCCTAGAAAGGTTATAGTCTAGGTCAAAGCATTACTAATAAACTAATTCCCTATAACCATTGGCTCTGATACCAACTCTTCTGTCACACCTCGACCACGTAAAACAGCAAAACGTGGCGGAAACATCGGGGAGTGTTGTAACAGAATTATTGTTTCACAACCATGGTAATTAAAGTTATGTTTTATTCATCAAACATGAGAGTTACATTGTCTTAAACGAAAGAAAATAAGAGTACATAACATTATTAAACTAGTTCTAGCTTCATTTTTAAGTCACTAAGGCACAGGTCCGCCCTAGTATGTCCTGCTCAAACCTATGCACCAGCTCCTGAAACACATGTGAAAATAGGTACGTCAGCAAAAAAATGCCTGTGAGATACATCGGTTTTGTGAAAATAGGATTCATGACTTGAGTTTAAGAAATGTTTAATAAAAATTAGTCATGAATCTTGTAAGTGTTTTCTTTTATAATTCATATGAAAATGTGATAAGAAATCAGATTATATATAAAAGAAAGGTGTATGGTTAATTAAATAACCAAGTAAAATGAGTTGTATAAAACAAACTGTTTTGTAAAACAATGTCTTGTGAAAATATGTTATTTGTGTAAAATGTTATATGTCTAGATTGAAATGATTTAAATAACGCTATGATATGTAATATCATACAAGCACTTATATATAGGAAGTACCAGTGGCGTATCCACCATGCTTGTATCGTATTACACACGCCTCGTTACTTAAATCACTTAAACAAACCACTAATGTAAAATGTTCATGTTTGAACCAATTGTCAAATGTTATTGTATAAACCATGTCAAATGTTTAATGTCAAAATGTAAATCATGTAATGTGTAACAAATGTTATGTATGGTAAGTAAAATGTGATTACTTAAACCAAATGTAAAAATGTACAAAACAAAGTATTTTGAATATATCAAAAGTCATGTTTTGCAAAATAAATGCATGCTTTACTGATACAAACACTTATGCGGTAAGTTAAACGTATACATCCAAGCCTTGAGACTGTAGGATAACCTTAGAGTAATGGTTATCAAAATGTTTTTGGATTCAGTTATTGCTTCAATCCAAACAAACCTAGGATATCAGGAATGGGATTTGTCAAGTCCTATGGTACCACTACTTACTACCTAGCGGCGTAGCTAATGTTAATGAACGTATTTTGGTTCGTTACACAAACCAAATATCACACCAAATGTGAGCATGTTTTATGAAAACAATGTACATAGTATGCTAAGTAAACATACAAGGTAGAGATGTAAAACAATGTGTTCATATGCCGAGTAAACATATGTAACAGAAAATGTAATGTAAAACAATGTGCTAGCATGCCAAGTAAACATACATAGCAAAAGAAATGTAATGTAAAACAATGTTCTAGCATGCCAAAGTAAACATACATAGCAAATCATAATGAAATCATGTACTATAATTGCACTAATGAACATAGCAAGCATATGATGTAAAACATGGAAAGCACGAAAGTAATAAGTAGGCACATGTGTTTCACCCTAAAATGTTTGTAAATCAGTAAAAGAGGGGTCTATGTACTCACTTGAGATTGCTTAATAGTCTTTTAGATAACCACCAAGCAAAGCAATAAGGATCGCGGAATCAAACGACACCTAATATAGGTAACTATGTTAATAAACGGACCTAAATTGGAGGATCGGATAGAATGAGGGTTCATAAACCAAATGAGTATGGGACTCATGTAATATGGTTTAACAAAGCCTACATTCTAAAACAGAACCTATCCTAAGTGCTTACGACCCATTACGACCCGTTTAGGTAGCTTACGCTACTTTAACGCGTCGTTCGCGTAAAACGCGTTCGGACCGCCTAACTAGTCCTATGACAAGTAAAATATGCCTTAACATGTCTAATATTGTTTCCAAATCAGTTTGGATGTCAAAAATTATGTCACATATGCTTAAAATGAATTTTGGCGTAAAAAGGGCATTTTGGTAATTTTCCTAAGGCATATAAACTACCTATCATACAACTAACTAAACGAAGTGACCGTAAGGTATAACCTCGGAAGGTTATTCCTTATACAACTATGGTCACCTAATGAGTTTGGTCAGATCCTAATGATCGACCAAACGGGTCGGGTTCGAAAGTATAAGCGGTTGTTTAGACCTCTTACCTTACGACCCTACATAAGCACTAAACCTAAAGTGACGAGCTAAACATGTTAAAACATGTTTAACGAATTTAGAAAACAGGTTTGGTATCAAAACAAACGGTTTTGATACCTAAAAGTAGTTTGGTTACAAAATACGTAAGAATACGCATTTTGGCCAAAACTACGACTCGCCACTATGCCTAGATAACGTGGTAATCAGTAGGTATAGTCACAAGAGACTAAAACCATCGTGATTACGCTCACGTTATGAAGTTCAAACGAACTTCATGTTGACCATAAACTGGTCAACGCAGAAAGTCAAACAAAGTTTGACTTTCACACTAAAAACGCGTAAAAGAACGAAAGAGGACTTACAAAAGGTCCAAGAATGGAGCTTTGATTCCAAGTATTCTCAGGTATGAAGTGAAAATCACCTCAACTTAGAGAAGTTTCAGAATCAAAGGTGTGAGTTTTGAGCAAAGGGGTGGGGGGTATTTATAGTTTTCGTACAACCGTTAAGATCGTTTCTTGAAACCCGAGCTTCGATCATGGCCGTACACATCATGCCCACTGATTTGTAAAACCATGGGAGCCTCCAAACCAGCCCATAGATTGCCCAAAACCATGTGCAAAAGTGTGGAATAGCTAGAACAAGCTGGAAACAACTTTTCTGTCCAGATAGGGTGCTCGCGCCGCATAACGGCCAACCCACATAGTGGTGGCGTGACGCCAGCATGTGCCCAGTTCTAGAAAGTTTCAAATATTTACAGTTTTGGTCCCTGCACATGTTTAAGGCCTATTTTGATGCGTTTAAACCCCGTTAACCCATTTTCAAGGCTCAATAATGAAGGTTAAGTATAGGGAACATGAAACATGCTAAAAAATATCTCGGATGTTGGTTCGTTTGGTCGTACGATTGCGTTATTCGCTTAATTACGACGGAATACACACGAACGCGAAAAACGATCCAAATTACGCGACGAATGGATTTTTCTCATGCCATTCACTAAGATAAAATATTTTAATGATTACATAGATTTTTGGATGTACGGATGTATTCAGAACATAAGATATGCGCGAAAATGCAAACTTGTGCACTTTTTGACGCTTTTAGTCCCTGAATGAGCATAAAGTCTATTTTAGCACACCGAACCCCTCAAAGCCTATTTCTAAGCTATGTAAAGGATATTTAGGGTGTGTTTAACTTATGGTCATGTTTTGGAATGTCTGTTACAGTACGAATTGGCATACTTTCGTAGTTTGTTGAATTTAGTCCCTGTAAGCGAATAAACTTGATTTTGCCATACCAAAGCCTTCAAAACTTATTTCTAAGTTATGTAAAGGTTATTTAAGGTACGTTAAGTATAAATTGTTCTTCCGGAGTGTTTGTCACGTTAAACTGATTACGTTTACGCACCAGTTTGCGTATAACTCTCCAGAAAGCGATATAGAGTTTGAAAGTGAACAAAAATCAAAACATGAAAAATGTCAAACATAATTAAACAAAAATTGGGGTCAAATAACATTGTTTCATTGATAACTGAACTGTTTACAATGATTACAGACACAGGTGTCACAAGAGTGGCTTCAAATGAATTACGGTAAAAATTAATGTGTTAGTATACATGTTATGGTGGTCATGAGTTTTATTAATGTGGGTAGTAATAATAGGTTCATGCTAGTGAATTTGTATTTAAATTGGTTAAATATGCGTAAATAAGAACTGATATCACAAATGAGTTCATGAGTTTGTGTTGCATGATTATGTTCTTCGGGTTGTATGTGATGTAAGTGATTAGGGGATGTTAATTAGACTCATGAACCTCACTGTTTGGGATTGATAAATGGTGTAAATTGGGCTACAGTGGGTTGCTTAATTAGCCTTGAAAACTACACATATTAAACCATAAATTGGACTCTAGTAACCATATTTCACATAAATGAATTACATACAATACTTCTGGTCGTGCAACATAAACACGAATGAACAAGCCCACTGATGTTGGGCTTCACACACTTTTGGGCCGCTTTTGGGCTCGGTCCGAGTAGTAGGAGACGATGGGGCTTTGGCCTAGCGTAAGTGTTTGTTTACATGATATACGTTGCGTGTGGTTAATTTGTATTTAAAGTAGAACTCGGTGAATAAGCGATATGGGGGATTCGAGACATTTAGTACATGAAATCATGGTGTATGCTAAGTGCATAATCAAATAACTTGTATGTTGTTATACGGTGCTACTTGTGTAACGTGTGTATATAATGTAAGATTTCGTGCCACGTGACTGATTGTTAATGGTAACCATGTTAGGATTGATTTGAGCAACTTGAACACATAGCTAGTCTTACCGAGCAAAACCAAGGTGAGTTCATCTCTCTTGAGCATGCGTCCCGGTGGTTGGGACAGTCATTGGGTATCCCTGAGAGGGATAGGTTTTTGGGTAAATCATGGGTATTCCTGAGAGGAATATGTCTTGTGGGTAAAATCTGGAATGTTGGATAATATACTCGTCCTATCACCATTAAAGTCCCTCCGTGTTGTTTGGTTACCTGAGAGGTAACAAGGTATTAGTTGGTAGTGCTACTTAGGTTTGGCACCCTCACCCTGTACCTGAGAGGACGGGTGTGAACTAATGACCTAGTCATGACCAATGCTTTGATAGGAGCATTGGAGAAAGGGCAATGTAAATCAGGAGCCGTCTTGTATTCGGGATATTATCAACATTAAATTCAATGGATTAACTAAACACTTGGTAACCAACGTTTTCGTAAAACTATGAACTCACCAGCGTTGTCTGATACACTTGTTGCATGCTCACAGTGTAACAACTGTGCTTGTAATCACTATGAACAGTTCTGTTATCAATAAAACAATGTTATTTGATCACAATGTTTGTTTTGTTATGTTTTATATTTTTCATGTTTTGACTTTTATCCAATTTCAAACTCTACATCACTTTCTGGAGAGTTATACGCAAACTGGTGCGTAAACGTACTCAGTTTAACGCGACAAATACTCCAGAACAGCAACATATGCTCAACATACCTTAAATAAGCTTTAAATAACTTAGAAATAAGTTTTGAAGGCATTGGTATGGCAAAAACAAGTTAATTCGCTTACAGGGACTAAATATGACAAACTGCGAAAGTATGTCAATTTGAACTGTAACGAACATTCCGGAACATGACCATAAGTTAAACACACCTTAAATATCCTTTACATAGCTTAGAAATAGGCTTTGAGGGGTTCGGTGTGCTAAAATAAACTTTTGGGACATTCAGGGACTAAAAGTGTCAAAAAGTGCACAAGTTTGCACTTTCGCGCATAACTTACGTTCTGAATACATCCGGACATCCAAAAATTTATGTAAGCATGACTACATTATATTTTAGTGTTCGCTTTAAGAAAAATCCATTCGTCGCGTCATTTGGATCGTTTTTCGCGCTTGTGCGCATTCCGTCGTAATTAAGCGAACATCGCGTTCGTACGACCAAACGAACCATCATCCGACATATTTTTGAACATGTTTCATGTCCACAATGTTTAGGCAACATTTTAGGGCCTTAAAGTTGGCTTTACGGGCCTTGGAAGTGTCGGAAATGGCCTTAAACACGTGCAGGGACCTAAACTGTCATTTTTGAAAGTTGTTTCTGATCTGACATGCTCAGGCGGCCCGCATTGTGTTTGGCTGATCCTAAAGCGGGCCGCTTCCCACCTTCTGACCAGATTAAATGTTTTTAATCACAAGTTGCAGCCATTTAATCCTCCACCACATGTTCTAAACTTGCTTAGTCATTAGATAAGGATCATATTTAGCTTCCACAACATTGTGACAAGTGTATGGACTAGATCTTTTCCCCTTTTCCAAGAAACGATCCCAACGGTTCACCGAATACTATAAATACCCCACCCCCTTTGGCTTAAAAACCCACAAGAATTCAGATTTTAGAGCTCTAAGTTGAAACCATTGTTTCATACCTGAGTTCTTAGATCGGGATTAGCATTCGGGGACCCTGGGTTAGTATTCTTTCGTTCTTTTCCTTATTTTTACTGCTTTTCGAGTCCGAAAGTCAAACTTTGTTTGACTTTCAGCGTTGACCAGTAATGGTCAATGCGAAGTTCGGTTGAACTTCGCAACGTGATTGTAATCACGATGGTCATGGTCCCTTGGGACTATGCCTACTGATTACCACGTTGTCTAGGGTCGTAGGGTAAGCGATCTAATAAATCGCTTATACCTCGAACCCGACCCATTTGGTCGATCATTAGGATCCGACCAAACACATTAGGTGACCATAGTAGGTAGGGAATAACCTTCCGAGGTTATACCCTATGGTCACATCGTTTAAGTAGTTGTATGATAGGTAGTTTATATGCCTTAGGTAAATTACCAGAATACCCTTTTCATGTATAATTGGTAATTAAGCATATGTAACCTAAACCTTTGTCACATAACTGATTATGTAACATGTATAGGCATATAACACTTGTCATAGGACTAGTTAGGCGGTCCAAACGCGTTTCACGCGCACGACACGTTAAAGTAGCATAAGCTACCTAAACGGATCATAACGGGTCAATAAGACTTAGGTTAAGTTTCTTTTAGTATGTAGGCTTTGTTAAACCATGTCACGTGAGTTCCTACACTCATTTGGTTTACAAACCCTAATGCTACCCAATCTTCCGATTTAGGTCCGGTTTATTAACATAGTTACCTATATTAGGTGCCGTTTGATTCCGTGATCTATAGCATTACTTGGTGGTTATCTTTATACAACTGAGCAATCTCAAGTGAGTACATAGACCCCTCTTTTACTGTTTTCCAAACTGTTTTGGGGTGGAACACATGTGCCTACTTGTTACTTTCATGCTTTCCTGTTTTCACATCATATACCGGTTATGTTTGTTAGTACATTATAGTACATGATTTCATTACATTTCATGCTATGTATGCCCATTGTGTGCCTACTTAGTACATTGTTTTACATGACATTTCATGCTATGTATGCCCATTGTGTGCCTACTTAGTACATTGTTTTACATGACATTTCATGCTATGTATGCCCATTGTGTGCCTACTTAGTACATTGTTTTACATGACATTTCACGCTATGTATGTTCATTTGTTTACATACTTAGTGCATTGTTTTCATCACATGCTTACATTTTGTTATGACATTTGGGTTGTTTACATGGGACAATACATTCATTAACACCGATCATGCCGTTCGATAGTAGGTAGTGGTACCATAGGAATTGACAACTCCCGTTCCGGACATCCCAGGGAAAGGGGACAGAAAGGAATGACCGAATTCGATGATATATAAGACAGATAGACCTTTAATTTGTTTAAAGGGTTTATCACCACAGTCACAAGGCTTGGATGTATGCATTTTCACAATACCGCATAAATGTTCATATTAAATATTTGCATGCATTTACACAAAACATAGCTTTGATTTAAACCAAGTTTTACTTCAATACTTTGTTTTTGTGCATATGGTTTAGTTTGAGACATTTCACTTGCCATACATGACATTTTGACATAGACATTTGATATGAATACTTGACATAGACATTTGACATGGATATTTGACATAGACATTTGACATCGATATTTGACATAGACATTTTACATGATTTACATCTGACCTATTATTCAATACATTTGACAATTGGTTTAAACATAGACTTCTTACATTGGTTGGTTTGATTTGATTAAGTGATTAAGTAACGATGCGTGTGTAATATGATACAAGCATGGTGGATACGCCGCTGGTACTTCCTATATATAAGTGTTTGTATGGTATTATATGTCGTAACGTTATTTGAATCATTTCAGTTTGAGACATAGAACATTTTATACAAATAACATACTTTTCACAAGACATTGATTTACAAACAACTTATCTTATACAAACACATTTTCACATGGTTATTTATTTAACCTGACATCTACTTATACATATCATCTGATCTTATTGTTATTCAAATGATTTACAAGACAAAGCAAATTACAAGGTTCATGACTAAACATTTCTTAAATACAAGTCATGAATCCTATTTTCACAAACCTATGTATCTCACAGGCATTTTTATGCTGACGTACCTATTTTCACATGTGTTTTCAGGTGCTTTTCCATAGGATGTTGATCATGATACTAGGGCGGACCTGTGCCTTAGAGACTTTCAAATAAGATAGACTATGTTTAATTATGTTCTGAACTCTTTAATTTCCTGTTTGAAACAATGAAACACCTTTGTTTATAAATAAAAGACAACTTTGTATGCCATGGTTATGAAACAATTTATTCTGTTGCAACACGCCCCGATGTTTCCGCCGCGATTTGTTGTTTTACGCGGTCGGGGTGTGACAGAAGAGTTGGTATCAGAGCCAATGGTTATAGGGAATTAGGTTATTAGTAATGCTTTGACCTAGACTATAACTTTTCTAGGACCCTAACACGAGTTATCTTGTGTTTAGATCTTAAAACATATACATCACCTATCCTTAGGTGATTATCAAAACAGGAACCAAAATTTTTCCGAAACGATTTTTGAAAAACAATCATCTGTTTTTGAATAAATTTTTACAAGGTTTTGAACCCTCAATTGTAAGGTTTTGAACCCTCTGTTATATGGTTTTGAACCCTTTTCAGTATTGGTTTTTGGCCTTGTGCCTTCAAATTTTCAAAAATCCCGTCAAACGTTTTGGGTTTTAAATAATGTGAACACGTGCAAACTGGAAGGGTGAATGCCTGTATTCTGAGTTTTCTGTCTAGGCAAGCACTTCGTATACATCTCAACCAGACGTGAGACCAGTTGTGCTTACCTGGGAATTCTTGGGATGAGTGTTCACTTATAGGCGAGCATGTCTTCGATAATACATTATTTTTGACCCATTTACTTTGATTAGTCACTGTGTGTCGTTTGTTTGCTTTGTGATGCGGACGAATGACCACCATCTATGCTGTTACTGCCCAAGCTAACCAGGCAGCTCTCAACCAACCCGCACAGCCGCCAGCAAAGAAACCCTATACAGGGAATGCACCTTTGTGCAATAGATGCAACAGTCACCACCAGCCGCAACTTCCATGCCGTTTCTGTACTAACTGTGGGAAATCAGGCCATCTTGCCAATGTTTGTCGGTCTGCTCAGAATCCCGCGGTTCAGAACCCGGCTCAACAGGTTGCTCAGCCTCCTGCTCCGCAACAGGGTCAAGCTGCACGACCACAATACCCACCGGGTGCTTGTTATAATTGTGGGGATCTGACCCACTATAGGAATCGGTGCCCAAGACTGGCGAACCAGAACCAGAACCAGAATCCGGCTCCGGCTCGAGGCCGAGTTTTTAACATGAATGCCCAAGAGGCACAGGCTGACGATAATGTAGTGAACGGTACGTTCTTTATTAATAATCAGCCTGCATCTGTTCTTTTCGGTTCTGGTGCCGATAAGAGTTTCGTGTCTTTGTCTTTTGAGCCTATGCTTCACGTGTCTAGAACGAAACTAAGTAAATCTTTGACAGTAGAGGTTGCTAGTGGTGAACCCATTATTCTTGATTCTGTTCTTCGCAACTGCCAGTTGAATCTTAACGACCATCTTTTTCCTATTGACCTCGCGCCTATGCAACTCGGAAGCTTCGACGTTATTGTGGGAATGGATTGGTTATCCAAGCATCACGCAGAGATAGTTTGTTCTAAGAAGATTGTTCGTGTGCCGCTTTCGACAGGCGAGATCCTGCAGGTTCAAGGTGAGAAGCCTACCGGTGGTCTCAAACTCATGTCTTGTTTTAAAGCTCGGAAGTATCTGCAGAGGAACTATGTGGCTTTCTTAGCACATGTTACAGAAGATAAAGGCAAGGGTAAGTCTATTTCAGATATTCCTGTCGTTCGGGATTATTCTGAAGTGTTCCCTGAAGATTTACCTGGTCTACCTCCAGCACGCCAAGTCGAGTTCCGCATTGATCTCGTACCTGGTGCAAATCCCATTGCTAGAGCTCCATATCGTCTTACACCATCCGAGATGCAAGAGTTGTCTAAACAGCTTCAGGAGCTCTCTGACAAAGGTTTCATACGTCCTAGTTTTTCACCTTGGGGTGCTCCCATTCTTTTTGTCAAGAAGAAGGATGGATCCTTTAGGATGTGTATCGATTATCGTGAGCTTAACAAGCTTACCATCAAAAATCGATATCCTCTACCTCGCATAGACGACCTCTTTGATCAGTTACAGTGCGCTTCTTATTTTTCGAAGATTGATCTGCGATCTGGATATCATCAACTTCGGGTGCAAGAAGAAGATATTCCGAAGACAGCGTTCCGTACTCGTTATGGGCATTATGAGTTCACAGTCATGCCATTCGGTTTGACTAATGCTCCTGCTGTTTTCATGGACTTAATGAATAGGGTCTGCAAACCTTATTTGGATCAGTTCGTCATTGTTTTTATTGACGACATCTTGATTTACTCTAAGACGCGAGCTGATCACGAGCAGCATCTTCGTCTTACCCTAGAACTCCTAAAGAAAGAACAACTTTTCGCAAAATTCTCCAAGTGCGAATTTTGGCTTAAAGAAGTTCAATTTTTGGGGCATGTTATCAACGAACGAGGTATTCATGTAGATCCCTCCAAGATCAGTGCGATCAAGGATTGGGATACACCTACTACTCCTACTGAAGTTCGTTCTTTTCTTGGTCTAGCGGGTTATTATCGCCGCTTCATAGAAAACTTCTCTAAGATTGCAGTTCCTCTAACTGCTCTAACTCAGAAGAAAATGCCCTTTTATTGGGGAAACAAACAAGAGGAAGCTTTTCAACACCTGAAGCAGAAGCTTTGCGATGCGCCTGTTCTATCATTGCCCGAGGGTGATGATGATTTTGTTGTGTATTTTGATGCATCAAAATTGGGTCTTGGCTGTGTTCTTATGCAAAGGAACAAAGTCATAGCTTATGCATCGAGGCAGTTGAAGATACATGAGAAGAACTACACCACTCATGATCTTGAGTTGGGTGCAGTTGTCTTTGCTCTCAAAATCTGGAGACACTATTTGTACGGTACAAAATGTGTGGTTTTCACTGACCACAAAAGTCTTCAGCATATCTTCAACCAGAAAGAACTCAACATGAGGCAGCGACGTTGGGTTGAGCTTTTAAACGACTATGACTGCGAAATTCGCTACCATCCTGGTAAGGCGAATGTCGTAGCTGATGCATTGAGTCGTAAGGAACGTACCAAGCTTCATTGTGTACGTGTTCAATCTGTTATTCAAGCTCGATCTGATATTCAAGCACGCATTTCTCAGACTCAACAATCTTGTGTTTCACAAGGATTGATGGATAAGGAATTTCCTTATCACATAACACCTGCTCTGGAACTGAAGGACAATGGATCATATTACTTCATGGACCGTTTGTGGGTCCCAAGCCTAGATGATCTTCGTACCTTGCTTATGGATGAAGCCCATAAGTCTCGCTATTCTATTCATCCGGGCTCAGATAAAATGTATAAGGATCTTCGTATTCACTATTGGTGGCCTGGTATGAAGAAAGACATTGCCTTATACGTATCCAAATGCCTTACTTGTCTTAAGGTTAAGGCTGAACATCAGCGTCCTTCTGGTTTATTGGAACAACCAGAGATCCCAGTTTGGAAATGGGAAAACATTACTATGGATCTCGTTACCAAACTCCCGCGCACAAAGAAGGGTCATGATGCCATCTGGGTAGTCGTTGATCGTCTTACAAAGTCAGCACATTTCTTGCCAATCCGTGAGGATTTTCCTGCTGACAGACTTGCACAAATCTATGTGGATGAAATTGTAGCTCGACATGGTGTTCCTTTGAACATCATTTCTGACAGAGATGCTCGTTTCACTTCTCATTTTTGGAGAACCATGCAATCTGCTATGGGGACCCAACTTAATCTGAGCACAGCTTATCATCCGCAAACGGATGGTCAATCTGAGAGAACAATCCAGACTCTGGAGGATATGCTAAGAGCTTGTGTGATCGATTTTGGTGGTAGCTGGGATTCACATCTTAAATTGATTGAATTCTCCTACAACAACAGTTATCACACTAGCATCAAAATGGCTCCTTTCGAGGCTCTCTATGGTCGAAAATGTCGTTCACCAGTCTGCTGGAATGAGATTGGCGAGGCTCAACTTACTGGACCTACCCTCATTTTAGAGACAACTGACAAGGTCAAGAAAGTTCGTGATAACCTTCAGGCAGCTAGAAGCCGTCAGAAGATTTACGCGGATCCAAAACGCAAAGCCTTGGAATTTCAAGTCGGTGATCGAGTATTACTTAAGGTCTCACCTTGGAAAGGTGTGATCAGATTTGGAAAGAAAGGAAAACTTGCACCTAGATATGTTGGACCATTCAAGATCGTCGAAAGAATCGGAAAGGTAGCCTATAGACTTGAGTTACCTCCTGAACTGGGAAATGTTCATCCAACTTTTCACGTGTCCAATCTCAAAAAGTGTACAGCTGATGAGAACTTCTCCATACCGCTTGACGAAATTCGTGTTGGCAAAACACTGAAATTTGTTGAGAAACCAGTGGAAATCATGGAACGTGAAGTCAAGTGGCTTAAACGCAAGCGCATTCCTTTGGTCAAAGTTCGCTGGGAAGCTAAACGTGGACCTGAGTTTACTTGGGAACGCGAAGATCAAATGAAGGCGAAATATCCACATCTTTTTCCACGAGTTTCCTCTAAATAAATTTCGGGACGAAATTTCCACAAGTAGGGGAGACTGTAACAACTGTGCTTGTAATCACTATGAACAGTTCTGTTATCAATAAAACAATGTTATTTGATCACAATGTTTGTTTTGTTATGTTTTATATTTTTCATGTTTTGACTTTTATCCAATTTCAAACTCTACATCACTTTCTGGAGAGTTATACGCAAACTGGTGCGTAAACGTACTCAGTTTAACGCGACAAATACTCCAGAACAGCAACATATGCTCAACATACCTTAAATAACCTTTAAATAACTTAGAAATAAGTTTTGAAGGCATTGGTATGGCAAAAACAAGTTAATTCGCTTACAGGGACTAAATATGACAAACTGCGAAAGTATGTCAATTTGAACTGTAACGAACATTCCGGAACATGACCATAAGTTAAACACACCTTAAATATCCTTTACATAGCTTAGAAATAGGCTTTGAGGGGTTCGGTGTGCTAAAATAAACTTTTGGGACATTCAGGGACTAAAAGTGTCAAAAAGTGCACAAGTTTGCACTTTCGCGCATAACTTACGTTCTGAATACATCCGGACATCCAAAAATTTATGTAAGCATGACTACATTATATTTTAGTGTTCGCTTTAAGAAAAATCCATTCGTCGCGTCATTTGGATCGTTTTTCGCGCTTGTGCGCATTCCGTCGTAATTAAGCGAACATCGCGTTCGTACGACCAAACGAACCATCATCCGACATATTTTTGAACATGTTTCATGTCCACAATGTTTAGGCAACATTTTAGGGCCTTAAAGTTGGCTTTACGGGCCTTGGAAGTGTCGGAAATGGCCTTAAACACGTGCAGGGACCTAAACTGTCATTTTTGAAAGTTGTTTCTGATTTGACATGCTCAGGCGGCCCGCATTGTGTTTGGCTGATCCTAAAGCGGGCCGCTTCCCACCTTCTGACCAGATTAAATGTTTTTAATCACAAGTTGCAGCCATTTAATCCTCCACCACATGTTCTAAACTTGCTTAGTCATTAGATAAGGATCATATTTAGCTTCCACAACATTGTGACAAGTGTATGGACTAGATCTTTTCCCCTTTTCCAAGAAACGATCCCAACGGTTCACCGAATACTATAAATACCCCACCCCCTTTGGCTTAAAAACCCACAAGAATTCAGATTTTAGAGCTCTAAGTTGAAACCATTGTTTCATACCTGAGTTCTTAGATCGGGATTAGCATTCGGGGACCCTGGGTTAGTATTCTTTCGTTCTTTTCCTTATTTTTACTGCTTTTCGAGTCCGAAAGTCAAACTTTGTTTGACTTTCAGCGTTGACCAGTAATGGTCAATGCGAAGTTCGGTTGAACTTCGCAACGTGATTGTAATCACGATGGTCATGGTCCCTTGGGACTATGCCTACTGATTACCACGTTGTCTAGGGTCGTAGGGTAAGCGATCTAATAAATCGCTTATACCTCGAACCCGACCCATTTGGTCGATCATTAGGATCCGACCAAACACATTAGGTGACCATAGTAGGTAGGGAATAACCTTCCGAGGTTATACCCTATGGTCACATCGTTTAAGTAGTTGTATGATAGGTAGTTTATATGCCTTAGGTAAATTACCAGAATACCCTTTTCATGTATAATTGGTAATTAAGCATATGTAACCTAAACCTTTGTCACATAACTGATTATGTAACATGTATAGGCATATAACACTTGTCATAGGACTAGTTAGGCGGTCCAAACGCGTTTCACGCGCACGACACGTTAAAGTAGCATAAGCTACCTAAACGGATCATAACGGGTCAATAAGACTTAGGTTAAGTTTCTTTTAGTATGTAGGCTTTGTTAAACCATGTCACGTGAGTTCCTACACTCATTTGGTTTACAAACCCTAATGCTACCCAATCTTCCGATTTAGGTCCGGTTTATTAACATAGTTACCTATATTAGGTGCCGTTTGATTCCGTGATCTATAGCATTACTTGGTGGTTATCTTTATACAACTGAGCAATCTCAAGTGAGTACATAGACCCCTCTTTTACTGTTTTCCAAACTGTTTTGGGGTGGAACACATGTGCCTACTTGTTACTTTCATGCTTTCCTGTTTTCACATCATATACCGGTTATGTTTGTTAGTACATTATAGTACATGATTTCATTACATTTCATGCTATGTATGCCCATTGTGTGCCTACTTAGTACATTGTTTTACATGACATTTCATGCTATGTATGCCCATTGTGTGCCTACTTAGTACATTGTTTTACATGACATTTCATGCTATGTATGCCCATTGTGTGCCTACTTAGTACATTGTTTTACATGACATTTCACGCTATGTATGTTCATTTGTTTACATACTTAGTGCATTGTTTTCATCACATGCTTACATTTTGTTATGACATTTGGGTTGTTTACATGGGACAATACATTCATTAACACCGATCATGCCGTTCGATAGTAGGTAGTGGTACCATAGGAATTGACAACTCCCGTTCCGGACATCCCAGGGAAAGGGGACAGAAAGGAATGACCGAATTCGATGATATATAAGACAGATAGACCTTTAATTTGTTTAAAGGGTTTATCACCACAGTCACAAGGCTTGGATGTATGCATTTTCACAATACCGCATAAATGTTCATATTAAATATTTGCATGCATTTACACAAAACATAGCTTTGATTTAAACCAAGTTTTACTTCAATACTTTGTTTTTGTGCATATGGTTTAGTTTGAGACATTTCACTTGCCATACATGACATTTTGACATAGACATTTGATATGAATACTTGACATAGACATTTGACATGGATATTTGACATAGACATTTGACATCGATATTTGACATAGACATTTTACATGATTTACATCTGACCTATTATTCAATACATTTGACAATTGGTTTAAACATAGACTTCTTACATTGGTTGGTTTGATTTGATTAAGTGATTAAGTAACGATGCGTGTGTAATATGATACAAGCATGGTGGATACGCCGCTGGTACTTCCTATATATAAGTGTTTGTATGGTATTATATGTCGTAACGTTATTTGAATCATTTCAGTTTGAGACATAGAACATTTTATACAAATAACATACTTTTCACAAGACATTGATTTACAAACAACTTATCTTATACAAACACATTTTCACATAGTTATTTATTTAACCTGACATCTACTTATACATATCATCTGATCTTATTGTTATTCAAATGATTTACAAGACAAAGCAAATTACAAGGTTCATGACTAAACATTTCTTAAATACAAGTCATGAATCCTATTTTCACAAACCTATGTATCTCACAGGCATTTTTATGCTGACGTACCTATTTTCACATGTGTTTACAGGTGCTTTTCCATAGGATGTTGATCATGATACTAGGGCGGACCTGTGCCTTAGAGACTTTCAAATAAGATAGACTATGTTTAATTATGTTCTGAACTCTTTAATTTCCTGTTTGAAACAATGAAACACCTTTGTTTATAAATAAAAGACAACTTTGTATGCCATGGTTATGAAACAATTTATTCTGTTGCAACACGCCCCGATGTTTCCGCCGCGATTTGTTGTTTTACGCGGTCGGGGTGTGACACACAGGTCGTTAGATATCTTGGATTTGGGAACTTACTGTCTGGAGTAGCTGGAGTGGTCATGGGTCGACTAGAGGGACTCATGTGATTGATTATTGCTATTATACATTGGTTTTGAACAATTTAAACTTGGTTTACTATTTTCTTCCACTGAACATGATGGTTTTCATTTAAACTTGTTGATGACATTTTTTATTAATAATTGGGGATTTTATTTATAAACTTGAATGGGTTCAATGTAATTAGTGGCTCGTTGTTGGTACGTCACACGCCTAACAGGGACATTCCCTAGGTGGTATTTTGGGGGTGTGACATTAACATACCTTAAATAACCTTTAGATAACTTAGAAATAAGTTTTGGAGGGTTTGGTATGGCGAAAACAAGTTTATTCGACTACAGGGACTATTGGGACAAACTGCGAAAGTCCGTCGATTCGTATAGTAACGAACATTCCGAAACATGATCATAAGTTAAATATACCATAAATATTCTTCAAATAGCTTAGAAATAAGCTTTGAGGGGTTCGGTGTGAGAAAATAAACTTATTTGATCAACAGGGACTAAAAGCGTCAAAAAGTGCATAAGTTCGCATTTACGCGCATATCTTACGTTCTGAACATATCCGGACATCCAAAAAAATTTTTAATCATTAAAATATTTTATTTTAGTGATTAGAATGCAAAAATACCACTCGTCGCGTAATTTGGATTATTTTTCGCGTCCGTTCGAGTTTCGTCGTAATTAACCGAATAATGCGATCGTACGGCCAAACGAACCCGACCCGTTTGGTCGATCATTAGGATCCAACCAAACACATTTTGTGACCATAGTTGTATAGGGAATAACCTTCCAAGGTTATACCTTATGGTCACTTCGTTTAGTTAGTTGTATGATAGGTAGTTTATATGCCTTAGGAAAATGACCAAAATGCCATTTTTACGCATAATTTCATTTTAAGCATATGTAACTTAAATTTTGACATCTAAACTGATTATGCAATATTATTAGACATGTTAAGGCATATAATACTTGTCATAGGACTAGTTACGCGGTCCGAACGCGCTTTTGCGTGAACGACCCGTTAAAGTAGCGTAAACTACCTTAACGAGTCGTAACGGGTCGTAAGCACTTAGGATAGGTTCCGACTTAGAATGTAGGCTTTGTTAAACCATATCATATGAGTTCCAACACTCATTTGGTTTACGAGACCTCATTTTATCTGATCTTCCGATTTAGGTCCGGTTTATTAACGTAGTTACGTATATTAGGTGCCGATTGATTCCGTGATCCTTCAAGCATTACTTGGTTGTTATTTCAAGACTCTTAGGCAATATCAAGTTAGTAAATAGTCCCCTCTTTTACCCTTTTCAAATATTTTGGGGTGATACACATGTGCCTACTTGTTATTTTCATGACATACACTTGCTATGTTCATCTAGTAAACGTATAGTAGACGATTTCACTTATGCTTTGCTATGTATGATTACTTAGCATGCTAACACATTGATATACATTACCTTATGTTTGGATTGAACCCTATCAGAGAAACAGATAATGAAAGCCAAAGCTGGTTCACAACAGTGGATTCATAATAAGCAGTAGTTTACATCAGGCTTTCCCCTTGGAAGTGTTTATAACATCTGATGTCCTCTATCCACTGTCCGTATACAACAGCTGCTGCCCTTCAAACTACTGATGTAGCCTTGAAGACTGCTAAGGATGAAACACTGCTGGTTCAATCTACTGATGCTAAGGACTGCCTACTCAAGGACTGATCAACCTTGAGGAAAGCACTGATGAAAGTAGAAAGCAGTTGTTTAGTGTGTCATGTGTATTGTATAGAGTCAGTGGTTAAGTTAAGCAGTGATTGTATAAGAACAGTGGTTATAGGTTGTTAGGTTGTTAGATGTCACTTTCATGGTGACGTCAGCTTAGATGCTTCAGTGGTTTGATTTGCCTATAAATGGAACAGTACCCTGTACTATTACATTTGATTGACTGAGTGAGTTCTTCTCCTGAAGTTCAAACGAAATTCGCATTGACCATAAACTGGTCAATGCAGAAAGTCAAACGCAGTTTGACTTTCAGACTCGAAAAGCGATAAAAGAACGAAAGAATACTTACAAAAGGTCCCCGCAAGCTTTGATCTGATTTACCCTCAGGTATGAAGTGTTCACTCCAACTTAGAGGGCCAAAATCAGATCAATGTGGGTTTTGCAAGTGAATGGGGGTAGCTATTTATAGGAAAACTAGAACCGTTAGGATCGTTCATCGTAAAACGAGCTTCGATCTCATCTGTACACATGTGCCCATGGTTTTGTGAAACCATGGGAGCCCATAGTTTCATTAAAACCATGTGCAAATGAGGGGAACAGCTGGAACAAGCTGGAATTTAGATTTTTAATTTTGGTCCCTTCCTAAGATAACTATGGCAGAATGACAATTTTGGTCCCTGAACTTCAGAATCTTGCATTTCGGCTCATTTTTGACACGTTTAAGCCCCGTTAACCTCATTTCAAGGCTCTAAAATGAAATTAAAGTATAGGGAACTCAAAACATGCTCAAAAATATCTCGGATGTTGGTTCGTTTGGTCGTACGGTTGCGTTGTTCGGTTAATTACGAAGAAACACGAACGAATGCGAAAAACGATCCAAATTATGCGATGAATGGAATTTTATCATGCTAATCACTAAAATAAAATATTTTAATGATTACATAAAGTTTTGGATGTCCGGATATATTCAGAACGCGATATATGCGCGAAAATGCAAACTTATGCACTTTTTGACGCTTTTACTCCCTATTGATCAATAAAGTTTGGTTTAGCATACCTAACCCCTCAAAGCCTATTTCTAATCTATGTAAAGGATATTTAGGGTATGTTTAACTTATGATCAAGTTCCAGAATGTTCGTTACAGTACGAATCGGCATACTTTCGTAGTTTGTTGAAATTAGTCCCTGTAAGCGAATAAACTTGATTTCGACACACCAAACCCTCCAAAACTTATTTCTAAGTTATGTAAAGGTTATTTAAGGTATGTTAAGCCTATGTCACTATTACAGAGTATTCGTCGCATTAAACTGATTACGTTTACGCACCAGTTCGCGTATAACTTTCCAGAAAGTGATTTAGAGCTCGAAATCGAACAAGAATTGATATGTGCAAATGATACACATAATTATACAAATCCCAAGTATGAAATACAACATTTCATTGATTTGGTATTTGTTCGATGTCTGTGGAGGCACATATGTCACAAATAGTATGATTATGGTGTTTCATGCTTGTATTTCTTCATTAGATCATCACTAAATGACTTCTATGAATGCTTGGTATGAATGTTGTCACTAAATGATTTGTATTGTTCTTGATGCTTGTAATGTGTGCTTTGATGATTTTCTTGTGTTAACATGATTGAAAAACACTCATAACAATGTTAGATGAACTAGGGTTTGTATGTTGCAAAATATTACTAAGTCCACACGATTGTTATAAGAGTTTTTAATATTATGTTGTAATGACTATAGATGATGATTGTTATAAGAGTTTTTGATATCATGTGTCTCAAAAGACATAGGAAGGTATTTCAAGTGGGGCAGCTACTACAATTGTAGAGACAACTGTCTCACAATTGGACAGTAGTTGCATTACTAAGACCCCCTTAAAGGCAATAACTTTTGATTCTACAATTGTACACTCGAAAACTATTGGAAGTCCCGGTACCAAAACAAAGGGGCATCTCGTTCAAAACAAGATACAGCCACCTCTGGTGGGAATTCAGATGATCCTATTAGTTTAGGTGATGAATTAATATATAAGGAATTGATGGATAGAGTAACCAATTTGGAAACTTCGGTGGCTGAGATCAAAGACATGATGAAGATATTCCTACAAAACTTTACTCCTCCTTAAACAAATACAGAACTTGCAAAAAATGTTTGGTTACATGCCCAAGCCTATCTTCAACTACAAAAGCAGCCTGCAGATGCCACCCACAATATCCACATGGAAATGATCAGAAATATGGTTGAAGCAAGGTTTAATGACACACAAGAAGAAATTCAAGCCATAAAAGATTATCTCCTTCAAGCTATAAGCACTGCTCCAACTCCTAAGTATCCTACAGATGATGCCAAAAAGGGGGAGAGCAGTGATAACCTAGGAAAGCTTCCACCAATAAACCTAGCCAAAAAGGTTAAGGTTTCTTAAACCACTATCCAACCTACTCAAACCACTGTTCTATCCCAAACCATTGCACCTCAAACATCTGTTAGCATTTCAAATGGGCCAATAAATGTTTCAACAACACCACTCACCACATTACTACCACCTATCCCTCAAACCAGAAAAAGAAAATGATAACTTCACCTATCAAATCACCCATCCAAACATCTTCTACCACAACTTCATCAATTCCAGCTTCATCATCTCTTCCATCTGCAAACCTTCCAAGCCCAGCCAGTGTTGATGAATTTTTGGAACTGAAGAAAAGGCAGGCCAAAAGAATAGTTTTGGAAAGAAACCAAGGGAAGGATGACATACAGATTCTGCAGATTCTATTAGAAGAATACAAAAAGGTAGAAGCTATCAAAGGTTATGCCAACATGATCTGCAGAAATCTTTCACATGACCCCATAACTGATGCAGATCTCAAAAAGCTGCTCAGAGAAGATTACCTTAATCACATCATGGAGACGAAACATATGATGCTGATAGGGAACATTCACAGGGTGGCCAACTAAATCCATGCTAGATGAAATAACGAGGATTAAAAAATTGAAGCTATTCCCTAATATCACTCCTTCACCCCCCCTAATTGGAAAGATGGCAAAAAGCCATATGACAAGAGAGTTCTGAAGATGAGAAGGATGAAGGAAGAACTGGATGCTGCAAAAATGAGCACCATGAAGACTTTGGCTAAATGGACTGAGTCAACAACCCTTGAGAGCTATAAACAGTTGGAAATTCAAAGAGAAAGGGATCCCTCATTACCAAAAAAGGCCAGAGTGTGAGCAACTAGACTTTCCCATTAAGACTTTAGTTGAGCCTCCTGAGTTCCCATTAGCAAGAAAAATATCAAGAGCTGCAAGGGAATGTCTTAAAAGAAAATTTGAACAGAAGAAGGATACCAGGAAAAAAGACTTAGTTGACATCATCATGGGAAGACCTGAGTCTCCAAACTCATCAGTAATAACTCTAGTCCCTGCAAATCCTCCTAGTCTTAAGATTCTAAAATAGAAGTCAAACAAAGACACCCATGAATTGACTTTGCTCAGGGCTAGTGGGGAGGTGGAGAAGATCTCAATGAAAAGTGCTTCTAGGCTAAAAATTGAAGATCTAAAAGACTTGATAACGCTGCCACTAGAGAGGGACCCAGAAGACACTGTTTCTCTAGACTTTGAATTACAATTCAAATGTCAGATAAGAGAATAGTTGATGAGAAACAAATATTGATCAAATAAACATCTATTTCGGCATCATCTGTTCTAGGGGAGATTGTTGGAGCTACAAAAGAACATATAATATCCAAAAGCCAAGACATGACAAAAAGATCAAGAAATAATCAGTTGATGAAGCAATTCTATCCCCGAAGATAGTGAATCTTGAACACCCAATCAGAACATCTGTTGAAGACAAAGCAAACATCTGATCAAGCCTTGGAACCATTATTCAAGAAGAAACACATCTGTTGAAAGCTAAACTCTGTTGAAGCCAAATGTCTGATGAAGAAGAGCAAACATTTGTATGGCCAAACAGATGTTTCAATCAAAGCAAAAGAGGATAGCTCTAACAGTGGTTTCCCAATGTAACAGTATTTGTTTAATTAGTGTTTAGACTAGTTAGAACAGATGTTTAGATTTGCACAAATGTTTGCAACATCTGTTGAATCTTTTCTGTTAGGAATGTTAGATGTCATTATCAGGGTGATGTTAGCCTATCATGAGCAGTGCTTTAATACTTAGTATAAATAGATCTCACTTGTTAGAGATCTATTTTATCACTTCACACATTCTCTTTTGTACCAATAGTTCTAGTGAGTGATCAGGCTAAGGGGGAGATTGTAGAATCGTTCTGTAAAACTTTTGAATCAATTGAAAAACAGTTATTGATAATATCTCTCTACTTATGAATTATATTGTTTTTATCAATATTTGTTCACAAGTATCAAACTCAGATCTTAATAGTTGATGACCAAACAGTTTTGTCCTCATCACAAGATTAAGAAACTAGAAGATGAATTCTGGGTTTTGGAACAAGATAGTGGTGAGAACGTGGCATATAATAAGCGTTTTCACGAATTAAGGAAAATGGCCCCATACCTCTCTCTCGACTCATCGAAAAGTACATTGGGGGTCTTCTTGCGATCACTAAAGACACAGTGGAAGGCAGTAACCGTGCCACCCTTGAAGCGGCTATGCGTTTAGCTAGTCAACTAACGAAAAATCAAGTTAAGTTAGGTGATCTTGAACGAAAGGGGTACAAAGGAACATTTGATAAATCTCTGGTCGAGGAGTTGAAGGAGACAAGGGAAACTTAGGCCGAGTCATCTACTTGTTCCAACAAAAAGAAGCATAAGGCTAACAAAAAGAATTATGCAGTAACCAACCCAAATAAGAAACCCTATACTGGTTCTTTTCCCAAATGCAACCATTGTCAATACCACCGTCCACCCAACTTCCCATGTCGGCAATGCACTAGTTGTGGACGTTTTGGCCACTTAGTCAATGCATGTCGCATCCCCCAAAACCGAGCAACCAACTATCCACGAAACCCATAGAATGCACAAGTCCTAACTCAACCCTTCTACCAGCCTAATATGATGATGGTTCCATATCATACTCAGAACGTGACTCCACCCTATTATCAGCCCAACTACCCTATGATGCCAAATACTAGGGCTTGTTTCTACAATGGGGATCCCACCCATTTTAGAAACACCTGCCCTAGATTGTGTCACACCCTGGCTTTGCGGAAGCGTGGTAAATTTTGGTGTGACTTCTTAATACCATAGCTTAACCATAACAAGCTATATGAATTAAAAAACCATGCAAGTCATCCATTAAGTTTTGAAAATCAAACACAATACCATTGTTTTAACATACAACCATGACCTTGTTCAGTAGACATTACAACTTATAACATAACATAAACGTGGTTTAAGGACTGTGTCTTGTCCAGGAAAGAGACACATCCCCTAAACCCTGATGACTCCATGACAAGTGCAGCGGAAAACGTTCCATACCGTGCCAGATCCGTTTAATTTCCTGAAATACATGTGAGTTGAAAAATCAACAATAATGTTGAGCGAGTTCATGTGTAAGTGAGTATGTAAAAACACTTGTGAGTATAAAAGTAGTTGTGGTATGTAGCAGTGTAAGAGGACTTGTGATCACCAATGGTTTGCAAGGCCACTGACATATGTGAAGTGCAAATAGGGAGACTCAAACCTAGCAGATTTCGCCACGGCAAAGTATGTGGACAAAGTCACCCCACGGTCCGTTTCTAGTTTGGCCAGGGGCTGGGCTCGCTACACCCAGATAGATCTACCGCTCCTGTCCCTCGGTCCCGACATGAGGACTAATGGCCCCATGTTGTCCTATCCACTCACATGATCGTATAACACCTCCTTACGTTAAACATACCGTTGTAAAGTACTCGTAAATCATAGTAACATGTATTTCACCCCCGCAGTTAAGAAAACTGAAAACAGTTAGAGAAAAGGGGGACATGAACTCACAGTGAATGCGTATCTCTATCAAACGTCTCCAATACAGTAAGCTGTGCAACGACCTACAAGTGCTAATTCTATTAGACGGACGGCCGTGCCTTAGCTTTACAGTTTATGTCTTTGGGAAATAGTTAGACAACTATTTCGTGTTTATGTTCTGTATACACTTGGTAGTTATTTTTCCTTCCCAAGGATGGGGGATTTAATACATGTGCGTATAATCTTTCATCATTAAGTCTCACTTAATCTTTATATATATCCAACTCCAAAATGTAGGTATTTATCCAAAATACGTTATTAAAGTACGCGTTCATAAATATTTCCGTAATTGTGTAAGTTACGTTTTAACATGCAGGTGGTAATATAATTACCGGCGTAACTTATATATTTATGGCGAAAGCGTTTGTATAACTTTGGAGTCGTTATCATTCGTAAACATTATTTTTACTCTAAAAATAATATTTGTGTATTTCACAAAATAATCATAAACAGTGTGTGAAAATATATATTTATCACGTTAATCTTTGTGAAAATCCCACCTCCGAATATTTAGTAAAATGTAGTGCTGGCGAAATTTATGTTTCGAAAATATGTCCAAAATGATTCTAACACTTGTATTGGAAATAAGTTTAAGTGTTAGGTTTTTAAGAAAATTTCGCCAGAGTTTCCTCTGTAACTGGAGGTGGCCACGCTTCCAAGCGTATCATTTTCTTTTAATAATCAAATCAACAATTGTTCCCAACAATTTCAAACAATCTTTCAACATTTAAACTCGTCAAATATGGACATAATCGTAAAAATACACAAACTTGTGGTTTGTCTAAAAACAAGTAGTAAATCCCTTTACTTTTGGTGGATCTTGTGTGTAAATAATCCGTTTTAGTGAAAACCCCGTTTCTAGAGAAAACTTGTCTTTACAACTTCTAGTCACATTTGACAAAACTAGTTTCTTGTCGGATCTTTTCATTTCACAAGTGCTTACACACTTGTGGTTTGTAAAATCATGTTTATTAGTACAAGATCTATCCTTTAGAAAATACGATTCTTTTAAAGTGTGGTCCTTCAAAGATACCACTTGCAGATACGTAGATCCGCTAGTTTTAAACACCTTTGTACAAGTTAAGTCACTTTTACACATGTAAAATATTTTTACACAAGTTTATGCTTTAAGTGTGGTAGAGTTTCACCTTTAACCCTTGTATTTAGTCAAAAACGAGCTTATGTGAAGATACATGATCTTACAAAGTCGGGTTAAACGATGTTCCGAGCTACCACATCATAGATCGGGTCTCAATAATCACATATTTCAAGTCCTACGACTTTTACACAAGTTATATGTCATTAACCACCATTTTAGTGTTTTTACTAGACTTTTAAAGCATCAAAACGTATGTTTTCGATATTTAACCGACAAACTTCCTTTTAACCACTTTAGATATGCTTAAATATGAGTTTTAAACAATATACCTCTAGCTCGGGGCTAGGGAAGAATCTTGATGAAAATCGCGTGGATAAAAGCTAACGGTAGAGGTCCTTCGCGTTCCGAATGCACCAATGCTCCTAATATGTGATCCTTGAAGTGTGTATGTTGTTGGAATGCAAGAACCAAGATCGAAAATGATGGGTAAGGGGGGTGGGGTGTTCGGCCGAGAGGTAGAGAGGGCAAGAGAGTGTGAGTAAGTTTGGTTTATGTTGAAGTGATTAGTGTGAAGTAATCTTTGGAACTTATAGACAAAAATAAGGGTTTTAACCAATGGTTTACATGTCACCATGATCCTAAACATAATCTTAATAAAATAATTAACTTGTACTTGTGTGTCCCCTTGATTATGGGGCCGGTTATGAGAAAGGGGGGGGGGGGGGTTCGATCCAAACTAGATAGTTAGGATATAGTTTAGGTTAAATAGGTTAGTTTAGTGTTTAACCTCGTTAGTGATATATAGCGTGTTATGACGGGTGTTAGGGTAATCAGAGACCCTAACTGGCTCAGAAAAATAAAAATAGTGAAAATACTAATATTTTCATGTTCCGGGTAAAGTCCGGTTGTTCGGTTGGATAGTAATCCGTTAAAGCGTTACAAAAGCTTTAAAGTGTCGTTATTAACATTTTTAGTGACACAATTTGTTTTCCCGACACTTTAGAAAGTGTCTAGTGTTATTTTCTCATGTTCTGGCACTTTACTAGTCAGCTAGAAGCTGGATTAATTATTAAAGTGCTGTGTTTGGTACTTAAAGTACGTTTTAGGCACATCCGAATCAGTGTATCTTATTCCTAGAGACGCAGTACCACAACCCTTATATACCTACACTCACTGCCAGTGTAGCCAAAATATATGAGGCTCTTAACAGGCCTTAGAGGCAGTGTCTGCCTGATGCTGGTCATATCAGCATGTTCACTGTGTATCCGTTTAGTGCTACTGTGCTTTTTGTGCATCATGTTTGTCACTAGGGTTCAGTATGTAATTAATGTAGTGACAGCAAATAAAGTATGATGCAAGTAAGTGCATGTATCAGTATGCAGGGAGCAGTTTATCAGCTAGTTCAACAAGCACAGTAATTAAGTAGTAATTAATCATTAATTAAGTTGTACGGATACCTGGTTTAGTGCGGGTTGTCACATTCTCCCCCCGTTAAATAAATTTCGTCCCGAAATTTAAGTTCTGCTCGTAGATGCAGAGTTCTTAGGAAATAAGTGGGGGTATTTCTCTTTCATCCGGTCCTCACGCTCCCAGGTGAATTCAGGACCATGTCTGGCATTCCAACGTACTTTGACGAGTTTGACACTGCTCCGGCGGGTCTTGTTAACTTTCCAATCTGTGACCTCAACAGGTTCTTCAACGAAGTGGAGCGTGTCGTCAATATGAATCTCGTCGATAGGAATGGCAACGTCAACTTGAGTTGGACTTTTCTTTAAATTGGATACATGAAATGTATCGTGAACACCATTCAGTTCAGCAGGTAGGTCCAACTTGTATGCTACTGTCCCAATTCTTTCCAGAATTCTGAAGGGACCAATGTAGCGCGGATTTAACTTCCCACGCTTACCAAAGCGTGCCACCCCCTTCCAGGGTGAAACCTTCAATAACACCATTTCTCCGACTTGGAAGTCCACATGCTTCCGGTTTGGATCCGCGTAGGCCTTTTGTCTGTGGCGGGCGGTTTCGATGTGTTTAAGTATTTGCGCAATCTTATCTGTCGTCTCCTGGACGATCTCGGGACCAGCAAGCTGCCTATCACCTGCGTCTGACCAACATAGTGGTGATCGGCACTTGCGTCCGTATAGGGCCTCAAATGGCGCGACACCAATACTGGTGTGGTAGCTGTTGTTGTATGAAAATTCGACCAAAGGTAAGTGTTTATCCCAGCTACCGCCCAAATCCATAACACATGCTCTCAGCATGTCTTCCAAAGTTTGTATCGTTCGCTCGCTCTGGCCGTCAGTTTGCGGATGGAACGCAGTGCTCAGATTCAATTGTGAGCCAAAAGATTCTTGGAAGGATTGCCATATCCTTGACACAAACCTTCCGTCTCTATCAGAGATGATCGAGAGAGGTACTCCATGACGTGCTACGATCTCTCTCAAGTAAATTTTCGCAAGTTTACTAGTGCTGTCTTTCTCCTTGATTGGCAGAAAGTGTGCGGACTTTGTTAGGCGGTCAACAATCACCCAAATCATATCATGGCCTCTTGGCGTTCTTGGCAGTTTTGTAACAAAATCCATTGAGATTTGTTCCCACTTCCACTTGGGGATCTCAGGTTGTTGCAGAAGTCCCGAAGGCTTCTGGTATTCTGCCTTGACTTTAGCGCACGTTAAACATTTGCTCACGTAAATAGCAACGTCGCCTTTCATCCTAGGCCACCAATAGTAATTTTTGAGATCTTGGTACATCTTATCCGATCCAGGGTGGATAGAGTACCGTGACTTGTGCGCTTCATCGAAAATAACTTCCCTTAATCCACCAAACAGAGGAACCCAAATCCTTTTCTCAAAACATAACGTTCCTTCCTCGTTTGGTACCAAAAGCTTCTCCATTCCACGGAGATATTCTTCCTCAAGGTTTCCCTCCTTGAGAGCTTCCTTTTGTGCAGCACGAATGCGCAAGGAAAGATCGGTTCGAATAATCATTTCCAAAGCCCTAACCCTTATAGGCTTGATTCTTTCTTTACGACTTAGGGCATCGGCGACTACATTCGCCTTCCCTGGGTGATACTTTATCTCGCAGTCGTAATCGTTCAATAATTCAACCCATCGTCTTTGCCTCATATTCAACTCCTTCTGGTTGAATATATGCTGTAGGCTTTTGTGATCTGTGAAGATTGTGCACTTCGTACCATACAGGTAGTGTCTCCAGATCTTTAGTGCAAAAACCACTGCGCCAAGCTCTAAATCGTGGGTGGTATAGTTCTTTTCGTGCACTTTCAGTTGGCGTGATGCGTAAGCAATGACCTTTTGGCGTTGCATCAACACACAACCCAATCCCTGACGCGATGCGTCGCAGTATACCACAAAGTCATCAGTACCTTCTGGTAGAGCTAAGATTGGCGCGTTACAAAGCTTATCCTTCAATACCTGAAATGCTTCATCCTGTTTGATTCCCCAATCAAACATCTTATCCTTCTGTGTGAGGAGCGTCAATGGTTGAGCGATTTTTGAAAAATCCTCGATGAACCTTCGATAGTAACCAGCCAAACCCAAGAATTGTCGAATCTCGGTTGGCGTTGAAGGCGTTTCCCAATTCTTGATTGCCTCGATCTTTGTGGGATCAACATGAATTCCATCCCCATTAACCACATGTCCAAGAAACTGGACTTCGCGTAGCCAAAACTCGCACTTAGAGAATTTGGCGTACAGCTGTTCCTTCTTTAGCAGCTCCAATATGGTTCTAAGATGTTGTTCGTGTTCAGCCTTCGTCTTTGAGTAAATCAGGATGTCGTCGATGAATACAATCACGAACTTGTCTAAGTATGGCTTGCAAACCCTATTCATCAAGTCCATAAAGACTGCAGGTGCGTTTGTCAAACCAAATGGCATAACGAGGAACTCGTAGTGTCCATAACGAGTTCGGAAGGCTGTTTTCGGGATACTTTCCTCCTGTATCTTTAATTGATGGTATCCAGATCGAAGATCGATCTTAGAGTAACAGCTTGAGCCTTGAAGTTGGTCGAACAGATCATCGATTCTTGGCAGAGGATACCTGTTCTTGATCGTCAGCTTGTTCAATTCTCTGTAGTCAATACACATGCGGAAACTACCGTCCTTCTTCTTAACAAACAGGACTGGAGCTCCCCAAGGCGAGAAGCTTGGTCGAATAAAACCCTTGTCTAACAGCTCCTGAAGCTGTGTCGACAGTTCCTGCATCTCAGATGGAGCAAGTCTGTAAGGTGCCTTAGCCACAGGCGCGGCGCCTGGAACTAAGTCGATGTGAAACTCGACTTGTCTCTGAGGTGGCAGTCCGGGTAAGTCTTCCGGGAAGACTTCTGGATACTCCCTTACGACAGGGATGTCTTCGATTCTTGGTTCAGCAGCCTTCTTATCCACGATGTGTGCTAGAAAAGCAACACATCCTTTCTGTAAACATTTCCTTGCTTTCAAACAGCTGATTATCCTCAACGGCGTCTCACGCTTCTCTCCATGAACAACAATGGTCTCACCATCATCAGTTGGGACACGAACAACCTTTTCGTGACAAACTATCTCCGCTTTGTTGCCAGATAACCAATCCATTCCTACTACCACATCGAAACTTCCCAATTGGACTGGCAGTAGATCCAAAGAAAACTCACGTCCTCCTAACTCAATCACACAACCTCTGATAACTTCATTTGCTTCTACTAATTTCCCATTGGCCAATTCAATCGAGTACGGGATATCTAACTTATTAGTGGCTAAACCAAGCATATCCTTAAATTCTAATGATACGAAGCTATAGTCGGCACCAGTATCAAATAAAACAGATGCATAGCGTTGATTTACAGGGAACGTACCAGTAACAACGTTGGGATCCTGGCGCGCTTCCCTTGCTCCAATCTGAAATACCCTTCCACGGGCTTGGTTTAGCTCTGGGCAATTTTTCTTAAAATGCCCAACATCACCGCAATTGAAGCATCCAAGCCTTTTTACCACTTCCCGCACCATCCCCAACTGGCGGGTTGTTTTGATTGGCAGTTCCGGCTTGATTTACATTGTAGCTTCGATTATTCCCTTGTGGACGATTTCCCAAACCACCACGATTATCGTTTCTATTCATATATCCTCCCTGGCCTCCCCGGCCCGCACTAGCCCAACATGATTCCTTTGAGTGGCCCGGTTTTCCACAAGATTCACAAACTCTCACGTTACAATGGCCAGTATGGTGGCGTTGGCAGTTGTTGCATTTGGGCTGGGTGCCCTGGTACCCTTTTCCTTTCTTGGTACTGCCAGCTGATTTTCCTTTCTTTACTGCCATACTGACGCCTTGTTTGAAGTTCGAAAACTTTCTTTTGTTATCTCCTGAGGACTCAACGTGAGTCTCTGTCTTCTTTGCCTTGACTTCATCAAACTTGTTTAAACGAATCGCCTCCTCGGTGAGAGCCACGCTCAAATCGATGGCTTCAGTGATAGTCGCTGGTTTGGAGGAGGTTACCATGCTTATTATTTGGGGAGCCAAACCCCAAATGAAGCGCTCGATTCGCTTGTATTCAGGTGTAACCATGTAAGGAACCACTTGAGATAAGTAGTGAAACCTTTGGACGTATTCCGCAATCTTTGGACCGTCCATCTTTAAGTGCCAAAATTCAGTCTCCAACCTTTGAATTTCTGCGCGTGAACAGTACTTTTTGCGCATCAGTTCTTTCAACTCGGCCCAAGTCAGGGCGTAGGCGGCAGCTTCGCCTAGAGTTTGTACTTGTAGGTTCCACCAGGATAGGGCTCCATCTAGAAACAGCCTTGAAATGTATGTGACTTGCTGATCCTCAGCGCACTTGCTCATGCGTAAAACAGAATCGGTTTTCTCAGCCCAGCGGGTAAAGGCAACTGCACCTCCTGTGCCATCGAAGTTAACTGGTTTGCAGTCCAAGAACTGCTTGTAGGTGCACCCTGCACGTATGTTAAAACATATGTTTGGCATTAGCATCATTGCTAAAGATATCCAGCTAGGTCATGGTAGGTTCAAATGGCGTGGTATTACCGTGAGGTGGATTGTTATTGCCCTGGTTAACACTTCCGCTCGCTCCTGGCTGAGATGCTGCGTACTGTGCTATGGCAGCAGCAATAATCTGCTGGAGTTCTGCCTCATTAGTCGGCATGTTTGGCGTGTTTGGCTCGCGTCTTGGCGGCATCTTCTAAAAGATGGTTTAAGTTGGTTAGGCCATAGAAGGCTCCGATGTTATAATACGTAAATCAGTTCGTAATATAGTGTACGTATATAACGGTAGTAATAGTATAATCACATAACATCTCATGTTATCACACATCACAAATATCAATCACACAACATCCCATGTCATAAAATATAAACAAGTAGTCAAGCGAATCAAATATGGTGAGAACACTGCGATTGCCATATAAATGAGACCACATCGTAAGTGTATACATACAATCATCAATCACTAGGGGCTACATCACCCCTGTCAAAAGCTACATCAGTATCAATACTACATCAAGTACAAAAGTCAAAAATCATAACGTAGTCTCCCCAAAATGCTGTGCAATCAAAAAGCAATCGCCGCCTTCTCACCTCGCCTACCCTAGTGGCACCGATGAGCTCTAAGCAGATGGTGGTGGAGGAGGGGGAAAATGGGTATAAAACAAACGGCGCAACTGTAACCAGTCCGCCTCCATCGCCTGCTGTGTGCGAATAATGGAAGCAATCTGCTGCTCCAGTGTAAAAAGACGAGCAGCAATATCTGGAGATAATGGCCGAAACGGCTGTAGAGGGGAGGGTGCCTGTCCATGGCACTGACAAGGTAACAACCGAGCTCTCTCGAGCTCCTGCATACGCTGTGTGTGGGACTCATGCTGTGCGACAAAGGACATCAAGACGTCCTCGATAGTGTATCCCCTGTGAAAAGCATGATAGGGGTCAGTGGGTGGCATACCAGAGCCAGGTGCCCAAAGAAATGGCTCGCTAGTGGGGTCGAAAGGTGCCACGTGAAATGGTGCAACAGCGGGTGGAACAAATGACGTCTGAGGCATAAAAGGGATAGGCATCGGTATATGCCCATCAGGGTGTGCTGAAGAACCCTCTCCAGGCCCTGCTGGAGGTACAAACATAGGAACCTGGAATGAAAAGTCAACATGGGGTGCAACAGGAATCTGTGGAGGAAAAGGTGGAACATCCTCATCAGCCGGTATCCAACCGTGCTGTGCGGACTCATCCGGTGGATCCATATGTGCCGCGAACAGTGCATGTCCGGGCTCTAGGGGAACGGGATCAAGTAAGGGAGCAACAAAAGGGTGAACGGGTGCCAAGTGCTCAATAGGGGGGTCAGCTGGTACAGCAACAATGGGTAAAGGATCAATGGGATCAACAGGGACATGGTCGCCCTCAATTAACGGAATATCCATGTGGTGATCATCAGCAACGGGCTCAAAAGGTACATCAGCATGCACAGGGTCATGCTCTGGTAGAAGGTCAAGAGCGGCTGCCTGCTCAGGAGCAATGGCAGGCTCAAAGTCATCAAACGCCATGTCAAACTCAAAATCTGGGTCAATAGGCTCAAATAGGTCAACAGCGTCTACTGGATCCTCCATAAACTGATCCATCGGAACATACTCTATGTCATGATCAGGGTCGAATCCCGGGGGAAACATAGGGTCAGAATCCCCCTCATCATCGTGGTCAAAAACAAATCCGGGTACGGGGGTAGCAGAGAAAGCCTGGTCAGAATCGGACCCATGGGAGAAGTGCTGCGCACTATGAGCATGTGTGGGTACAGAAGCCACAGACTCAAAGGAGTCCGGGACTGGGGAATGTGCAGGTGACTCCGCTGCCGGAGCATCTGCGATCAGTAAGGGAGCAACAGCAGGTAGGGCCTCGCCCTGAGCATCCTCCAAAGGCTCCTCCTCAAACATATCGACGTCGTCCTCCTCGTCGTCGATGGGTAACCCATGAGCAGGGTATGATGCAAGGGGTACGGGAGCAGGGATCACCGCGAGTGGTAAATCCCCGGCCGGAAGATCATCTGGGAGCTCATCAACGCCGTCGGGTAAGGCGAATGGCTGAAAGTCATCATCATCCGTGCTGGTGAAGTCTGACGTATAAACCTCATGCTCTGACGACTCCAAGTCATCCGATACAGTAGGCCTGGGGCCGGTGGTGCCTGAACCACCTGAATCTGCTGAATCCATGTATCTGTAACATAAACACAAGTATGCACAAACAGTCAATCATGTAATCAAATAATCACATAAGTCACCAAGTAAGCATTCAACTCATCTTCCTAGTCCCACTAGCCAACATTCCTAGTCCCACTAGCCATCACTCCTAGTCCCACTAGCCAACATTCCTAGTCCCACTAGCCAACACTCCTAGTCCCACTAGCCAACACTCCTAGTCCCACTAGCCAACACTCCTAGTCCCACTAGCCAACACTCCTAGTCCCACTAGCCAACACTCCTAGTCCCACTAGACCGAGCCTCAGCCTCCCAGACTGAGCCTAGAATAATGAATAAAATGTGCTCAACATTTGTTTGTAAAAAGTTGTGGATCTGGACTTAAGTGGTATGCAGTAAAATGTTTTCGTGAGAGCCCTAGTGATCATAGTCTAGACTCGAGAGAGAATCCTAGTTCGCTATGATCAGAGCTCTGATACCAAGCTGTCACACCCTGGCTTTGCGGAAGCGTGGTAAATTTTGGTGTGACTTCTTAATACCATAGCTTAACCATAACAAGCTATATGAATTAAAAAACCATGCAAGTCATCCATTAAGTTTTGAAAATCAAACACAATACCATTGTTTTAACATACAACCATGACCTTGTTCAGTAGACATTACAACTTATAACATAACATAAACGTGGTTTAAGGACTGTGTCTTGTCCAGGAAAGAGACACATCCCCTAAACCCTGATGACTCCATGACAAGTGCAGCGGAAAACGTTCCATACCGTGCCAGATCCGTTTAATTTCCTGAAATACATGTGAGTTGAAAAATCAACAATAATGTTGAGCGAGTTCATGTGTAAGTGAGTATGTAAAAACACTTGTGAGTATAAAAGTAGTTGTGGTATGTAGCAGTGTAAGAGGACTTGTGATCACCAATGGTTTGCAAGGCCACTGACATATGTGAAGTGCAAATAGGGAGACTCAAACCTAGCAGATTTCGCCACGGCAAAGTATGTGGACAAAGTCACCCCACGGTCCGTTTCTAGTTTGGCCGGGGGCTGGGCTCGCTACACCCAGATAGATCTACCGCTCCTGTCCCTCGGTCCCGACATGAGGACTAATGGCCCCATGTTGTCCTATCCACTCACATGATCGTATAACACCTCCTTACGTTAAACATACCGTTGTAAAGTACTCGTAAATCATAGTAACATGTATTTCACCCCCGCAGTTAAGAAAACTGAAAACAGTTAGAGAAAAGGGGGACATGAACTCACAGTGAATGCGTATCTCTATCAAACGTCTCCAATACAGTAAGCTGTGCAACGACCTACAAGTGCTAATTCTATTAGACGGACGGCCGTGCCTTAGCTTTACAGTTTATGTCTTTGGGAAATAGTTAGACAACTATTTCGTGTTTATGTTCTGTATACACTTGGTAGTTATTTTTCCTTCCCAAGGATGGGGGATTTAATACATGTGCGTATAATCTTTCATCATTAAGTCTCACTTAATCTTTATATATATCCAACTCCAAAATGTAGGTATTTATCCAAAATACGTTATTAAAGTACGCGTTCATAAATATTTCCGTAATTGTGTAAGTTACGTTTTAACATGCAGGTGGTAATATAATTACCGGCGTAACTTATATATTTATGGCGAAAGCGTTTGTATAACTTTGGAGTCGTTATCATTCGTAAACATTATTTTTACTCTAAAAATAATATTTGTGTATTTCACAAAATAATCATAAACAGTGTGTGAAAATATATATTTATCACGTTAATCTTTGTGAAAATCCCACCTCCGAATATTTAGTAAAATGTAGTGCTGGCGAAATTTATGTTTCGAAAATATGTCCAAAATGATTCTAACACTTGTATTGGAAATAAGTTTAAGTGTTAGGTTTTTAAGAAAATTTCGCCAGAGTTTCCTCTGTAACTGGAGGTGGCCATGCTTCCAAGCGTATCATTTTCTTTTAATAATCAAATCAACAATTGTTCCCAACAATTTCAAACAATCTTTCAACATTTAAACTCGTCAAATATGGACATAATCGTAAAAATACACAAACTTGTGGTTTGTCTAAAAACAAGTAGTAAATCCCTTTACTTTTGGTGGATCTTGTGTGTAAATAATCCGTTTTAGTGAAAACCCCGTTTCTAGAGAAAACTTGTCTTTACAACTTCTAGTCACATTTGACAAAACTAGTTTCTTGTCGGATCTTTTCATTTCACAAGTGCTTACACACTTGTGGTTTGTAAAATCATGTTTATTAGTACAAGATCTATCCTTTAGAAAATACGATTCTTTTAAAGTGTGGTCCTTCAAAGATACCACTTGCAGATACGTAGATCCGCTAGTTTTAAACACCTTTGTACAAGTTAAGTCACTTTTACACATGTAAAATATTTTTACACAAGTTTATGCTTTAAGTGTGGTAGAGTTTCACCTTTAACCCTTGTATTTAGTCAAAAACGAGCTTATGTGAAGATACATGATCTTACAAAGTCGGGTTAAACGATGTTCCGAGCTACCACATCATAGATCGGGTCTCAATAATCACATATTTCAAGTCCTACGACTTTTACACAAGTTATATGTCATTAACCACCATTTTAGTGTTTTTACTAGACTTTTAAAGCATCAAAACGTATGTTTTCGATATTTAACCGACAAACTTCCTTTTAACCACTTTAGATATGCTTAAATATGAGTTTTAAACAATATACCTCTAGCTCGGGGCTAGGGAAGAATCTTGATGAAAATCGCGTGGATAAAAGCTAACGGTAGAGGTCCTTCGCGTTCCGAATGCACCAATGCTCCTAATATGTGATCCTTGAAGTGTGTATGTTGTTGGAATGCAAGAACCAAGATCGAAAATGATGGGTAAGGGGGGTGGGGTGTTCGGCCGAGAGGTAGAGAGGGCAAGAGAGTGTGAGTAAGTTTGGTTTATGTTGAAGTGATTAGTGTGAAGTAATCTTTGGAACTTATAGACAAAAATAAGGGTTTTAACCAATGGTTTACATGTCACCATGATCCTAAACATAATCTTAATAAAATAATTAACTTGTACTTGTGTGTCCCCTTGATTATGGGGCCGGTTATGAGAAAGGGGGGGGGGGGGTTCGATCCAAACTAGATAGTTAGGATATAGTTTAGGTTAAATAGGTTAGTTTAGTGTTTAACCTCGTTAGTGATATATAGCGTGTTATGACGGGTGTTAGGGTAATCAGAGACCCTAACTGGCTCAGAAAAATAAAAATAGTGAAAATACTAATATTTTCATGTTCCGGGTAAAGTCCGGTTGTTCGGTTGGATAGTAATCCGTTAAAGCGTTACAAAAGCTTTAAAGTGTCGTTATTAACATTTTTAGTGACACAATTTGTTTTCCCGACACTTTAGAAAGTGTCTAGTGTTATTTTCTCATGTTCTGGCACTTTACTAGTCAGCTAGAAGCTGGATTAATTATTAAAGTGCTGTGTTTGGTACTTAAAGTACGTTTTAGGCACATCCGAATCAGTGTATCTTATTCCTAGAGACGCAGTACCACAACCCTTATATACCTACACTCACTACCAGTGTAGCCAAAATATATGAGGCTCTTAACAGGCCTTAGAGGCAGTGTCTGCCTGATGCTGGTCATATCAGCATGTTCACTGTGTATCCGTTTAGTGCTACTGTGCTTTTTGTGCATCATGTTTGTCACTAGGGTTCAGTATGTAATTAATGTAGTGACAGCAAATAAAGTATGATGCAAGTAAGTGCATGTATCAGTATGCAGGGAGCAGTTTATCAGCTAGTTCAACAAGCACAGTAATTAAGTAGTAATTAATCATTAATTAAGTTGTACGGATACCTGGTTTAGTGCGGGTTGTCACAGATTGGTTAACATCATTAATGCCCAAGCCTAGGCTAACCCAATTAACAAAGCAAATCAAGCACCAGGGGGTAGAGTTTTCAACGTCAATGTGAATCAAGCAGGGGTTATCAACAATGTTGGAAACGTGTAATCTAAGTCTAAATGGACAAAACTTTTCTAGTGTTTCAAAACTCAAGGCGATTGGGAAGTTTTTATGTATTGTCTTGAATTATCATCGTTTTTCATTTTGTGCTCAGACATTTATGTTAATGATATGTAGACTTAGATATTTTATGCTAATGTCATTTATTATCTTTATTGTTCCATTATCTCTTTATAATATCCTTATTTCAAGTTATTATTAATTCAAGTTGTTGTCATTTCATGATTTATTATCATTGTTATTTCATATCATTTCAAGCAATTACCCGACCTGACCCACAAAGGACAAGGACGTGGTCACAGCTTAACTTGTAAAAGTTAAGGACACAAGCAGTTGTCACACCCCGACAGCGTAAAACAACACATCATGGCGGAAACATCGGGGAGTGTCTTAACAAAATCATTGTTTCACAACAAATGGAATTTAAAGTTTGGTTTCATTAATTAAAATGTTTACATTGTCTAGGAATTTACATAAACATAACATGAATCAAACTGTCTTTCATAGTTTTAAGTCAATAAGGCCCAGGTCCGCCTAAGTGTGTCACGAACATTATCAAGCAATAGCTCCTGAAACACATGTGAAAATAGGTACGTCGGCATAAAAATGCCTGTGAGATACATAGGTTTCGTTGTTGTAGGGTTCATGACTTGTAAGTAAAAGAAGTGTTTAACAAAAAGGTAGTCATGAATCTTGTAAAATGTTTTCTTTTATAAAATCTTATGAAATTCGATATGAAAATCAGATGATATAAAAGAATAATGCATGGTTAAATAAATAACCAAGTAAAAACGAGTTTATATAAAATATGTTAATTGTAAAACCGTGTCTTGTGAACAATGTGTCGTGTCTTCGTATAAAACGAATTATGTCTTTGTTTCTGTCAAAGTGGTTTTAGATAACGCTGCGATATGTAATATCATAAAAGCATTTATATATAGGAAGTACCAGCGGCGTATCCACCATGCTTTTATTATATTACACACGCCTCGTTATTCAAATCCCTTACCAAATAAATCACCAATAATGTCTTGTCAAACCAATGTCAGATAACAACTAATGTCTTGTATGGTGAATAAAGGTATTTACTCAACCCCATAGGTAAAATGTCGATGTATAACTAAATGTCATGTATGGTGAATAAAAAGTATTTACTCAACCCCATAGGTGTAATGTTATGTATGGTGAATAAAAGAATTAACTCAATCCCATAGGCGTAATGTTATGCATGATCAAATATCATGTGAAAATGTATGTTAAGTAAACAAACCAAGTAGAAATGTAAGGTGTTAGGATCGGAGGCTCTCATGATTGTGTTTGTTTGTATAATTTGAACAATGGATGAATATGAAATAATGTAAAGTGCAGCGGAAATGGAAACAAACTTTATAAACATAATCAAAATGGGAGAATAGTTTGATAAACACATGCTTTTCATTAGGTCAAAAGATTACAAATCAATTCAAAAGATTACACTGCATGCTTACAACAAAACTCCCCCTCAGCCTGATGCTCCCCTGGTTGATTGCCCAAGATGAAAGGATAGGACTAGAGGAGAAGAACTCACTCAGTCAATCAAATGTAACAGTACAGGGTACTGTTCCATTTATAGGCAAATCAAACCACTGAAGCATCTAAGCTGACGTCACCATGAAAGTGACGTCTAACAACCTAACAACCTATAACCACTGTTCTTATACAATCACTGCTTAACTTAACCACTAACTCTATACAATACATGTGACACACTAAACAACTGCTTTCTACTTTCATCAGTGATTTCCTCAAGGTTGATCAGTCCTTGAGTAGGCAGTCCTGAGCATCAGTAGATTGAACCAGCAGTGTTTCATCCTTAGCAGTCTTCAAGGCTACATCATTAGTTTGAAGGGCAGCAACTGTTGTATACGGACAGTGGATAGAGGACATCAGATGTTATAAACACTTCCAAGGGGAAAACCTGATGAAAACTACTGCTTATTATGAATCCACTGTTGTGAACCAGTTTTGGCTTTCATTATCTGTTCCTCTGATAGGGTTCAATCCCAACAATCTCCCCCTGGAACAGATAATGCCAAAACTCTTCATTATTTTGGATCTTTATTGTCTCATCAGAAGTTCCCTGACTTGTCCTTTAAACTGCAACTCAAAATCCATGGAACTTGTATCTTCCTCATCCCTACACAGTATAAGCTCAAGGAGATCTTGTAGATCTTCAACACTCAGGCCTAGTGCTTGTTCCCTTGATATGTGCTTTACTTCTCCATTGGATCTGAACAGGGTCAATACATGGGTCTTTTGATCAGACATCCATTTTAGTATTTTTGAACCCAATGGGTTTCTTGGGAGAGGTTTATTTACTGATGAGGAGTTTGGTGATGCTGGCCTTGTGAGAATTTGTTGAGCAGTACCCTGAGCTTTTGCTAGTTCAAAGTTTTCAGCTGACATTTGTTTGAAAGCCTTGTTTATGATTTCATTTACTGCAGCTATATCTTCTGCAGTTTCTTTTTCAATCTGCTCTTGTCTCTTCTTTGATCTATCTCAATGACTGAGATATCCACTGATGTGATCAGTGGTTCAGAAGTATTAATCAGCTATTTTAGCTTTTTGTAGTCAGGCTTCTTTGGAGTATCAGAATCTGTCATCCTTCTTTTCTTAAGCCTTTCATAAGCTTCATCTGTATACTGCTTTGTCCATTTTGCTATGGCTTTAGCAGTTCCAACCTTTGCATCCACTAACTCTTGTTTCTTTTGTTTGTATTCTGTGGTAAGTTTATCAATGGCCTTTTTGTATTTGCTCCAGTTTGGAGCTGTCTTTTTCTGACCTGGATCATTCTTGATCATCTTGATTCTGTTTACCTCAAGCTTTAGTGCAATGAGTGGCCATTCACTGAATTGTTCTTCTTTGGCTGGATAAAACTTTTCTTTCATGATGAATGCAAGATAATCTTTTCTCATTTCCTTTTGTAGGGCAGCATCAGGTGGAATATGTGACATATCTTTGCTCAGGTCTCTTGCATAATCTTCCATTTGATTGACTTTGGTGAGTAAAAATTCCATTCTTTTAGAAATGGCTTCATCACCTTGATCTTTACATTCAATTCTAGCTATTATGTCAGCTTGCCTGGCTTTGAGTTTTAGATACTCATCCATATTTGCTGGATACCTGAAGCCTGTGAGAGAAGGAAATTTTCTTTGTGAAGGATCATCCACTGTATAGAATTGTCTCATCTCATCCTTTACAGCTTCCAATTCCAGTGGATCAGTGGATACAAGGTTAGCAGGGTTTATTGGTTTGACAACAGTTGGTGGAATGGGTTGTTGTGGTTTGATGGCAATGTAAGGTGTGGAGGATAAAGGAATGGGTGCTGGTATATCATCATTACCCTCGTGAGATTTCCTTTTTCTTGTGTAAAGCCTTTTTGGTGAAGGTGGTTTTGTTTGTGATGTGACAATGGGTTGTATGTTGATTGTTGAAATGGTGAGGGCAGTGGTAGATGATTGACTAACAATTGTTGAAACAACTGGTGTTTCAACCTCTGTTGTCATTACAACTACTGATGTGTCAGTAGATGTCTTCTGCTTTTCAGCAGGTGGAATTGTAATTTTAGGTTGTGGTGATAGGGCAGTGGTTGTGGTGTGTGTTGTAGTGGTGTGTGTTGAGGAGATGGCAGGTGTTTGGCTGACAGTTGTTGAAACTACTGAGGTATCAGTTGTTGATACAACAGGTGTTACAACAACTGTTTGGGTGGAGGTTTGAGATTTTGTGGTTTGAGGTTTGGAGCCTTTAGGAGGTGGTTTGGAGGCAAGCTTTGTTGGTCTGGATGGTGTGGATTTGGGTTGCCTCACTTGTCTAGTGGGCTTCTTCTTTTCATCCTTAGGATATTCATCATCCTTTGGCTTAGAAGTACCCTGTGCATTCAGCTCTATGTAAGCTCTTTTCTCCTATTCCCACCTGGCTTTATCCTTAGCCTCTCTATATCTTTTAACACTTGCTTTTGCTTCTGCAAGTGCATTTGTGGTAGTATCAATTTTCTTGGATCATTTGGCAAAGGAATGTTTTTGGTCATGTTTTCTTTTTCTGGTTCAATATAGAGACCATCTTCTATTCCCCTCTTCTTCCACTCTTTGATTTTCTCCTCCTTTTTGGCATTATCTGAAGGAAGTTTATCAATGAAAAGAATAGTGGGAGGGGCTTTGCCAGTAGTGTTCAGGATGTGGGCCTTTATAGCCTTGATATCTGCTTGAGTATCTCTAAACCTTGACTCCATCATATTTCTCAGCTCTTGAACTTGTATAGCATGCTGCTGATCAGCCATTTCTCTTTGTTATTGGAGCAGGGGTTGAAACAAATTCCATAACTCATTTGCAGCAAGTGCTTGTGATGGAGCAGGTGCTTGAGTTGGAATAGCAGTGGTTGTGACCTTCTGAGCTTTCAACAACTGTTGCACCATATCTTTTATTTCAGCAACAGATGTCTCAAGGTTGTCAATTCTACCCATCAATTCCTGATATTTTGAATCATCACCCAAGTTAATGGGATCATCTGATTCCCCACCAGCAGTGGTTGTATCAATGTGTGACTTAGGAAATGAATCCCAAAAATCATCCATTGATGCCCCTTGTTCTTGGTTCTGGGGTCTTCTTTCTTCAACACTTGATAACCTTTTGAAGGTACCAGTGGCCAAAACTAACTCACTAGTGGTTACCAGAGGTGCTATAGAAGAAATTGCCTTCAAGGGAGTCTGATTGATGAAACAACTGGCCAAGTGTAGGTCTGTTGATCCAACACTTGTAGTTGCTGCTCCACTTGAACGACTATCAGGAATTACTTGTAACTCCTGCAGTGTAACCTCCTCAAATGTTGCTGGGATAGCAGAGGTATAAGCATCAGACCCAGTCACTTGTGGGGATGTACTCTCAGTGATAGGTGATAGAGAGGAACTGGTTTGTGTCTGAGCTATAGCAACTGCATGCAACAAGGGTATTATGGATTGTGGTAATGTGAGGGGTGAAGATAAGGGTGTTGAAAGAGACATGTCTTTGGGATCAGGACTGAGGAAGATGGATCCATTTGGCTCCAGAGCTTCATAATGTGGGGTCCCTGTGTTTACAACCTGATCCTTTTGTGAGGATGCAGGAGGAGTTTTAGGCAAAGGTGGAGATCTTTCTTCCATCTGCTGTGAGGAAGTAGCAGCAGTGGTTGTTGGTGACATTTGTGTTGTCACTGGCAGTGGCTCTGGGATCTCATCTTCCATAGTTGCCTTTGATTTAGGTTTGGGGGGCTTTTTGGATGTTTTCTTTTTGGTCTTTTTGGTAATGGCAGGTGTGGGTTTCAACGCAGTGGTTGTGCTGCTATGATCACTTGGAGCAGTGGGCTCAGCAGCAGATACCTGAGGAGCAGTGGTAACTGCTAAAGTCTGCTCAGGTACCTCTGCTTGTGTTTTTGCAGGAGTTAACATTCTAGTGAATGTTTCAGATGTTAACCCATGTATTTGAAAAGATTTTCCTTGGATGAGCAAATTTTCATTCTCCTTTCCAATTTTTTTTTTAAAATAGTAGCTTAAGAACCTTGGAAAAAGTAGAAATGATTTGCTATCAACATTTTTTACCAAATCATCAAAGATCTCCCAGGAATAGTTAAAATTTTCATTGTGTAAGATAGCAAAGCCCAGGTTTTGGATCTTTGATGGTATTTCATTAAAAGCAGTTGTTTTATTTGATACACACATCAAAAGGGTATGAAATAAAAACCTTGGTGCAGAAGGGAAGAAGCCTTTTTGTAAGGTGTCCCTTTTCATTTCTGCACCATACCCTCTTTCCAGAAAATCAGTTTTTAACTCGTTTTTGGGAAAAGAAGTTTTACCTTCCTGATCATCGAGTGCAAAGACTTCTGAAATTGATTGTGGAGTGATTTGGATATTTTTGCCCTTTATGGAAGAATTAATGGCTATAACTTTGTCACCTTGATACTCAAGTGTGGCATTTTTCCAAAATTCTCTCTGGGTTTGTTCGTAAATAGGAGCATCAGCAGTCAACAAGGTTCTGTACTTTGAAGATGCAAGAGTGTCAATGATGGAATCGAAAGTTTTGTTGTTGGTGGGTTTTGTGAGTAGACCCAAGTAGTTGTGAGGTGCTTTGTATGGTATTTCACTGGGTTCAGCGGTCTTTTCAGCGACCTTTTTGGATGATGAGGATGATTTTGATTTTGATTTTGTCATTTTGATGAAGAAGAGCGAAGAATGATTTGAGATGGAAAGTTGGAAACTGCTTTGAGAAGAGAATTTTGGAATTTAATTCGACAGTGTAAAACCCTATTTGGGGGTTTTGATTAGGGTTTTATAAGAAAAAAATGAATGCTGACGTGGCAGCGGTTTACACAGATCTGATGGCTAATAACTGACCACGTGCCAACCTCTGATGGAAAGATGAATAATGGAGGACAGTTGTTTAGAGAACCACTGATGAAGCAAATATCAGTGGTTGCAACGATCAAATTGAAGACAGTGGATGATTCTAACTATCAGTGGATAGCTTTATCAGTGGATAAAACACTGATTTTGAACAACAGTGCTTATCAAAGAAATGAGAGAACAGGGGTTGACTTTCAGCAGTGGACAGTATTTAAGAAACAGATGTTTGAACAAAATAGTGGTTAGGGGTATGGTAATGGTATGGATTTGAAAGGCTAGTATGTCAGCAACTTTTATAGACCGTGGAGATATAAATGGTGTAAATCTTTTATTTTATATAGACAGTAAAATAACGCCAAGACACCATGGACAAATGATAAGGAAGTTTCGCCTTCAACATAAGAAACTAGTTATTAAAGTCATTAATACAAAACCAAATAAAAAGTGCGAAAAGATAAAAAAACAAAAGTATTACTATAATGCTTATCTTCACCAAGTGATGTAAGAGACTTAGGCAAACATGGCCTTTGATTGTCAAGAACTCTTACTATCAATCTTGGATCCCGAGACTACTACACACACTCTATGATGGATGATGGATGATGGTGGTGGATGAGGGTGTTGTGATGGTGGTGGAGTGTGGGTGAAGTGTGAGAGAGGTGGTTTGCCAAGGGATGCCTTTGAAGTAAACCAAACACCCCTATTTATAGCCTGCACAGAAGCCCGGACACGACCCTGTGTCCAGTGGGCACGGCCCCGTGTCCATCCACCTTCTCTTTCTTCATTAATTGCAGTTTGTCTGTATTAGTTGACCACGCCCCTGTGTCCGCTGGGCACGGCCCTGTGTGCAAAAGCGTATCTGTACTATCAAGATTTGCTTGGATTCTGCGAATCTTAGCGTTGACCACGGCCGTGTGGAGCTGGGCACGCCCCCGTGTCGGGAAATAGAAGCTTCTACTCTTTTGTCCTTTCTGCAGACACTTGGGCACGCCCCCGTGTCCGCTGGGTACGGGGCGTGTTCAGCCTCCTGATGTCTTCTTTTTGCTTGGGAAGATGCTGTTGCGGGGTCGAGCATGCCACGTTTATTCCTTTTCTTCTATTTCTGTTAGATTTGGCTGTGTTTTTACTTCTTTTGTTCATTTAAGCTCTTTTAACCCTGAAAATACAAAAGGAAGACAAAAGCACACTTTTTCCAACGTTAGTACTAAAAAAGGGTTAGTTTTATGCCTCATTTGATGTAATTTATATGTTGCATTTTACACACATCAACCTCTTTAACTAGACCACCAAAGGGTCTCTTTAACTAGATCAAGGAATGATCTCTTTAACTAGATTGACAAATCAATCTCTTTAACTAGACCACCAAAAGGTCTCTTTAACTAGATCAACACATTATCTCTTTAACTAGATTGTCGAACAATCTCTTTAACTAGACCACCAAAGGGTCTCTTTAACTATATCAACGCATGATATCTTTAACTAGATCAACACATGATCTCTTTAACTAGACCACCAAAGGGTCTCTTTAACTATATCAACGCATGATATCTTTAACTAGATCAACACATGATCTCTTTAACTAGATTGACGAATCAATCTCTTTAACTAGACCACCAAAGGGTCTCTTTAACTATATCAACTCATGATATCTTTAACTAGATCAACACATGATCTCTTTAACTAGATTGACGAATCAATCTCTTTAACTAGACCACCAAAGGGTCTCTTTAACTATATCAACGCATGATATCTTTAACTAGATCAACACATGATCTCTTTAACTAGATTGACAAATCAATCTCTTTAACTAGACCACCAAAGGGTCTCTTTAACTATATCAACGCATGATATCTTTAACTAGATCAACACATGATCTCTTTAACTAGATTGACGAATCAATCTCTTTAACTAGACCACCAAGGGGTCTCTTTAACTATGGAATAGTACTTTAAAATCCAAGGGTTTTAACTATTGCATAGAAGCCCATTAAGGATTTAAGATAGTACTTTTGGATATCCTTCTAAGAATCTAACATATGAAAATATGGAAGATTCTACAAGGATTTGGATAGTGAGCATTTGAATCACACATAAACACATAATCACATAATTGTCAACTTGGTCATCAACTTGTTATCAACTTTTCGTCAATTGGCACATACGTATTTAAAGTACACCAGGAATCCAATCAAGGAGTTCAATTAGTACTTTAAACATCCTCAAGAATCTAACTATGAAGATAGGAAGATCTTATAAGGATTTGGTTTTGTCTTATTGAATCATAACATACATATTAAAGCACACAAAGAATCCAATTAAGGACTTTGATTTTGCACTTTAAACATCCACAAGGATCTAACTATGAAGATAGGAAGATCCTATAAGGATTTTGGATTCGTGTAGCGAAAAATGTTTTGAAAACCATGTACTAGGAATGCTAAGTCAACATACGAAGTAGAGTGTTCATGAGATTAAGGTGCTAGATATGCTAAGTCAACATAAGAAGCAAAAAGGATCCTTGAAATCGATGTGCTAGACATGCTAAGTCAACATGCGAAGCGAAATGTCTTTGATAATCGTGTACATAGTCATATAACATAAGACCAATTATGGACTTATGAAAAGTACCCTTAGTTATCCAAGCAAGGATTTAAAGTGGTACTTTGAGTATTTGTCAAGAGGTATAACTTGTACCTTGTACTCTGTTTCTTAGAAGAAACGAGTACTTAGGATTTTTTTTTGTGGAGATCGCGAGGGATCACAAAAATGGAAGAACTACGAGAGTAGTTTGTCTTGCAAGGAACATGGTTCCTTGGTGTCGGTATCGTAGGGGTATGTCATTCACGGCCCGCGTCAGTGTCCCTGATCAGATCAGATCGATTACTCAGCAGATTCCAGCTGTTTAAACCTCATCCACACCTTTACACTTGCCCTTTCAGCTTGTAAGAGGCCTTATTTAGTTACCATAACTTTCCAACAAGTGTACGCACGAGATTCAATCAGATTTTCCAAGAAACGATCTTAACGGTTCGGGAAATACTATAAATACCCCACCCCCATTTGCTTCAAACTCACAAGAATCTGATCTAAAAGACTCTAAGTTGGAACCATTGTTTCATACCTGAGTTATTTGGATCTAGATTAGCATTCGGGGACCCTTCGTAAGTATTCTTTCGTTCTTTTCTTTCTTTTATTGCTTTTCGAGTCCGAAAGTCAAACTTTGTTTGACTTTCTGCGTTGACCAGTTTATGGTCAATGCGAAGTTCGTTTGAACTTCGCAACGTGATTGTAATCACGATGGTTATAGCCCCTTGGGACTATGCCTACTGATTACCACGTTGTCTAGGGTCGTAAGGGTAAGCGATCTAATAAATCGCTTATACCTTCGAACCCGACCCATTTGGTCGATCATTAGGATCCGACCTGTCACACCCCGACCACGTAGAACATACAAAACGTGGCGGAAATGTCGGGGAGTGTTGTAACAGAATTAATTGTTTCAAATCCATGGCAATTGAAGTTTCGTTTTATTGATTAAAAGTGTTACAATGTCTTAACAAACAAAGAAATACAACATAATTAACTAGTCTTTTATCTTTTATTGTCACTAAAGCCCAAGTCTGCCTATGTGTATTTTGATCATCTTATGCAACAGCTCCTGAAAAACACATGTGAAAATAGGTACGTCAGCATAAAAATGCCTGTGAGATACATAGGTTTTGTGAAAATAGGTTTCATGACTTATGTTTGAGAAAATGTTTAGTCATGAACCTTGTAATTTGCTTTGTCTTGTAAATCATTTGAAAAACGATAAGATCAGATGATATGTATAAATAAATGTAAGGTTAAATGAATAACCATGTAAAATGTGTTTGTATAAAATAAGTTGTTTATAAATCAATGTCTTGTGAAAAGTATGTTATTTGTATAAAATGTTCTATGTCTCAAACTGAAATGATTCAAATAACGCTACGACATGTAATACCATACAAACACTTATATATAGGAAGTACCAGGGGCGTATCCACCATGCTTGTATCATATTACACACGCCTCGTTACTTAATCACTTATTCAAACCAAACTACCAAAGTAAAATGTTCATGTCTGATGTAAATCATGTAATATGTATCCAAAATGTAAGCATGTGATGAATAACAAATGTACTAAGTATGCAACAATAGACATACGTAGCATGTGACCTGTACTAAGTATGCAACAATAGACATACTTAACATGTGACCTGTACTACGTATACAACAATAGAAATACGTAGCATGTGACCTGTACTACGTATACAACAATAGACATACTTAACATGTGACCTGTACTACGTATACAACAATAGACATACGTAGCATGTGACCTGTACTACGTATACAACAATAGACATATGTAGCATGTGACCTGTACTACGTATACAACAATAGACATACGTAGCATGTGACCTGTACTACGTATACAACAATAGACATACGTAGCAAGTAATGTAATGTAAAACGATGTACTAAGTAATGCACAAAATGGGCACACCTAGCATAAGATGTAATAAAATCATGTACTATAATGTACTAACGAATATAGCAGGTATATGATGTGGAAACAGGAAAGCATGAAAGTAACAAGTAGGCACATGTGTTCCACCCCAAAACGTTTGGAAAACAGTAAAAGAGGGGTCTATGTACTCACTTGAGAATGCTCAGTAGTCCTTGAGTGACAACCAAACAATGCTAGAGATCACGGATATCAAACGGCACCTAATATAGGTAACTATGTTAATAAACCGGACCTAAATCAGATGATTGGATAGAATGAGGGTTGGTAAACCAAACGAGTATAGAGACTCGTGTCATATGGTTTAACAAAGCCTACATACTAAATGAAACCTAACCTAATAGCTTTCGACCCATTACGACCCGTTTAGGTAGCTTATGCTACTTTAACGCGTCGTTCGCGTGAAACGCGTTCGGACCGTCTAACTAGTCCTATGACAAGTGTTATATGCCTAAACATGTTACATAATCAGTTATGTGACAAAATTTTAGGTTACATATGCTTAATTACCAATTATACATGAAAAGGGTATTCTGGTAATTTACCTAAGGCATATAAACTACCTATCATACAACTACTCAAACGATGTGACCATAGGGTATAACCTCGGAAGGTTATTCCCTACCTACTATGGTCACCTAATGTATTTGGTCGGATCCTAATGATCGACCAAATGGGTCGGGTTCGAAGGTATAAGCGATTTATCAGATCGCTTACCCTTACGACCCTAGACAACGTGGTAATCAGTAGGCATAGTCCCAAGGGACTATAACCATCGTGATTACAATCACGTTGCGAAGTTCAAACGAACTTCGCATTGACCATAAGCTGGTCAACGCTGAAAGTCAAACAAAGTTTGACTTTCGGACTCGAAAAGCAGTAAAAGAAAGAAAAGAACGAAGGAATACTTACGAAGGGTCCCCGAATGCTAATTTTGATTCAAGAATCTCAGGTATGAAACAATGGTTTCAACTTAGAGTTTCTCAATCAAAATTCTAGTGATTTTTGAAGTTGGGGTGATGGGGTATATATAGTTTTCGAAGAACCGTTAAGATCGTTTGTCGAATATCGTGCCTTAATCGCATCCATACAAGTGTCGGAACCTTATGGTGGCTAAAAATGGTCCTTATCAGCTGACTAGGCATTAGAGAATGTGTGGGTGTGAATCAACCAGCTGTGATCTGTGATTAAATGCATTTAATCTGGTCTGATATGCGGACGTGGCCCGCTTCAGGATCAGACAAACATAATGCGGGCCGCCTGGCCTTGTCAGATCAGAAACATGTTTGATAAATGACAGTTTCAGTCCCTGCACGTGTTTAAGGCCATTTCCGACACTTCTAAGGCCCGTAAAGCCAACTTTAAGGCCCTAAAATGATGCCTAAACATTGTGGACATGAAACATGCTCAAAAATATGTCGGATGTTGGTTCGTTTGGCCGTACGAACGCGATGTTCGCTTAATTACGACGGAATGCGCATAAGCGCGAAAAACGATCCAAATGACGAAACGAATGGATTTTTCTTATGCCAAACACTAAAATAAAATATTTTAGTGCTTACATAAATTTTTGGAAGTCCGGATGTATTCAGAACGTAAGTTATGCGCGAAAGTGCAAACTTGTGCACTTTTTGACGCTTTTAGTCCCTGAATGACACAAAAGTTTATTTTAGCATACCGAACACCTCAAAGCCTATTTCTAAGCTATGTAAAGGATATTTATGGTATGTTTAACTTATGGTCATGTTCCGGAATGTCTATTACAGTTCAAATTGGCATACTTTCGCAGTTTGTCAACTTTAGTCCCTGTAAGCGATTTAACTTGATTTCACCACACCAAACCTTCCAAAACTTATATCTAAGTTATGTAAAGGTTATTTAAGGTATGTTAAGCCTATTTCACTATTCCGGAGTGTTCGTTGGATTAAACTGGTTATATCTACACATCAGAGCGCGTATAACCCTCCAGAAAGCGATTTAAAGCTTGAAATCGAACAAGAGTCGATATGTGCAAACGATACACATATTTTTACAAATCCCAAGTATGAAATACAATATTTCATTGGTTTGGCATTTAATTGATGGTTGGAGTGACACAGGTGTCACAGTCTCCCCTACTTTAGGAAATTTCGTCCCGAAATTAATTCGTAGGAGTCTATCTGTGGCTTTGTGTGAAGTAACCATCAAAGATAAGCAAGGCATAATCCTGTTATTTCTCTTTAACGAACATTTTTCAGAATTGAAAAATGAACGGAGTTATTTTCAACAGGCATTCTTCAGAAACGAAAATGAACGAAATGAGTCTTTTTCCACAACCTCTTCAGAACCGAAAATGAACAAAATGAGTCATTTTCCACAACCTCTTCAGAACCGAAAATGAACAAAATGAGTCATTTTCCACAACCTCTTCAGAACCGAAAATGAACGAAATGAGTCATTTTCCACAACCTCTTCAGAACCGAAAATGAACGAAATGAGTCATTTTCCACAACCTCTTTAGAACCGAAAATGAACGAAAAGAGTCATTTTCCACCATTTCTTCAGAACCGAAAATGAACGAAAAGAGTCATTTTGCACCATTTCTTCAGAACCGAAAATGAACGAAAAGAGTCATTTTCCACCATTTCTTCAGAACCGAAAATGAACGAAAAGAGTCATTTTCCACCATTTCTTCAGAACCGAAAATGAACGAAAAGAGTCATTTTCCAGACACACGACCAAACTAGCTGTGGTTTCCGTGCACTGAATTCCATAATTATGTATGCATCCATAATTACGCAATTCCTTGCATAGTCCGCACAATTTGTTTGTAATGTGAAGGGGAGGAAAATCAAACCTGTGATGAGTGTGACTAGACTACCATAGGGTCCTTTTAATTAGATCAACAGATGATCTTATTGATTAGGCCACCAAGGAGTCCTTTCAGCTATCTCATCACATGATAATCCTAACCAGATTTTTGGATCAATCTGTTTAACTAGACCATTTAGGGGTCTAATTATGGAATAGTACAATATAATCCAAGGGTCTTTACTATTACGTAAAAGACCATTGAGGATTTAATATAGTACCTTTGGATATCCTACTATGAATTTCCTTATACAAAGATATGGAAGATTCTACGAGGATTTGGATAGCAAAACTTGGATTACACCAAAAACATAAAAGGAAACACATAAGCACACTTATTAATTTGTTATCTTTGGACGCGGATACTTAAAGTACACCAGGAATCCAATTCATGGATTTCATTTGGCACTTTAATCATTTCAAGAATCCATCCATGAAGATTGGATGATCTACCAAAAATTCGATTTTCGTTTTCAGGAAAACGCAATATTCGAATTAAGGTACACAATAATTTCGGACATACGGAAATACCCTTGGGTACCCTATTAAGAATTTATAGTGGTACTTGGGGTATTCGTACTGAATTATTACTTGCACCTTGTACTTCGTTTCCCTAGAAGAAACGGGTACTTAGGATCTTTGTGGAAAACGCAAGAGATTGTAAAATGGAAAAATTTTGGGGGTAGTTTGCTTTTCAAGGAATACGGTTCCTTGATTGTCGGTATTGTAAGGGATATGTTGTTTATGCATACAACCACATAAATACATTGCAATGTAAATAAAAGATTTATTTATAAACAATGTTAACAACTGTTTCATGGACCTTGACAACAAAAGAAAATAATACATAAGACATGATTATTTCTAAAAGGTGTTGTCTTCTAGTTGGTCAGATGCTCATCTCTGTGCTGGATTAGCATTAGCACGCTTTGGGCAATTTCTTCGGAAATGTCCCATCTCGCCACACTTGTAGCAAGAACCTGGTGGAAAGCGAGCTCGAGCAGGTTTGTTGTTAGCTTGATTTGGTGCAACTGCTGCTACGCAAACTTTTGCTGTATGACCTTTACGTCCACAAATTTGGCATTCACGGCACTTCACCATAACATGATGATAAAGGTTACATCGGTTGCACAAAGGTGAAGTTCCATTGTATGGCTTCCTAGCACGGGGTTGAGCTGGTTGTTTGGGGACGGCTTGATCATTGTGAGTAACCATGGCGAAGTTCTGAGAAGCCTTTCGCTTCTTTGACCGCTCAGGGGATCCAGTCTGTTCATCCATGGTCTTTGATTCCTCGATTTGTTTCGCTTCCTCAACCGGTTTCTTGTCACCCTTTCGAAAAAGCTTACGTTTCCTGATTTGAGATTCAGTCAAGGTTGCAGATAGCTCAATGGCCTGCCTAACCGTAGTGGGGTTACTACCAGTAACAATGTCCTGAACTGAGTCAGGGAGACCATCAATGTATTTTTCGATCGCCTTATCCAAAGGCGTAACCATGGTAGGACACAACAGGCTCAGCTCCTCATATCGATCAGTGTATACTCGATGTTCACCGCTGTCTTGCTTAAGATCGTCGAATTCCCTTTCCAATGCCCTGATCTCGTGACGAGGACAGAATTCCTTCATCATCAGTGCTCGAAGTTCTTCCCAAGTTTGAGCCAGTGCCACTTCGGCACCCCTATCTCTCACCACACCGTTCCACCACGTCAAAGCTCGTTTCTCAAAGACACTAGATGCAAAATCTACCTTTCGCTCGTTTGGACATTGAACATGCCTGATGGTGCTTTCTAGACTCTCGAACCATTGCAGAAGTGCAGTCGCTCCTTGAGACCCAGAAAACTTTGATGGCTTGGCCGAGTTGAACGTCTTGAAGCTGCAGAGGGCATTATTGTTGTTGATAGCTTGGTAACATTGAGCAACGACGTTCGGGATTGCAGTAGTCATTTGCTGTGTAATGACAGCTGCCAGCTCATCAATAGATACCGGATTTTCGCGTCGTGGAGGCATTCTAAAAGAGGAAACATGAAATGAAACGAGTGAGAGAATTAGACGAAAAGAATGAGATGAACAAATCTGATGAAAGTAAGGATAGTGGTCATTTGTTTGTTACTACAAAGCAACAAACGACCTCGGTGATTAATCAAAGTAAATAGGTCAAAAATAATGTGTCGCGAAGACATGCTCGCCTATAAGTGAACACTCATCCCAAGAATTCCCAAGTAAGCACAACTGGTCTCGCGTCTGATGAGATGTATACGAAGTGCTTGCCTAGACAGAAAACCCAGAATACAGGCATTCACCATTCCAGTTTGCACGTGTTCACATTATTTAAAACCCAAAACCTTGACGAGATTTTGAAAACTCAAAGGGTTCAAAACCTTATAACAGAGGGTTCAAAACCTAGTAATCAATCATCCTAGAACAGATGATTAGTTTTCGAAGCGGTTTTGAAATTTATGTTCTTGTTGTGGTCGTCGCCTAAGGATAGGTGACGGTAATTGTTTTATGACTAAACGCAAGTAAACTCGCGTTAGGGTCCTAGATAGGTTATAGACTAGGTCAAAGCATTACTAATAACCTAATTCCCTATAACCATTGGCTCTGATACCATCTTTTCTGTCACACCCCGACCACGTAGAACATACAAAACGTGGCGGAAATGTCGGGGAGTGTTGTAACAGAATTAATTGTTTCAAATCCATGGCAATTGAAGTTTCGTTTTATTGATTAAAAGTGTTACAATGTCTTAACAAACAAAGAAATACAACATAATTAACTAGTCTTGCATCTTTTATTGTCACCAAAGCCCAAGTCTGCCTATGTGTATCTTGATCATCTTATGCAACAGCTCCTAAAAAACACATGTGAAAATAGGTACGTCAGCATAAAAATGCCTGTGAGATACATAGGTTTTGTGAAAATAGGTTTCATGACTTATGTTTGAGAAAATGTTTAGTCATGAACCTTGTAATTTGCTTTGTCTTGTAAATCATTTGAAAAACGATAAGATCAGATGATATGTATAAATAAATGTAAGGTTAAATGAATAACCATGTAAAATGTGTTTGTATAAAATAAGTTGTTTATAAATCAATGTCTTGTGAAAAGTATGTTATTTGTATAAAATGTTCTATGTCTCAAACTGAAATGATTCAAATAACGCTACGACATGTAATACCATACAAACACTTATATATAGGAAGTACCAGCGGCGTATCCACCATGCTTGTATCATATTACACACGCCTCGTTACTTAATCACTTATTCAAACCAAACTACCAAAGTAAAATGTTCATGTCTGATGTAAATCATGTAATATGTATCCAAAATGTAAGCATGTGATGAATAACAAATGTACTAAGTATGCAACAATAGACATACGTAGCATGTGACCTGTACTAAGTATGCAACAATAGACATACTTAACATGTGACCTGTACTACGTATACAACAATAGACATACGTAGCATGTGACCTGTACTACGTATACAACAATAGCCATACTTAACATGTGACCTGTACTACGTATACAACAATAGACATACGTAGAATGTGACCTGTACTACGTATACAACAATAGACATACGTAGCATGTGACCTGTACTACGTATACAACAATAGACATACGTAGCATGTGACCTGTACTACGTATACAACAATAGACATACGTAGCAAGTAATGTAATGTAAAACGATGTACTAAGTAATGCACACAATGGGCACACCTAGCATAAGATGTAATAAAATCATGTACTATAATGTACTAACGAATATAGCAGGTATATGATGTGGAAACAGGAAAGCATGAAAGTAACAAGTAGGCACATGTGTTCCACCCCAAAACGTTTGGAAAACAGTAAAAGAGGGGTCTATGTACTCACTTGAGAATGCTCAGTAGTCCTTGAGTGACAACCAAACAATGCTAGAGATCACGGATATCAAACGGCACCTAATATAGGTAACTATGTTAATAAACCGGACCTAAATCAGATGATTGGATAGAATGAGGGTTCGTAAACCAAACGAGTATAGAGACTCGTGTCATATGGTTTAACAAAGCCTACATACTAAATGAAACCTAACCTAATAGCTTTCGACCCATTACGACCCGTTTAGGTAGCTTATGCTACTTTAACGCGTCGTTCGCGTGAAACGCGTTCGGACCGTCTAACTAGTCCTATGACAAGTGTTATATGCCTAAACATATTACATAATCAGTTATGTGAAAAAAGTTTAGGTTACATATGCTTAATTACCAATTATACATGAAAAGGGTATTCTGGTAATTTACCTAAGGCATATAAACTACCTATCATACAACTACTCAAACGATGTGACCATAGGGTATAACCTCGGAAGGTTATTCCCTACCTACTATGGTCACCTAATGTATTTGGTCGGATCCTAATGATCGACCAAATGGGTCGGGTTCGAAGGTATAAGCGATTTATCAGATCGCTTACCCTTACGACCCTAGACAACGTGGTAATCAGTAGGCATAGTCCCAAGGGACTATAACCATCGTGATTACAATCACGTTGCGAAGTTCAAACAAACTTCGCATTGACCATAAGCTGGTCAACGCTGAAAGTCAAACAAAGTTTGACTTTCGGACTCGAAAAGCAGTAAAAGAAAGAAAAGAACGAAGGAATACTTACGAAGGGTCCCCGAATGCTAATTTTGATTCAAGAATCTCAGGTATGAAACAATGGTTTCAACTTAGAGTTTCTCAATCAAAATTCAAGTGATTTTTGAAGTTGGGGTGATGGGGTATATATAGTTTTCGAAGAACCGTTAAGATCGTTTGTCGAATATCGTGCCTTAATCGCATCCGTACAAGTGTCGGAACCTTATGGTGGCTAAAAATGGTCCTTATCAGCTGACTTGGCATTAGAGAATGTGTGGGTGTGAATCAACCAGCTGTGATCTGTGATTAAATGCATTTAATCTGGTCTGATATGTGGACGCGGCCCGCTTCAGGATCAGACAAACATAATGCGGGCCGCCTGGCCTTGTCAGATCCGAAACATGTTTGATAAATGACAGTTTCAGTCCCTGCACGTGTTTAAGGCCATTTCCGACACTTCTAAGGCCCGTAAAGCCAACTTTAAGGCCCTAAAATGATGCCTAAACATTGTGGACATGAAACATGCTCAAAAATATGTCGGATGTTGGTTCGTTTGGCCGTACGAACACGATGTTCGCTTAATTACGACGGAATGCGCATAAGCGCAAAAAACGATCCAAATGACGAAACGAATGGATTTTTCTTATGCCAAACACTAAAATAAAATATTTTAGTGCTTACATAAATTTTTGGAAGTCCGGATGTATTCAGAACGTAAGTTATGCGCGAAAGTGCAAACTTGTGCACTTTTTGACGCTTTTAGTCCCTGAATGACACAAAAGTTTATTTTAGCATACCGAACACCTCAAAGCCTATTTCTAAGATATGTAAAGGATATTTATGGTATGTTTAACTTATGGTCATGTTCTGGAATGTCTGTTACAGTTCAAATTGGCATACTTTCGCAGTTTGTCAACTTTAGTCCCTGTAAGCGATTTAACTTGATTTCACCACACCAAACCTTCCAAAACTTATATCTTAGTTATGTAAAGGTTATTTAAGGTATGTTAAGCCTATTTCACTATTCCGGAGTGTTCGTTGGATTAAACTGGTTATATCTACACATCAGAGCGCGTATAACCCTCCAGAAAGCGATTTAAAGCTTGAAATCGAACAAGAGTCGATATGTGCAAACGATACACATATTTTTACAAATCCCAAGTATGAAATACAACATTTCATTGGTTTGGCATTTGATTGATGGTTGGAGTGACACAGGTGTCACACGACCAAATACCTTAGGTGACCATAGTATACAGGGAATAACCTTCCGAGGTTATACCTTATGGTCACATCGTTTGAGTAGTTGTATGATAGGTAGTTTATATGCCTTAGGTAAATTACCAAAATACCCTTTTCATGCATAATTGGTAATTAAGCATATGTAACCTAAACCTTTGTCACATAACTGATTATGTAACATGTTTAGGCATATAATACTTGTCATAGGACTAGTTAGGCGGTCCGAATGCGTTTCACGCGAACGATGCGTTAAAGTAGCATAAGCTACCTAAACGGGTCGTAATGGGTCGTAAGCACTTATGTTATGTTTCATTTAGTATGTAGGCTTTGTTAAACCATATTACACGAGTCTCCATACTCGTTTGGTTTACGAACCCTCATTCTATCCGATCCTCCGATTTAGGTCCGGTTTATTAACATAGTTACCTATATTAGGTGCCGTTTGATTCCGAGATCTCTAGCATTGCTTGGTGGTTATCTTAGGACTACTGAACAATCTCAAGTGAGTACATAGAACCCCTCTTTTACTGTTTTCCTAACATTTTGGGGTGGAACACATGTGCCTACTTGTTACTTTCATGCTTTCCTGTTTTCACATCATATACGGGCTATGTTTGTTAGTACATTATAGTACATGATTTCAATACATTTCATGCTATGTATGTCCATTGTGTGCATACTTAGTACATTGTTTTACATTACATTTCTGCTATGTATGTTGACTAATAGCATGCTAGCACATTGATTTACATGACTTTTCTGCTTTGTATGTTAACTTAGCATACTTAGTACATTGTTTTCCTATGACATGAATACAATTGCTATAACATTTGGTTTGCACAAACGGGTCTTTATTACGTTCATTAACATTTGCTACGCCGCTCGGTAGTAAGTAGTGGTACCATAGGACTTGACAAATCCCATTCCTAACATCTCGGGTTTGTTTGGATGTAAGGAATGACTGAATCCGAAAACAATTCTTTTGATAACCTTGACTGAAAGGGTTATCCGACTGTCTCAAGGCTTGAATGTATGCGTTAACTTACCACATAAATGTTTGTATCATTGTAACATGCATTATCTTTGCAAAACATAACTTTTTGATATATTCAAAATACTTTGTTTTGTACATTACTACATTTGGACTATGTGACAATACTTTATTTACAATACATAACATTTGTTACACATTATTTGACTACTTTTGGACTATCAACAATTGACATGGTTTATACAAGGACTTTTGACAATTGGGTTAAACATAGACATTATACATTGTTGGTTGGTTTAAATGACTTAAGTAACGAGATGTGAGTAATATGATACAATCATGGTGGATACGCCGCTGGTACTTCCTATATATAAGTGTTTGTATTATATTACATATCATAGCGTTATTTATGTGACAACCCGCACTAAACCAGGTATCCGTACAACTTAATTAATGATTAATTACTGCTTAATTACTGTGCTTGATTGAAACTAGCTGATAAACTGCTACCTGCATACTGATACATGCACTTACTTGCATCATACTTTATATGCTGTCACTACATTATTTACATACGGCACCTTAGTGACAAACATGATGCACAAAAAGCACAGTAGCACTAAACGGATACACAGTGAACATGCTGATATAACCAGCATCAGGCAGATACTGCCTCTAAGGCCTGTTAAGAGCCTCATATATTTTGACTACACTGGTAGTGAGTGTAGGTATATAAGGGTTGTGGTACTGCGTCTCTAGGGATAAGATACACTGATTCGGATGTGCCAAAAACGTACTTTAAGTACCAAACACAGCACTTTAATAATTAATCCAGCTTCTAGCTGACTAGTAAAGTGCCAGAAAATGAGAAAATAACACTAGACACTTTCTACAGTGTCGGGAAAACAAATTGTGTCACTAAAAAATAACAATAACGACACTTTAAAGCGTTACAAAAGGCTTTAACGGATTACTATCCAACCGGACACCCGGACTTTACCCGGAACATGAAAATATTAATATTTTCACTATTTATAATTTTCTGAACTAGTTAGGGTCCCTGATTTCCCTAACACCCGTCATAACACGCTGTTTACAACTAACAAGGTTAAATACTTAGTTAACTTACTTAACCAAACTAAACACCAACTAAACTTGTTAAAATCGGTTAGAGAACCCCCCCCCCCCCATAACCGAGTTCGGTCCCCTAGGGGGACATATCTTGTACTAAAGATTGCATAATCTAATCCTTGTTAAATATCTAGCATACACATCTTCCATTGGGTAATAACACTTGGGTTTGCCTATAAGTACTAGAGTTTGTCTAACATAATCATCCACAACACATTTCACCAACTCACTCATCTCTCTCCCTCCCTCAAGGCTCTCGGCCGAACACCACCCTCACCACCATCATACTTTCGGTCCTTGATCTCTCCATTCCAAGCATATACAAGCTTCACAAGTCACGTATTAGGAGCCTCGGAGCAAGCGGAACACGAAGGACCTCTACCGTTAGCTTTTATCCACCTCATTTTCGCCAAAGATCTTCCCTAGCCTTGAGCTAGAGGTATATCATTTAAAACTTGTTTTTACACTCATCTAAAGTGGTTAAAAGGAATATTGTCGGTTAAATATCGTTAACATACATTTTGATGCATAAAAGTCTAGTAAAAACTATAAAAGTGGTGGTTAATAGCATATAACTTGTGTAAAAGTTGTAGTATTTGAGTTTTGTGTTTAACTAGACCCGATCTATGATGTGGTAGCTCGGATCTCCGTTTAACCCGACTTTGTAAGATCATGGATCTTCACATAAGCATGTTTTTGGTTACCACAAGGGTTAAAAGGCGAAACTCTACCACACAAGATACATGAACTTGTGTAAAAATATGTTACTTGTGTAAAAGTGATTTAACCGGTACAATGGTGTTTAAAACTAGCGGATCCACGTATCCGCAAGTGGTATCTTCAAAGAACCACACATTTAAGAAACCATGTATTTTAAAGAAAGGATCTTACACTAATAAATATGGTTTTATAAACCACAAGTGTGTAAACACTTGTGAAACAAAGAGATCCGACAAAGAAGTAAATTTGTCACTTGTTACTAGAAGTTGTAAAGACGGATTTCTCTAAACACGGGGTTTTTACAAGATTGAAGTTACTTTATATAAAGATCTACATATATAAAGGGGATTTACACTATAGATGCGGGAAAAACTACAAGTTCATGCGATTATGCGATTTACATACTTGTCGACTAGTTTGATGTGTCGGAAATTGTTTGATTGAATAAAGAAGATTGTTGAATTGATTTGTTAAAAGAAAATGATACGCTTGAAAGCGTGGCCACCTCCAGTTACAGAGGAAACTCTGGCGAAATTTTCCTAAAAACCTAACACTTAGACTTTTTACACAACAAGTGTTAGAACTATTTTTGAACATACTTTCGAAACATAAATTTCGCCAGCACTATATTTTACTAAATATTCGGAGGTGGGATTTTCACAAAGAATAACGTGATAAGTATATTTGTCACAACACTGTTTATGACTATTTTGTGAAAATACATAAATATTATTTTAGAGTAAAAATAATATTTACAAGCGTTAATGATTCCAAAACTTTACGAACGCTTCCACAAACATATAAGTTACACCGGTAATTACATTACCACACGATTGACAAAACGTAACTTACGCACATGTATTGTATCCCCCATCCTTGGGAAGAAGAATAACTACCAAGTGTATACGGAACATAAACACGAAATGGTTGTCTAACTATTTCCCAAAGACATAAACTGTAAAGCTAAGGCACGGCCGTCCGTCTAATAGAATTAGCACTTGTAGGTCGTTGCACAGCTTACTGTATTGGAGACACTTGGTAGAGACGCGCATTCACTGTGAGTTCATGTCCCCCTTTTCTCTAACTGTTTTCAGTTTACTTAACTGCGGGGGTGAAATACATGTTACTATGATTTACGAGTACTTTACAACGGTATGTTTAACGTAAGGAGGTGTTATACGATCATGTGAGTGGATAGGACAACATGGGGCCATTAGTCCTCATGGAGGGACCGAGGGACAGGAGCGGTAGATCTATCTGGGTGTAGCGAGCCCAGCCCCCGGCCAAACTAGAAACGGACCGTGGGGTGACTTTGTCCACATACTTTGCCGTGGCGAAATCTGCTAGGTTTGAGTCTCCCTATTTGCACTTCACATATGTCAGTGGCCTTGCAAACCATTGGTGATCACAAGTCCTCTTACACTGCTACATACCACAAATATTTTTATACTCACAAGTGTTTACATACTCACTTACACATGAACTCGCTCAACATTATTGTTGATTTTTCAACTTACATGTATTTCAGGAAATTAACGAGATCTGGCACGGTATGGCATGTTTTCCGCTGCACTAGTTTCCGAGGTCATCCGGGGTTTAGGGGATGTGTCTCTTTCCTGGACAAGACACGGTCCTTAAACCATGTTTATGTTATGTTTCAGTTTGTAATGTCTGTTGGACAAGGTTATGGTTGTTGGTTAAAACAATGGTACTGTATTTTGTTTTCAAAACTTAATGGATGATCTTGCATGTTTTTAACTCATATAGCTTTGGTATGATTAAGCTATGGTATTAAGAAGTCACACCAAAATTAACCACGCTTCCGCAAAGCCAGGGTGTGACAGCTTGGTATCAGAGCTCTGATCATAGCGAACTAGGATTCTTTCTCGAGTCTAGACTATGATCACTAGGGCTCTCACGAAAACATTTTTCTGCATACCACTTAAGTCCAGATCCACAACTTTTTACAAACAAATGTTGAGCACATTTTATTAATTATAGGCTCAGCTTGGAGGGCTGAGGATCGATCTGGAGGATCGAGATGATCAAGGTAGTTGAGCACGTTGGTTTGTTATAGGATCGATCTGGAGGATCGAGGTGATCAAGGTAGTCGAGCACGTTGGTTTGTTATAGGATCGATCTGGAGGATCGAGGTTTGGTTTAAGTAAAGGATAGAGCAGTCTTGTAGACTGGATGAAATTGGCTAGTAAGACTAGGAGAAGTATGTGATACCTTACTTGGTGACTTATGTGATTAACTGATTATATGATTGATTATTATACGTATATGTGTTTGTGTTACAAATGTTATGCTTTCATCAAGTACTAGAAAGATGGGCACTACGAACCCCATGACCATAGTATCAGACGACATAGTTCAACGAAGCACGAGGTGTACATTTCTGATACTACCGGCACAGACAATGACGACTTTCAGCCCTTTGTGCACTGCCTGAAGTCGTAGCAGAGCCTACTGATGGCCATCTTGTTGGGAATTTGCCACTGGCGGTGATCCCTGCTCCTGTGCCCCTTACCGCTTATCTCGTTGTTGATATGCCCCCGACATTGCCTCTGAAGACGATATCGAACTATTAAGAGGAGGACCCACTTGAGGGCAAGGCCCTCTCGCTGCTAGCATTAGACTACTGCATGCGGACGCTCCTGTAGGGGAAACTCCTTCCCCTATCCCAGACTCATTTGAGTCTCTGACATCCGCATCTTCGCACATACAGGGAATGCAGCACTACTTACACGACGCCGACCCTGATATGGCATCGCTAGCTGCACCGGATCCCGCACACAGTTTTGAGTTTGATCGCGATATTGAGGACAATCCTGTTTTTCCGCCTGGTGTTGATCCGGACCATGACATTGAGTTCATGAACTTAGACCAGCCCTTGGGGGATCCTGTAACCCCTGTGATTGTTGATCCAGCTGATTTGAGATAAAGTTTTGATTCGGAGCTAGCCGTGGCCCCTGAGCCAGGCGTTGCTCCTGACCCCGCATTGGAGTATGACCCTGTTCATGCCAATGCACCGGCTGTTGCTCCTTGATTGATCATCTGCTTGGATGAGAGAAAATTTGGGGTAACTGTGCAAGACAATTTATTATTACGGGGGCCCACGTAATAACGATTTGTAGTGCACAGGAATCCTGGTGGACTCTGCAGGTCAAGCTAATGATAACCAATGCAGCAGGAAATAACTTAAACACAAATGACCTAGGCGATGTAGCCTCGAGTTCATTCTATTACAAGCAACAAGCCAAATTGTCAAGCCTATGTGAAGGCTCGGGAATTTACTTCCCCACTTATACAGTGAGTATATTTGCGTGTGAAATTGGGTGATTACATGATGGCTTACGTTGCTATAAATACCTCATAGACAATTGAACGTTGTCCAACCCGCTTCACACTATTTCGTCAAAGGGAATGTCACCCAGACGTGACACAAGCACCAGTACGTTACTAAGGACAGAAGACGAGCTGCAAGAACGCATCTCACAGATAAATGCACGACATGAAGCCCTCCACTCTATGTACAACGATGACATTACTGGAGATAACCCTCCAACTGGCTGCACCTATAAACAGTTCCTGAACTGCAAGCCTTTGAACTTTGTCGGAACCGGAGGCACCGTTGCATTTGTTCGTTGGTCCGAGAAGACCGACTCCACTCTAAGAATGAGTAACTGTTCGCCCCAACAGAGTGTTACCTACCTCTCAGGGATATTTCTAGATGGCACACTCTCTTAATGGAACCTCCAGGTTCAGACCCTTGGCACAGACGCTGCTTATACACTGAGCTGGGACGAGCTCAAGGAAACGATTGAGAAGAAATGTTGTTTTAGGACAGAAATTCGGAAACTTGACGTGGAGTCCTGAAATTTGAGAAAGGACGAACCAGAGACTCCTGAACATGACCAGCGATCACACGACTTGTCTAGGGTCGTCCCCTACTAAGTCATTGATGTAGTACGATATAGTGGTGTACTTGTAAGCTTTACATTGTGGCCTCGAATTGTGGCAATATGATCGCAGTATTCTCATCACATGCGATGTTCAATCAATTGTTTATGTCCTATAACATAAGAGGTTATGTGATTGACTTGTTGATAACACGAGATGTTATGTGTTGGTATTGTTGAATGCATACGTACACTTCACTTGCTATGATCTAACCTATGTGAAACATCTTTTAGAAGATGCCGCCAAGACGCGAAATGCGCATGCCCACCTCTGAGGCGGAACTTAAAGAAATAATTGCTGCAGCTATAGCACAGCACGAGGCCCTACGCTCCGAACCTATCAGAGGTACCTCAGAAAATAACGGTTGTTCCTACTGGCACTTCCTCAACTACAAGCCTCCGAAGTTCAACGGCACTGGGGGTGCCATAACTTTTGTAAAATGGATTGAAAGTATGGAATCCATCTTTCGAATGAGTGGCTGTACGCCAGAACAACAGGTCCCATACGTTTCTGAGTTGTTTCAAGATGGAGCTCGACTATGGTGGAATCTTCAGGTTCGAATAATGGGCCTAACTACAGCATACGCGCTAACTTGGGATGAGTTGAAAGGAATGATGCATAAGAAGTATTGCCCCCACACGGAAACCCAGAAGTGGGAAGATGAATTTCGGAGCCTAATGATGAAAGGTCCGAAGGTGTTGGAGTACGTGCAACGACTTCATGATCTGTCACAAATTGTTCCATACCTGGTAAAACCAGAACTGAAGAAATTGGAACAATTCATTTGGGAACTGGCGCCTCAAGTCTTGAGCTTGATGACAACATCAACACCACCAACAACTGATACTGCAAGTAAGATGGGTTTGACACTCGCTACGGAGGCAATTAGACTAGAAAAGCTTGCGGACCCTGACAAGGAGACTCAGGTAGAGTCATCCGGAAAGAACAAAAGGAAGCTCACTGAAGGTACCTGAACGAATAATGAGAACAAAGGAAAGGGTTATATGGGCACTCTGCCCAAGTGTAACACATGCCAGCGTCATCATTCTGGCCAATGTGGACTGAAAACATGCGAAGTATGTGGGAAACGTGGTCACTTGAAGGACACTTGTTGGGCCCCTGCCGGTCGGGGAGGCCAAGGAGGATTTGGGAATAAAGATAATAACCGTGGTGGTTTTGGAAGTCGCCCACAGGGAAAAGATTACAAGGGTATCCTACCTAAGTGCGACAATTGTTTACGTTATCATGTCGGGCGATGCAAATATGGAAATTGTGGTAACTGTGGCAAGGTGGGACATGTCAAGGAAACTGGTTGGCAAAATACTAAACTTAGTAATGGGGGCCAGGACGGTAGTGAGAATCACGAAGGGGACAACGACAACGATAATTGTCAAGGCAGAATGAGTGATGAACAGAAGCGTGCTCGAGGATGCTTAAACTGTGGAAGCAAAAAGCATTTCAGAAGATATTGCCCGAAGACAATCAGGCGCAAGGATGAAAGCTCCCCGTCGGAGCTAGGAAGGCACGCCAGAGATCCAAGCATGGATAGCGGTACGTCCCACATTACTCAATATTATGCATCTGTATTGCCAACTACTGTTGCAAATTTTACGATTCACAATTCTAGTATTCAAGGACATAATTGGTTTACGTAGCGAGTGAGTAATTATTCCAGTACCCATTAGAACTAGCTTGGGGGAAGCTAGTGGAAGTCAACGCAGTAACTGGGATCGGCACGATAGAACCCGGAGATCGTAAGTTTACGCAAGATCTATTGCCAGTCAAGTTTGGAAGCTTCGACGTGATGATTGGGATGGACTGGTTGACGAACAACCATGCGGAGATTGTCATCCGCGCCCCGAAAACGAACGAAGAAATTATCGTGACTCATGGGGCAGGATACGCTCCTAAGGATTATCAGACTAAGAAGACCCGAAAATTCTCGCACAAAGGATGTGTTGCATTCTTGGCTCACGTTGTGGAAAAGGAAGTCAAAGAACCAAAACTCGAAGATATCCTTGTGATTGGAGAATACCCCGAAGTCTTCCTCGAAGACTTGCCGGAATCATCTCCTCACGATTTGTCGAATCCCGCGTCGACTTAATTCCGGGCACTGCACCCGTAGTCGATGCATCACAGCAACTTACATTTTCGGAGATGCAAGGACTGACGGAGAAATGTTAGCAATGGTTAGAGAAGGAAGATAACAGACCAAAATTTCCTTTTGGGGTAATCCCATCTTTTACCCATCAAAAAGGAGGACGATGATTTTCAATAAACATCAACTACCGAGAACTGAATAAGCTAACGATCGAGGATAGATATCCTCTGCCAAGAATCGACGATCTGTTCGATCAACTTCAAGGTTCAAGCTTTTACTCTAAGATCGATCTTCGATCTGGATACCATCAATTAAGGATACAGAAGGAAAGTATCCCGGAAACAGCCTTCCGAACTCGTTATGGACACTACGAGTTCTTAGTTATGCCGTTTGGTTTGACAAACGCACCTGCGGTCTTTATGGACTTGATGAATAGAGTTTGCAAGCCATACTTGGACAAGTTCGTGATTATATTCATCGACGATATCTTGATTTATTCAAGGACAAAGGCTGAGCACGAACAGCATCTAAGAACTATTCTGGAGCTGCTAAAGAAGGAACAGTTGCATGCCGAGTTCTCTAAGTGCGAGTTTTGGCTACGCGAAGTCCAATTTCTTGGACATGTGGTTAATGGAAATGGGATTCATGTTGATCCCACAAAGATCAAGGCAATCAAGAATTGGGAAACGCCTACAACGCCAACCGAGATTCGACAATTCTTGGGTTTGGCTGGCTACTATCGAAGGTTCATCGAGGATTTCTCGAAAATCGCTCAACCTTTGACGCTCCTCACGCAGAAGGACAAGACGTTTGATTGGGGAATCAAACAGGATGAAGCATTTCAGATATTGAAGGATAAGCTTTGTAACGCGCCAATCTTAGCTCTACCAGAAGGTACTGACGATTTTGTGGTATACTGCGACGCAACGCGTCAAGGATTGGGTTGTGTGTTGATGCAACGCCAAAAGGTCAGTGCTTACGCATCACGTCAACTGAAAGTGCACGAAAAGAACTATACCACACACGATTTAGAGCTTGGCGCAGTGGTTTTCGCTTTAAAGATCTGGAGACACTACCTGTATGGTACGAAGTGCACAATCTTCGCAGATCACAAAAGCCTACAGCATATATTCAACCAGAAGGAGTTGAATATGAGGCAAAGACGATGGGTTGAGTTGCTAAATGACTACGACTGCGAGATAAAGTATCACCCAGGGAAGGCGAATGTAGTCGCCGATGCCCTAAGTCGTAAAGAAAGAATCAAACCCATAAGGGTTAGAGCTTTGGAAATGATCATACGAACCGATCTTTCATTGCGCATTCGTGCTGCACAAAAGGAAGCTCTCAAGGAGGGAAACCTTGAGGAAGGATATCTCCGTGGAATGGAAAAGCTTTTGGTACCAAACGAGGAAGGAACGTTATGTTTTGAGAAAAGGATTTGAGTTCCTCTGTTTGGTGGATTAAGGGAAGTTATTTTCGACGAAGCGCACAAGTCACGGTACTCTATCCACCTTGGATCGGATGAGATGTACCAGGATCTCAAAGGTTATTATTGGTGGCCTAGGATGAAAGGCGACGTTGCTGTTTACGTGAGCAAATGTTTAACGTGCGCTAAGGTTAAAGCGGAATACCAGAAGCCTTCGGGACTTCTGCAACAACCTGAGATTCCCAAGTGGAAATGGGAACAAATCTCAATGGATTTTGTTACAAAACTGCCAAGAACGCCAAGAGGCCATGATATGATTTGGGTGATGGTTGACCGCCTAACAAAATCCGCACACTTTCTGCCGATCAAGGAGAAAGACAGTACTAGTAAACTTGCGGAAATTTACATGAGAGAGATCATAGCACGCCATGGAGTACCTCTCTCAATCATCTCTGATAGAGACGGAAGGTTTGTGTCAAGGATATGGCAATCCTTCCAAGAATCTTTTGGCTCACAATTGAATCTGAGCACTGCGTTCCATCCGCAAACAGACGGCCAGAGCGAGCGAACGATACAAACCTTGGAAGACATGCTGAGGGCATGTGTTATGGATTCGGGAGGTAGCTGGGATGAACACTTACCTTTGGTCGAATTTTCATACAACAACAGCTACCACACCAGTATTGGTGTCGCGCCATTTGAGGCCCTATACGGACGCAAGTGCCGATCACCACTATGTTGGTCTGACGCAGGTGATAGGCAGCTTGCTGGTCCCGAGATCGTCCAAGAGACGACAGACAAGATCGCGCAAATACTTAAACGCATCGAAGCCGCTCGCCACAGACAAAAGGCCTACGCGGATCCAAACCGGAAACATGTGGATTTCCAAGTTGGGGAAATGGTGTTATTGAAGGTTTCACCCTGGAAGGGGGTGGCACGCTTTGGTAAGCATGGAAAGTTAAATCCGCGCTACATTGGTCCCTTCAGAATTCTGGAAAGAATTGGGACAGTAGCATACAAGTTGGACCTACCTACTGAACTGAATGGTGTTCACGATACATTTCATGTATCCAATTTAAAGAAAAGTCCAACTCAAGTTGACGTTGCCATTCCTACCGACGAGATTCATATTGACGACACGCTCCACTTCGTAGAAGAACCTGTCGAGGTCACAGATTGGAAAGTTAACAAGACCCGCCGGAGCAGTGTCAAACTCGTCAAAGTTCGTTGGAATGCCAGACATGGTCCTGAATTTACCTGGGAACGTGAGGACCGGATGAAAGAGAAATACCCCCACTTATTTCCTAAGAACTCTGCATCTACGAGCAGAACTTAAATTTCGGGACGAAATTTATTTAACGGGGGGAGAATGTGACAACCCGCACTAAACCAGGTATCCGTACAACTTAATTAATGATTAATTACTGCTTAATTACTGTGCTTGATTGAAACTAGCTGATAAACTGCTACCTGCATACTGATACATGCACTTACTTGCATCATACTTTATATGCTGTCACTACATTATTTACATACGGCACCTTAGTGACAAACATGATGCACAAAAAGCACAGTAGCACTAAACGGATACACAGTGAACATGCTGATATAACCAGCATCAGGCAGATACTGCCTCTAAGGCCTGTTAAGAGCCTCATATATTTTGACTACACTGGTAGTGAGTGTAGGTATATAAGGGTTGTGGTACTGCGTCTCTAGGGATAAGATACACTGATTCGGATGTGCCAAAAACGTACTTTAAGTACCAAACACAGCACTTTAATAATTAATCCAGCTTCTAGCTGACTAGTAAAGTGCCAGAAAATGAGAAAATAACACTAGACACTTTCTACAGTGTCGGGAAAACAAATTGTGTCACTAAAAAATAACAATAACGACACTTTAAAGCGTTACAAAAGGCTTTAACGGATTACTATCCAACCGGACACCCGGACTTTACCCGGAACATGAAAATATTAATATTTTCACTATTTATAATTTTCTGAACTAGTTAGGGTCCCTGATTTCCCTAACACCCGTCATAACACGCTGTTTACAACTAACAAGGTTAAATACTTAGTTAACTTACTTAACCAAACTAAACACCAACTAAACTTGTTAAAATCGGTTAGAGAACCCCCCCCCCCCCCCCATAACCGAGTTCGGTCCCCTAGGGGGACATATCTTGTACTAAAGATTGCATAATCTAATCCTTGTTAAATATCTAGCATACACATCTTCCATTGGGTAATAACACTTGGGTTTGCCTATAAGTACTAGAGTTTGTCTAACATAATCATCCACAACACATTTCACCAACTCACTCATCTCTCTCCCTCCCTCAAGGCTCTCGGCCGAACACCACCCTCACCACCATCATACTTTCGGTCCTTGATCTCTCCATTCCAAGCATATACAAGCTTCACAAGTCACGTATTAGGAGCCTCGGAGCAAGCGGAACACGAAGGACCTCTACCGTTAGCTTTTATCCACCTCATTTTCGCCAAAGATCTTCCCTAGCCTTGAGCTAGAGGTATATCATTTAAAACTTGTTTTTACACTCATCTAAAGTGGTTAAAAGGAATATTGTCGGTTAAATATCGTTAACATACATTTTGATGCATAAAAGTCTAGTAAAAACTATAAAAGTGGTGGTTAATAGCATATAACTTGTGTAAAAGTTGTAGTATTTGAGTTTTGTGTTTAACTAGACCCGATCTATGATGTGGTAGCTCGGATCTCCGTTTAACCCGACTTTGTAAGATCATGGATCTTCACATAAGCATGTTTTTGGTTACCACAAGGGTTAAAAGGCGAAACTCTACCACACAAGATACATGAACTTGTGTAAAAATATGTTACTTGTGTAAAAGTGATTTAACCGGTACAATGGTGTTTAAAACTAGCGGATCCACGTATCCGCAAGTGGTATCTTCAAAGAACCACACATTTAAGAAACCATGTATTTTAAAGAAAGGATCTTACACTAATAAATATGGTTTTATAAACCACAAGTGTGTAAACACTTGTGAAACAAAGAGATCCGACAAAGAAGTAAATTTGTCACTTGTTACTAGAAGTTGTAAAGACGGATTTCTCTAAACACGGGGTTTTTACAAGATTGAAGTTACTTTATATAAAGATCTACATATATAAAGGGGATTTACACTATAGATGCGGGAAAAACTACAAGTTCATGCGATTATGCGATTTACATACTTGTCGACTAGTTTGATGTGTCGGAAATTGTTTGATTGAATAAAGAAGATTGTTGAATTGATTTGTTAAAAGAAAATGATACGCTTGAAAGCGTGGCCACCTCCAGTTACAGAGGAAACTCTGGCGAAATTTTCCTAAAAACCTAACACTTAGACTTTTTACACAACAAGTGTTAGAACTATTTTTGAACATACTTTCGAAACATAAATTTCGCCAGCACTATATTTTACTAAATATTCGGAGGTGGGATTTTCACAAAGAATAACGTGATAAGTATATTTGTCACAACACTGTTTATGACTATTTTGTGAAAATACATAAATATTATTTTAGAGTAAAAATAATATTTACAAGCGTTAATGATTCCAAAACTTTACGAACGCTTCCACAAACATATAAGTTACACCGGTAATTACATTACCACACGATTGACAAAACGTAACTTACGCACATGTATTGTATCCCCCATCCTTGGGAAGAAGAATAACTACCAAGTGTATACGGAACATAAACACGAAATGGTTGTCTAACTATTTCCCAAAGACATAAACTGTAAAGCTAAGGCACGGCCGTCCGTCTAATAGAATTAGCACTTGTAGGTCGTTGCACAGCTTACTGTATTGGAGACACTTGGTAGAGACGCGCATTCACTGTGAGTTCATGTCCCCCTTTTCTCTAACTGTTTTCAGTTTACTTAACTGCGGGGGTGAAATACATGTTACTATGATTTACGGGTACTTTACAACGGTATGTTTAACGTAAGGAGGTGTTATACGATCATGTGAGTGGATAGGACAACATGGGGCCATTAGTCCTCATGGAGGGACCGAGGGACAGGAGCGGTAGATCTATCTGGGTGTAGCGAGCCCAGCCCCCGGCCAAACTAGAAACGGACCGTGGGGTGACTTTGTCCACATACTTTGCCGTGGCGAAATCTGCTAGGTTTGAGTCTCCCTATTTGCACTTCACATATGTCAGTGGCCTTGCAAACCATTGGTGATCACAAGTCCTCTTACACTGCTACATACCACAAATATTTTTATACTCACAAGTGTTTACATACTCACTTACACATGAACTCGCTCAACATTATTGTTGATTTTTCAACTTACATGTATTTCAGGAAATTAACGAGATCTGGCACGGTATGGCATGTTTTCCGCTGCACTAGTTTCCGAGGTCATCCGGGGTTTAGGGGATGTGTCTCTTTCCTGGACAAGACACAGTCCTTAAACCATGTTTATGTTATGTTTCAGTTTGTAATGTCTGTTGGACAAGGTTATGGTTGTTGGTTAAAACAATGGTACTGTATTTTGTTTTCAAAACTTAATGGATGATCTTGCATGTTTTTAACTCATATAGCTTTGGTATGATTAAGCTATGGTATTAAGAAGTCACACCAAAATTAACCACGCTTCCGCAAAGCCAGGGTGTGACAATTTAAATCATTAATTTTGGACTTATACATTTTACACAAGTAACATGTTTTTACAAGACTTTGTTTTACAATACAGTTTATTTTATACAACTCATTTTACATGGTTATTCATTTAACCATACATTATTCACTTATTTATACATATCATATGAACTTATTGTTTTTTCTAGCGATTTACAAAACAAATCAAATTACAAGGTTCATGACTAAACATTTTATTAAACTTAAGTCATGAATCCTATTTTCACAAAACCTATGTATCTCACAGGCATTTTTATGCTGACGTACCTACTTTCACATGTGTTTTCAGGTGCTTTTGCATAGGATGACGATCATGACACTAGGGCGGACCTGTGCCTTAGAGACTAAAAATGAAGATAGACTATGTTTAATTATGTTATAAACACTTTGATTCCTGTTTAAAACAATATTACTCTCTTGTTGATAAATAAATTATAACTTTGTTTGCTATGGATTTGAAACAATAATTCTGTTACAACACTCCCCGACGTTTTCCGCCACGTTTTGTATGTTCTACGTGGTCGGGATGTGACAGAAGAGTTGGTATCAGAGCCAATGGTTATAGGGAATTAGGTTATTAGTAATGCTTTGACCTAGACTATAACCTTTCTAGGACCCTAACACAAGTTATTTTGTGTTTAGATCTTAAAACATGTACATCACCTATCCTTAGGTGATTATCAAAACAAAAACCAAAATTTTTCTGGAACGATTTTTGAAAAACAATCATCTGTATTTGGATGATTGATTACTAGGTTTTGAACCCTCTATTGTAAGGTTTTGAACCCTCTGTTATATGGTTTTGAACCCCTTTGAGTTTTCAAAATCTCGTCAAAGTTTTGGGTTTTAAATAATGTGAACACGTGCAAACTGGAAGGGTGAATGCCTGTATTCTGGGTTTTCTGTCTAGGCAAGCACTTCGTATACATCTCATCAGACGCGAGACCAGTTGTGCTTACCTGGGAATTCTTGGGATGAGTGTTCACTTATAGGCGAGCATGTCTTCGTGATACATTATTTTTGACCCATTTACTTTGATTAGTCACTGTGTGTCGTTTGTTTGCTTGGTAATGCGGACAAATGACCACCACCTTTTCTTTTGTTAATTTTGTTTCATCTCTTTCTCTTCATCCAATCATCTCACTCGTTTCCTTTCATGTTTTCCTCTTTTAGAATGCCTCCTCGACGCGAAAACCAGATAGCGACTGCCGAACTGGCAGAAATCATTGCGCAGCAGATGGCTGCTCAATTACCAAATCTCTTTGCTCAATGGAACCAAGCCAACAACAACAACAATGTTCTATGCAAATACAAGGATTTTAACCAGGCTAAACCACTCAAGTTTAGTGGTTCTGAGGGAGTGACTGGGCTTCTTCAATGGTTCGAAAGCATTGAGAATACCTTTCGCCACGTGCAGTGCCCGGATAATCGCAAGGTCGAGTTCTCTTCGAGTGTGTTTCAGAAGAGGGCTCTCACATGGTGGAACGGGGTTATGAGAGACCGAGGTGCAGAAGTTGCTCTAGCACAAACATGGGCTGAACTTAGAGCCCTTATGTTAAGGGAATTCTGTCCTCGTCATGAGCAGCGAGCTTTGGAGAAAGAGTTTGATAACTTGAAACAAGACAGTGGCGAGCACAGGGCGTATACTGATAGGTTTGAGGAGTTGAGTCTGCTTTGCCCGACTATGGTTACCCCACTCGACAAGGCTATCAAAAGGTACATCGACGGCCTACCTGACTCAGTACAAGACATTCTTATTGGTAGTTACCCTGCCACACTCCGTCAGGCGATCGAGTTAGCAGCGACATTGACTGTGTCGCAGGTCCGAAAGGGAAAGCTGCATAAAAAGGGTGACATGGGCAAGAAGCAGGCGTCTGACAAGGGGGATGGCAAGAAAGGTGAAAACAAGAATGGAAAGAATTCGGGTTCCGCAAGAGGGTCTAGGAAGCGAAAGGCTTCCCAAAACTATGCTGTTACTGCACAGGCTCAAGCTGCACCAAATCAGCCTGCGCAACCACCTGCCAAGAAGCCTTATTTTGGCAATGCACCTTTGTGCAACAGGTGTAACGGCCATCACCAACCACATCTCCAATGTCGTCAGTGCACCAACTGCGGAAGATCTGGTCATCTTGCTGCCACATGCCGCATTCCTGTTAACCAGAATCAGGCAGTTCATAATCAAGCCCAACAAGTTGCTCAGCCTCTTGCTCAGCAACAAGGTCAAGCAGCACGACCTCATTTTCCTCCTGGTTCATGCTACAATTGTGGGGATCTGACCCACTACAGGAACCGGTGCCCAAAACTAGCTAACCAGAATCAGGCGCCGGCTCGAGGCCGAGCCTTTAACATGAATGCCCAAGAGGCGCAGGCGGACGATAATGTGGTGAACAGTACGTTCTTTATTAATAATCAGCCTGCATCTGTTCTCTTTGATTTGGGTGCCGATAAGAGTTTTGTGTCATTGTCTTTTGAGCCAATGCTTCGCGTGTCTAGAACGAAACTAGGAAAACCTTTAACAGTAGAAGTTGATAGTGGTGAACCCATTATTCTTGATTCAGTTCTTCGCAACTGCCAATTAAACCTTAATGATCATCTTTTTCCTATTGACCTCACGCCTATGCAACTTGGAAGCTTCGACGTTATTGTGGGTATGGATTGGTTAGCCAAGCATCACGCAGAGGTGGTTTGTTTCGAGAAGATCGTTCGTGTGCCGCTTCCGACAGGCGAGATCCTACAGGTTCAAGGTGAGAAACCGTCTGGTGGTCTCAAGCTCATGTCTTGTTTTAAAGCTCGGAAGTATCTGCGAAAGAATTATGTGGCCTTCTTAGCACATGTTACAGCAGATAAAGGCAAGGGTAAGTCTATTTCAGATATTCCTGTCGTTCGGGATTATTCTGAAGTTTTCCCTGAAGATTTACCTGGTCTACCCCCAGCACGCCAAGTCGAGTTCCGCATTGATCTCGTACCTGGTGCAAATCCCATTGCCAGAGCTCCATATCGTCTTGCACCATCTGAGATGCAAGAGTTGTCTAAGCAGCTTCAGGAGCTCTCCGACAAAGGTTTTATCCGTCCTAGCTTCTCACCCTGGGGTGCTCCCATTCTTTTTGTCAAGAAGAAGGATGGATCTTTTAGGATGTGTATCGATTATCGTGAGCTTAACAAGCTTACCATCAAAAATCGATATCCCCTACCGCGCATAGACGATCTCTTTGATCAGTTACAGGGCGCTTCTTATTTTTCAAAGATTGATCTACGTTCTGGGTATCATCAACTTCGGGTGCATGAAGAAGATATTCCCAAGACAACGTTCCGTACTCGTTATGGGCATTATGAGTTCAGAGTCATGCCATTCGGTTTGACTAATGCTCCTGCTGTTTTCATGGACTTAATGAATAGGGTCTGCAAACCTTATTTGGATCAGTTCGTCATTGTTTTTATTGACGACATCTTGATTTATTCTAAGACGCGAGCTGATCACGAGCAGCATCTTCGTCTTACTCTGGAACTCCTGAAGAAAGAGCAACTTTTCGCCAAATTCTCCAAGTGTGAATTCTGGCTTAAAGAAGTTCAATTTTTAGGACATATTGTCAACGAACAAGGTATTCATGTAGATCCCTCCAAGATCAGTGCGATTAAGGATTGGGATACGCCTACTACTCCAACTGAAGTTCGTTCTTTTCTTGGTCTAGCGGGTTATTATCGTCGCTTCATTAAAAACTTCTCAAAGATTGCAGTTCCTCTAACTGCTCTAACTCAGAAGAACAAACCCTTTGATTGGGGATTCAAACAAGAGGAAGCTTTTCAACACTTGAAGCAAAAGCTTTGCGACGCGCCTGTTCTGACTTTGCCTGAGGGCAATGATGATTTCGTCGTTTATTGCGATGCATCTAAATTGGGTCTTGGCTGTGTTCTGATGCAAAGGAACAAAGTCATAGCCTATGCATCGAGGCAGTTGAAGATACATGAGAAGAACTACACCACTCATGATCTTGAGTTGGGTGCAGTTGTTTTTGCTCTAAAGATCTGGAGACACTATTTGTACGGTACAAAATGTGTGGTTTTCACAGACCACAAAAGTCTACAGCATATCTTCAATCAGAAAGAACTCAACATGAGGCAACGACGTTGGGTCGAGCTTCTAAACGACTATGACTGCGAAATTCGCTACCATCCTGGTAAGGCGAATGTCGTAGCCGATGCATTGAGTCGTAAGGAACGTACTAAGCTTCATTGTGTACGTGTTCAATCTGTTATACAAGCTCGATCTGATATCCAAGCCCGCATTTCTCAGGCTCAACAATCTTGTGTTTCACAAGGTTTGATGGATAAGGAATTTCCCTATCACATAACACCTGATCTGGAACTGAAGGACAATGGATCGTATTACTTCATGGACCATTTATGGGTCCCAAGCCAGGATGATCTTCGTACCTTGCTTATGGATGAAGCCCATAAGTCTCGTTATTCTATTCATCCGGGCTCAGATAAGATGTATAAGGATCTTCGTATTCACTATTGGTGGCGTGGTATGAAGAAAGACATTGCCTTATACGTATCAAAATGCCTTACTTGTCTTAAGGTTAAGGCTGAACATCAACGTCCTTCGGGTCTATTGGTGCAACCAGAGATCCCAGTTTGGAAATGGGAAAACATTACTATGGATCTTGTTACCAAACTTCCACGCACAAAGAAAGGTCATGATGCCATCTGGGTAGTCGTTGATCGTCTTACTAAGTCAGCGCATTTCTTGCCAATCCGTGAGGATTTTCCTGCTGACAGACTTGCAAAAATCTATGTGGATGAAATTGTAGCTCGACATGCTGTTCCTTTGAACATCATTTCTGACAGAGATGCTCGTTTCACTTCTCATTTTTGGAGAACCATGCAATCTGCTATGGGGACCCAACTTAATTTGAGCACAGCTTATCATCCGCAAACGGATGGTCAATCTGAAAGAACAATCCAGACTCTGGAGGATATGCTTAGAGCTTGTGTGATCGATTTTGGTGGTAGTTGGGATTCACATCTTCAGTTGATTGAATTCTCCTACAACAACAGTTATCACACCAGCATCAAAATGGCTCCTTTCGAGGCTCTCTATGGTCGAAAATGTCGTTCACCAGCCTGCTGGAATGAGATCGGCGAGGCTCAGCTTACTGGACCTGCCCTCATTTTAGAGACAACTGATAAGGTCAAGAAAGTTCGTGATAACCTTCAGACAACTAGAAGCCGTCAGAAGAGTTACGCGGATCCAAAACGCAAACCCTTGGAATTTCAAGTCGGTGATCGAGTATTACTTAAGGTCTCACCTTGGAAAGGTGTGATCAGATTTGGAAAGAAAGGAAAACTTGCACCTAGATACGTTGGACCATTCAAGATCGTCGAAAGAATCGGTAAGGTAGCCTACAGACTTGAGTTACCTCCTGAACTTGGAAATGTTCATCCAACTTTTCACGTGTCTAATCTCAAAAGGTGTTTAGCTGATGAGAACCTCCACATACCACTTGACGAAATTCGTGTTGATAAAACACTGAAATTTGTTGAGAAGCCAGTGGAAATCATGGAACGTGAAGTCAAGTGGCTTAAACGCAAGCGCATTCCTTTGGTCAAAGTTCACTGGGAAGCTAAACGTGGACCCGAGTTTACTTGGGAACGCGAAGATCAAATGAAAGCGAAATATCCGCATCTTTTCCCTCGAGTTTCCTCTAAATAAATTTCGGGACGAAATTTCCACAAGTAGGGGAGACTGTAACATCTGTGCTTGTAATCATTGTGAACAGTTCTATTATCAATAAAACAATGTTATTTGATCCCAATGTTTGTTTGGTTGTGTTTTACATTTTTCATGTTTTGACTTTTATTCAATTTCGAACTCTATATCGCTTTCTGGAGAGTTATACGCAAACTGGTGCGTAAACGTACTCAGTTTAACACGAAAAATGCTCCGGAACATCGACATATACTTAACATACCTTAAATAACCTTTACATAACTTAGAAATAAGTTTTGAAGGCTTTGGTATGGCAAAAACAAGTTAATTCGCTTACAGGGACTAAACTTGACAAACTGCGTAAGTATGCCAATTTGAACAATAACGAACATTCCGGAACATGACCATAAGTTAAAAAAACCTTAAATATCCTTTACATAGCTTAGAAACAGGCTTTGAGGGGTTCGGTGTGCTAAAATAAACTTTTGGGTCATTCAGGGACTAAAAGTGTCAAAAAGTGCACAAGTTTGCATTTTCGCGCATAACTCACGTTCTGAATACATCCGGACATCCAAAAATTTATGTAAGCACTGAAACATTTTATTTTAGTGTTTGGCATAAGAAAAATCCATTCGTCGCGTCTTTTGGATCGTTTTTCGCGCTTGTGCGCATTCCGTCGTAATTAAGCGAACATCGCGTTCGTACGACCAAACGAACCAACATCCGGCATATTTTTGAGCATGTTTCATGTCCACAATATTTAGGCATCATTTTAGGGCCTTAAAGTTGGCTTGACGGGCCTTAGAAGTGCCGAAAATACGCTTAAACCACATAAATACCAACTTATAACTACTTTTAATTCGAGATATGACTGAGCCATTGTTGACTAATCTCGAAGTCAAGCCGTAATTACGTCGGTTTGACTTTTAGATAAATAATTAAGCTAAAATTAATTAGAGAAGGTTAGGCAACTTACAAAGGTCCTAAGCTTGATTAGAGAACACTTGAGATAAGGTTTTGAGTTCCAGAAGTGCTCCAAGAATGCAGATGAAGATGTGATGAATTGTTTGCAACTAAAGGCCCTTATATAGTGGATTAACTCACCACAATGTATTGACAACAAGGTCTACTACTGCCCACAACATTCCCACATGTGTCCTAGTGCTCTAGGATAGTTTAGGGGTCGCCCATAATGCAGAAATATCGTTTAAAGATCGGTTCTCCGCGTTTACAGGCAGCTGTCACGTTTTTCTGGTTCTGGGCGCCTCACGCGGCCCGCCTGAGGATTCATAAATGTTGAAGCGGGCCGCCTCAGCCATATAAATCAGAATTTTCATTTTTGTTGTTTTGCAAGTTGTCCCTTGGCTTCATGAAAGGTCAAGTTAGCTAAATACTTGCAATTTGACCCCCTTATATTTGTATACAAGGACTTTAGGACTTATACACACTTTTCCAAGTCCCTGAACACTTCCGGTTAACCCGAAAAGTCTTATCTTTCAATGTTAACGCTTTAACTCCTCGCACACGAATTTGATCACAACTTTCTCATACGATAATGAAACTTTACGAAATTTAAATCGTGCATTCTAGTGAGCATAACTAACATTTACAAAGCTTCGGGTTCGTCAAAAGGTCACTCAGAGGTATATCTTTAAACATGTTGACACATTTAACCCCTGTAGTTTGTAATCTCTCACTTTTAGCTTCGTATGATCCATGATTTATTCGTTTGATGTTATAAACATCATGTAGGGTTATTATGAAGTATATTTATTCACTGTTGACATTTAGAACCCGTATAATCACATACTTTCCATGTTTGTCAACTTTAGTCCTTTTATAACATTCTTTCACACGTTCAAACTTTATGACACGTGTCAACACATTATTGGACGTGAATTTTTTGAGGTGTTACATCCTCACCCCCATAAAATAAATCTCGACCCGAGATTTACTGAAATAAGTAAGGGTACTTTTCTTTCATCGTGGATTCAACCTCCCACATGAATTCGGGACCTCTACGGGCATCCCATTTGACCTTTACAATAGGTACATGCTTTCTTCGAAGCTTCTTTACCTGTCGATCTTCAATCGACAAAGGTTTTTCCACAAACTTCAAGCTCTCATCTATATGCACATCTGTGTGTGGAACACATTGTGAATTCCACTGAGCTCTTCAGGTAAGTTAGTTTATAGGCAACTGACCCGACACATTCGATAACCTCGAAAGGTCCTATGTATCTCGGGCTTAGCTTGTCTTTCTTACCAATCGCATCACCCCCTTCCAGGGTGATACTTTAAGCAATACTTTGTCACCTACTTCGAAGTGAAAAGCTTTACGCTTTGGATCTGCGTAACTCTTCTGCCTATCACGGGCAGCTTTGAGACGGTCACGAATCTGGACAACCTTGTCCGTCGTTTCAAACACTATCTCTGGTCCTAATAATTGGACATCTCCAACTTCTGCCCAACAAATGGGCGATCTACACTTTCTACCGTAAAATGCCTCAAAAGGCGCAGCCTTAATGCTGGTGTGGTAGCTATTGTTGTAGGAGAATTCGACTAATAGTAGGTGCTTATCCCAACTACCACTCAAATCGATTGCACATGCACTTAGCATGTCTTCCAATGTTTGAATAGTACGCTCACTCTGACCGTCTGTCTGAGGATGGTAAGCCGTACTAAAGTTCAAACGTGTGCCCAAAGATTGTTGGAAGCTTTTCCAGAAATGGGACGTGTATCTAGTATCTCTGTCAGATATAATAGACATAGGTATGCCATGTAAAGCTACAATCCTATCCACGTATAATTGGGCCTACATATCGGAGCTATAAGTCTCCTTGATGGGTAAGAAATGTGTTGACTTAGTCAGTCTATCAACTATAACCCATATTGTATCATTTCCTTTCCTTGTCTTAGGTAACTTGGTGATAAATCCATAGTTACCATTTCCCACTTCCACGTAGGAAGTTCAGGCTGTTGCAGCAAGCCTGACGGTTTCTGATGCTCGGCTTTGACTTGCGCACATGTCAAGCATTTAGCTACATAGGTGGCTACAGAATTTTTCAAGCCTATCCACCAATAATTTGCCCTCAGATCCTGGTAATCGAACTTACCAATCTATTGCCCTTACAATAGATGTTTATCATTTTATCTTTACAAGGTCTCCAAGGGAGCAACCTTGATGCTTGCATATCAACTATTATAGGAATGCTTATCTTAAGGTGAGATGGTTATTCCAACCACTACTTAACAAGTTTACAATGGTTAGCTGATCCTTGTAGTTAGTCGAACAAGTCGACGATTCAGGGCAGCTGTTGGCAATTCTTAATCATTGCCTAATTAGGGTTGCGGTAAATAATGCATAAGCAAAATGAACCGTCTTTCTTATTTAACGATGTTAAACTATCGAAGTATCGAGCTTGGCTATGTGAACCCTCTATTTTAAAACTTAGTTATCAGGGTTTCGATTCTTCCAATGACAGTACTAGCCGTCTTGGGGATTTCATAATAATACAGCCTTTAAATGAGATATAAATCTTAATCCTACCTGTCCCTCATGGGTAAACAGGGTAATCTTAGGAGAAGATAGTTAAGATACAAGGAGGTTACAGAGATTTCTATATCTCAGACTCCAGTTCATCCGTCATTGCTTGTGTCAAATAAGTGACACCTTTATGTTACTAGTCCACGAATTCCTTAATCTGGAACATTTACTTGGACAATTCCATTCTAGATATCTCTTTTGAATACCATTAGTTGACTTTAGTACCATATGACCTCTCGGAATATCTTTGTGGTCCCATGCATTAAACCTCCATACTGATCAGGCATGGAAGCAATCTATGGAACTTATTAAGATGCACCAATCCTCATATGGCGCTTTTATCATATCATCTGGGATTTGGAATTGATAGAGATTAAATAGATATCAACTATATATGCTGACGCACTTCCTCTTAGAAAGAGGACATTTCGAAAACATACGACTGAAGGTTTCTTGATAGGGACAAAAGAAATGATTCTTTCGATTTTGTCTGTAACTTTTTCCTCACACTTAATATCTGGGGTTTTTATGGGAAAAATTTCTAAAAGTTTTCTAAGCTTAAGATCTTATGAGAGACTTATTAGCATCCGAACCCAAACGTATCTCTTAGTAGTCAAACCACTAATAATTATGTGCTTTAAGCTTAGATTTTTGGGTATACTAAATAGGGTACTATCTCAGCCAATGAATTAAAATTTGCGACATACTGTCGACTGTCTAGAACTTTTATGGCGAGAGTCGGAAAATTCTTATTCCGTCTTTTCCCTTTTCGCGAAACGGATACTAGGTTTTTCTAATAAGGTCCTTTCTAGTGTTTAGTCAACATAAGCAAGCCAAGAGTAACTAAAACATAGAGGTAAAATCTTGGATTCCAATACTTAGTCAACATAATGAGGATAAGTAGGTGACTTATAGAAGAATATAAGGAAGTTATTGTACATGTGCTTATATTTAATCAAAATGGAAATTTCACAAACTAGGCACTTAGCTCGGTTGGCTAGGCGCGCGAAAGGGTGTGGCCTAGACCCAGGTTCGATTCCGGGGACGGCCAGTTCCACCATTTTTTTATGTTTAATATTAATGAATCATACGGATACATGTAATTATAAGGGTTGTCTCATAAGGAGTCTTGATAATTAATTGCTTCTTATCACCCATAATATGGGCTTGATTTTTAAGGCAACCAATCGATTTTTATCACTATATTGAGTCCTTATATTTAACCGAACTAGGACATCGGAAAAAAGATTCCTAATGGATATAAAACATCCATCTAATAATGCTGAAGCAGTCTCTGAGGTATACAGGCTTCTTACTGAACTTTCGTTGCTTTTTATTAAGCCTGTACTTGCTCTCTTTCTCAGACTTCTGGGAGTTATCCTCCTTCTTTGGTTCACCCTTCATATTTGAAGTGTGAACATAGCTCTCCTCATGAGCAATTAAACATGGTTTTGAATGAGATTTAGAGCGAGTATATAAGGGCCTTTATAACACCTCGAAAAATCACGTCCAATGAAGTATTGACACGTGTAATAAACCTTAATGAAGTCAAACGTTGAATTTAAGGGACTAATTTTTCGAAAAATCGAAAAACTTTGATTATAAAAGAACTGGGAGTATTATCATACCTAAAATAAGTTTCTAAATAACCTTTTATGGTTTTACATTCACAAATGAGTCACTTGTTAATCAAGTGTAGCCGTTTATGTAATTAATTGAAAGTTTGCCCAGAAAAGGGTTAAAAGCGTCAACATGTTAATTCGTACCTCTGAGTGACCTTTTAACAAACCGAGAGCCTCATGATATTTTATTATACTCTCGGGATTGCCAATCATTGGCCACCCAAGGCTTTTATGCCCAAAAGTGAAGTTACGCGCAACTTCGCAAGTATAAGGGACTAAAAGTGTCAATATGTTTAATTATACCTCTGAATGACCTTTTATCGAGCCCAAAGCATTATGATGCTTAATAATACTTTCAAGAATGCCTAATATGAATTAGATAAGGCTTCAATGCTATTAAATGATGAGTTACGCAAGTTTGCGCATTAGAAGGACCTAAAGCGTCAAACTGCTAAAGTATACCGATTCGTATGTTATCGAACCTTCCGGAATATGACCAGGAGATAAACATACCCTATTTATCTTTAATATAGCTTAGATATAGGCTTAGAGGTGTTTGGTGCGCTAAAATAAGCTTTTAGGTCATGCAGGGACTAAAAGTGTCAAAAGCGCACAAGTTTGCGTTTACGCGCATATCTTACATTCTGGATATCCTCGGACACCCAAAAATTTATGTAAGCACTAAAATATTTTATTTTAGTGTTTGGCTTGATAAAATTCCATTCGTCGTGTCGGTTGGACAGGTCACACCCCGATATTTCCACGTATTACCGGTGGGCCCGGTGGGGAGTATCGTGACGTAGTTGATATCATCATAGTCAAACAACACAATATATAAATGCACAGCGGAAGAAAAAGATAAATATATTACCATCCGAATATAAAGTAATATCAAAGTATTACAACGGAAAGTAAAGGATCCACAGGCGGATCAAATAAAAGAAAAACTGTTCAACAGACTTCAGGCATCTAGAACTTGCAAGATTCCTTATTAACGCCCTGAGCTTCCAGCCAATTACGTTCAGTACCTGTCACTTAACCTTTTTGGAAAATACGTCAGTTTACACTGGTAAATACAATTAACTGACTCATTTTGGAAAAGAGTTTGAAAATTGATTTGAATGCACGAGCCACAAAATATCTTTTATAACTTGGGACAATCTTATTAATAAAAATCTTGTGTCCGATTTACATGTTTGTCCAACATTTAGGGCCGGTGATTATACAATACAAGCCGGTCAAGATTAATCGACACACCATAAATATAACTCACAAGAAGACACCTTACGAGTGAGTATATCTTTTACATACGTAACAGAAGGTGTTATGCCTACACCTTATGCTTAAGTTATGGCCATTCACTTTTTAAATGAGCCAAGGATATCCAGGACACGGTCATTAACCCCTAATGTTATTTGTTATCAATCAATACAGATTAAAACGGGATTATGCAATTTAATCATCTCCGATTAAAAGGTTTCTACACCCGACCAAGCGATATTTTTATAATACCGTATCCCAAGCCCGTATAAGGGAAAATAAGTTAAAAGTATTTACCTGAGTTAGCAAATGCAATTTATACTCAGCCGTATATTCTAATCAGCAAACACAAGTACTTCTACTGGGGCTCTCAATCTGGAACGGAGGTTTATTAACCTATTAGATTCCTAACGGGTCTTATTTAAGTCGTAACTTAGACCGGTTAGTTTTAAGGAACGGTTCACGGTTCAAAACGCATGATTAAGCGAAGACCGGAATAGAATGTGTTTTAGACCCGACAAGTTTGGAGACTTGTATAATATGGGTAAACTAAACACATTCTGGATTTTGAGATAAAAACAATATGGTTTGACCCGTTTCGGCTAATTTATGCAAACTAGTTACATAAGCCGATCCGAACGTGAAAAGTGCGTAACGAGTAACCAAATAAATCATATACAGGTTTCCTAAGTTAATATGCCTTTAATATGTTGTGATATCAGTAGGATACCTTCCATTATGCCCAAAACAAGTTTAATCTCAAAATAAGCCCCGTAGGGGTATTTTGGTCATTTAAAAGGTTATAAAAGAGTTTAAATGAAGTTCTGAGATTCGGGTCTGAATACATCAGTAAAATAACTTATTTTAATAGGTCATATCAGTTGGTAATAAGTCTTTTGTGATAAAATGGTTTTAAACCCAAACTATGCGTTTAATACGCGTAAAAAGTCATTTTAAGCGATTTCCGGGTTATACAGGAAATCTGAGTTTTCTGATCAGATTATAAAGTTCAAAATACTTTATTTATTATATAAAATCAGTAGAAATTGGATTGGTGTCAAAATACTATGTAGAACTCATTTTATGACCGAAAAGGGTATATTTGGTATTTACCGAATTAATGCCATAACCTTAAGTTATGAGCAGGTAAAAAAAATAATTAAAAATCTTTAAAAATCCCAAAATATTATATTACATCAGCGGGTAAAAGTTTTGGTGTCAAAGATTGGGTTTAGATAGGCTTTATGCTAATTGCGCCGTTTAATTACTAAAAGGCATTATAATTGAGCTAATGAGCATAACTCCTAATCTAGACCTCCAACTGATGTGAAAATTTAGGGACAACTTTATAAATCAGTAATAAGGATTATTGTCCTTTCATATTTCCAAAATTCTCGTTTTATGGACAAAAGGGCATTATGGTCAACATTAGGCATTTAACGGAAACGAGTAAACGAATTGGACAATCAACGATCCAACCATAGAGGGTTATACTATCATGTAGCCTGGTCCTAAGGAAACCCTAAGGCATTTCCAAACCCTTCTAAATCGGGTCAGAACTGAAGTCAAAGCAAAAGTCAAAGTTTTGCGACTTTCGGTTCCGAACCGGGTCTAAATAGAAAATTGTCGGATCAAACAAGCTTAGAACAGTTCTTATACTTATTACCAAGTTATATGAGTGATAAAATAGGTTACATGCCTCCTACAATGCTAATTACATGTTAATTTGCAAATTAAGCTTATGTTGACTTTTTCTAAACAACTTTGACCCGACATTTGATCTAGATAGAGTGGGAATCAAAGGGAGCCCTTTTAAGGGTTTAATGCCCACATAATTACCATCTTATAACTACCTTCAATTCGACTAATCACTGGACCATTAATGATTAATTGCTAAGTCAACCGTTAATTACGACGGTTTGACTTTTAAGCTAAAACTAAGTAAAAACTCAACTAAGAAAGGTTAAGCATACTTACACAAGCCTAATGCACGATTAGGGATGGCTTGGGTCTGCTCTTATGCTCCAGGAAGCTCCAAGAAAGCAGATGAAGTGAGTGATCAAATGGTTGCAACCATGAAGGCCTTTTATAGTGATTTTGATCCCTTAAGATCATGACAAATCATGCTATACATGATCATGGATCAGTAATAAGTGTCCCTAAGGTCTAAAAATCAGTTTAGGCAACTCATGGAAGTGTTAAAGGGCAAGAGGTGTCGCTTACATAGCTTGACAACAACAACAACAACCATACCCAGTAAATCCAACAAATAGCAAAGCTACTTATAGGGTCTGGGGAGGGTGGGATGTAGGCAGACCTTGCCTCTATCCATAGGGATAGAGAGGCTGCTTCCAGAGAGACCCTCGGCTCGAAAACGAACAACAAACCAACACACCAGTCAAAGAATATACAAATAAGAAGTCCCCCATACCAAGAAATTGATCCGAGTTGGCACAATATAATGTAAATCATGTATAATAGCATGCATACAACATCAATTGGGCATAAACACAAGAAGGTAATCACCGGAAAAGTCCCTTAAAGACTAGGAAAAACCTACCTCCTTAAAATACACCTAAGACCTTACTGTAGTATCTTCTAGAAGTGCTTAACCCTAATCCTATACCTCCACGCAGTCCTATCTTGGACCATGTCCTCAGAAAGATGCAACTCTACTAAATTATGCCTAATCTGCTCATCCCATGTCAGTTTGGGTCTGCCTCTTCCTCTCCTCCCCTCGACAGTAAGAGTTTCCACTACTCTAACTGGTGCTGTCGTTTCCCTCCGCTTCACATGCCCAAACCATCTCAATCTCCCTCCGCTTACATAGCTTGAACAGCCAACAAAACGAGTTTCTGCATCTGGGAGCAGGCTTACGGACCATAACATCCATAGTGTTGAGGTCCGTAAGGACCTGGTCAGCAATATGAAACTTTCACATTTTGACAGATTTAGCCCCTGCACTTCTTATTGCCATTTCCGACACATCCAAGGCCCGTTAAATCATTTTTAAGGCTCTACAATGATTCCTAAGTATGGGGAACATGAAACATGCTAAAAAATATGCCGGATGTCGGTTCGTTTGGTCGTACGGTCACGTTGTTCGGCTAATTACGACGAAACACGGACGGACGCGAAAAACGATCCAACCGACACGATGAATGGAATTTTATCAAGCCAAACACTAAAATAAAATATTTTAGTGCTTACATAAATTTTTGGGTGTCCGGGGATATCCAGAATGTAAGATATGCGCGTAAACGCAAACTTGTGCGCTTTTGACACTTTTAGTCCCTGCATGACCTAAAAGCTTATTTTAGCGCACCAAACACCTCTAATCCTATATATAAGCTATATTAAAGATAAATAGGGTATGTTTATCTCCTGGTCATATTCCGGAAGGTTCGATAACATACGAATCGGTATACTTTAGCAGTTTGACGCTTTAGGTCCTTCTAATGCCAAACTTGCGTAACTCATCATTTAATAGCATTGAAGCCTTATCTAATTCATATTAGGCATTCTTGAAAGTATTAATAAGCATCATAATGCTTTGGGCTCGATAAAATGTCATTCAGAGGTATAATTAAACATATTAACACTTTTAGTCCCTTATACTTGCGAAGTTGCGCGTAACTTCACTTTTGGGCATAAAAGCCTTGGGTGGCCAATGATTGGCAATCCCGAAAATATCATGAGGCTCTCGGTTTTTTAAAAGGTCACTCAGAGGTACGAATTAACATGTTGACGCTTTTAACCCTTTTCTGGGCAAACTTTCAATTAATTACTTAAACGGCTACACTTGATTAACAAGTGGCTCATTTGTGAATGTAAAACCGTAAAAGGTTATTTAGAAACTTATTTTAGGTATGATAATACTCCCAGTTCTTTTATAATCAAAGTTTTTTGATTTTTCGAAAAATTAGTCCCTTAAATTCAACGTTTGACTTCATTAAGGTTTATTACACGTGTCAATACTTCATTGGACGTGATTTTTCGAGGTGTTACATCCTCACCCCCTTAAAAGAAATCTCGACCTCGAGATTTGCTTAAAGTAAAGGAAGTACTTTCTGTCGTATCATGGATTTAACTTCCATAGTATATTTGGGCCTCCAAGGGTATCCCAGTTGACCTATACAATAGGTGCATACTTTCTTTTGGAGCTCCTTAACCTGTCGATTCTCAATCGACATAGGTTGCTCATACTATCATAGATCTGTATATCATTATGTGATGGTGCTTTTCGACTTATTGGTGACACGTCGCTAAATCATTAGTGTGGGTCACATTGCGCGTTCCACTAAGCTCCTAAATTAGGTCTTAGCTCATATGGTACTAAAGTTAACTAATGGTATTCAAAAGAGATATCTAGAATGGAATTGTCCAAGTAAATGTTCCAGATTAAGGAATTCGTGGACTAGTAACATAAAGGTGTCACTTATTTGACACAAGCAATGACGGATGAACTGGAGTCTGAGATATAGAAATCTATGTAACCTCCTTGTATCTTAACTATCTTCTCCTAAGATTACCCTGTTTACCCATGAGGGACAGGTAGGATTAAGATTTATATCTCATTTAAAGGCTGTATTATTATGAAATCCCCAAGACGGCTAGTACCGTCATTGGAAGAATCGAAACCCTGATAACTAAGTTTTAAAATAGAGGGTTCACATAGCCTAGCTCGATACTTCGATAGTTTAACATCGTTAAATAAGAAAGACGGTTCATTTTGCTTATGCATTATTTACCGCAACCCTAATTAGGCAATGATTAAGAATTGCCAACAGCTGCCCTGAATCGTCGACTTGTTCGACTAACTACAAGGATCAGCTAACCATTGTAAACTTGTTAAGTAGTGGTTGGAATAACCATCTCACCTTAAGATAAGCATTCCTATAATAGTTGATATGCAAGCATCAAGGTTGCTCCCTTGGAGACCTTGTTAAGATAAAATGATAAACATCTATTGTAAGGGCAATAGATTGGTGAGTTCGATTACCAGGATCTGAGGGCAAATTATTGGTGGATAGGCTTGAAAAAGTCTGTAGCCACCTATGTAGCTAAATGCTTGATATGTGTGCAAGTCAAAGCCGAGCATCAGAAACCGTCAGGCTTGCTGCAACAGCCTGAACTTCCTACGTGGAAGTGGGAAATGGTAACTATGGATTTATCACCAAGTTACCTAAGACAAGGAAAGGAAATGATACAATATGGGTTATAGTTGATAGACTGACTAAGTCAACACATTTCTTACCCATCAAGGAGACTTATAGCTCCGATATGTAGGCCCAATTATACGTGGATAGGATTGTAGCTTTACATGGCATACCTATGTCTATTATCTCTGACAGAGATACTAGATACACGTCCCATTTCTGGAAAAGCTTCCAACAATCTTTGGGCACACGTTTGAACTTTAGTACGGCTTACCATCCTCAGACAGACGGTCAGAGTGAGCGTACTATTCAAACATTGGAAGACATGCTAAGTGCATGTGCAATCGATTTGAGTGGTAGTTGGGATAAGCACCTACTATTAGTCGAATTCTCCTACAACAATAGCTACCACACCAGCATTAAGGCTGCGCCTTTTGAGGCATTTTACGGTAGAAAGTGTAGATCGCCCATTTGTTGGGCAGAAGTTGGAGATGTCCAATTATTAGGACCAGAGATAGTGTTTGAAACGACGGACAAGGTTGTCCAGATTCGTGACCGTCTCAAAGCTGCCCGTGATAGGCAGAAGAGTTACACAGATCCAAAGCGTAAAGCTTTTCACTTCGAAGTAGGTGACAAAATATCATATTTAAGTATCAAACCCGGAAATGGCCTTTAATCGCCTTTTTAAGCGTTTTTAACGCATATTATGTACTAGAAGTATTTTAAACATACAAGGGTTGATACCTACTGATATTTGAGGCAAATTATAATATTTTAACAGTAAGCAAAGGTTGTTAAACTCAGACTTCAGTTCTGAGCTTTTCGGCTTATGTGAAACTACCAAAATACCCCTACGGGGCATAGTTTGGTTATAATTGATAAATTTCACATATGTACTTTATCCTACTGTTATAACTCATTAATTTGAGTATGTTTACTGATTACATCAGACCTGTAACTCAGTTAAACACTTAAACCCTTTTACAACCTTTAAAATGACCAAACTACCCCTACGGGGCCTAGTTTGTGTTTAAACACATTTCGGGCATAATGAAAGACACCTTACTGATGTCACAACATATTTGAGGCATAATTAACTTAGGAAACCTGTCTATAGCTCTCATGAATACCCGTCACGCTTATTACGCGTACGGTTTGGTTTATGTAACAAGTTTACATAAATTGGCCGAAACGGGTCAAACCTTAACGGTTTTATCTCAAAATCCAGAATGTGAATAATAAACCCATATTAAACAAGTCTCTGAACTTGCCGGGTCTAAATCACATTCTATCCGGTCTTCGCTTAATCGTGCGTACGAACCGTATCTTTGAAACTAGCCGGTCTAAGCTTAAGCTTAATTAAAGACCCGTTAGGATTCTAATAGGTTATTATAAAACCTTCGTTCCAGATTAGGAGGACCAGTAAAAGCTACGTGCATTTTGCTTATTGTGAATTATACATTGCTCAGGTAAATACTTTTAACTTATTTTCCCTATACGGGCTTGGGTTACGGTATATAGCATACCGCTTGATCGAGCATCAAATCTCCACAGTTGAGTGGGTAGTTGAATAATTTGATCGGCTCGTTTAAACAGTCTTGATTACTTAAAGCCTTTGGGGGGTTAATGACCATGTCCCGGATATCCTTGGCATCATCTTACGAGATGGCCACGACCTGAGCACGGGGTGTAGGCGTACACCTGTCAGTGTATAACTCTATGATGTGGTGTGTCAATTGATCTTTAACCCGGACAAGATCCGGGCGACTGAACGCACAAGTAACATGTAATTCGTTCACAAGATTATAATATTAAATAATTCTCCCAAGTTAAATAAAAATGTTTATGCCATGTGCATCCAAACCAATTTTCAATCATTTTCCAAAATGAGTCAGTTGAATGTATTTACCAGTGTAAACTGACGTATTTTCCCAAAAAGATTGAATGCAGGTACTAAGCGTAATTGGCTGGGATTTCTCCTTAGCATCATTAGAAGTCTCGCAAGCTTAAGATGCCTAAAGTCTGTTGAACTATTGTTTCCATTTTGTTTACGATCCTTCTGTGGATAAACTTCCGAATATTGTGACATTGATATTACAATATTAAATTCGGATGTATTATATCTTTTAAATTGCTTCCGCTGTGCATATTAAATATTGTGTTGTTTGACTATTATGTTGCCAACCACGTCACGATACTCCCCCACCGGGCCCACCGGTGACACGTGGAAATCGGGGTGTGACAGGTTGGTATCAGAGCCCCTTGGAAACAATATATTTGAGGCATAATTAACTTAGGAAACCTGTCTATAGCGCTCTGATACCAACCTGTCACACCCCAAATTTCCACGTATTACCGGTGGGCCCGGTAGGGGAGTATCGTGACGTGGTTGGTATCAGAGCCAACGCTGAGTGAATTAAACACTAGCCTTTTGTGTTTAATCTCAGTTACACAATTGCACATTCCTAAATCTTCGAGTCTAGACAAAGAACTTAGGAATAATCCAAAATGTTTTTTTTATTTTAATTTTAATTTTTGTCCTTCATTTTTCCTTGTTGTTACCTTGTTTGTATTAACAGGTTTAGCAATGCCACCAAGATTCAGGCGAGGAGATAGGGGAAAAGGGCCAATCAGCGCCCCTAACGACCACGAGGCAGGGCCTTCGCAACGGCGAACTCCTTCTTCTACAAGGAGTGTCGAACCACGAGAACCTGGGAGGATCTATGAGGAGCCTGCCAGACAATCTACGTCGCATAGCTCAACGCCTCCATATCATCACTCCTTTGGGCCTCAGTCCGAGAATGAGCCCAACAACCCACAACCTTCATATATACCTTTACAGCGATCCTTATCGCACAATTCCTTCGGCGACCCTACTCCTGTCTTTCGGGGTCAGTTTAACCCGGCGGAATACCTACCAGAACAAGTGGGTTTTAACCCACTAGGACCGGAGGATCACTTTTCCGGTGATCAAGACATGGACGAGGACACAGATCCCGTCGAGGCTTCAACCGGAACCCCGAACCATCCTTTTGTGACCTCTGATGGTTCATCTTTCCACGGATCACCATACCAGGGTCCGGATAGTCACCAGGAACGGTTCGACCGGTGTGAGTGGTACTTTACACCATCTCACCATTCATCGCCTCACCTGCAGCAGCAGCAAGATCCCTCTGAGGATCCACGTTTTGTGGCAGTCACGCCACCGCCACCACCGCCGCCAGTTCATATAGAGCCTCCAGAACCACCAAGACGTAGGAGGACTGGCGCACGGATGTCAGCACGAGAAGGGGAGTTTCATTTCAGTACCCCTCTGTTGGGATTGAACCCTACCAGAGGAACAGATAATGTAAAGCCAAAACCAGGTCACAACAGTGGATTCATAATAAGCAGCAGTTTGCATTAAGCTTTCCCCTTTAAAGTGATTTATAACAACTGATGGTCTTTATCCGCTGTTCAGATACAACTACTACTGGTCCTTCAACTGCTGATCAAATCGATGAAGTATTCAACAACTGCTGGTCATATCTACTGATGATAAAGCACTGCCAAGTCAAGGACTGATCAACCTTGAATAAAGCACTGACATAAAGGGAGAGTAGCTGTTTAGTGAATTATTTGTTTTAGGTATAGTCAGTGGTTAGGTTAGCAGTGTTTGTGTAAGGACAGTAGATACAGGTTGTTAGACTGTTAGACGTCGCTTTCATGGTGACGTCAGCTGAGATACCTCAGTGGTTTGGTTTGCCTATAAATGTAACAGTACCCTGTACTGTTACATTTGATTGACTGAGCGGATTCTTCTCCTCATGTCTAATCCTTTCATCTTGTGTGCAACCAACCTTGGGGTATCAGGCTGAGGGGGAGTTTAGTTTGTAAGCATATCTGTAATCTTTTGCTTTGATTTGTAAATCTTTTGACTCTATGAGAAGCAAATGTTTATCAAACTATTTTCTCCATTGATTGTGTTTACAAAGTTTGTGATCATTTCCGCTGCACTTAATCTCTGTTCATCTCTATTGATTATACAATTTACACAAACGAGCACAATCATGTGAGCCTCCGATCCTAACAATTGGTATCAGAGCCTGGACAGTCAATTTCGATTTAATAGTCAAATTGACATAACAGTTCGGCTCAAAATTCATTGATACTAAGGTTGGTTGTATTTAGTTGAAAAACAGAGTGTCGAGCAAATCATGTTAAAAATGGTTATTCAAAAACTCTGAAAATCAACCAAGATGTCATATGACACACAAATTTCACACAACAAGTGAACTCATGCACAAGACACTCATGGTTTCTAGATCTGAAAGCAATATCTGTTAAACCATGAGATTATTCTAATTTTCTAAAACTGATTTCAATTGTTGTTGTGCAATCTGTGATGTTTTCATTAATTAACTAAAGTATGAACCTCAGATTAACAAAACCTGTGTTCGTAAAAACATTGCTGTTTTGCTAAAACGAAAGAGGGAAATTAAGACTTTAGTCATTCAGATCTTATGTATTGAAAACAGGTTGAGTTCCTCAAAAGGACAAAATCAACTATGTTAAAATACATTAAGAAAATTCACAAAAACTCTGAAGTGTGTTTATCTCAAAACTTTTCAAGTCAAAAGAAAAGAGCATAAACATAAAACACTTATGAGTCATAGTTTAGGGTAATAATGGTCATTTAGCAACTGTGTGCATTCATCTGTTCAGGTAAAGGTTTTGATACCGGTGAATGAACTTTAAAGAGGATCATGTTTGCAATCAGCTGACAAAGAAAATGGTACCTAACAGTGGTCAAAATGTATTCAAAATGTTCTACCACTGTTGTCAAACCACTGAGCATTTTCATAAACTTGAGAATGATTTGTGTGACAACTGGCACAAACCGGTAATTTCCGTACACTTTAATTATTGCTTAATGACTGCAATTATGTGCTTAATTGTCAGCAATGACTGAACACATACTAAACAAGTGAATTCATGCACGTTGTATACTACAAAAATATTGCTTTATGCATAAACGAGAGCGTTGCGTCAGAAATAATAGTAAACTCACCGGTAAGACACACTGTGTCAACAGAACTGCAGGAAGCAGGCAGACATAAGAATTGAGGCCTAGGTGTAGGTCCGACGACAAAAGTACATTAAAACCCAAGAGTACATGTAAGGGTTTAATTTATAGACATTGCGAAAGCAAAAATAAGCACTAAAAAGCACCCGAAACGCACTTTAAGTGCAGAAATTATATAATTCAGCAATATTTCAGCATTTAGACATATAAATATTATGCAGAAATGTCATTTTATTATCCAGAATATTTCCCTAAGTGTTGGGAATTGAAAGAGTACAAGAAAGGTACTTAAAAGACACTAAAAAGTGTAATTTAGCACTTTAACGAACCAGTGTCTAACCGAACAACCGGACAATACCCGGAACACCAAAATAATGCTAGAAGCATTGTTTTTATTTTTCTAAGCTAGTTAGGGTCCCCGAATACCCTAACACCCTTTATATTACACTACACACTAATAACCTACATAAAGTCCTAACTAGACTTAACTAGAACATGTAACTACCAATTGAAATCCAACCATACCCCCCCCCCCCTTTCCTTCTATGGTTTGGTGATGTGGGGAACACCCCACAATTGTTTGATTATTTTATTCATCTATGTTGTATATGTAGTAGACATAAGGTATGATGGATAATAAGAATATGGTTTATAAGTAAACATGAGAGTTTATAACCTTCATTTTCACTAAGTACCCAACAACAAACTCTCCCTATTTCTTTCTTCTAAACCTACGGCTCCAACACCCCCTCTCCATACCTTCATTTTCAATCATCTTCTACACATTCCAAGCATATCCTAAGGTGTAAGAAGCATAACAAAGAAGCTAGGAGCTTACGGAAGTTGAAGAACCTCAACCATTTGCTTTTATCCACCTCATTTATGCACTTGAACTTCCCTAGCCTTGTGCTAGTAGTAAGTGTTCTCAAACATCATCTTGTTCTTGTTTATAATGGTTAATAGATGATTTAATGGCTAAAAATCATGAAACACTAAAGAACATACATTAAAGTCTTGAAATATAAGTGATATATGTTGGATAAAGAATAGATATGTGTGTAAATCATGTGAATCCTGCATGATTGTTATTATTTGATGTTGTTTGTCAATAAAAGTGAGATGGATCATCATCTACGCATACTAGTTCATGTCCAAGAACATGAACTAGTAGTATGTTAAGTGCTAGAAATAAGAAAGATGATGAAACCATCTTGTATGTGTTGACTTAGTCAGTCTATCAACTATAACCCATATTGTATCATTTCCTTTCCTTGTCTTAGGTAACTTGGTGATAAATCCATAGTTACCATTTCCCACTTCCACGTAGGAAGTTCAGGCTGTTGCAGCAAGCCTGACGGTTTCTGATGCTCGGCTTTGACTTGCGCACATGTCAAGCATTTAGCTACATAGGTGGCTACAGACTTTTTCAAGCCTATCCACCAATAATTTGCCCTCAGATCCTGGTAATCGAACTTACCAATCTATTGCCCTTACAATAGATGTTTATCATTTTATCTTTACAAGGTCTCCAAGGGAGCAACCTTGATGCTTGCATATCAACTATTATAGGAATGCTTATCTTAAGGTGAGATGGTTATTCCAACCACTACTTAACAAGTTTACAATGGTTAGCTGATCCTTGTAGTTAGTCGAACAAGTCGACGATTCAGGGCAGCTGTTGGCAATTCTTAATCATTGCCTAATTAGGGTTGCGGTAAATAATGCATAAGCAAAATGAACCGTCTTTCTTATTTAACGATGTTAAACTATCGAAGTATCGAGCTAGGCTATGTGAACCCTCTATTTTAAAACTTAGTTATCAGGGTTTCGATTCTTCCAATGACGGTACTAGCCGTCTTGGGGATTTCATAATAATACAGCCTTTAAATGAGATATAAATCTTAATCCTACCTGTCCCTCATGGGTAAACAGGGTAATCTTAGGAGAAGATAGTTAAGATACAAGGAGGTTACAGAGATTTCTATATCTCAGACTCCAGTTCATCCGTCATTGCTTGTGTCAAATAAGTGACACCTTTATGTTACTAGTCCACGAATTCCTTAATCTGGAACATTTACTTGGACAATTCCATTCTAGATATCTCTTTTGAATACCATTAGTTGACTTTAGTACCATATGACCTCTCGGAATATCTTTGTGGTCCCATGCATTAAACCTCCATACTGATCAGGCATGGAAGCAATCTATGGAACTTATTAAGATGCACCAATCCTCATATGGCGCTTTTATCATATCATCTGGGATTTGGAATTGATAGAGATTAAATAGATATCAACTATATATGCTGACGCACTTCCTCTTAGAAAGAGGACATTTCGAAAACATACGACTGAAGGTTTCTTGATAGGGACAAAAGAAATGATTCTTTCGATTTCGTCTGTAACTTTTTCCTCACACTTAATATCTGGGGTTTTTATGGGAAAAATTTCTAAAAGTTTTCTAAGCTTAAGATCTTATGAGAGACTTATTAGCATCCGAACCCAAACGTATCTCTTAGTAGTCAAAAATACTAATAATTATGTGCTTTAAGCTTAGATTTTTGGGTATACTGAATAGGGTACTATCTCAGCCAATGAATTAAAATTTGCGACATACTGTCGACTGTCTAGAACTTTTATGGCGAGAGTCGGAAAATTCTTATTCCGTCTTTTCCCTTTTCGCGAAACGGATACTAGGTTTTTCTAATAAGGTCCTTTCTAGTGTTTAGTCAACATAAGCAAGCCAAGAGTAACTAAAACATAGAGGTAAAATCTTGGATTCTAATACTTAGTCAACATAATGAGGATAAATAGGTGACTTATAGAAGAATATAAGGAAGTTATTGTACATGTGCTTATATTTAATCAAAATGGAAATTTCACAAACTAGGCACTTAGCTCGGTTGGCTAGGCGCGCGAAAGGGTGTGGCCTAGACCCAGGTTCGATTTCGGGGACGGCCAGTTCCACCATTTTTTTATGTTTAATATTAATGAATCATACGGATACATGTAATTATAAGGGTTGTCTCATAAGGAGTCTTGATAATTAATTGCTTCTTATCACCCATAATATGGGCTTGATTTTTAAGGCAACCAATCGATTTTTATCACTATATTGAGTCCTTATATTTAACCGAACTAGGACATCGGAAAAAAGATTCCTAATGGATATAAAACATCCATCTAATAATGCTGAAGCAGTCTCTGAGGTATACAGGCTTCTTACTGAACTTTCGTTGCTTTTTATTAAGCCTGTACTTGCTCTCTTTCTCAGACTTCTGGGAGTTATCCTCCTTCTTTGGTTCACCCTTCATATTTGAAGTGTGAACATAGCTCTCCTCATGAGCAATTAAACATGGTTTTGAATGAGATTTAGAGCGAGTATATAAGGGCCTTTATAACACCTCGAAAAATCACGTCCAATGAAGTATTGACACGTGTAATAAACCTTAATGAAGTCAAACGTTGAATTTAAGGGACTAATTTTTCGAAAAATCGAAAAACTTTGATTATAAAAGAACTGGGAGTATTATCATACCTAAAATAAGTTTCTAAATAACCTTTTATGGTTTTACATTCACAAATGAGTCACTTGTTAATCAAGTGTAGCCGTTTATGTAATTAATTGAAAGTTTGCCCAGAAAAGGGTTAAAAGCGTCAACATGTTAATTCGTACCTCTGAGTGACCTTTTAACAAACCGAGAGCCTCATGATATTTTATTATACTCTCGGGATTGCCAATCATTGGCCACCCAAGGCTTTTATGCCCAAAAGTGAAGTTACGCGCAACTTCGCAAGTATAAGGGACTAAAAGTGTCAATATGTTTAATTATACCTCTGAATGACCTTTTATCGAGCCCAAAGCATTATGATGCTTAATAATACTTTCAAGAATGCCTAATATGAATTAGATAAGGCTTCAATGCTATTAAATGATGAGTTACGCAAGTTTGCGCATTAGAAGGACCTAAAGCGTCAAACTGCTAAAGTATACCGATTCGTATGTTATCGAACCTTCCGGAATATGACCAGGAGATAAACATACCCTATTTATCTTTAATATAGCTTAGATATAGGCTTAGAGGTGTTTGGTGCGCTAAAATAAGCTTTTAGGTCATGCAGGGACTAAAAGTGTCAAAAGCGCACAAGTTTGCGTTTACGCGCATATCTTACATTCTGGATATCCTCGGACACCCAAAAATTTATGTAAGCACTAAAATATTTTATTTTAGTGTTTGGCTTGATAAAATTCCATTTGTCCTGTCGATTGGACAGGTCACACCCCGATATTTCCACGTATTACCGGTGGGCCCGGTGGGGAGTATCGTGACGTAGTTGATATCATCATAGTCAAACAACACAATATATAAATGCACAGCGGAAGAAAAAGATAAATATATTACCATCCAAATATAAAGTAATATCAAAGTATTACAACGGAAAGTAAAGGATCCACAGGCGGATCAAATAAAAGAAAAACTGTTCAACAGACTTCAGGCATCTAGAACTTGCAAGATTCCTTATTAACGCCCTGAGCTTCCAGCCAATTACGTTCAGTACCTGTCACTTAACCTTTTTGGAAAATACGTCAGTTTACACTGGTAAATACAATTAACTGACTCATTTTGGAAAAGAGTTTGAAAATTGATTTGAATGCACGAGCCACAAAATATCTTTTATAACTTGGGACAATCTTATTAATAAAAATCTTGTGTCCGATTTACATGTTTGTCCAACATTTAGGGCCGGTGATTATACAATACAAGCCGGTCAAGATTAATCTGTGACAACCTGCACAAAACCAGGTATCCGTACAACTTAATTAATGATTAATTATTACTTGATTACTGTGCTTGATTGAAACTAGCTGATAAACTGCTACCTGCATACTGATACATGCACTTACTTGCATCATACTTTATTTGCTGTCACTACATTATTTACGTGCTGAACCCTAGTGACAAACATGATGCACAAAAAGCACAGTAGCACCAAACGGATACACAGTGAACATGCTGATATAACCAGCATCAGGCAAATACTGCCTCAAGGCCTGTTAAGAGCCTCATATATTTTGGCTACACTGGTAGTGAGTGTAGGATATAAGGGTTGTGTTACCGCGTCTCTAGGGGATAAGATACACTGATTCGGATGTGCCAGAACGTACTTTAAGTACCAAACACAGCACTTTAAATAATTTAACCAGCTTCTAGCTGACTAGTAAAGTGCCAAAAATGAGAAAATATTACTAGACACTTTCTAAAGTGTCGGGAAAACAAATTGTGTCACTAAAGATGTAATAACGACACTTTAAAGTCTTTTGTAACACTTTAACGGATTACTATCCAACCGGACACCCGGACTTTACCCGGAACATGAAAACTATACTATTTTTATTATTACTCTTTTTCTGAGCCAGTTAGGGTCCCTGGTTACCCTAACACCCGTCATAACATGTTACACGTAACTAACGAGGTTAGATACTTAACCTAACCTATTTAACCTTAACTAAACTAACTACCTAGTTGATTTCTAACCGGATACCCCCCCCCCCCCCTCACATTACAATCGGCCCCATCATAGGGGACACCAAGTACCAAGCAAGATTATTTAATTTAACTATGTTTAAGATCTAGTTAACATAATATCCAAAAGATAATACCATCAAACTTTCCTATAAATACTAAGGTCCACCTAAGGCATTATGTTCATCACATAACTCAAACCAACTCTCTCTCTTTCTTCCTTGGTGGCTCACGGCCGAACACCACACACACCACCATCATATTTTCGGTTCTAGCTTCCATCATTCCAAGACCATACAAACATCACAAGACACGTATAAGGAGCTTTGGTGCAAGCGGAACGCGAAGGACCACTCTCGTTGGCTTTTATCCACGCGGTTTTCGTCACAACTCTTCCCTAGCCTTGAGCTAGAGGTATAACCTTTAAAACTTGATTTTACACTCATCTAAAGTGGTTAAAAGAACTTTCGTCGGTTAAATATCGTTAACATGCGTTTTGAATCTTTAAAGTCTAGTAAAATCACTAAAATGGAGGTTAATAGCATATGTCTTGTGTAAAAGTCGTAGGACTTGAAATTTGTGCTTATTGTGACCCGATCTATAATGTGGTAGCTCAAATCTTCGTTTAACCCGACTTTGTAAAATCACGTATCTTCACATAAGCTTGTTTTTGAAAGATACAAGGGTTAAAGGAGAACACTACCACATTCTAGAGACATGAACTTGTAGAGAAGTATTTTACTTGTGTAAAAGTATTTTAACCGGTAAAATGGTGTTTAAAACTAGCGGATCTACGTATCCGCAAGTGGTATTTTTGAAAGACCACACTTTAAGGAAATCATGTTTTTCTAAAAGATGGATCTTGCACTAATAAATATGATTTTATAAACCACAAGTGTATAGACACTTGTAAAATAAAGAGATCCGACAAAGAAGTGTATTTGTCACTTGTTACTAGAAGTTGTAAAGACGGTTTTCTCTAAACACGAGGCTTTTACGAGATTAAAGTTTCTTTATATATAAAGATCTACATATATAAAGGTGATTTACATTATTGATGCGGAAAAACTGCAAGTTCATGCGATTATGCAAATTTACATACTTGTTGACTAGTTTGATGTGTCGGAAATTGTTTGATTGAAATAAAGAAGTTGATTGAGTTGATTTGTTAAAAGAAAATGATACGCTTGAAAGCGTGGCCACCTCCAGTTACAGAGGAAACTCTGGCGAAATTTTCTAAAAACCTAACACTTAGACTTTTTACACAACAAGTGTTACAACTATTTTTGGACATACTTTTGAAACATAAATTTCGCCAGTACTATATTTTACTAAACATTCGGAGGTGGGATTTTCACAAAGATTGACGTGATAAATATATTTGTCACAACACTGTTTATGATTATTTTGTGAAATACATAAATATTATTTTAGGGTAAAAATAATATTTACAAGCGTTAATGATTCCAAAACTTTGCGAACGCTTCCATAAACATATAAGTTACACCGGTAATTACATTACCACAAGATTGATAAAACGTAACTTACGCACATGTATTGTATCCCCCATCCTTGGGAAGGAAAAATAACTATCAAGCATATACAAAATGTAACACGAAATAGTTGTCTAACTATTTCTCGCAAACATAAACTGTAAAGCTAAAGCACGGCCGTCCGTCTAATAGAATTAGCACTTGTAGGTCGTTGCACAGCTTACTGCTTCAGAGACGCTTGATAGAGTTTACGCATCCACTGTGAGTTCATGTCCCCCTTTTCTCTAACTGTTTTCAGTTTTCTTAACTGCGGGGGTGAAATACATGTTACTTTGTTTACAAGTACTTTATACACGGTATGAATAACGTAAGGAGGTTTAGATCATGTGAATGGGTAGTTAGAACCCCGAGGGACTCGAGCGGTAGATCTATTTGGGTGTAGCGAGCCCAGCTCCCGGTCCAACAGAACAGGCCTCACGAAGGACTAACAGAACGGATCCGGAGTGACTTGGTACCCAACGCAAAATCAGCTAGGGTTGTATCTTACTTACTTGCATTTCACGACATGCTAATGGCCTTGCAAACCATTGGTGATCACAAGTCCTCTTACACTGCTACATACCAGGAAACTTTTATACTTACAAGTGTTTTACTTACTCACTTGCACATGAACTCGCTCAACATTATTGTTGATTTTTCAACTCACATGTATTTCAGGAAATTAACGGATTCTGGCACGGTATGAACGTTTTCCGCTGCAACCTTTCATGAAGTCATCTGGGTTTAGGGTTGTGCCTCTTTCCTGGACAAGGCATAATCCCTAAATCACGTTTATGTTTTATTTTAAGTTGTAATGTTATTGAACAAGGTTATGGATACTAGAGTATGTCCGCGTTAAACAATGGTAATGTATGTTGATTTCTAAACTTAATGATGACTTGCATGGTTTTAAATTCATATAGCTTTGTTATGATTAAGCTATGGTATTAAGAAGTCATACCAAAATTAACCACGCTTCCGCAAAGCCAGGGTGTGACAGCTTGGTATCAGAGCTCTGATCATAGCGAACTAGGATTCTGTCTCGAGTCTAGACTATGATCACTAGGGCTCTCACGAAAACATTTTTCTGCATACCACTTAAGTCCAGATCCACACTTTTTACAAACAAATGTTGAGCACATTTTATTAATTATAAGTTCAGCTTGGAGGGCTGAGGATCGATCTGGAGGATCGAGATGGTTAAGGTAGTTGAGCACGTGGGTTTGTTATAGGATCGATCTGGAGGATCGAGGTGAATAAGGTAGTTGAGCACGTTGATTTGTTATAAGGTTCGATCTGGAGGATCGAGATGGTCAAGGTAGTTGAGCACGTTGATTTGTTATAAGGTTCGATCTGGAGGATCGAGGTCTGGTTTAAGTGAAGGATAGAACAGTCTTGTAGACTAGATGATTTTGGCTAGCAAGACTAGGAGAAATTATGTGATGCCCCACTTGGTGACTTATGTGATTAACTGATTATGCGATTGACTGTTTGTGCATACTTGTGTTTATGTTACAGATACATGGATCCGGCTGATTCAGGTGGTTCAGACATCACCAACCCCAGGCGTGTTGTGTCAGATGATTTAGAGTCCTCGGAGCACGAGGTGTACACGTCAGACTTTACCAGTACCGACGATGACGACTTCCAGCCATTCGCCCTACCTGATGGCGACGATGAGCTCCCTATTGATATTCCGGCCGGGGATTTGCCACTAGCGGTGATCCCTGCTCCCATACCCCTCGCTGCTTACCCTGTTCAGGAGTTACCATTCGACGGCGACGAGGACGACGTCGACTTGTTCGAGGAGGAGCCTATGGAGGACGTTCAGGGCGAGGCCCTACCCGCTGTTGCCCCTCTACTGATTGCAGATGCTCCGGCTGCGGAGGCACCTGCACTTTCCCCAGCCCAGGACTCCTCTGAGTCTGTGGCTTCTGCACCGACACATACCCTTAGTGCGCAGCACTACTCTCATGAGTCAGATTCTGATCATGCATCTTCTGTCGCCCCCATCCCCAGTCCCACTTTTGACCACGAGGACGTGGAGGATTCCGACCCTATGTTTCCCCCAAGGTTCGACCCTGATCGTGACTTGGAGTTTGTTCCGATGGACCAGTTTATGGAGGATCCAGCGGATCCTGTTGACCCTTTTGATCCTATTGATCCTGATTTTGACTTTGATATGGCATTCGATGACTTGGAGCCTGCCCTTGTCCCTGAGCAGGCAGCTGCTCTTGATGTGTTACCGGAGCATGACCCTATGCATGCCGATATACCCCTTGAGCCCATTGCCGTTGATCACCACCTAGATGTTCCTTTGATTGCAGACGATCATATCCCTGTCGATCCCATTGATCCTCTACCCATGGTTGCTGTACCTGTTGACCCACCATTTGAGTACTTGGCACCTGTTGACCCTGTTGTAGCCCCTTTATTTGATCCCGTTCCCATAGAGCCCGGACATGCACCGTTCGCGGCACAGATGGATCCACCGGACGAGGCCGCACAGCACGGGTGGATCCCGGCTGATGAGGACGTCCCACCACTACCCCCACAGATCCCAGACGCTAGACACACTGACTTTTCGTTTCAGATTCCCACATACATACCTCCAGCAGGGCCTGGAGAGGGCTCTTCAGCCCACCCATCAGGGCATGTACCGATGCCCATGCCTTTCTTACCACAGATGCCTTTTGTTCCACCTATTACTGCTCCTTTTGGGATGGCACCCTTTGACCCCACACGTGAGCCACTGCTGTGGTCACCATTTTCCCCTATGCCACCCACTGATCCATACCACAGGTTCCACGTGGGACACACTATCGAGGACGTATTGATGTCATTTGTACACCAGCATGAGTCGCATGAGCAGCGACTACAGGAGTTGGAGAGAGCCCGCCTGCAGCCATGTCAGTGCCATGGCCGGGTACCCTCTCCGTTACAGCCGTTTCGACCATTACCCCCTGACTATGCTGCTCGTCTTGCTACTTTGGAGCAGCAGATTGCCTCCGTTATTCGCACGCAGCAGGCAATGGAGGCAGATTGGTTAGAGATGCGCCGTTTGTTTTATACCCGTTTTCCTCCTCCACCACCACCATCTGCCTGAGCTCATCGATGCCACATGGGTAGGCGAGTGAGAAGGCGGCGATTGCTTTTACTTGCACAGCATTTTTGAGGAGACTACGTTATGATTTGACTTTTGTTATGTACTTGATGTTGTATTGATACTGATGTAGCTTTTGACAGGGGTGATGTAGCCCCAGTGATTCATGATTGTATGTATACACTTACGATGTGGTCTCATTATTATGGCAATCGCAGTTTTCTCACCATATTTTGGATTCGCTTGATTACTTATTTGCATTGTTATGGTATGGGATGTTGTGTGATTGATATTTGTGATATGTGATAACATGTGATGCTGTGTGATTATACTATTACTACCGTTATATACGTACGCCATATTACGAACTGATTTACGTATTATACATCGGAGCCTTCTATGGCCTAACCAACTTAAACCATCTTTTAGAAAGATGCCGCCAAGACGACAACAACAGCCTATGCCTACCACTCAGGAAGAGCTACAACAAGTCATTGCTGCTGCCATAGCGCAGTACGCAGCTTCTCAGCCAGGAGGGAGCGGAAGTGTTAATCAAGGCAATAACAATCCACCTCACGGATGTACCTACAAGCAGTTCTTAGACTGCAAACCAGTTAACTTCAATGGCACAGGAGGTGCAGTTGCCTTTACCCGCTGGGCTGAGAAAACCGACTCCGTCATACGCATGAGCAAGTGTGCTGAGGATCAACAAGTCACATACATCTCAGGGCTATTTCTCGACGGAGCCCTATCTTGGTGGAACTTACAAGTCCAAACCTTAGGCGAAGCTGCCGCCTACGCCCTGACTTGGGCCGAATTGAAAGAACTGATGCGCAAGAAGTACTGTTCACGCGCAGAAATTCAGAGGTTGGAGACTGAATTCTGGCACTTAAAGATGGATGGTCCGAAAGTAGCAGAGTACGTTCAGAGGTTTCATGACCTATCTCAAGTGGTTCCTTACATGGTTACGCCTGAATACAAACGAATCGAGCGCTTCATTTGGGGTTTGGCTCCCCAAATAATAAGCATGGTAACCTCCTCCAAACCAGCGACTATCACTGAAGCCATCGATTTGAGCGTGGCTCTCACCGAGGAGGGGATTCGTTTAAACAAGTTTGGTAATGTAAAGGCAAAGGAGAAAGAGACGCATGTTGAGTCGTCCGGAAGTAACAAAAGAAAGTTTTCGAACTTCAAGCTAAGTGTTAGCGGTGATGGTAAGAGAGGAGCACCAAGCACGCCAGCTCAGGGTGCAGCTGGCAGTGGAAGGAGAGGAAAGGGATATATGGGCACCCATCCCAGGTGTAATGCCTGCCAGCGCCACCATTCTGGTCATTGTGGGCTAAAAGTATGTGAAGCATGTGGGAAACGTGGTCACTCTAAGGATACTTGTTGGGTCTCTGCCGGCCGTGGAGGCCAGGGAGGATATGGAAATAGGAATGATAACCGTGGTGGAAATGGGAATCGCCAGCAAGGAAATCTTGGAGGAAACAGAAACCGAAGCAACAATGCAAACCAGGCTGGCAATGCCAACCAGAACAACACCCCAGCTGGAAATGGGGATGGTAATGGGCAAAGGCTCGGATGCTACAATTGCGGGGAAATTGGGCATTTTAAGAAGAATTGCCCAACACTGAATCAAGCCCGTGGTAGAGTGTTCCAACTTGAAGCTAGAGAAGCACGTCAAGATCCAAATGTTGTTACCGGTACGTTCCCTATCAATCAACGCTATGCATCCGTTTTATTTGATACTGGTGCCGATTATAGCTTCGTATCGCTAGAATTTAAGAATATGCTTGGGTTAGCTGCTAATAAGTTAGACATACCCTACTCGATCGAATTAGCTGATGGAAAGTTAGTTGGAGCCGACGAAGTAATCAGAGGTTGCGTGATAGAATTGGGAGAACGCGAGTTTACTCTGGATCTACTACCAGTCCAATTGGGAAGCTTCGACGTGGTGGTAGGAATGGATTGGCTATCCAGGAACAAGGCGGAGATAGTATGTCACGAGAAAGTTGTTCGTATCCCAACTGACGATGGTGAGACAATTGTGGTTCACGGAGAGAAGCGTGACACACCGCTAAGATTCATCAGCTGCTTGAAGGCAAGGAAGTGTTTACGGAAAGGATGTGTTGCTTTTCTGGCACACATCGTAGACAAGAAGGCTGCCGAGCCAACAATCGAAGACATCCCTGTCGTAAGGGAGTATCCAGAAGTCTTCCCAGAAGACTTACCTGGACTGCCACCTCAGAGGCAAGTGGAGTTTCACATTGACTTAGTTCCAGGCGCCGCGCCTGTGGCTAAGGCACCATACAGACTTGCTCCATCAGAGATGCAGGAATTGTCAACACAGCTTCAGGAGCTGTTAGATAAAGGTTTTATCCGACCAAGCTTCTCGCCTTGGGGAGCTCCGGTCTTGTTTGTCAAGAAGAAAGACGGAAGTTTCCGTATGTGTATTGACTACAGAGAATTGAACAAGCTGACGATAAAGAACAGGTATCCACTGCCAAGGATCGACGATCTGTTCGATCAACTTCAAGGTTCAAGCTGTTACTCTAAGATCGATCTTCGATCTGGATACCATCAATTAAGGATACAGGAGGAAAGTATCCCGAAAACAGCCTTCCGAACTCGTTATGGACACTACGAGTTCCTCGTGATGCCATTTGGTTTAACCAATGCGCCTGCAGTGTTTATGGACTTGATGAATAGAGTTTGCAAGCCATACTTAGACAAGTTCGTGATTGTATTCATCGACGACATCCTGATTTACTCAAAGACGAAGGCTGAACACGAACAACATCTTAGAACCATTTTGGAGCTGCTAAAGAAGGAACAACTGTACGCCAAATTCTCCAAGTGCGAGTTTTGGCTACGCGAAGTCCAGTTCCTTGGACATGTGGTTAATGGAGATGGAATTCATGTTGATCCCACAAAGATCGAGGCAATCAAGAATTGGGAGACGCCTACAACGCCAACCGAGATTCGACAATTCTTGGGTTTGGCTGGCTACTATCGAAGGTTCATCGAGGATTTTTCGAAAATCGCTCAACCGTTGACGCTCCTGACCCAGAAGGATAAGACGTTTGATTGGGGAATCAAACAGGACGAAGCGTTTCAGATATTGAAAAATAAGCTCTGCAACGCGCCAATCTTAGCTCTACCGGAAGGTACCGACGATTTTGTGGTATACTGCGACGCATCGCGTCAGGGATTGGGATGTGTGTTGATGCAACGCCAAAAGGTCATTGCTTACGCATCACGCCAGCTGAAAGTGCACGAGAAGAATTATACCACACATGATTTAGAGCTTGGCGCAGTGGTTTTTGCACTAAAGATCTGGAGGCACTACCTGTATGGTACGAAGTGCACAATTTTCACAGATCACAAGAGCCTACAACATATATTTAACCAGAAGGAGTTAAATATGAGGCAAAGACGATGGGTTGAGTTACTAAACGATTACGACTGCGAGATCAAGTATCACCCGGGAAAGGCGAACGTAGTAGCCGATGCCCTAAGTCGTAAAGAAAGAATCAAGCCCATAAGGGTTAGAGCTTTGGAAATGATTGTACGAACCGACCTTCCCTCGCGCATTCGTGCTGCACAAAAGGAAGCTCTCAAGGAGGGAAACCTTGAGGAAGAATATCTCCGTGGAATGGAGAAGCTTTTGGTACCGAACGAGGAAGGAACGTTATGTTTTGAGAAAAGGATTTGGGTTCCTCTGTTTGGTGGATTAAGGGAAGTTGTTTTCGACGAAGCGCACAAGTCACGGTACTCTATCCACCCTGGATCGGATAAGATGTACCAGGATCTTAAAGATTACTATTGGTGGCCTAGGATGAAAGGCGATGTTGCTGTCTACGTGAGCGAATGTTTAACGTGCGCTAAGGTCAAGGCAGAATACCAGAAGCCTTCGGGACTTCTGCAACAACCTGAGATTCCCAAATGGAAATGGGAACAAATCTCAATGGATTTTGTTACAAAACTGCCAAGAACGCCAAGAGGCCAGGATATGATTTGGGTGATCGTTGACCGCCTGACAAAGTCCGCACATTTTCTGCCAATCAGGGAGAAAGACAGTACTAGTAAACTTGCGGAAATTTACATGAGAGAGATCGTAGCACGACATGGAGTACCACTCTCGATCATCTCTGATAGAGACGGAAGATTTGTGTCAAGAATATGGCAATCTTTCCAAGAATCTTTTGGCTCACAATTAAATCTGAGCACTGCATTCCATCCGCAAACTGATGGCCAGAGCGAGCGAACAATACAAACATTGGAAGACATGCTGAGGGCATGTGTTATGGATTTAGGAGGTAGCTGGGATAAACACTTACCCTTGGTCGAATTTTCATACAACAACAGCTACCACACCAGTATTGGTGTTGCGCCTTTTGAGGCCCTATACGGACGCAAGTGCCGATCCCCACTATGTTGGTCTGACGCAGGTGATAGGCAGCTTGCTGGTCCCGAGATCGTCCAAGAGACGACAGATAAGATCGCGCAAATTCTTAAACGCATCGAAGCCGCTCGCCACAGGCAAAAGGCCTACGCGGATCCAAACCGGAAGCATGTGGACTTCCAAGTCGGAGAGATGGTATTATTGAAGGTTTCACCCTGGAAAGGGGTAGCGCGCTTTGGAAAGCGAGGAAAGTTGAATCCACGCTACATTGGTCCCTTTAGAATTCTGGAAAGAATTGGGACAGTAGCATACAAGTTGGACCTACCTGCTGAACTAAATGGTGTTCACGATACATTTCATGTATCCAATTTAAAGAAAAGTCCAACTCAAGTTGACGTTGCCATTCCTATCGACGAGATTCATATTGACGACACGCTCCACTTCATTGAAGAACCTGTCGAGGTCACGGATTGGAAAGTTAACAAGACTCGCCGGAGCAGTGTCAAACTCGTCAAGGTACGTTGGAATGCCAGACATGGTCCTGAATTCACATGGGAGCGTGAGGACCGGATGAAGGAAAAGTACCCCCACTTATTTCCCAAGAACACTGCATCTACAAGCAGAACTTAAAATTTCGGGACGAAATTTATTTAACGGGGGGAGAATGTGACAACCCGCACAAAACCAGGTATCCGTACAACTTAATTAATGATTAATTATTACTTGATTACTGTGCTTGATTGAAACTAGCTGATAAACTGCTACCTGCATACTGATACATGCACTTACTTGCATCATACTTTATTTGCTGTCACTACATTATTTACGTGCTGAACCCTAGTGACAAACATGATGCACAAAAAGCACAGTAGCACCAAACGGATACACAGTGAACATGCTGATATAACCAGCATCAGGCAAATACTGCCTCAAGGCCTGTTAAGAGCCTCATATATTTTGGCTACACTGGTAGTGAGTGTAGGATATAAGGGTTGTGTTACCGCGTCTCTAGGGGATAAGATACACTGATTCGGATGTGCCAGAACGTACTTTAAGTACCAAACACAGCACTTTAAATAATTTAACCAGCTTCTAGCTGACTAGTAAAGTGCCAAAAATGAGAAAATATTACTAGACACTTTCTAAAGTGTCGGGAAAACAAATTGTGTCACTAAAGATGTAATAACGACACTTTAAAGTCTTTTGTAACACTTTAACGGATTACTATCCAACCGGACACCCGGACTTTACCCGGAACATGAAAACTATACTATTTTTATTATTACTCTTTTTCTGAGCCAGTTAGGGTCCCTGGTTACCCTAACACCCGTCATAACATGTTACACGTAACTAACGAGGTTAGATACTTAACCTAACCTATTTAACCTTAACTAAACTAACTACCTAGTTGATTTCTAACCGGATACCCCCCCCCCTCACATTACAATCGGCCCCATCATAGGGGACACCAAGTACCAAGCAAGATTATTTAATTTAACTATGTTTAAGATCTAGTTAACATAATATCCAAAAGATAATACCATCAAACTTTCCTATAAATACTAAGGTCCACCTAAGGCATTATGTTCATCACATAACTCAAACCAACTCTCTCTCTTTCTTCCTTGGTGGCTCACGGCCGAACACCACACACACCACCATCATATTTTCGGTTCTAGCTTCCATCATTCCAAGACCATACAAACATCACAAGACACGTATAAGGAGCTTTGGTGCAAGCGGAACGCGAAGGACCACTCTCGTTGGCTTTTATCCACGCGGTTTTCGTCACAACTCTTCCCTAGCCTTGAGCTAGAGGTATAACCTTTAAAACTTGATTTTACACTCATCTAAAGTGGTTAAAAGAACTTTCGTCGGTTAAATATCGTTAACATGCGTTTTGAATCTTTAAAGTCTAGTAAAATCACTAAAATGGAGGTTAATAGCATATGTCTTGTGTAAAAGTCGTAGGACTTGAAATTTGTGCTTATTGTGACCCGATCTATAATGTGGTAGCTCAAATCTTCGTTTAACCCGACTTTGTAAAATCACGTATCTTCACATAAGCTTGTTTTTGAAAGATACAAGGGTTAAAGGAGAACACTACCACATTCTAGAGACATGAACTTGTAGAGAAGTATTTTACTTGTGTAAAAGTATTTTAACCGGTAAAATGGTGTTTAAAACTAGCGGATCTACGTATCCGCAAGTGGTATTTTTGAAAGACCACACTTTAAGGAAATCATGTTTTTCTAAAAGATGGATCTTGCACTAATAAATATGATTTTATAAACCACAAGTGTATAGACACTTGTAAAATAAAGAGATCCGACAAAGAAGTGTATTTGTCACTTGTTACTAGAAGTTGTAAAGACGGTTTTCTCTAAACACGAGGCTTTTACGAGATTAAAGTTTCTTTATATATAAAGATCTACATATATAAAGGTGATTTACATTATTGATGCGGAAAAACTGCAAGTTCATGCGATTATGCAAATTTACATACTTGTTGACTAGTTTGATGTGTCGGAAATTGTTTGATTGAAATAAAGAAGTTGATTGAGTTGATTTGTTAAAAGAAAATGATACGCTTGAAAGCGTGGCCACCTCCAGTTACAGAGGAAACTCTGGCGAAATTTTCTAAAAACCTAACACTTAGACTTTTTACACAACAAGTGTTACAACTATTTTTGGACATACTTTTGAAACATAAATTTCGCCAGTACTATATTTTACTAAACATTCGGAGGTGGGATTTTCACAAAGATTGACGTGATAAATATATTTGTCACAACACTGTTTATGATTATTTTGTGAAATACATAAATATTATTTTAGGGTAAAAATAATATTTACAAGCGTTAATGATTCCAAAACTTTGCGAACGCTTCCATAAACATATAAGTTACACCGGTAATTACATTACCACAAGATTGATAAAACGTAACTTACGCACATGTATTGTATCCCCCATCCTTGGGAAGGAAAAATAACTATCAAGCATATACAAAATGTAACACGAAATAGTTGTCTAACTATTTCTCGCAAACATAAACTGTAAAGCTAAAGCACGGCCGTCCGTCTAATAGAATTAGCACTTGTAGGTCGTTGCACAGCTTACTGCTTCAGAGACGCTTGATAGAGTTTACGCATCCACTGTGAGTTCATGTCCCCCTTTTCTCTAACTGTTTTCAGTTTTCTTAACTGCGGGGGTGAAATACATGTTACTTTGTTTACAAGTACTTTATACACGGTATGAATAACGTAAGGAGGTTTAGATCATGTGAATGGGTAGTTAGAACCCCGAGGGACTCGAGCGGTAGATCTATTTGGGTGTAGCGAGCCCAGCTCCCGGTCCAACAGAACAGGCCTCACGAAGGACTAACAGAACGGATCCGGAGTGACTTGGTACCCAACGCAAAATCAGCTAGGGTTGTATCTTACTTACTTGCATTTCACGACATGCTAATGGCCTTGCAAACCATTGGTGATCACAAGTCCTCTTACACTGCTACATACCAGGAAACTTTTATACTTACAAGTGTTTTACTTACTCACTTGCACATGAACTCGCTCAACATTATTGTTGATTTTTCAACTCACATGTATTTCAGGAAATTAACGGATTCTGGCACGGTATGAACGTTTTCCGCTGCAACCTTTCATGAAGTCATCTGGGTTTAGGGTTGTGCCTCTTTCCTGGACAAGGCATAATCCCTAAATCACGTTTATGTTTTATTTTAAGTTGTAATGTTATTGAACAAGGTTATGGATACTAGAGTATGTCCGCGTTAAACAATGGTAATGTATGTTGATTTCTAAACTTAATGATGACTTGCATGGTTTTAAATTCATATAGCTTTGTTATGATTAAGCTATGGTATTAAGAAGTCATACCAAAATTAACCACGCTTCCGCAAAGCCAGGGTGTGACATAATCGACACACCATAAATATAACTCACAAGAAGACACCTTACGAGTGAGTATATCTTTTACATACGCAACAGAAGGTGTTATGCCTACACCTTGTGCTTAAGTTATGGCCATTCACTTTTTAAATGAGCCAAGGATATCCAGGACACGGTCATTAACCCCTAATGTTATTTGTTATCAATCAATACAGATTAAAACGGGATTATGCAATTTAATCATCTCCGATTAAAAGGTTTCTACACCCGACCAAGCGATATTTTCATAATACCGTATCCCAAGCCCGTATAAGGGAAAATAAGTTAAAAGTATTTACCTGAGTTAGCAAATGCAATTTATACTCAGCCGTATATTCTAATCAGCAAACACAAGTACTTCTACTGGGGCTCTCAATCTGGAACGGAGGTTTATTAACCTATTAGATTCCTAACGGGTCTTATTTAAGTCGTAACTTAGACCGGTTAGTTTTAAGGAACGGTTCACGGTTCAAAACGCATGATTAAGCGAAGACCGGAATAGAATGTGATTTAGACCCGACAAGTTTGGAGACTTATATAATATGGGTAAACTAAACACATTCTGGATTTTGAGATAAAAACGATATGGTTTGACCCGTTTCGGCTAATTTATGCAAACTAGTTACATAAGCCGATCCGAACGCGAAAAGTGCGTAACGAGTAACCAAATAAATCATATACAGGTTTCCTAAGTTAATATGCCTTTAATATGTTGTGATATCAGTAGGATACCTTCCATTATGCCCAAAACATGTTTAATCTCAAAATAAGCCCCGTAGGGGTATTTTGGTCATTTAAAAGGTTATAAAAGAGTTTAAATGAAGTTCTGAGATTCGGGTCTGAATACATCAGTAAAATAACTTATTTTAATAGGTCATATCAGTTGGTAATAAGTCTTTTGTGATAAAATGGTTTTAAACCCAAACTATGCGTTTAATACGCGTAAAAAGTCATTTTAAGCGATTTCCGGGTTATACAGGAAATCTGAGTTTTCTGATCAGATTATAAAGTTCAAAATACTTTATTTATTATATAAAATCAGTAGAAATTGGATTGGTGTCAAAATACTATGTAGAACTCATTTTATGACCGAAAAGGATATATTTGGTATTTACCGAATTAATGCCATAACCTTAAGTTATGAGCAGGTAAAAAAAATAATTAAAAATCTTTAAAAATCCCAAAATATTATATTACATCAGCGGGTAAAAGTTTTGGTGTCAAAGATTGGGTTTAGATAGGCTTTATGCTAATTGCGCCTTTTAATTACTAAAAGGCATTATAATTGAGCTAATGAGCATAACTCCTAATCTAGACCTCCAACTGATGTGAAAATTTAGGGACAACTTTATAAATCAGTAATAAGGATTATTGTCCTTTCATATTTCCAAAATTCTCGTTTTATGGACAAAAGGGCATTATGGTCAACATTAGGCATTTAACGGAAACGAGTAAACGAATTGGACAATCAACGATCCAACCATAGAGGGTTATACTATCATGTAGCCTGGTCCTAAGGAAACCCTAAGGCATTTCCAAACCCTTCTAAATCGGGTCAGAACTGAAGTCAAAGCAAAAGTCAAAGTTTTGCGACTTTCGGTTCCGAACCGGGTCTAAATAGAAAATTGTCGGATCAAACAAGCTTAGAACAGTTCTTATACTTATTACCAAGTTATATGAGTGATAAAATAGGTTACATGCCTCCTACAATGCTAATTACATGTTAATTTGCAAATTAAGCTTCTGTTGACTTTTTCTAAACAACTTTGACCCGACATTTGATCTAGATAGAGTGGGAATCAAAGGGAGCCCTTTTAAGGGTTTAATGCCCACATAATTACCATCTTATAACTACCTTCAATTCGACTAATCACTGGACCATTAATGATTAATCGCTAAGTCAACCGTTAATTACGACGGTTTGACTTTTAAGCTAAAACTAAGTAAAAACTCAACTAAGAAAGGTTAAGCATACTTACACAAGCCTAATGCATGATTAGGGATGGCTTGGGTCTGCTCTTATGCTCCAGGAAGCTCCAAGAAAGCAGATGAAGTGAGTGATCAAATGGTTGCAACCATGAAGGCCTTTTATAGTGATTTTGATCCCTTAAGATCATGACAAATCATGCTATACATGATCATGGATCAGTAACAAGTGTCCCTAAGGTCTAAAAATCAGTTTAGGCAACTCATGGAAGTGTTAAAGGGTAAGAGGTGTCGCTTACATAGCTTGACAACAACAACAACAACCATACCCAGTAAATCCCACAAATAGCAAAGCTACTTATAGGGTCTGGGGAGGGTGGGATGTAGGCAGACCTTGCCTCTATCCATAGGGATAGAGAGGCTGCTTCCAGAGAGACCCTCGGCTCGAAAACGAACAACAAACCAACACACCAGTCAAAGAATATACAAATAAGAAGTCCCCCATACCAAGAAATTGATCCGAGTTGGCACAATATAATGTAAATCATGTATAATAGCATGCATACAACATCAATTGGGCATAAACACAAGAAGGTAATCACCGGAAAAGTCCCTTAAAGACTAGGAAAAACCTACCTCCTTAAAATACACCTAAGACCTTACCGTAGTATCTTCTAGAAGTCCTTAACCCTAATCCTATACCTCCACGCAGTCCTATCTTGGACCATGTCCTCAGAAAGATGCAACTCTACTAAATTATGCCTAATCTGCTCATCCCATGTCAGTTTGGGTCTGCCTCTTCCTCTCCTCCCCTCGACAGTAAGAGTTTCCACTACTCTAACTGGTGCTGTCGTTTCCCTCCGCTTCACATGCCCAAACCATCTCAATCTCCCTCCGCTTACATAGCTTGAACAGCCAACAAAACGAGTTTCTGCATCTGGGAGCAGGCTTACGGACCATAACATCCATAGTGTTGAGGTCCGTAAGGACCTGGTCAGCAATATGAAACTTTCACATTTTGACAGATTTAGCCCCTGCACTTCTTATTGCCATTTCCGACACATCCAAGGCCCGTTAAATCATTTTTAAGGCTCTACAATGATTCCTAAGTATGGGGAACATGAAACATGCTAAAAAATATGCCGGATGTCGGTTCGTTTGGTCGTACGGTCACGTTGTTCGGCTAATTACGACGAAACACGGACGGACGCGAAAAACGATCCAACCGACACGACGAATGGAATTTTATCAAGCCAAACACTAAAATAAAATATTTTAGTGCTTACATAAATTTTTGGGTGTCCGGGGATATCCAGAATGTAAGATATGCGCGTAAACGCAAACTTGTGCGCTTTTGACACTTTTAGTCCCTGCATGACCTAAAAGCTTATTTTAGCGCACCAAACACCTCTAAGCCTATATATAAGCTATATTAAAGATAAATAGGGTATGTTTATCTCCTGGTCATATTCCGGAAGGTTCGATAACATACGAATCGGTATACTTTAGCAGTTTGACGCTTTAGGTCCTTCTAATGCCAAACTTGCGTAACTCATCATTTAATAGCATTGAAGCCTTATCTAATTCATATTAGGCATTCTTGAAAGTATTAATAAGCATCATAATGCTTTGGGCTCGATAAAATGTCATTCAGAGGTATAATTAAACATATTAACACTTTTAGTCCCTTATACTTGCGAAGTTGCGCGTAACTTCACTTTTGGGCATAAAAGCCTTGGGTGGCCAATGATTGGCAATCCCGAAAATATCATGAGGCTCTCGGTTTGTTAAAAGGTCACTCAGAGGTACGAATTAACATGTTGACGCTTTTAACCCTTTTCTGGGCAAACTTTCAATTAATTACTTAAACGGCTACACTTGATTAACAAGTGGCTCATTTGTGAATGTAAAACCGTAAAAGGTTATTTAGAAACTTATTTTAGGTATGATAATACTCCCAGTTCTTTTATAATCAAAGTTTTTCGATTTTTCGAAAAATTAGTCCCTTAAATTCAACGTTTGACTTCATTAAGGTTTATTACACGTGTCAATACTTCATTGGACGTGATTTTTCGAGGTGTTACATCCTCACCCCCTTAAAAGAAATCTCGACCTCGAGATTTGCTTAAAGTAAAGGAAGTACTTTCTGTCGTATCATGGATTTAACTTCCATAGTATATTTGGGCCTCCAAGGGTATCCCAGTTGACCTATACAATAGGTGCATACTTTCTTTTGGAGCTCCTTAACCTGTCGATTCTCAATCGACATAGGTTGCTCATACTATCATAGATCTGTATATCATTATGTGATGGTGCTTTTCGACTTTTTGGTGACACGTCGCTAAATCATTAGTGTGGGTCACATTGCGCGTTCCACTAAGCTCCTAAATTAGGTCTTAGCTCATATGGTACTAAAGTCAACTAATGGTATTCAAAAGAGATATCTAGAATGGAATTGTCCAAGTAAATGTTCCAGATTAAGGAATTCGTGGACTAGTAACATAAAGGTGTCACTTATTTGACACAAGCAATGACGGATGAACTGGAGTCTGAGATATAGAAATCTCTGTAACCTCCTTGTATCTTAACTATCTTCTCCTAAGATTACCCTGTTTACCCATGAGGGACAGGTAGGATTAAGATTTATATCTCATTTAAAGGCTGTATTATTATGAAATCCCCAAGACGGCTAGTACCGTCATTGGAAGAATCGAAACCCTGACAACTAAGTTTTAAAATAGAGGGTTCACATAGCCTAGCTCGATACTTCGATAGTTTAACATCGTTAAATAAGAAAGATGGTTCATTTTGCTTATGCATTATTTACCGCAACCCTAATTAGGCAATGATTAAGAATTGCCAACAGCTGCCCTGAATCGTCAACTTGTTCGACTAACTACAAGGATCAGCTAACCATTGTAAACTTGTTAAGTAGTGGTTGGAATAACCATCTCACCTTAAGATAAGCATTCCTATAATAGTTGATATGCAAGCATCAAGGTTGCTCCCTTGGAGTCCTTGTAAAGATAAAATGATAAACATCTATTGTAAGGGCAATAGATTGGTAAGTTCGATTACCAGGATCTGAGGGCAAATTATTGGTGGATAGGCTTGAAAAAGTCTGTAGCCACCTATGTAGCTAAATGCTTGACATGTGCGCAAGTCAAAGCCGAGCATCAGAAACCGTCAGGCTTGCTGCAACAGCCTGAACTTCCTACGTGGAAGTGGGAAATGGTAACTATGGATTTATCACCAAGTTACCTAAGACAAGGAAAGGAAATGATACAATATGGGTTATAGTTGATAGACTGACTAAGTCAACACATTTCTTACCCATCAAGGAGACTTATAGCTCCGATATGTAGGCCCAATTATACGTGGATAGGATTGTAGCTTTACATGGCATACCTATGTCTATTATCTCTGACAGAGATACTAGATACACGTCCCATTTCTGGAAAAGCTTCCAACAATCTTTGGGCACACGTTTGAACTTTAGTACGGCTTACCATCCTCAGACAGACGGTCAGAGTGAGCGTACTATTCAAACATTGGAAGACATGCTAAGTGCATGTGCAATCGATTTGAGTGGTAGTTGGGATAAGCACCTACTATTAGTCGAATTCTCCTACAACAATAGCTACCACACCAGCATTAAGGCTGTGCCTTTTGAGGCGTTTTACGGTAGAAAGTGTAGATCGCCCATTTGTTGGGCAGAAGTTGGAGATGTCCAATTATTAGGACCAGAGATAGTGTTTGAAACGACGGACAAGGTTGTCCAGATTCGTGACCGTCTCAAAGCTGCCCGTGATAGGCAGAAGAGTTACGCAGATCCAAAGCGTAAAGCTTTTCACTTCGAAGTAGGTGACAAAATATCATATTTAAGTATCAAACCCAGAAATGGCCTTTAATCGCCTTTTTAAGCGTTTTTAACGCATATTATGTACTAGAAGTATTTTAAACATACAAGGGTTGATACCTACTGATATTTGAGGCAAATTATAATATTTTAACAGTAAGCAAAGGTTGTTAAACTCAGACTTCAGTTCTGAGCTTTTCGGCTTATGTGAAACTACCAAAATACCCCTACGGGGCATAGTTTGGTTATAATTGATAAATTTCACATATGTACTTTATCATACTGTTATAACTCATTAATTTGAGTATGTTTACTGATTACATCAGACCTGTAACTCAGTTAAACACTTAAACCCTTTTACAACCTTTAAAATGACCAAACTACCCCTACGGGGCCTAGTTTGTGTTTAAACACGTTTCGGGCATAATGAAAGACACCTTACTGATGTCACAACATATTTGAGGCATAATTAACTTAGGAAACCAGTCTATAGCTCTCATGAATACCCGTCACGCTTATTACGCGTACGGTTTGGTTTATGTAACAAGTTTACATAAATTGGCCGAAACGGGTCAAACCTTAACGGTTTTATCTCAAAATCCAGAATGTGAATAATAAACCCATATTAAACAAGTCTTTGAACTTGCCAGGTCTAAATCACATTCTATCCGGTCTTCGCTTAATCGTGCGTACGAACCGTATCTTTGAAACTAGCCGGTCTAAGCTTAAGCTTAATTAAAGACCCGTTAGGATTCTAATAGGTTATTATAAAACCTTCGTTCCAGATTAGGAGGACCAGTAAAAGCTACGTGCATTTTGCTTATTGTGAATTATACATTGCTCAGGTAAATACTTTTAACTTATTTTCCCTATACGGGCTTGGGTTACGGTATATAGCATACCGCTTGATCGAGCATCAAATCTCCACAGTTGAGTGGGTAGTTGAATAATTTGATCGGCTCGTTTAAACAGTCTTGATTACTTAAAGCCTTTGGGGGGTTAATGACCATGTCCCGGATATCCTTGGCATCATCTTACGAGATGGCCACGACCTGAGCACGGGGTGTAGGCGTACACCTGTCAGTGTATAACTCTATGATGTGGTGTGTCAATTGATCTTTAACCCGGACAAGATCCGGGCGACTGAACGCACAAGTAACATGTAATTCGTTCACAAGATTATAATATTAAATAATTCTCCCAAGTTAAATAAAAATGTTTATGCCATGTGCATCCAAACCAATTTTCAATCATTTTCCAAAATGAGTCAGTTGAATGTATTTACCAGTGTAAACTGACGTATTTTCCCAAAAAGATTGAATGCAGGTACTAAGCGTAATTGGCTGGGATTTCTCCTTAGCATCATTAGAAGTCTCGCAAGCTTAAGATGCCTAAAGTCTGTTGAACTATTGTTTCCATTTTGTTTACGATCCTTCTGTGGATAAACTTCCGAATATTGTGACATTGATATTACAATATTAAATTCGGATGTATTATATCTTTTAAATTGCTTCCGCTGTGCATATTAAATATTGTGTTGTTTGACTATTATGTTGCCAACCACGTCACGATACTCCCCCACCGGGCCCACCGGTGACACGTGGAAATCGGGGTGTGACAGGTTGGTATCAGAGCCCCTTGGAAACAATATATTTGAGACATAATTAACTTAGGAAACCTGTCTATAGCGCTCTGATACCAACCTGTCACACCCCAAATTTCCACGTATTACCGGTGGGCCCGGTAGGGGAGTATCGTGACGTGGTTGGTATCAGAGCCAATGCTGAGTGAATTAAACACTAGCCTTTTGTGTTTAATCTCAGTTACACAATTGCACATTCCTAAATCTTCGAGTCTAGACAAAGAACTTAGGAATAATCCAAAATGTTTTTTTTATTTTAATTTTAATTTTTGTCCTTCATTTTTCCTTGTTGTTACCTTGTTTGTATTAACAGGTTTAGCAATGCCACCAAGATTCAGGCGAGGAGATAGGGGAAAAGGGCCAATCAGCGCCCCTAACGACCACGAGGCAGGGCCTTCGCAACGGCGAACTCCTTCTTCTACAAGGAGTGTCGAACCACGAGAACCTTGGAGGATCTATGAGGAGCCTGCCAGACAATCTACGTCGCATAGCTCAACGCCTCCATATCATCACTCCTTTGGGCCTCAGTCCAAGAATGAGCCCAACAACCCGCAACCTTCATATATACCTTTACAGCGATCCTTATCGCACAATTCCTTCAGCGACCCTACTCCTGTCTTTCGGGGTCAGTTTAACCCGGAGGATCACTTTTCCGGTGATCAAGACATGGACGAGGACACAGATCCCGTCGAGGCTGTGACAACCCGCACTAAACCAGGTATCCGTACAACTTAATTAATGATTAATTACTGCTTAATTACTGTGCTTGATTGAACTAGCTGATGAACTGCTACCTGCATACTGATACATGCACTTACTTGCATCATACTTTATATGCTGTCACTACATTATTTACATACGGCACCCTAGTGACAAACATGATGCACAAAAAGCACAGTAGCACTAAACGGATACACAGTGAACATGCTGATATGACCAGCATCAGGCAGACACTGCCTCTAAGGCCTGTTAAGAGCCTCAAATATTTTGGCTACACTGGTAGTGAGTGTAGGATATAAGGGTTGTGGTACCGCGTCTCTAGGGATAAGATACACTGATTCGGATGTGCCAAAAAAACGTACTTTAAGTACCAAACACAGCACTTTAATAAATAAACCAGCTTCTAGCTGACTAGCAAAGTGCCAGAACATGAGAAAATATTACTAGACACTTTCTAAAGTGTCGGGAAAACAAATTGTGTCACTAAAAATGTAATAACGACACTTTAAAGTCTTTTGTAACACTTTAACGGATTACTATCCAACCGGACACCCGGACTTTACCCGGAACATGAAAACAATACTATTTTCATTATTACTCTTTTTCTGAGCCAGTTAGGGTCCCTGATTACCCTAACACCCGCCATAATGTGTAACATACAACTAACAAGGTTAGACACTTAACTTAACCTATTTAACTAAACTAATCATCCTAACCATCTAATTAAAATCGAACAAGAGACCCCCCCCCCAAACCGATCGGTTACCTAGGGGGCAACACCTTGTACTTGAGATCTTGTTGAATCCAATGTTGTCTAGTATCTATGCTACACCTTAACCATTGGACAATAGCACATGACTTCTTCTATAAATACCCACTAATCACACAAGACTTAATCACTTCACTTATCAACAAACTCACACTACTCTCTTGCTCTCTCCCACTCTCGGCCGAACACCCCACCAACCGCCACCATACTTTCGGTTCTTGCTTTCATCATTCCAAGATCATACAAACATCCAAGGTCGCGTATTAGGAGCTTTGGTGCAAGCGGAACACGAAGGACCACTCCCGTTAGCTTTTATCCACCCCGTTTTCGTCACGATTCTTCCCTAGCCCCGAGCTAGAGGTATATCACTTAAAACTTGTTTTTACACTCATCTAAAGTGGTTAAAAGGATTATTGTCGGTTGAATCTCGTTATATTGAAAGATGATGCATTAAAGTCTAGTAAAAGCACAAAAATGGTGGTTAATAGCATATAACTTGTGTAAAAGTCGTAGGACTTGAAATATGTGTTTATCTAGACCCGATCTATGATGTGGTAGCTCGGATCTCCGTTTAACCCGACTTTGTAAGATCATGTATCTTCACATAAACTCGTTTTTGACTAGATACAAGGGTTAAAGGCGAAACTCTACCACACAAGATGCATGAACTTGTGTGAAAATATTTTACTTGTGTAAAAGTAATTTAACCGGTACAATGGTGTTTAAAACTAGCGGATCTACGTATCCGCAAGTGGTATTTCTGAAAGACCACACTTTAAAGGAATCATGTTTTTCTAAAGATGGATCTTACACTAATAAATATGATTTTATAAACCACAAGTGTGTAGACACTTGTGAAATGGAAAGATCCGACAAATAACTATTTTTGGGAAAATGACTAGAAGTTGTAAAGACGGATTTCTTTAAACACGGGGTTTTTACAAGATTGAAGTTACTTTATATAAGGATCCACATATATAAAGGTGATTTACATTAAAGTTGCGGAAAAACTACAAGTTCGTGCGATTATGCACATTTACATACTTGTCGACTAGTTTGTTGTGTCGGAAATTGTTTGATTGAATAAAGGAGTTGTTGATTGATTTGTTTAAAAGAAAATGATACGCTTGAAAGCGTGGCCACCTCCAGTTACAGAGGAAACTCTGGCGAAATTTTCTAAAAACCTAACACTTAGAATTTTTACACAACAAGTGTTAGAACTATCTTTGGACATATTTTCGAAACATAAAATTTCGCCATGACTTTCTTTACTAAATATTCGGAGGTGGGATTTTCACAAAGATTAACGTGATAAGTATATTTGTCACAACACTGTTTATGTTTATTTTGTGAAAATACATAAATATTATTTTAGAGTAAAATAATATTTACAAGCGTTAATGATTCCCAAAACTTTACGAACGCTTCCATAAACATATAAGTTACACCGGTAATTACATTACCACAAGATTTATAAAACGTAACTTACGCACATGTATTGTATCCCCCATCCTTGGGAAGAAGTATAACTACCAAGTGTATACGGAACATAAACACGAAATAGTTGTCTAACTATTTCCCAAAAGACATAAACTATAAAGCTAAGGCACGGCCGTCCGTCTAATAGAATTAGCACTTGTAGGTCGTTGCACAGCTTACTATATTGGAGACACTTGGTAGAGACGCGCATTCACTGTGAGTTCATGTCCCCCTTTTCTCTAACTGTTTTCAGTTTTCTTAACTGCGGGGGTGAAATACATGTTACTATGATTACAAGTACTTTATACACGGTATGATTTACGTAAGGAGGTTTAGATCATGTGAACTGGGTAGTTAGAACACCGAGGGACTCGAGCGGTAGATCTATCTGGGTGTAGCGAGCCCAGCTCTAGGCCAAACGGACCTCTCTGAGGCTAACCAAAACGGACCTGGAGTGACTTGGTTGCCCAACGCAAAAATCAGCTAGGGTTGTGTCTACTTACTTGCACTTCACGACATGCTAATGGCCTTGCAAACCATTGGTGATCACAAGTCCTCTTACACTGCTACATACCAGGAAACTTTTATACTTACAAGTGTTTTTACTTACTCACTTGCACATGAACTCGCTCAACATTATTGTTGATTTTTCAACTCACATGTATTTCAGGAAATTAAACGGATCTGGCACGGTATGGAACGTTTTCCGCTGCACTTGTCATGGAGTCATCAGGGTTTAGGGGATGTGTCTCTTTCCTGGACAAGACACAGTCCTTAAACCACGTTTATGTTATGATATAAGTTGTAATGTTGTTGAACAAGGTTATGGTTGCATGTTAAAAACAATGGTACTGTATTTGGTTTTCAAAACTTAATGGATGACTTGCATGGTTTTTAAATTCATATAGCTTGTTATGGTTAAGCTATGGTATTAAGAAGTCACACCAAAATTTACCACGCTTCCGCAAAGCCAGGGTGTGACAGCTTGGTATCAGAGCTCTGATCATAGCGAACTAGGATTCTGTCTCGAGTCTAGACTATGATCACTAGGGCTCTCACGAAAACATTTTTCTGCATACCACTTAAGTCCAGATCCACACTTTTTACAAACAAATGTTGAGCACATTTTATTAATTATAAGTTCAGCTTGGAGGGCTGAGGATCGATCTGGAGGATCGAGATGGTCAAGGTAGTTGAGCACGTTGGTTTGTTATAGGATCGATCTGGAGGATCGAGGCTTGGTCTAGGTGACCAAGATAGTGGGCTAGCAAGGCTAGGAAGAAAAGGTTCAGCCTGGAGGGCTAAGGATCGATCTGGAGGATCGAGGTTTGGTTTAAGTGAAGGATAGAGCAGTCTTGTAGACTGGATGAAATTGGCTAGTAAGACTAGGAGAAGTATGTGATACCTTACTTGGTGACTTATGTGATTAACTGATTATATGATTGATTATTATACGTATATATGTTTGTGTTACAAACGTTATGCTTTCATCAAGTACTAGAAAGATGGGCACTACGAACCCCATGACCACAGTATCAGACGACATAGATCAACGAAGCACGAGGTGTACATTTCTGATACTACCGGCACAGACAATGACGACTTTCAACCCTTTAGTCGTAGCAGAGCCTACTGATGGCCATCTTGTTGGGAATTTACCACTGGCGGTGATCCCTGCTCCTGTGCCCCTTGCCGCTTATCTCGTTGTTGATATGCCCCCGACATTGCCTCTAAAGACGAGGTCGAACTATTAAGAGGAGGACCCACTTGAGGGCAAGGCCCTCTCGCTGCTAGCGTTAGACTACTGCATGCGGACGCTCCTGTAGGGGAAACTCATTCCCCTATCCCAGACTCATTTGAGCCTCTGACATCCGCGTCTTCGCACATACAGGGAACGCAGCACCACTTACACGACGCCGACCCTGATATGGCATCATCAGCTGCACCGGATCCCACACACAACTTTGAGTTTAATCGCGATTATGAGGACAATTCTGTTTTTCCGCCTGGTGTTGATCCAGACCATGACATTGAGTTCATGCACTTAGACCAGCCCTTGGGGGATCCTGTAACCCCTGTGATTGTTGATCCAGCTGATTTTGAGATGGAGTTTTTGACTCGAAGCTAGCCGTGGCCCCTGAGCCAGGCACTGCTCCTGACCCCGCATTGGAGCATGACCCTGTTCATGCCAATGCACCGGCTGTTGCTCCTTGATTGATCATCTGCTTGAACGAGAGAAAATTTGGGGTAACTGTGCAAGACAATTTATTATTACGGGGGCCCACGTAATAACGATTTGTAGTACACAGGAATCCTGGTGGACTCTGCGGGTCAAGCTAATGATAACCAATGCGGCAGGAAATAACTTAAACACAAATGACCTAGGCGATGTAGCCTCGAGTTCATTCTATTACAAGCAACAAGCCAAATTGACAAGCCTATGTGAAGGCTCAGGAATTTATTTCCCCACTGATACAGTGAGTACACTTGCGTGTGAAACGGGGTGATTACATGATGGCTTACTTTGCTATATATACCCCATAGACAATTGAAACATTGTCCAACCCACTTCACACTATTTCGTCAAAGGGAATGTCACCCAGACGTGACACAAATACCAGTACTTTACTAAGGACAGAAGACGAGCTGCAAGAACGCATCTCACAGATAAATGCACGACATGAAGCCCTCCACTCTAAGTACAACGACGGCATTACTGGAGATAACTCTCCAACTGGCTGCACCTATAAACAGTTCCTGAGCTGCAAGCCTTTAAACTTTGACGGAACAGGAGGCACCGATGCATTTGTTCGTTGGTCCGAAGAGACCAACTCCATTTTAAGAACAAGTGACTGTTCGCCCCAACGGAGTGTTACCTACATCTCAGGGATATTTCTAGATGGCACACTCTCTTAATGGAACCTCCAGGTTCAGACCCTTGGCACAGACGCTGCTTATACACTGAGCTGGGACGAGCTCAAGGAAACGATTGGGAAGAAATGTTGTTTTAGGACAGAAATTCGGAAACTTGACGTGGAGTCCTGAAATTTGAATGGACGAACCAGAGACTCCTGAACATGTCCAGCGATCGCACGACTTGTCTAGGGTCGTCCCCTACTAAGTCATTGATGTAGTACGATATAGTGGTGTACTTGTAAACTTTACATTGTGGTCTCGAATTGTGGCAATACGATCGCAGTATTCTCATCACATGCGATGTTCAATCAATTGTTTATGTCCTATAACATAAGAGGTTATGTGATTGACTTGTTGATAACACGAGATGTTATGTGTTGGTATTGTTGAATGCATACGTACACTTCACTTGCTATGATCTAACCTATGTGAAACATCTTTTAGAAGATGCCGCCAAGACGCGAAATGCGCATGCCCACCTCTGAGGCGGAACTTAAAAAGATAATTGCTGCAGCGATAGCACAGCACGAGGCCCTACGCTCCGAACCAATCAAGGGCACCTCAGAAAATAACGGTTGTTCCTACTGGCACTTCCTCAACTACAAGCCTCCGAAGTTCGACGGCACTGGGGGTGCCATAACTTTTGTAAAATGGATTGAAAGTATGGAATCCATCTTTCGAACGAGCGGCTGTACGCCAGAACAACAGGTCCCATACGTTTCTGAGTTGTTTCAAGATGGAGCTCGATTATGGTGGAATCTTCAGGTTCGAATAATGGGCCTAACTGCAGCATACGCGTTAACTTGGGATGAGTTGAAAGAAATGATGCATAAGAAGTATTGCCCCCACACGGAAACCCAGAAGTGGGAAGATGAATATCGGAGCCTAATGATGGAAGGTCCGAAGGTGTTGGAGTACGTGCAACGACTCCATGATCTGTCACAAATTGTTCCATACCTGGTAAAACCCGAACTGAAGAAATTGGAACAATTCATTTGGGAACTGGCGCCTCAAGTCTTGAGCTTGATGACAGCATCTACGCCACCAACAACCAATGTTGCAAGTAAGATGGGCTTGGCACTCGTTACGGAAGCAATTAGACTAGAAAAACTTGCAAACCCTGACAAGAAAACTCAGGTAGGATCGTCTGGAAAGAACAAAAGGAAGCTTACCCAAGATACCCAAGTGAATAACGATGAACAAAGATCTATTTGAGGTTGCTTTGACTGCGGGGACAAAGGGCATTTCAAGAAAGATTGCCCTAACAAACAGGCCAGTGATAAGATTTATTTGGAAACTAAACCAAGATGTGCTGGGTGCAAGTATCGCCATGATTGTGGATGTCAGAAGCCTTGGTACGGGAGGAAAGGACACAACAAGGAAGGTTGTGGGATGAAGAGTTCCATACAAGGAGAAAACAGTAACAATGCTCTAGGTGGAAATGGGAAAGGAAATGGCCGAATGATAGGATGCTTCCATTGTAGGGAAGTTGGACATTTTAAGAGGGAATGCCTGAAGTTGAAACAAGACCGTGAGAGAAAATCCAACATCGGAGCTTGTGAGGCATGCCAGGATCCAGGTATGGTTTCTGGTACGTTCTCTAACAACCAAAACTTTTGCATCTATTTTTGTTTGATGTTGGTGCCGATTAAAGCTTCGTGTCATTAGAATTTAAGAATATACTTGGTTTAACCGCTAGTAAGTTAGATATTCCCTACTCGATCGAATTAGCTAATGGAAAGTTAGTCGAAGCCAACGAAGTAATCAGAGGCTGTGTGATAGAATTGGGAGAACGTGAGTTTACTTTGGATCTACTACCAGTCCAATTGGGAAGCTTCGACGTGGTGGTAGGAATGGATTGGCTATCCGGAAACAAGGCTGAGATAGTATGTCACGAGAAAGTTGTTCGTATCTCAACTGACGATGGTGAGACAATTGTGGTTCACGGAGAGAAGCGTGACACGCCGCTAAGATTTATCAGCTGCTTGAAAGCAAGGAAGTGTTTACAGAAAGGATGTGTTGCTTTTCCAGCACACATCGTGGATAAGAAGGCTGCCGAGCCAAGGATCGAAGACATCCCTGTCGTAAGGAAGTATCCAGAAGTCTTCCCGGAAGACTTACCTGGACTGCCACCTCAGAGGCAAGTAGAGTTTCACATCGACCTAGTTCCAGGCGCAGCGCCTGTAGCTAAGGCACCTTATAGACTTGCTCCATCTGAGATGCAGGAACTGTCGACACAACTTCAAGAGTTGTTAGACAAGGGTTTTATCCGACCAAGCTTCTCGCCTTGAGGAGCTCCGGTCCTGTTTGTCAAGAAAAAGGACGGAAGTTTCCGCATGTGTATTGACTACAGAGAATTGAACAAGCTGACGATCAAGAACAGGTATCCTCTGCCGAGAATCGATGATCTGTTCGACCAACTTCAAGGTTCAAGCTGTTACTCTAAGATCGATCTTCGATCTGGATACCATCAACTAAGGATACAGGAGGAAAGTATCCCGAAAACAGCCTTCCGAACTCGTTATGGACACTACGAGTTCCTCGTTATGCCGTTTGGTCTGACAAACGCACCTGCAGTGTCTATGGACTTGATGAATTGAGTTTGCAAGCCATACTTGGACAAGTTCGTGATCGTGTTTATCGATGACATCTTGATTTATTCAAGAACAAAGGCTGAGCACGAACAGCATCTAAGAGCTATTTTGGAGCTGCTAAAGAAGGAACAGTTGTATGCCAAGTTCTCCAAGTGCGAGTTTTGGCTACGCGAAGTCCAGTTTCTTGGACATGTGGTTAATGGGGATGGAATTCATGTTGATCCCACAAAGATCGAGGCAATCAAGAATTGGGAAACGCCTACAACGCCAACCGAGATTCGACAATTCTTGGGTTTGGCTGGCTACTATCGAAGGTTCATCGAGGACTTTTCAAAGATCGCTCAACCTTTGACGCTCCTCACGCAGAAGGATAAGACGTTTGATTGGGGAATCAAACAGGATGAAGCGTTTCAGATATTGAAGGATAAGCTTTGTAACGCGCCAATCTTAGCTCTACCAGAAGGTACCGACGATTTTGTGGTGTACTGCGACGCATCGCGTCAAGGATTGGGTTGTGTGTTGATGCAACGCCAAAAGGTCATTGCTTACGCATCACGCCAACTGAAAGTGCACGAAAAGAACTATACCACACACGATTTAGAGCTTGGCGCAGTGGTTTTCGCTTTAAAGATCTGGAGACACTACCTGTATGGTACGAAGTGCACAATCTTCACAGATCACAAAAGCCTACAGCATATATTCAACCAGAAGGAGTTGAATATGAGGCAAAGACGATGGGTTGAATTGTTGAACGATTACGACTGCGAGATAAAATATCACCCAGGGAAGGCGAATGTAGTCGCCGATGCCCTAAGTCGTAAAGAAAGAATCAAGCCCATAAGGGTTAGAGCTTTGGAAATGATCATACGAACCGATCTTTCCTCGCGCATTCGCGCTGCACAAAAGGAAGCTCTCAAGGAGGGAAACCTTGAGGAAGGATATCTCCGTGGAATGGAAAAGCTTTTGGTACCAAACGAGGAAGGAACGTTATGCTTTGAGAAAAGGATTTGAGTTCCTCTGTTTGGTGGATTAAGGGAAGTTATTTTCGACGAAGCGCACAAGTCACGGTACTCTATCCACCCTGGATCGGATAAGATGTACCAGGATCTCAAAGATTACTATTGGTGGCCTAGGATGAAAGGCGACGTTGCTGTTTACGTGAGCAAATGTTTAACGTGCGCTAAGGTCAAGGCAGAATACCAGAAGCCTTCGGGACTTCTGCAACAACCTGAGATTCCCAAGTGGAAATGGGAACAAATCTCAATGGATTTCGTTACAAAACTGCCAAGAACGCCAAGAGGCCATGATATGATTTGGGTGATTGTTGACCGCCTAACAAAATCCGCACACTTTCTGCCAATCAAGGAGAAAGACAGTACTAGTAAACTTGCGGAAATTTACATGAGAGAGATCGTAGCACGTCATGGAGTACCACTCTCGATCATCTCTGATAGAGACGGAAGGTTTGTATCAAGGGCATGGCAATCCTTCCAAGAATCTTTTGGCTCACAATTGAATCTGAGCACTGCGTTCCATCCGCAAACTGACGGCCAGAGCGAGCGAACGATACAAACTTTGGAAGACATGCTGAGGGCATGTGTTATGGATTTGAGCGGTAGCTGGGATAAACACTTACCTTTGGTCGAATTTTCATACAACAACAGCTACCACACCAGTATTGGTGTCGCGCCATTTGAGGCCCTATACGGACGCAAGTGCCGATCACCACTATGTTGGTCTAACGCAGGTGATAGGCAGCTTGCTGGTCCTGAGATCGTCCAAGAGACGACAGACAAGATCGCGCAAATACTTAAACGCATCGAAGCCGCTCGCCACAGACAAAAGGCCTACGCGGATCCCAAACCGGAAGCATGTGGACTTCCAAGTCGGAGAAATGGTGTTGTTAAAGGTTTCACCCGGGAAAGGGGTAGCACGCTTTGGAAAGCATGGAAAGTTAAATCCGCGCTACATTGGTCCCTTCAAAATTCTGGAAGGAATTGGGACAGTAGCATACAAGTTGGACCTACCTGCTGAACTGAATGGTGTTCACGATACATTTCATGTATCCAATTTAAAGAAAAGTCCAACTCAAATTGACGTTGCCATTCCTATCGACGAGATTCATATTGACGACACGCTCCACTTCGTTGAAGAACCTGTTGAGGTCACGGATTGGAAAGTTAACAAGACCCGCCGGAGCAGTGTCAAACTCGTCAAAGTTCGTTGGAATGCCAGACATGGTCCTGAATTCACATGGGAACGTGAGGACCGGATGAAAGAGAAATGCCCCCACTTATTTCCTAAGAACTCTGCATCTACAAGTAGAACTTAAATTTCGGGACGAAATTTATTTAACGGGGGGAGAATGTGACAACCCGCACTAAACCAGGTATCCGTACAACTTAATTAATGATTAATTACTGCTTAATTACTGTGCTTGATTGAACTAGCTGATGAACTGCTACCTGCATACTGATACATGCACTTACTTGCATCATACTTTATATGCTGTCACTACATTATTTACATACGGCACCCTAGTGACAAACATGATGCACAAAAAGCACAGTAGCACTAAACGGATACACAGTGAACATGCTGATATGACCAGCATCAGGCAGACACTGCCTCTAAGGCCTGTTAAGAGCCTCAAATATTTTGGCTACACTGGTAGTGAGTGTAGGATATAAGGGTTGTGGTACCGCGTCTCTAGGGATAAGATACACTGATTCGGATGTGCCAAAAAAACGTACTTTAAGTACCAAACACAGCACTTTAATAAATAAACCAGCTTCTAGCTGACTAGCAAAGTGCCAGAACATGAGAAAATATTACTAGACACTTTCTAAAGTGTCGGGAAAACAAATTGTGTCACTAAAAATGTAATAACGACACTTTAAAGTCTTTTGTAACACTTTAACGGATTACTATCCAACCGGACACCCGGACTTTACCCGGAACATGAAAACAATACTATTTTCATTATTACTCTTTTTCTGAGCCAGTTAGGGTCCCTGATTACCCTAACACCCGCCATAATGTGTAACATACAACTAACAAGGTTAGACACTTAACTTAACCTATTTAACTAAACTAATCATCCTAACCATCTAATTAAAATCGAACAAGAGACCCCCCCCCCCAAACCGATCGGTTACCTAGGGGGCAACACCTTGTACTTGAGATCTTGTTGAATCCAATGTTGTCTAGTATCTATGCTACACCTTAACCATTGGACAATAGCACATGACTTCTTCTATAAATACCCACTAATCACACAAGACTTAATCACTTCACTTATCAACAAACTCACACTACTCTCTTGCTCTCTCCCACTCTCGGCCGAACACCCCACCAACCGCCACCATACTTTCGGTTCTTGCTTTCATCATTCCAAGATCATACAAACATCCAAGGTCGCGTATTAGGAGCTTTGGTGCAAGCGGAACACGAAGGACCACTCCCGTTAGCTTTTATCCACCCCGTTTTCGTCATGATTCTTCCCTAGCCCCGAGCTAGAGGTATATCACTTAAAACTTGTTTTTACACTCATCTAAAGTGGTTAAAAGGATTATTGTCGGTTGAATCTCGTTATATTGAAAGATGATGCATTAAAGTCTAGTAAAAGCACAAAAATGGTGGTTAATAGCATATAACTTGTGTAAAAGTCGTAGGACTTGAAATATGTGTTTATCTAGACCCGATCTATGATGTGGTAGCTCGGATCTCCGTTTAACCCGACTTTGTAAGATCATGTATCTTCACATAAACTCGTTTTTGACTAGATACAAGGGTTAAAGGCGAAACTCTACCACACAAGATGCATGAACTTGTGTGAAAATATTTTACTTGTGTAAAAGTAATTTAACCGGTACAATGGTGTTTAAAACTAGCGGATCTACGTATCCGCAAGTGGTATTTCTGAAAGACCACACTTTAAAGGAATCATGTTTTTCTAAAGATGGATCTTACACTAATAAATATGATTTTATAAACCACAAGTGTGTAGACACTTGTGAAATGGAAAGATCCGACAAATAACTATTTTTGGGAAAATGACTAGAAGTTGTAAAGACGGATTTCTTTAAACACGGGGTTTTTACAAGATTGAAGTTACTTTATATAAGGATCCACATATATAAAGGTGATTTACATTAAAGTTGCGGAAAAACTACAAGTTCGTGCGATTATGCACATTTACATACTTGTCGACTAGTTTGTTGTGTCGGAAATTGTTTGATTGAATAAAGGAGTTGTTGATTGATTTGTTTAAAAGAAAATGATACGCTTGAAAGCGTGGCCACCTCCAGTTACAGAGGAAACTCTGGCGAAATTTTCTAAAAACCTAACACTTAGAATTTTTACACAACAAGTGTTAGAACTATCTTTGGACATATTTTCGAAACATAAAATTTCGCCATGACTTTATTTACTAAATATTCGGAGGTGGGATTTTCACAAAGATTAACGTGATAAGTATATTTGTCACAACACTGTTTATGTTTATTTTGTGAAAATACATAAATATTATTTTAGAGTAAAATAATATTTACAAGCGTTAATGATTCCCAAAACTTTACGAACGCTTCCATAAACATATAAGTTACACCGGTAATTACATTACCACAAGATTTATAAAACGTAACTTACGCACATGTATTGTATCCCCCATCCTTGGGAAGAAGTATAACTACCAAGTGTATACGGAACATAAACACGAAATAGTTGTCTAACTATTTCCCAAAAGACATAAACTATAAAGCTAAGGCACGGCCGTCCGTCTAATAGAATTAGCACTTGTAGGTCGTTGCACAGCTTACTATATTGGAGACACTTGGTAGAGACGCGCATTCACTGTGAGTTCATGTCCCCCTTTTCTCTAACTGTTTTCAGTTTTCTTAACTGCGGGGGTGAAATACATGTTACTATGATTACAAGTACTTTATACACGGTATGATTTACGTAAGGAGGTTTAGATCATGTGAACTGGGTAGTTAGAACACCGAGGGACTCGAGCGGTAGATCTATCTGGGTGTAGCGAGCCCAGCTCTAGGCCAAACGGACCTCTCTGAGGCTAACCAAAACGGACCTGGAGTGACTTGGTTGCCCAACGCAAAAATCAGCTAGGGTTGTGTCTACTTACTTGCACTTCACGACATGCTAATGGCCTTGCAAACCATTGGTGATCACAAGTCCTCTTACACTGCTACATACCAGGAAACTTTTATACTTACAAGTGTTTTTACTTACTCACTTGCACATGAACTCGCTCAACATTATTGTTGATTTTTCAACTCACATGTATTTCAGGAAATTAAACGAATCTGGCACGGTATGGAACGTTTTCCGCTGCACTTGTCATGGAGTCATCAGGGTTTAGGGGATGTGTCTCTTTCCTGGACAAGACACAGTCCTTAAACCACGTTTATGTTATGATATAAGTTGTAATGTTGTTGAACAAGGTTATGGTTGCATGTTAAAAACAATGGTACTGTATTTGGTTTTCAAAACTTAATGGATGACTTGCATGGTTTTTAAATTCATATAGCTTGTTATGGTTAAGCTATGGTATTAAGAAGTCACACCAAAATTTACCACGCTTCCGCAAAGCCAGGGTGTGACAGAGGCTTCAACCGGAACCCCGAACCATCCTTTTGTGATCTCTGATGGTTCATCTTTCCACGGATCACCATACCAGGGTCCGGATAGTCACCAGGCATGGTTCGACCGGTGTGAGTGGTACTTTACACCATCTCACCATTCATCGCCTCACCTGCAGCAGCAGCAGCAGCAAGATCCCTCTGAGGATCCACGTTTTGTGGCAGTCACGCCACCGCCACCACCGCCGCCAGTTCATATAGAGCCTCCAGAACCACCAAGACGTAGGAGGACTGGCGCACGGATGTCAGCACGAGAAGGGGAGTTTCATTTCAGAACCCCTCTGTTGGGATTGAACCCTACCAGAGGAACAGATAATGTAAAGCCAAAACCAGGTCACAACAGTGGATTCATAATAAGCAGCAGTTTGCATTAAGCTTTCCCCTTTAAAGTGATTTATAACAACTGATGGTCTTTATCCGTTGTTCAGATACAACTACTGCTGGTCCTTCAACTGCTGATCAAATCCATGAAGTATTCAACAACTGCTGGTCATATCTACTGATGATAAAGCACTGCCAAGTCAAGGACTGATCAACCTTGAATAAAGCACTGACATAAAGGGAGAGTAGCTGTTTAGTGAATTATTTGTTTTAGGTATAGTCAGTGGTTAGGTTAGCAGTGTTTGTGTAAGGACAGTAGATACAGGTTGTTAGACTGTTAGACGTCGCTTTCATGGTGACGTCAGCTGAGATACCTCAGTGGTTTGGTTTGCCTATAAATGTAACAGTACCCTGTACTGTTACATTTGATTGACTGAGCGGATTCTTCTCCTCATGTCTAATCCTTTCATCTTGTGTGCAACCAACCTTGGGGTATCAGGCTGAGGGGGAGTTTAGTTTGTAAGCATATCTGTAATCTTTTGCTTTGATTTGTAAATCTTTTGACTCTATGAGAAGCAAATGTTTATCAAACTATTTTCTCCATTGATTGTGTTTACAAAGTTTGTGATCATTTCCGCTGCACTTAATCTCTGTTCATCTCTATTGATTATACAATTTACACAAACGAGCACAATCATGTGAGCCTCCGATCCTAACAATTGGTATCAGAGCCTGGACAGTCAATTTCGATTTAATAGTCAAATTGACATAACAGTTCGGCTCAAAATTCATTGATACTAAGGTTGGTTGTATTTAGTTGAAAAACAGAGTGTCGAGCAAATCATGTTAAAAATGGTTATTTAAAAACTCTGAAAATCAACCAAGATGTCATATGACACACAAATTTCACACAACAAGTGAACTCATGCACAAGACACTCATGGTTTCTAGATCTGAAAGCAATATCTGTTAAACCATGAGATTATTCTAATTTTCTAAAACTGATTTCAATTGTTGTTGTGCAATCTGTGATGTTTTCATTAATTAACTAAAGTATGAACCTCAGATTAACAAAACCTATGTTCGTAAAAACATTGCTGTTTTGCTAAAACGAAAGAGGGAAATTAAGACTTTAGTCATTCAGATCTTATGTATTGAAAACAGGTTGAGTTCCTCAAAAGGACAAAATCAACTATGTTAAAATACATTAAGAAAATTCACAAAAACTCTGAAGTGTGTTTATCTCAAAACTTTTCAAGTCAAAAGAAAAGAGCATAAACATAAAACACTTATGAGTCATAGTTTAGGGTAATAATGGTCATTTAGCAACTGTGTGCATTCATCTGTTCAGGTAAAGGTTTTGATACCGGTGAATGAACTTTAAAGAGGATCATGTTTGCAATCAGCTGACAAAGAAAATGGTACCTAACAGTGGTCAAAATGTATTCAAAATGTTCTACCACTGTTGTCAAACCACTGAGCATTTTCATAAACTTGAGAATGATTTGTGTGACAACTGGCACAAACCGGTAATTTCCGTACACTTTAATTATTGCTTAATGACTGCAATTATGTGCTTAATTGTCAGCAATGACTGAACACATACTAAACAAGTGAATTCATGCACGTTGTATACTACAAAAATATTGCTTTATGCATAAACGAGAGCGTTGCGTCAGAAATAATAGTAAACTCACCGGTAAGACACACTGTGTCAACAGAACTGCAGGAAGCAGGCAGACATAAGAATTGAGGCCTAGGTGTAGGTCCGACGACAAAAGTACATTAAAACCCAAGAGTACATGTAAGGGTTTAATTTATAGACATTGCGAAAGCAAAAATAAGCACTAAAAAGCACCCGAAACGCACTTTAAGTGCAGAAATTATATAATTCAGCAATATTTCAGCATTTAGACATATAAATATTATGCAGAAATGTCATTTTATTATCCAGAATATTTCCCTAAGTGTTGGGAATTGAAAGAGTACAAGAAAGGTACTTAAAAGACACTAAAAAGTGTAATTTAGCACTTTAACGAACCAGTGTCTAACCGAACAACCGGACAATACCCGGAACACCAAAATAATGCTAGAAGCATTGTTTTTATTTTTCTAAGCTAGTTAGGGTCCCCGAATACCCTAACACCCTTTATATTACACTACACACTAATAACCTACATAAAGTCCTAACTAGACTTAACTAGAACATGTAACTACCAATTGAAATCCAACCATACCCCCCCCCCCTTTTCCTTCTACGGTTTGGTGATGTGGGGAACACCCCACAATTGTTTGATTATTTTATTCATCTATGTTGTATATCTAGTAGACATAAGGTATGATGGATAATAAGAATATGGTTTATAAGTAAACATGAGAGTTTATAACCTTCATTTTCACTAAGTACCCAACAACAAACTCTCCCTCTTTCTTTCTTCTAAACCTACGGCTCCAACACCCCCTCTCCATACCTTCATTTTCAATCATCTTCTACACATTCCAAGCATATCCTAAGGTGTAAGAAGCATAACAAAGAAGCTAGGAGCTTACGGAAGTTGAAGAACCTCAACCATTTGCTTTTATCCACCTCATTTATACACTTGAACTTCCCTAGCCTTGTGCTAGTAGTAAGTGTTCTCAAACATCATCTTGTTCTTGTTTATAATGGTTAATAGATGATTTAATGGCTAAAAATCATGGAACACTAAAGAACATACATTAAAGTCTTGAAATATAAGTGATATATGTTGGATAAAGAATAGATATGTGTGTAAATCATGTGAATCCTGCATGATTGTTATTATTTGATGTTGTTTGTCATTAAAAGTGAGATGGATCATCATCTACGCATACTAGTTCATGTCCAAGAACATGAACTAGTAGTATGTTAAGTGCTAGAAATAAGAAAGATGATGAAACCATCCACCATGAGCTTGAACTTGAATAAACATAATTTTTCTTGTAAAATAAGACTCTAAACATGTAGATCTTAAGATCTACAAGTGGTATTTTCGAAGAACCAACTGTAAGACGAAACCATGTTTTAAAACCGGATCTTTCATGAACTAGAGGTGTTTTTGTGAACAAACAAGTGTGTGGACACTTGTGTAACAAAAGTTTTAACAAAGAAATAATTTTCGTAAAAACCGACTAGAAGTTGTGAAACTTCATATTCTTTAAAAATAAAGTTTTTAAGGAATTAAACTTATTTTTAAAGATAACAAGACTTACTAAATGTGCTAGCAAGTTACTACACATTTTTGTAAATATTCAAGTTCATGAAATGGAGAAATTAGTGATTATTCATGATAAATATGGTTGATAATTGTTGTTGATGGTTGTTGACGAGTTAAAAGAAAATAAACACATGTTTTGAAAACATGGGAAAACCTCCATTTTTAGGGGAAACTCTGTCAAAATTTTTATAAATTCTGACACTTAGAAAAATATAAGTTTTTGAGAAACTTATTCCCTAAAAATGTATTTAAAAGTATTACCAAGGTTTCCCTAATTTTTGGTGATAAGAAATGGTGATTTTTCAAGAATAAAAATGGATATTAAGTATATATTTTTGAAAGAAAAATATATATTATTTGATCACCAACTTTTGTGCTAAGTGTATATAGTATGTGTTATACGTGCTAGTGTATTAAAACTTAAAAATACACTAAATACTCATGAGGAGTATAATCATAAAAATACACATACAACATACAAGATACATAATTCGGGTGCAAAGTGCAAAACACAAAAGACTTATATTTATTTTTGAGAAAATAATATAAGTAAGATACGTAGTTAAAAATATAGAATATTTTTAACACAAGAATATATACAAAAGAGAGTGACTGTACTTGTGCGACGCAAGTCTAGTGACTAACGTTAAGAAAACGCGTATAGGTTATGACGTTAATTAAGCAAATCCGGTGGAGTTTACGACGCTAGGAACGCAAAGTTGTGAGTTCATGCTCCCCCTTTTCTTTTAACTGTTTTCAGTTTTTATAACTTCGGGGGTGAAATACATGTACAAATGTACAATATTTATAATTGGTATGATATAAATATAAGAAGCACACTTGGTGAGAATGAGAATCAAGTGTGATGAAATATAAGAATACAAGAAGTACACTTGGTGAGAACGAGAACCAAGTGTGACGAAAAATAAGATAATAAGAAACGCACTTGGTGAGGACGAGAACAAAAGTAGGATGCGTTATGAGAAATGATAATAAAAAACGTGCTTGGTGAGGACGAGAACCAAGTAGGATGCGTTATGAGAATTGATAATAAGAAACGCACTTGGTGGGACGAGAACCAAGTAGGATGCGTTATGAGAAATAGTGTCACGAATAGGGTACAGAAGCACCATTAATCAACGTATACATTCAGACCGCAGAACAAATGGTTAGATCTAACGGGTGCCTGGCAGCCACACTCTCGGTGAGGGCGAGAATCGAGTAGTGCTTTTGTGTCTCAGAATATACCAATTAAATGCCTTAGGTTTGGTGACTTCCTATGTCGTGTCACATGTTAATGGCTTTGCAACCCATTAACAATCCTGATACTTACAGGAATACTTTATTTACATAAATGTCATACCATACTAAAAATTGATGAATACTTGAGTACGTGGGGTACTCAAGAAAAGATGAATGAATACTTGAGTACGTGGGGTACTCAAGAAAAGATGAATGAATACTTGAGTACGTGGGGTACTCAGGAAAAGATTGAATTATACTTGAGTACGTGGGGTACTCAAGAAGAAATTGAATTATACATGAGTACGTGGTGTACACATGAAACTGGATTTATATATGAAAACTTGATTTATTCTCAAACTATGTTTTCATACAAAGTATACAAATGTGAAATACAAAACTGCATGAATTCACACCAACATTATGTTGACGTTTTTCCAAAAACTCACATGTATTTCAGGTAACTAGGATGGATGTGCGCGCGGTCTTGTTTATGCTCGTGGATGTCGCTTAAGTTTATCTTTAAATAAAGTTGTAAACTTTTTAAGACAATGTTTTATGCGACTTAGCGATATAAACGCTAAACTTATGTTTTCAAATTATGGTATTTGATGTTTTTACGAGCATATAGCATGTTTACCTTTCGTATGCAATGAGAACCTTTCATGATCACACCTCGTGCTTCCGCCGCAGAAAGGGGTGTGACAGATTGGTATCAGAGCTGCGATTGTAGTGAACCAGGATTCCTTCTCGAGTCTAGTCTACAATCTCTAGGATCCATTCACGAAAACAATTTTCAAAGAGTTTTCATTACATAAAACGTCCCGCGACATCCACTGCCTGAAACTGTCTACATGAGTCTAGAAAAGGGCACTACGAGACTTAGAGTGCACTTGAGTAGCACTTGTCGTTGACTAGAAATTACTTGCAATTATGTGTGATAATTAGCATGTACTTGAAGTAGAAGGTCACAAGTATACGTGACTTTATCTGAAAGCGATGGCCCATCTGAAGGAAGAAATACGAGGATGAAACGAACTGTGCGGACTGTGCAAGGAGTTACGTAATTATGGATGCATACATAATTATGGAATTCAGTGCAAAAAAATCACAGCAAGTCTTGTCACGTATAGATTCCCTCAGTGCAAGCCTACTAAGTACTCTGCTAGAGTAATAATTGTTTGATGTCACTTATGTGGTATATACCTATGAATATATATACTATTACTATCTAGTATGACGATATCGAACAATGTCTAACCCTGTTGTGTTATGTTCTGTCAGAACATGGCACCCAGGAAAGCTGTGAATGCTCGCAATGACGATCAACCTCCTCCTCCCCCACTACCAAGAATGGCCGAAGAGTTGAACGCTCTACTGGAAGGAAGGATCTCCGCTGCTATCGCCCAGTACGAGGCGAACCGTACCCAGGACAGTGGAGGACCAAGCAACGCTTGGCGTAATGGGAATGGAGATTCGTCTGGAGGCGACGCAGCTCAAGGTAACCTTAAGATGATTTACTAAGCATAAAGAGATTTATGAACGGTCCTTGTTTCATTATTTCTTCGATTGCTCATAAGTGAATTGGTTGGGTTAATTCCAGGCTGCACTTTCAAGCAGTTCCTCGACTGCAAGCCGATGAACTATGACGGCACTGGAGGTGCAGTAGCGTTTGTGCGCTGGACGGAGAAGACTGAAGCTACTATCCGCATGAGCAAGTGTACCGTGGATCAGCAAGTCACCTTTGCTACCGGATTGTTCGTCGATGAAGCTCTGACTTGGTGGAACCTGCAGGCCCAAACTTTGGGTGATGATGCCGCTTATGGCCTAACTTGGGATGAACTAAAGGAAAGAATGAGAGAGAAGTACTGCTCTCGTGCTGAACTCCAAAGGCTGGAGACGGAGTTCTGGCACTTAACCATGGTAGGTCCTGACATTAATGGTTATACTCGAAGGTTCCATGATCTGTCAAGAGTGCTTCCCTACATGGTGACTCCCGAATTCAAGCGCGTTGAACGCTACATTTGGGGACTGGCCCCAGAGTTTCGTGGCATGGTGACGTCGGCCAAACCATAAACAATCACTGAGGCTGTAACTCTGGCTGTCAGTCTGACTGAAGATTGTGTTCGTATGAAGAAGTTATCACTGAACCCAACAGAGAAGACCGAGACACATGCTGAGTTGTCCGGTGACAAAAAGAGAAAGCATACGAGTTTGAACCAAGCAACTCACAACAACAAGGGTTTCAGCAAGAAGCGTGACGCTAACCCGTCCCAGGAGGCGAAAACCCATGCAACCAAAGCATACCAAGGCTCCATACCTAGATGTCAAAAATGTAAGTATCATCATGATGGAGCCTGTCGCATTCCTAGGTGCGACAAATGTGGTAAATTGGGTCATCAAATGGAAGACTGTTGGGGAAAAGGAAAGAACCGGAATGGAAACGGTGCTGGTAGCAAGAATGGTAACGGGAAAGGGCAGAACCAAGGATGCTTCAAGTGTGGAAGCAATGACCATTTCATGAAGAACTGCCCAGAGAGAAACAACGCTCCGGCTCGAGCATTTGTGATTGGAGCAAGAGACGCACGCGAGGACCCTAACGTGGTCACCGGTACGTTTCTCATTAACAATCACTTTGCATCCATATTATTTGACACTGGCGCCGATTATAGCTTCATGTCTATGGAATTTAAACGCATACTCGGAATAGAATCTAGTAGATTAGAAATTCCTTATTCCATAGAACTAGCCAATGGTAAACTTGTTGAATCGGGCGAAGTTGTTAGAGGCTGCACGCTAGAACTTGGTGAACGAAGATTTAGCATCGACCTCCTACCTATCCAATTGGGTAGCTTCGATGTACTAGTCGGGATGGACTGGTTGTCCAAGAACAAAGCTGAAGTTATTTGTCATGAGAAAATCATTCGCATCCCTTTAACGAATGGTGAAACTCTCATCGTGCATGGAGAAAAACGAGACGCGCCTCTTCGAATCATCAGTTGTATGAAGGCACAGAAGTGCTTGAGGAAAGGATGTGTCGCTTTCCTAGCACACGTTATAGACAAGAAGGCTGTGGAGCCAAAACTCGAAGACATTGCTGTGGTGAAGGAATTCCCTGATGTTTTTCCCGAAGGTCTGCCAGGACTACCTCCGCAACGACAAGTCGAATTCCGTATAGACTTGGTTCCAGGAGCCGCTCCTGTAGCCAAGGCTCCCTATCGGCTTGCACCATCCGAAATGCAGGAATTGTCTACACAACTCCAGGAGTTGTTGGATAAAGGATTCATAAGGCCAAGCTTCTCACCCTGGGGAGCTCCAGTATTGTTCGTAAAGAAGAAGGATGGAACACTACGGATGTGTATCGACTACAGGGAACTGAACAAGCTCACTATCAAGAATCGGTACCCGCTACCGAGGATTGATGACTTATTTGATCAACTGCAAGGATCAAGCTACTATTCCAAGATCGACCTTCGATCTGGATACCATCAGCTGAGAATCCAAGAGGAAAGCGTACCAAAGACTGCATTCAGAACGCGATATGGGCACTACGAATTTCTGGTAATGCCATTCGGGCTGACAAATGCACCAGCGGTCTTTATGGATCTGATGAACCGCGTATGCAAACCATATCTCGATAAATTCGTGATTGTATTTATCGATGATATCCTGATTTACTCGCGAACGAAAGAAGAGCACGAGCAACATCTCAGAACCATCTTGGAACTACTGAAGAAAGAGAAGCTTTATGCAAAGTTCTCAAAATGCGAATTCTGGATTCGCGAAGTACAATTTCTTGGTCACGTTGTGAATGAGAAGGGCATTCATGTAGACCCGTCCAAGATAGAAGCAATAAAGAACTGGGAAGCTCCCAAGACCCCAACCGAAGTTCGACAATTTTTGGGCTTAGCGGGCTATTATCGGCGATTCATCGAGAATTTCTCAAAGATAGCTCAACCGCTAACGACCCTTACACAGAAAGACAAGAAGTACAACTGGGGTCACAAACAAGAAGAAGCCTTCCAGTTACTTAAGAGCAAGCTATGCGATGCACCGATACTATCATGACCCGAAGGCACTGAAGACTTCGTGGTATACTGCGACGCCTCACGACAAGGCTTGGGTTGCGTGCTCATGCAACGCCAAAAAGTCATCGCTTACGTTTCAAGACAACTGAAAGTTCATGAGAGAAATTATACCACTCACGACCTGGAGCTGGGCGCAGTGGTATTCGCCTTGAAGATTTGGCGACATTATTTATATGGTACTCGATGTACAATCTTCATAGATCACAAAAGCTTACAACACATATTTGATCAGAAGGAATTGAATATGCGCCAGCGACGTTGGGTCGAGCTGCTGAACGATTATGACTGTGAGATTAAGTACCATCCTGGAAAGGCAAACGTTGTAGCGGACGCGTTGAGCCGAAAAGAAAGGGTTAAGACCCTAAGGGTTCGAGCATTGGAAATGACGATTCGAACGAACCTCACTGCACGCATTCGTGATGCACAACAAGAAGCTCTTAAAGGAGAGAATCGTAAAGCTGAATACCTACGGGGTATGCTGAAATACATGGTGCCAAACGAAGAGGGAGCCTTATACTTCAAGAAGCGTATTTGGGTTCCACTCTATGGTGACATACGAGAAGTCATCCTTAATGAAGCCCACAAATCGAGATATTCGATCTACCCAGGATCGGACAAAATGTATCAAGACTTGAAAGAGTACTATTGGTGGCCGAGACTCAAAAGCGACGTTGCTGTTTATGTTGGAAAATGCCTAACCTGTGCCAAGGTTAAGGCCGAATATCAGAAACCGTCCGGCCTACTACAACAACCAGAGATTACCGAGTGGAAGTGGGAACAAATCTCGATGGACTTCATAACGAAATTACCCAGGACCCCGAGAGGGCACGATATGATATGGGTAATAGTCGATCGATTAACGAAGCCTGCGCACTTCCTACCGATCCGAGAAAAAGACAGCACTGGAAAACTTGCTGAAATATACTTAAGAGAAATTGTGGCACGTCATGGAGTGCCAATCTCAATAATTTCAGACAGAGATGGACGGTTTGTCTCAAGAATCTGGCAATCATTTCAGGAAGCCTTTGGATCTCAGTTAGATCTAAGCACGGCATTCCATCCACAAACAGACGGCCAGAGCGAACGGACTATACAAACGTTAGAAGATATGCTTCGCGCATGTGTCATGGATCTAGGCGGCAGCTGGGATACTCATCTACCTTTAGTTGAGTTTTCCTACAATAACAGTTATCATACGAGCATAAAAGCCGCGCCGTTCGAAGCTCTGTATGGCCGCAAATGTCGATCGCCCTTATGTTGGGCAGATGCCGGAGATAAACGTATGGTTGGTCCTGAACTTGTACAAGAGACAACCGACAAGATTGCGCAGATCCGAGAGCGCATTAAGGCAGCTCGAGATTGACATAAGAGCTACGCTGATATGAAAAGAAAATCAGTAGAATTCGAGGTGGGAGACAAAGTGTTGTTAAAAGTCTCACCTTGGAAGGGCGTAGTCAGATTTGGAAAGCGTGGAAAGCTGAATCCACAATACATCGGACCATTCAGAATATTGAAAAGAATTGGTACCGTGGCATACAAATTGGAGTTACCGGAAGAACTTAATGGAGTACATGATACGTTTCAAGTATCCAATTGAAGAAGAGTCCAACACAAGAAAGCGTGATCATCCCGATGGATGAAGTGCATATTGATGAAGCCCTCCGATTTACAGAACAACCCGTTGAGGTTACCGACTGGAAAGTCAACAAGACCAGGAGGAGCAGCGTAAAACTTGTCAAAGTACGTTGGAGCTCTAAGCACGGACCCGAGTACACATGGGAACGTGAAGACCAGTTCAAGGAAAAGTATCCCCACCTATTCAAGAAGACTCCTGCGAGAGTTAGTTCAACCTGAATTTCGGGACGAAATTCTTTTAACGGGGGGAGACTGTGACAACTGGCACAAACCGGTAATTTCCGTACACTTTAATTATTGCTTAATGACTGCAATTATGTGCTTAATTGTCAGCAATGACTGAACACATACTAAACAAGTGAATTCATGCACGTTGTATACTACAAAAATATTGCTTTATGCATAAACGAGAGCGTTGCGTTAGAAATAATAGTAAACTCACCGGTAAGACACACTGTGTCAACAGAACTGCAGGAAGCAGGCAGACATAAGAATTGAGGCCTAGGTGTAGGTCCGACGACAAAAGTACATTAAAACCCAAGAGTACACGTAAGGGTTTAATTTCTAGACATTGCGAAAGCAAAAATAAGCACTAAAAAGCACCCGAAACGCACTTTAAGTGCAGAAATTATATAATTCAGCAATATTTCAGCATTTAGACATATAAATATTATGCAGAAATGTCATTTTATTATCCAGAATATTTCCCTAAGTGTTGGGAATTGAAAGAGTACAAGAAAGGTACTTAAAAGACACTAAAAAGTGTAATTTAGCACTTTAACGAACCAGTGTCTAACCGAACAACCGGACAATACCCGGAACACCAAAATAATGCTAGAAGCATTGTTTTTATTTTTCTAAGCTAGTTAGGGTCCCCGAATACCCTAACACCCTTTATATTACACTACACACTAATAACCTACATAAAGTCCTAACTAGACTTAACTAGAACATGTAACTACCAATTGAAATCCAACCATACCCCCCCCCCTTTCCTTCTACGGTTTGGTGATGTGGGGAACACCCCACAATTGTTTGATTATTTTATTCATCTATGTTGTATATCTAGTAGACATAAGGTATGATGGATAATAAGAATATGGTTTATAAGTAAACATGAGAGTTTATAACCTTCATTTTCACTAAGTACCCAACAACAAACTCTCCCTCTTTCTTTCTTCTAAACCTACGGCTCCAACACCCCCTCTCCATACCTTCATTTTCAATCATCTTCTACACATTCCAAGCATATCCTAAGGTGTAAGAAGCATAACAAAGAAGCTAGGAGCTTACGGAAGTTGAAGAACCTCAACCATTTGCTTTTATCCACCTCATTTATACACTTGAACTTCCCTAGCCTTGTGCTAGTAGTAAGTGTTCTCAAACATCATCTTGTTCTTGTTTATAATGGTTAATAGATGATTTAATGGCTAAAAATCATGAAACACTAAAGAACATACATTAAAGTCTTGAAATATAAGTGATATATGTTGGATAAAGAATAGATATGTGTGTAAATCATGTGAATCCTGCATGATTGTTATTATTTGATGTTGTTTGTCATTAAAAGTGAGATGGATCATCATCTACGCATACTAGTTCATGTCCAAGAACATGAACTAGTAGTATGTTAAGTGCTAGAAATAAGAAAGATGATGAAACCATCCACCATGAGCTTGAACTTGAATAAACATAATTTTTCTTGTAAAATAAGACTCTAAACATGTAGATCTTAAGATCTACAAGTGGTATTTTCGAAGAACCAACTGTAAGACGAAACCATGTTTTAAAACCGGATCTTTCATGAACTAGAGGTGTTTTTGTGAACAAACAAGTGTGTGGACACTTGTGTAACAAAAGTTTTAACAAAGAAATAATTTTCGTAAAAACCGACTAGAAGTTGTGAAACTTCATATTCTTTAAAAATAAAGTTTTTAAGAAATTAAACTTATTTTTAAAGATAACAAGACTTACTAAATGTGCTAGCAAGTTACTACACATTTTTGTAAATATTCAAGTTCATGAAATGGAGAAATTAGTGATTATTGATGACAAATATGGTTGATAATTGTTGTTGATGGTTGTTGACGAGTTAAAAGAAAATAAACACATGTTTTGAAAACATGGGAAAACCTCCATTTTTAGGGGAAACTCTGTCAAAATTTTTATAAATTCTGACACTTAGAAAAATATAAGTTTTTGAGAAACTTATTCCCTAAAAATGTATTTAAAAGTATTACCAAGGTTTCCCTAATTTTTGGTGATAAGAAATGGTGATTTTTCAAGAATAAAAATGGATATTAAGTATATATTTTTGAAAGAAAAATATATATTATTTGATCACCAACTTTTGTGCTAAGTGTATATAGTATGTGTTATACGTGCTAGTGTTTTAAGACTTAAAAATACACTAAATACTCATGAGGAGTATAATCATAAAAATACACATACAACATACAAGATACATAATTCGGGAGCAAAGTGCAAAACACAAAAGACTTATATTTATTTTTGAGAAAATAATATAAGTAAGATACGTAGTTAAAAATATAGAATATTTTTAACACAAGAATATATACAAAAGAGAGTGACTGTACTTGTGCGACGCAAGTCTAGTGACTAACGTTAAGAAAACGCGTATAGGTTACGACGTTAATTAAGAAAATCCGGTGGAGTTTACGACGCTAGGAACGCAAAGTTGTGAGTTCATGCTCCCCCTTTTCTTTTAACTGTTTTTAGTTTTTATAACTTCGGGGGTGAAATACATGTACAAATGTACAATATTTATAATTGGTATGATATAAATATAAGAAGCACACTTGGTGAGAACGAGAATCAAGTGTGATGAAATATAAGAATACAAGAAGTACACTTGGTGAGAACGAGAACCAAGTGTGACGAAAAATAAGATAATAAGAAACGCACTTGGTGAGGACGAGAACCAAGTAGGATGCGTTATGAGAAATGATAATAAGAAACGCGCTTGGTGAGGACGAGAACCAAGTAGGATGCGTTATGAGAACTGATAATAAGAAACGCACTTGGTGAGGACGAGAACCAAGTAGGATGCGTTATGAGAAATAGTGTCACGAATAGGGTACAGAAGCACCATTAATCAACGTATACATTCAGACCGCAGAACAAAAGGTTAGATCTAACGGGTGCCTGGCAGCCACACTCTCGGTGAGGGCGAGAATCGAGTAGTGCTTTTGTGTCTCAGAATATACCAATTAAATGCCTTAGGTTTGGTGACTTCCTATGTCGTGTCACATGTTAATGGCTTTGCAACCCATTAACAATCCTGATACTTACAGGGATACTTTATTTACATAAAAGTCATACCATACTAAAAATTGATGAATACTTGAGTACGTGGGGTACTCAAGAAAAGATGAATGAATACTTGAGTACGTGGGGTACTCAAGAAAAGATGAATGAATACTTGAGTACGTGGGGTACTCAGGAAAAGATTGAATTATACTTGAGTACGTGGGGTACTCAAGAAGAAATTGAATTATACATGAGTACGTGGTGTACACATGAAACTGGATTTATATATGAAAACTTGATTTATTCTCAAACTATGTTTTCATACAAAGTATACAAATGTGAAATACAAAACTGCATGAATTCACACCAACATTATGTTGACGTTTTTCCAAAAACTCACATGTATTTCAGGTAACTGGGATGGATGTGCGCGCGGTCTTGTTTATGCTCGTGGATGTCGCTTAAGTTTATCTTTAAATAAAGTTGTAAACTTTTTAAGACAATGTTTTATGCGACTTAGCGATATAAACGCTAAACTTATGTTTTCAAATTATGGTATTTGATGTTTTTACGAGCATATAGCATGTTTACCTTTCGTATGCAATGAGAACCTTTCATGATCACACCTCGTGTTCCGCCGCAGAAAGGGGTGTGACAATTTGATTACGCTTTTTATTGAAAATAAACCAGATCCTTTTTGATGCTGTTCTCAGAAAATCCTTTAACCATTTTTTCTCAAAAGGATTTTTCCGAATAATCAGGATATATTGTTCATTTTTTTTCCGAATAATATATTTGGAACTTTTGCTTGTTTTTGTTAGCAATAGTTTCAGTTCCTGTCAGGATGTGGTACCTTATTTTTGTTGGTGTTATTATCCTCTTAAATAGGTCAAAAGGAAATGGTATATATGTCAGGATCATGTCATACTCAGGTTTGTTCCTAAACTTTTACCAAATGTTGATTGCTAACTGTGCTTAAATTCTGGGGCACTCATGTTTTAATTGAATGTTAAACAAAAATGAGTTGTCTTAGCAAAAAGTTTTCATCATCTGGGGTACTAAATCACTGTCTTTCAAAATTGACATGTGGCAAAACCTTGAATGAAAATTCTCAAAACTGTTGCTGGAATACTTGTCCTTCAGATCTATACCATTTACCCTAACCACTGTTTTGTCCAACGTCTGATCTCTAAGCACTGTCCACTGCTGAAAGTTAACCACTGATCCCTCATTTTCCTAAAAAAAAAAAAAAAAAAAAAAAAAAACACTGATGTTCAAAATAAGTGTCTTATCCACTGATATGCTATCCTCTGATAGTAAAAATCATCCACTGCCCACAAATTTTACCGTTATAACTACTGATGCTTGATACGTCAGTGGTCCTTAAAACAACTGTTCTCCATACTTCATCCATTTCATCAGTGTTTGACACGTGGTCAGTTTTTAGCCCTCAGATCTTAATAACCGCTGCCACATCAGCGATCACTCTTTCCCTAAATAAAACCCTGCCCTAAACCCCCAAACAGGGTTTTACACTGTCGAATTGAATTCCAAAATTCTCTTCTCATAGCAGTTTCCAACCCTTCTTCTCAAAAACTTTAAAATCATTCTTCGTTCTTCTCTGCAAAAATGACAAAATCAAAATCAAAAACAAAATCACCATCACCTTCCAAAGAGGTCGCTCAAACGGCCGAAGAACCCATCGAAATACCATACAAACAATCGCACAACTATTTGGGTTTACTCACAAAACTCAAAGACAACCACACCTTCGACTCCATCATTGATACAATATCTGCATCAAAGTACAAAACTTTGTTGACAGTAAATGCTCCCATCTATCTGCAAACCCAGAGAGAGTTTTGGAAAAAGGCGACGCTTGAAAAACAAGACGATAAAGTCATAGCCATTAACTCCTCGATACAGGGTACAGCGATACAAATCACTCCGCAATCATTATCAGAAATCTTCAAACTCGATGATCAGAAAGGTAAAGCTTCCTTTGACAAAAACGAGTTAAAAGCTGATTTTCTGAAAAGGGGCTATGCAGAATAGTCAAAGGTAGATACCCTACAAAAGGATTATTTCCCATCTGCACCCAGATTTTTATTTCACACACTCTTGATGTGTGCATCAAATAAAACAACATCTTTTAACGAAATACCATTGAAAATTCAATGCCTGGGTTACGCTATTTGAATAATAAAGACTACAACTACTCTCAGGAAATTTTCAATGACATGGTGAAAAACGTTGAAAGTAAAGCATTTTTGCTGTTTCCAAGATTTTTGAGTTATTATTTTGAACAAAAATTTGAAAAGGAAAAGGAAAAATTGCTCAAACAAGGTGTTTATTTGTGACAACTGGCACAAACCGGTAATTTCCGTACACTTTAATTATTGCTTAATGACTGCAATCATGTGCTTAATTGTCAGCAACGTCTGAACACATGATTAAACAAGTGAATTCATGCACGTTGTATACTACAAAATATTGCTTTATGCATAAACGAGAGCGTTGCGTCAGAAATACTAGTAAACTCACCGGTAGGACACACTGTGTCAACAGAACTGCAGAAAGCAGTCAGACAATAAAATTGGAGCCTAGGTGTAGGTCCGACAACAAGAATGCATTAAAACCCAAGAGTACATATAAGGGTTTAATATATATGCAATACGAAAGCAAAAATAAGCACTAAAAAGTACCCGAAACGCACTTTAAGTGCAGAATTTTATATAATTCAGCTATAATCAGCATTATGGCACTGAAATATTATGCAGAAATTACGTTTTATTATCCAGAATACTTCCCCAAGTGTTGGGAATTGAAAGGGTACAAGAAAGATACTTAAAAAAACACTAAAAAGTGTAATTTAGCACTTTAACGAACCGGTATATAACCGAACAACCGGATAATACCCGAAACATCAAAATAATATTAGAAGCATTGTTTTTATCTTTCTTCGCTAGTTATGGTCCCCGAGTATCATAACACCTCTTAAAATATTTTGTAACTAAGCCTTCCAACTAATACTTGATTTCTAACCTTAATGTAACTAGTTTAGTTACTACCTAGTCTACTACCCCCCCCCCCCCAACCTATGATCCGCCAACATGGCCTTACACATTTGATTTTATATCATTTATTTAATAGATCTTGTTCCCCCCTAAGTGGCATGTTATACAAAGGGTAAAAGGTTAGAAAGGTTATAAGTGATACCCATGAGATCATACTTCATTCTTACACACACTAGAAAAACACACAACTTCTCTACTCCCCTTGGGAGCTCTCGGCCGACTTCAACCACACCAACATCACCATCATTCGATCACCTACATACAATTCCAAGCATATACAAGGGTGTAAGAAGGTCACTAACGAAGCTCGGTGCAAGCGGATCTTGAAGGACCTTCTCCATTTTCTTTTAACCACCACATTTATACTCTTGAACTTCCCTAGCCTTGAGCTAGTAGTAAGTGTTCTAAAGCACCTTCTTGATCTTGTCTAGAGTGGTTAATAAGAGATTTGTCGGTTAAAAATCATGAACATACTAAATCACCAACTAAAAGTCTATTAAAGTGATGAATATGATGGTTAATAGATGGATAATTGTGTAAAACTTGTTAAACTTGTTTTGTGATGATTATTTTGTGTTGTTTAATGCTAGTAGTAGTTCGGACCGTCATCTAACCCGGCTAGGTTATGTTCTTAGAACATGAGCTAGTGTATGTTAAAGTATAAAAAGGACTAGATGATGAACACTACTACTATTAAACATGAACTTGTGTAAAAACAATTTATCTTATGAAATGGAGTTCTAAACTAGTAGATCTAAAGATCTACAAGTGGTATTTTCGAAAGACCAACTGTAAGACAAAACCATGTTTTAAAACCGGATCTTTCATGAAGTAGAGGTGTTTTTTATGAACAAACAAGTGTGTGGACACTTGTGTAACAAAAGTTTTAACAAAGAAATAATTTTCGTAAAAACCGACTAGAAGTTGTGAAGCTTCATATTCTTTAAAAATAAAGTTTTTAAGAAATTAAACTTATTTTTAAAGATAACAAGACTTACTAAATGTGCTAGTGAGTTACTACACATTTTTGTAAATATTCAAGTTCATGAAATGGAGAAATTAGTGATTATTGTTGATGAATATTGTTGATAATTGTTGTTGATGGTTGTTGACGATTTAAAAGAAAATAAACACATGTTTTGAAAACATGGGAAACCTCCATTTTTAGGGGAAACTCTGTTAAAATTTTTATAAATTTTGACACTTAGAAAAATATAAGTTTTTGGGAAACTTATTCCCTAAAAATGTATTTAAAGTATTACCAAGGTTTCCCTAATTTTTGGTGATAAGAAATAAGGATTTCTTCAAGAATAAAAATGGATATAAGTATGTATATTTTTGAGAGAAAAATATATATTATTTTATCACCAACTTTTGTGCTAAGTGTATATAGTATGTGTTATACGTGCTAGTGTATTAAGACTTAAAAATACACTAAATACTCATGAGGAGTATAAACATAAAAAAATACACATACAAGATACATAATTCGGGTGCAAAGTGCAAAACATGAGATACTTATATTAATTTTTGAGAAAATAATATAAGTAAGATACTAAGTTAAAAATGTAAAATATTTTTAACACAAGAATATATACACAAAAGAGAGTGACTGTACTTGTGCGACGCAAGTCTAGTGACTAACGTTAAGAAAACGCGTATAGGTTACGACGTTAATTAAGCAAATCCGGTGAAGTTTACGACGCAAGGAACGCAAAGTTGTGAGTTCATGCTCCCCCTTTTCTTTAACTGTTTTCAGTTTTTATAACTTCGGGGGTGAAATACATGTGCAAATGTACAATATTTATAATTGGTATGATATAAATATAAGAAGCACACTTGGTGAGAACGAGAATCAAGTGTGATGAAATATAAGAATACAAGAAGTACACTTGGTGAGAACGAGAACCAAGTGTGACGAAATATATGATAATAAGAAAAGCGCTTGGTGAGGACGAGAACCAAGTAGGATGCGTTATGAGAAATGATAATAAGAAACGCACTTGGTGAGGACGAGAACCAAGTAGGATGCGTTATGAGAATTGATAACAAGAAACGCGCTTGGTGAGGACGAGAACCAAGTAGGATGCGTTATGAGAAATAGTGTCATTAATAGGGTACAGAAGCACCATTAATCAACAATATACCTAGACCGCAGAACAAAAGGTTAGATCTAACGGGTGCCTGGCAGCCACACTCTCGGTGAGGGCGAGAATCGAGTAGTGCTTTTGTGTCTCAGAATATACCAATTAAATGCCTTAGGTTTGGTGACTTCCTATGTCGTGTCACATGTTAATGGCTTTGCAACCCATTAACAATCCTGAAACTTACAGGAATACTTTATTTACAAAAAAGTCATACCATACTAAAAATTGATGAATACTTGAGTACGTGGGGTACTCAAGAAAAGATTGAATTATACTTTAAGTACGTGGGGTACTCAAGAAAAGAATGAATTATACTTGAAGTACGTGGGGTACTCAAGAAAAGATTGAATTATACTTGAAGTACGTGGGGTACTCAAGAAAATGGGAATTATACTTGAGTACGTGGGGTACTCAAGAAGAAATTGAATTATACATGAGTACGTGGCGTACACATGAAACTGAATTAATATATGAAAACTTGATTTATTCACAAACTATGTTTTCATACAAAGTATACAAACGTGAAATACAAAACTGCATGAATTCACACCAACATTATGTTGACGTTTTTCCAAAACTCACATGTATTTCAGGTAACTAGGATGGATGTGCGCGTGGTCTTACTCATGCTCGTGGATGTCGCATGTTTACCTTTCGTATGCAATAAGAACCTTTCATGATCACACCTCGTGCTTCCGCCGCAGAAAGGGGTGTGACAGATTGGTATCAGAGCTGTGATTGTAGTGAACCAGGATTCCTTCTCGAGTCTAGTCTACAATCTCTAGGATCCATTCACGAAAACAATTTTCAAAGAGTTTTCATTGCATAAAACGTCCCGCGACATCCACTGCCTGAAACTGTCTACATGAGTCTAGAAAAGACACTACGAGAGTTAGAGTGCACTTGAGTAGCACTTGTCGTTGACTAGAAATTACTTGCAATTATGTGTGATAATTAGCATGTACTAGAAGTAGAATGTCACAAGTATACGTGACTTTACCTGAAAGCGATGGCCCATCTGAAGGAAGAAATACGAGGATGAAACGAACTGTGCGGACTGCGCAAGGAGTTACGTAATTATGGATGCATACATAATTATGGAACTCGGTGCACAGAAATCACAGCAAGTCTTGTCATGTATAGATTCCCTCAGTGCAAGCCTACTAAGTACTCTGCTAGAGTAATAATTGTTTGATGTCACTTATGTGGTATATATACCTGTGAATATATATGATACTACTATCTAGTATGACGATATCAAACAAATGCCTAAACCTATTGGGTTGCGTTCGTCAGAACATGGCACCCAGAAGAGCTGTGAACGCTCGTGACCAACCTCCTCCTCCCCCACTACCAAGAACTGTTGAAGAGCTGAACGCTCTACTGGAAGAAAGGATCTCCGCTGCTATCGCCCAGTACGAGGCGAACCGTACCCAGGACAGTAGAGGACCAAGCAACGCTAGGCGTAATGGGAATGGAGATTCGTCTGGAGGCAACGCAGCTCAAGGCTGCACTTTCAAGCAGTTTCTCAACTGCAAGCCGATGAACTATGACGGCACAGGAGGTGCAGTAGCATTTGTGCGCTGGACGGAGAAGACTGAAGCTACTATCCGCATGAGCAAGTGTACCGCGGATCAACAAGTCACCTTTGCTACTGGGTTGTTTGTCGATGAAGCTCTGACTTGGTGGAACCTGCAAGCCCAAACTTTGGGTGATGATGCCGCTTATGGCCTAACTTGGGAGGAACTGAAGGAAAGAATGAGAGAGAAGTACTGCTCTCATGCGGAACTCCAAAGGCTGGAAACGGAGTTCTGGCACTTGACTATGGAAGGTGCTGACATCAATGGTTACACTCGAAGGTTCCACGATCTGTCAAGAGTGCTACCCTACATGGTGACTCCGGAATTTAAGCGTGTTGAACGCTACATTTGGGGACTGGCCCCAGAGTTTCGTGGCATGGTAACGTCGGCCAAACCACAAACAATCACTGAGGCTGTAACTCTGGCTGTCAGCCTTACGGAAGATTGTGTTCGTATGAAGAAGCTATCGTTGAACCCCACTGAGAAGACCGAGACGCATGCTGAGTCGTCCGGTGACAAAAAGAGAAAGCATACGAGTTTGAACCAAGCAACTCGCAACAACAAGGGTTTCAGCAAGAAGCGTGATGCTAACCCGTCTCAGGAGGCGAAGACCCTTGCAACCAAAGCATACCAAGGCTCCATGCCTAGATGCCAAAAATGTAAGTATCATCATGATGGAGCTTGTCGCATTCCAAGGTGCGACAAATGTGGTAAATTGGGTCATCAAATAGAAGACTGTTGGGGAAAAGGAAAGAACCGAAATGGAAATGGTGTTGGTAACAAGAATGGTAACGGGAAAGGGCGGAACCAAGGATGCTTCAAGTGTGGAAGCAATGATCATTTTATGAAGGACTGCCCAGAGGGAAACAATGCTCAGGCTAGAGCATTTGTGATTAGAGCAAAGAACGCACGCGAGGACCCTAACGTGGTCACCGGTACGTTTCTCATTAACAATCACTTTGCATCCATATTATTTGACACTGGCGCCGATTATAGCTTCATGTCTGTGGAATTTAAACGCATACTCGGAATAGAATCTAGTAGATTAGAAATTCCTTATTCCATAGAGCTAGCCAATGGTAAACTCATTGAATCGGGCGAAGTTGTTAGAGGCTGCACACTAGAACTTGGTGAACAAAGATTTAGCATCGACCTCCTACCTATTCAATTGGGTAGCTTCGATGTAGTGGTCGGAATGGACTGGTTGTCCAAGAACAAAGTTGAAGTTATTTGTCATGAGAAAATCATTCGCATCCCTTTAGCGAATGGTGAAACTCTCATCGTGCATGGAGAAAAACGAGACGCGCCTCTTCGAATCATCAGCTGTATGAAGGCACAGAAGTGCTTGAGGAAAGGATGTGTCACTTTCCTAGCACACGTTATAGACAAGAAGGCTGTGGAGCCAAAACTTGAAGACATTCCTGTGGTGAAGGAATTTCCTGATGTGTTCCCTGAAGATCTGCCAGGACTACCTCCGCAACGATAAGTCGAATTCCGTATAGACTTGGTTCCAGGAGCTGCTCCTGTAGCCAAGGCACCCTATCGACTTGCGCCATCCGAAATGCAAGAATTATCTACACAACTCCAGGAGTTGTTGGATAAGGGATTTATAAGGCCAAGCTTCTCACCCTGGGGAGCTCCGGTATTATTCGTGAAGAAGAAGGATGGAACACTGCGGATGTGTATCGATTACAGGGAACTGAACAAACTCACGATCAAGAATCGGTATCCGCTACCAAGGATTGATGACTTATTTGATCAATTGCAAGGATCAAGCTACTATTCCAAGATCGACCTTCGGTCTGGATACCACCAGCTGAGAATCCAAGAGGAAAGCGTACCAAAGACTGCATTCAGAACACGCTACGGGCACTACGAATTTCTTGTGATGCCGTTTGGGATGACGAATGCACCAGCGGTCTTCATGGATCTGATGAACCGCGTTTGCAAACCATATCTCGATAAATTCGTGATTGTATTTATAGATGATATCCTGATTTATTCGCGAACGAAAGAAGAGCACGAGCAACATCTCAGAACCATCTTGGAACTACTGAAGAAAGAGAAGCTTTATGCAAAGTTCTCGAAATGCGAATTCTGGATTCGCGAAGTACAATTTCTTGGTCACGTTGTGAATGAGAATGGCATTCATGTAGACCCATCCAAGATCGAAGCAATAAAGAATTGGGAAGCTCCCAAGACCCCAACTGAAGTTCGACAATTTTTGGGCTTAGCGGGCTACTACCGATGTTTCATCGAGAACTTCTCAAAGATAGCTCAACCGCTAACGACCCTTACACAGAAAGACAAGAAATACGACTGGGGTCACAAACAGGAAGAAGCCTTTCAGCTACTTAAGAATAAGCTCTGCGATGCACCGATACTATCATTACCCGAAGGCACTTAAGACTTCGTGGTATACTGCGATGCCTCACGACAAGGCTTAGGTTGCGTGCTCATGCAACGCCAAAAAGTCATCGCTTACGCTTCGAGACAATTGAAGATTCATGAGAGAAACTATACCACGCACGACCTGGAGCTAGGTGCGGTAGTATTCGCCTTAAAGATCTGGCGACACTATTTATATGGTACTCGATGTACAATTTTCACAGATCACAAAAGCTTACAACACATATTTGATCAGAAGGAATTGAATATGCGCCAGCGACGTTGGGTCGAGCTACTGAATGATTACGACTGTGAGATTAAGTACCATCCTGGAAAGGCAAATGTTGTAGCGGACGCGTTGAGCCGAAAAGAAAGGGTTAAGACCCTAAGGGTTCGAGCATTGGAAATGACGATTCGAACGAACCTCACTGCACGCATTCGCGATGCACAACAAGAAGCTCTTAAGGAAGAGAACCGTAAAGCTGAATACCTACGGGGTATGCTGAAATACATGGTGCCAAATGAAGAGGGAGCCTTATACTTCAAGAAGTGTATTTGGGTTCCACTCTATGGTGGCATACGAGAAGTCCTCCTTGATGAAGCCCACAAATCGAGATATTCGATCCATCCTGGATCGGACAAAATGTATCAAGACTTGAAAGAATACTATTGGTGGCCGAGACTCAAAAGCGACGTTGCTGTTTATGTTGGAAAATGCCTAACCTGTGCCAAGGTTAAGGCAGAATATCAGAAACCGTCCGGCCTACTACAACAACCAGAGATTCCCGTGTGGAAGTGGGAACAAATCTCAATGGACTTCATAACGAAATTACCCAGGACCCCGAGAGGGCATGATATGATATGGGTAATAGTTGATCGATTAACGAAGTCTGCGCACTTCCTACCGATCCGAGAAAAAGACAGCACTGGAAAGCTTGCTGAAATATACTTAAGAGAAATTGTGGCACGTCATGGAGTGCCAATCTCAATAATTTCAGACAGAGATGGACGGTTTGTCTCAAGAATCTGGCAATCATTTCAGGAAGCCTTTGGATCTCAGTTAGATCTAAGCACGGCATTCCATCCACAAACAGACGGCCAGAGCGAACGGACTATACAAACGTTAGAAGATATGCTTCGCGCATGTGTCATGGATCTAGGCGGCAGCTGGGATACTCATCTACCTTTAGTTGAGTTTTCCTACAATAACAGTTATCATACGAGCATAAAAGCCGCGCCGTTCGAAGCTCTGTATGGCCGCAAATATCGATCGCCCTTATGTTGGGCAGATGCCGGAGATAAACGTATGGTTGGTCCTGAACTTGTACAAGAGACAACCGACAAGATTGCGCAGATCCGAGAGCGCATTAAGGCAGCTCGAGATTGACATAAGAGCTACGCTGATATGAAAAGAAAATCAGTAGAATTCGAGGTGGGAGACAAAGTGTTGTTAAAAGTCTCACCTTGGAAGGGCGTAGTCAGATTTGGAAAGCGTGGAAAGCTGAATCCACAATACATCGGACCATTCAGAATATTGAAAAGAATTGGTACCGTGGCATACAAATTGGAGTTACCGGAAGAACTTAATGGAGTACATGATACGTTTCAAGTATCCAACTGAAGAAGAGTCCAACACAAGAAAGCGTGATCATCCCGATGGATGAAGTGCATATTGATGAAGCCCTCCGATTTACAGAACAACCCGTTGAGGTTACCGACTGGAAAGTCAACAAGACCAGGAGGAGCAGTGTGAAACTTGTCAAAGTACGTTAGAGCTCTAAGCACGGACCCGAGTACACATGGGAACGTGAAGACCAGTTCAAAGAAAAGTATCCCCACCTATTCAAGAAGACTCCAGCGAGAGTTAGTTCGGCCTAAATTTCGGGACGAAATTCTTTTAACGGGGGGAGACTGTGACAACTGGCACAAACCGGTAATTTCCGTACACTTTAATTATTGCTTAATGACTGCAATCATGTGCTTAATTGTCAGCAACGTCTGAACACATGATTAAACAAGTGAATTCATGCACGTTGTATACTACAAAATATTGCTTTATGCATAAACGAGAGCGTTGCGTCAGAAATACTAGTAAACTCACCGGTAGGACACACTGTGTCAACAGAACTGCAGAAAGCAGTCAGACTAATTGGAGCCTAGTTGTAGGTCCGACAACAAGAATGCATTAAAACCCAAGAGTACATACAAGGGTTTAATATATATGCAATACGAAAGCAAAAATAAGCACTAAAGAGCACCCGAAACGCACTTTAAGTGCAGAATTTTATATAATTCAGCTATAATCAGCATTATGGCACTGAAATATTATGCAGAAATTACGTTTTATTATCCAGAATACTTCCCCAAGTGTTGGGAATTGAAAGGGTACAAGAAAGATACTTAAAAAAACACTAAAAAGTGTAATTTAGCACTTTAACGAACCGGTATATAACCGAACAACCGGATAATACCTGAAACATCAAAATAATATTAGAAGCATTGTTTTTATCTTTCTTCGCTAGTTATGGTCCCCGAGTATCATAACACCTCTTAAAATATTTTGTAACTAAGCCTTCCAACTAATACTTGATTTCTAACCTTAATGTAACTAGTTTAGTTACTACCTAGTCTACTACCCCCCCCCCCCCCCCAACCTATGATCCGCCAACATGGCCTTACACATTTGATTTTATATCATTTATTTAATAGATCTTGTTCCCCCCTAAGTGGCATGTTATACAAAGGGTAAAAGGTTAGAAAGGTTATAAGTGATACCCATGAGATCATACTTCATTCTTACACACACTAGAAAAACACACAACTTCTCTACTCCCCTTGGGAGCTCTCGGCCGACTTCAACCACACCAACATCACCATCATTCGATCACCTACATACAATTCCAAGCATATACAAGGGTGTAAGAAGGTCACTAACGAAGCTCGGTGCAAGCGGATCTTGAAGGACCTTCTCCATTTTCTTTTAACCACCACATTTATACTCTTGAACTTCCCTAGCCTTGAGCTAGTAGTAAGTGTTCTAAAACACCTTCTTGATCTTGTCTAGAGTCGTTAATAAGAGATTTGTCAGTTAAAAATCATGAACATACTAAATCACCAACTAAAAGTCTATTAAAGTGATGAATATGATGGTTAATAGATGGATAATTGTGTAAAACTTGTTAAACTTGTTTTGTGATGATTATTTTGTGTTGTTTAATGCTAGTAGTAGTTCGGACCGTCATCTAACCCGGCTAGGTTATGTTCTTAGAACATGAGCTAGTGTATGTTAAAGTATAAAAAGGACTAGATGATGAACACTACTACTATTAAACATGAACTTGTGTAAAAACAATTTATCTTATGAAATGGAGTTCTAAACTAGTAGATCTAAAGATCTACAAGTGGTATTTTCGAAAGACCAACTGTAAGACAAAACCATGTTTTAAAACCGGATCTTTCATGAAGTAGAGGTGTTTTTTATGAACAAACAAGTGTGTGGACACTTGTGTAACAAAAGTTTTAACAAAGAAATAATTTTCGTAAAAACCGACTAGAAGTTGTGAAGCTTCATATTCTTTAAAAATAAAGTTTTTAAGAAATTAAACTTATTTTTAAAGATAACAAGACTTACTAAATGTGCTAGTGAGTTACTACACATTTTTGTAAATATTCAAGTTCATGAAATGGAGAAATTAGTGATTATTGTTGATGAATATTGTTGATAATTGTTGTTGATGGTTGTTGACGATTTAAAAGAAAATAAACACATGTTTTGAAAACATGGGAAACCTCCATTTTTAGGGGAAACTCTGTCAAAATTTTTATAAATTTTGACACTTAGAAAAATATAAGTTTTTGGGAAACTTATTCCCTAAAAATGTATTTAAAGTATTACCAAGGTTTCCCTAATTTTTGGTGATAAGAAATAAGGATTTCTTCAAGAATAAAAATGGATATAAGTATGTATATTTTTGAGAGAAAAATATATATTATTTTATCACCAACTTTTGTGCTAAGTGTATATAGTATGTGTTATACGTGCTAGTGTATTAAGACTTAAAAATACACTAAATACTCATGAGGAGTATAAACATAAAAAAATACACATACAAGATACATAATTCGGGTGCAAAGTGCAAAACATGAGATACTTATATTAATTTTTGAGAAAATAATATAAGTAAGATACTTAGTTAAAAATGTAAAATATTTTTAACACAAGAATATATACACAAAAGAGAGTGACTGTACTTGTGCGACGCAAGTCTAGTGACTAACGTTAAGAAAACGCGTATAGGTTACGACGTTAATTAAGCAAATCCGGTGAAGTTTACGACGCAAGGAACGCAAAGTTGTGAGTTCATGCTCCCCCTTTTCTTTAACTGTTTTCAGTTTTTATAACTTCGGGGGTGAAATACATGTGCAAATGTACAATATTTATAATTGGTATGATATAAATATAAGAAGCACACTTGGTGAGAACGAGAATCAAGTGTGATGAAATATAAGAATACAAGAAGTACACTTGGTGAGAACGAGAACCAAGTGTGACGAAATATATGATAATAAGAAACGCGCTTGGTGAGGACGAGAACCAAGTAGGATGCGTTATGAGAAATGATAATAAGAAACGCACTTGGTGAGGACGAGAACCAAGTAGGATGCGTTATGAGAATTGATAACAAGAAACGCGCTTGGTGAGGACGAGAACCAAGTAGGTTGCGTTATGAGAAATAGTGTCACGAATAGGGTACAGAAGCACCATTAATCAACAATATACCTAGACCGCAGAAAAAAAGGTTAGATCTAACGGGTGCCTGGCAGCCACACTCTCGGTGAGGGCGAGAATCGAGTAGTGCTTTTGTGTCTCAGAATATACCAATTAAATGCCTTAGGTTTGGTGACTTCCTATGTCGTGTCACATGTTAATGGCTTTGCAACCCATTAACAATCCTGAAACTTACAGGAATACTTTATTTACATAAAAGTCATACCATACTAAAAATTGATGAATACTTGAGTACGTGGGGTACTCAAGAAAAGATTGAATTATACTTGAAGTACGTGGGGTACTCAAGAAAAGAATGAATTATACTTGAAGTACGTGGGGTACTCAAGAAAAGATTGAATTATACTTGAAGTACGTGGGGTACTCAAGAAAATGGGAATTATACTTGAGTACGTGGGGTACTCAAGAAGAAATTGAATTATACATGAGTACGTGGCGTACACATGAAACTGAATTAATATATGAAAACTTGATTTATTCACAAACTATGTTTTCATACAAAGTATACAAACGTGAAATACAAAACTGCATGAATTCACACCAACATTATGTTGACGTTTTTCCAAAACTCACATGTATTTCAGGTAACTAGGATGGATGTGCGCGTGGTCTTACTCATGCTCGTGGATGTCGCATGTTTACCTTTCGTATGCAATGAGAACCTTTCATGATCACACCTCGTGCTTCCGCCGCAGAAAGGGGTGTGACATTATTGTCAAATAAAAAGCTTAACAAAAGAAACATTTTCAAGAATGATGGCACCTATAAAAACAAAAGCAGAGGTGTCTGAGCAGAATTTAGCAGTTACAACTGCTCCTCAGACATCTGCTGCTGAGCCCACTGCTCCAGGTGATCATAGCAGCACAACCACTGCTTTGAAACCCACACCTGACATCACCAAAAAGACCAAAAGAAAAACATCCAGAAAACCCACCAAACCCAAAACAAAGGCAACTCTGGAAGATGAGATCCCAGAGCAACTGCCTGTGACAACACAAAAGTCACCACAAACCACTGCTGCTACTTCCTCACAGCAGTTGGAAGAAAGATCTCAACCCATGCCTAAAACTCCTCCTGCATCCTCACAAAAGGATCAGGTTGTAATCACAGGGACACCAAATTATGAAGCTCTAGATCTACTTGGCTCTATCTTCCGCAGTCCTGATCCCAAGGACATGTCTCTTTCAACTCCCATCCCCTCACCAATAATAATGCCACAATCCATGCTACCTTTGTTGCATGCAGCTGCTATAGCTCAGACACAAACCAGTTCCTCTCTATCACCTGTCACTGAGAGTATACCCCCACAAGTGACTGGGTCTGATGCTACTACTCCTGCTATCCCAGCAACAGTTGAGGAGGTTACACCCCCTGAGTTACAAGTAACTCTTGGTGGTAGTTCAAGTGGAGCAGCAACTACAACTGGTGAATCAACAGGTCTCCAGTTGGCCAGTTGTTTCATAAATCAGACTCCCTTGAAGGCAATTTCTTCCATAGCACCTCTGGAAATCACTAGTGAGGCTATTTTGTCCACTGGTAACATCAAAGATTTATCAAGTGCTGAAGAAAGAAGTCCCCAGTACCAAGAACAAGGGGCATCAATGGGTGATTTTTGGGACACTGTTCCTAAGTCAAACATTGATATAACCACTGCTGGTGGGGATTCAGATGATCCTACTAAAGTAGGTGATGATTCAAAATATCAGGAATTGACGGGCAGAGTTGATAAACTAGAAGAATCAGTTTCTGAAATAAAGGAGATGGTGCAAGAGATTTTAAAAGCTCAGAAAGCACAAGCCACTACTGTTCCTGCTCAAGCACCTGCACAACATGCATTTGCTGCAAATGAGCTTTGGAATATTTTCCAACCCATGCTTGAAAAACAGCAACAGATGGCTGATCAAAAGCAGGCCATTCATGTGCAAATGCTGACCAACATGGTGGAATCAAGGTTTAAAGACACGCAAGCAGATATCAAGGCTATAAAGGCTAGCATTCAAAGTGTCTCTGGAAAAGCTCCTTCTTCCCTATCATTTCTTGATAATCCCCCTTCAGATAATGCCAAAAAGGGGGAGAATATCAAGCTGTTGAGAAAAATGAATAAGATGGGAATAGAACATGGCCTTCATATTGAGCCTGAAAAAGAAAAAGAAAAAGAAAAGCAGGTCTCAAAACCTGTTAGCCAAACAGCTGATACAGCAGTAGTTACAAAAATTGCTGTCAGTAGCCAAACAGCTGCCATGTCATCAACACACACATCTTCAACACACACCACTACAACTACTGCTCCACCACCATCATCTACAATCACACCATCACCACTGCCTCCTGTCATAAAATAGAAGACAACAGATGTTACAACATCTGTTGTAATGACAGCAGCGGTTGAAGCACCAGTTGTTTCAACAGTTGTTTGTCAGACACTCCCTATCATTCAAACCACTGATTCACCCAAAACATCATCTGCCTCTTCTTCATTAAAAGGAGAAGGAATCTCATATCAGATGATGATTCATCACCACCATCAAAAATTACCTCACCATTTCCATCCCCTGCTCAAAAGCAGAAGACAACTGCTGACATATCAGCAGTTGTAATGACAACAGATGTTGAGACACCAGTTGTTTCAACAGCTGTTAGTCAGTCATCCACCACTGCTCTAACCTTTCCTATATCATAACCAAAGCTCTATAATAGAAAAAGAAAGCCAATCACTGCCGATGAAGGGATACATGATCCAAATGCTGCAAAATATCCACTGGAACTTGAAGCTATCAAAAATGAGATGAGACAATTCTACACAAAAGAGGATTCTTCAAAAAGAAGATTCTCCTCACTCATAGGCTACATGGCACCAGCAGATATGGATGAATATCTCAAGATCAAGGCAAGGCAAGCTAAAATAAAAGCTAAGGTTGACAGTGAAAGTGAAGGTCTGAGTAAAGAAGGAATAGCTAAAAGACTGGAGTTCTATTTCACAAAAGTAAAGCAGATAGAAGAGTTTGCACAAGAGCTACTCAAAGAAAAGGCTGATCAAAAGAAAAGGTTAAGAGAACAATATCTAGCCTACATCATGAAAGAGAAATTCTATCCTGCTGAAGAACAACAGTTTAAAGAATGGCCATTAATTGCTTTAAAGCATGAGGCAGAAAGGATTCAAAGAATCAAGAATGATCCTACAAAGAAGAAGAATGCTCCAAACTGGAGCAAATACAAAAAGTTCATTGCTGACCTCACTGCTGAGTATAAGAGAAAGAAAAAAGAGCTGGTGGATGCAAAAATGGGTACTGCGGAAGCCATATCAAAATGGTCAAAACAGCAGACAGATGAAGCCTATGAAAGGCTAAAGAAAAGAAAGATAACTGCTTCAAGCACTACAAAGAAACATGAACTGAGAACGAAGCTTGAACAGCAGAGAGAAAACCTCAAAACACTGTTCCGGTCTACTTTTGTGACAAATAAAAAAGAAGGAGAACAGCTGACCACTGAAGAGGAAAAAGAAAAGGAAGTTGAGTACTTCAAAGATTCCATCATGAAAATGGGTCTAAAAGAAGAAAGCTCAGAAAAACTTCAAAACCTTTTTAAGAAGGTATTGTCAAAGCCTGCATCACCAAACATTTCAGCAGATATCCCAGACACTGAACTTGATCAACAACAGAGACAAGAACAAATTGACAAAGAAGTTGCAGAAGACATAGCTGCAGCAAATCAAGTCATAGAAGAGGCTTTCAAGAAAATGTCTGAAGTTCAGGATACTGCTCTACATCTCTTTTCAAGGCCAATATCTCAAAGTTCATCAGAAAATAAATCTCTCCCGAGAAATCCATTGGGTTCAAAAGTACTAAAGTGGCTCTCTGATCAAAAGACCCATGTATTGACTCTGTTCAGATCCAATGGAGAGGTGAAGTATATAACAAGGAAAGAAGCACTAGGCCTTAGTGTTCAAGATTTGCAGGATCTCCTTGAACTTACACTGTGTCGGGATGAAGATGACACAAGTTCCAAGGAATTTGAAGAAGAATTTAAAAGACAAGCAAGGGAACTTCTGATGAAGAATAAAGATCCAGAATAATGACAGGTTTTGGCATTATCTGTTCCAGGGGGAGATTGTTGGGATTGAACCCTACCAGAGGAACAGATAATGTAAAGCCAAAACCAGGTCACACTAGTGGATTCATAATAAGCAGCAGTTTGCATTAAGCTTTCCCCTTTAAAGTGATTTATAACAACTGATGGTCTTTATCCGCTGTTCAGATACAACTACTGCTGGTCCTTCAACTGCTGATCAAATCCATGAAGTATTCAACAACTGCTGGTCATATCTACTGATGATAAAGCACTGCCAAGTCAAGGACTGATCAACCTTGAATAAAGCACTGACATAAAGGGAGAGCAGCTGTTTAGTGAATTATTTGTTTTAGGTATAGTCAGTGGTTAGGTTAGCAGTGTTTGTGTAAGGACAGTAGATACATGTTGTTAGACTGTTAGACGTCGCTTTCATGGTGACGTCAGCTGAGATACCTCAGTGGTTTGGTTTGCCTATAAATGTAACAGTACCCTGTACTGTTACATTTGATTGACTGAGTGGATTCTTCTCCTCATGCCTAATCCTTTCATCTTGTGTGCAACCAACCTTGGGGTATCAGGCTGAGGGGGAGTTTAGTTTGTAAGCATATCTGTAATCTTTTGCTTTGATTTGTAAATCTTTTGACTCTATGAGAAGCAAATGTTTATCAAACTATTTTCTCCATTGATTGTGTTTACAAAGTTTGTGATCATTTCCGCTGCACTTAATCTCTGTTCATCTCTATTGATTATACAATTTACACAAACGAGCACAATCATGTGAGCCTCCGATCCTAACACCCTCAACACTCTAGTGGCAGCCACTACCCGCCTCTATATGAAGAACCACAAGTAGGTGGACCTTCAGTTCCAGTATCAGAGGTGAATTCGGCACCTATTGCACCACCATCACCGGGTTTTGGCAACCCTATCCCTGCTTATACTGCTCCAGCAGCTTACAACCCATACGGACCGCCGGCGTACACTAATTATAACACCGGTGACATGATACTCCCCCACCGGGCCCACCGGTGACACGTGCCAAATTAGGGGTCGCCCATAATGCAGAAATATCATTTAAAGATCGGTTCTCCGCGTTTACAAGCGGGCCGCGTGAGGGCCTTTAGTTGTCAATACATTGTGGTGAGTTAATCCACTATATAAGGGCCTTTAGTTGCAAACAATTCATCACATCTTCATCTGCATTCTTGGAGCACTTCTGGAACTCAAAACCTTATCTCTAGTGTTCTCTAATCAAGCTTAGGACCTTTGTAAGTTGCCTAACCTTCTCTAATTAATTTTAGCTTAATTATTTAGCTAAAAGTCAAACCGACGTAATTACAGTTTGACTTCGAGATTAGTCAACAATGGCTCAGTCATATCGCGAATTAAAAGTAGTTATAAGTTGGTATTTATGTGGGTAATAAACTCTTAAAAGGGTTTCCCCTGATCACCACTCTAACTAGGTCAAAAGTCGGGTCAAACTTATATTTAAAAAGTCAACAGGAAGCTTAAAATGTCATTTATGCATAATTAACATTGTAGATCATATACAACCTGTTGGATCATTGTTATAACTTGGTAATAAGTGTAAGAACATGTCTAAACATGTTCAACCCGACAATTTCCTGTTTAGACCCGGTTCGGAACCGAAAGTCACATAGTTTGACTTTCACTTTGACTTTCAGTTCTGACCCGATTAGGCATGTTTTAGAAATGCCTCAGAGCTTTAATTGGACTAGGTTACATGTTAGTACAACCCTCTGTGATTATACACCTTGGTTCATTAGTTATCCAATTAATATGCATGTTTCCGTTAATCGCTCATATGTTGACCATTATGCCCTTATTACCTTAAAACGTGATTTATGAAAATGTAAAAGTGTAGAAACTTTAGTTACTGATATATAAAATTGTATGCAAAGTTTGACATCAGTTTGAATTGTAGATTAAGAGTTATGCTCATTATTGCAAACTGAATGCTTTATGTTAATAAAATGGCGTAATTAGCGTATAGACTACTTAAACATACTTTTTGTTATCAAATATTTTACCCACTGATGTAATATATTATTTTGGGAATTTTAAAGATTTTTAATTAATTTTAGGCTGAGCATAACTCATAGTCGTAGGCTTAATCCGGTAATTGACGGTTTTGCCTTTACGGGCCATAAAATGAGTTTTACATATCTAAATGACTCCAAACCTTTTGCTACTGATCACACATGATAAATAAATTATTTTAAGCCTTCTAGAAATATAAAAATATCAGATTTAAGTATCAAACCCGGAAATGGCCTTTAATCGCCTTTTTAAGCGTTTTTAACGCATATTATGTACTAGAAGTATTTTAAACATACAAGGGTTGATACTGTCACACCCCCAAAATCCACACGCGGAGTATCACCGCTTTGAGGCGTGACTGACCAGGATCAAGCCACCAATCATATCAAACATAATGAGTATCAAATGTAATTTAAACCAAACGATATGAAAGGTGTTCAAACAAAACATGTCAAGTATCTAGCGGAAGCATAAATGTAAACCCAACGTAAGTAATCAGTTCAAATGTTTAATGTTTTATCATAAGATCCACCATCCGTGCCCACAACGACCTGCTCCTCCCTGTGCAAGCTCCATATGTACCTAAGGTCCTGCAAGGCATGCAGCAGAGAGTCAACAACTAGTTGAGCGAGTTCACAGTTAATAGTTCAGTAATAGTAATAGTATAGTAAGCCTTGTATTCGTTCGTTTAGTCATGTATCATATTAGTTCATATCACGGCCCTCTAGGCATGTGTGCGATGATTGGGGAAAACTTCCCGAGTATTCTAGACTAGGTATATTTGTATCGCGGCCACCCGGCATGTGTGCGAAGTTTAGTGTATAGTTCGCGGCCTCCTTAGGCATGTGTGCGAAGATTAGTCATAATATCGCGGCCAACCACTGGCGTGTGTGCGAAGATCAGTCATATTATCGCGGCCAACCCCTGGCGTGTGTGCGAAGATCAGTTCTATGAGTATCACTAGTCTAGCCGTATCTTATCAATAACCCTTCCTCACCCGAGGACCGTATAACTAAGTTCCATAACTAGGTAAGTACAAATAAATAATCCAAACCCATTCCCACCCCGGGAATCCCATGCCTTGGCTGTGTGAACTCACCTTGGGTTTGCTCGGTATGCTAAGTAAAGTGCTCACAATTAATCAGTCACGTCCTATAATATGCACGTATACTTAATCAGTTAAGTTCGTATAGATTTACATACCATCTATGTCACTAGGTGCGTTTAAGCAGTTATCACCCATCAGTTAATTAAAGCCATGCAATACATGCTTGACAGGATTAACAGGCAGTTATCATGCTCTACACAGTTAACACATTGAACAAGATTACACACTCCAATGTTACATGTTTAACGGAGTCACTTGACTTAACGAAGTTAACAATTGAATAGAGTTAATACTTGATTTCATTGAATGGTGTTTTCGTCCGCCCAGAGCATATCATCAACATCAATCAGTAGTTACGTAAATCGGAATCCTATTTATCATCATCGATTAAAGCATTACAACTTGAATAACCATTAATCAATCAAAACAGATCGTGCATATACATGGTTTACTAGATCATTATTCAATTACCTAATACAACCATAACTTTATCATATCAGATTAATCATCCACCTTCAACATTTAATCATCACAACATCATGAGGCACAAGTATATTAAATCAAAACTTCCTGGCATTGCACATGCACTAAAGACAAATATGGCCACCAATATTCATGCATACATCATGCAACCTCATGGATTTTAGAGCACAGTGGCCGACAAATAAAGTGATAGCTATCTAACCTTCACATGCAATTCATTATTATCAACACCAATATTCAACCAGATCTATTTTCATAACTACCGAATTTACTACATCACCATGTAATCAAGATCAGCACATAACATGTATCAATCTTAAAATATATATATCCAAAGAACTCGAACCAAGCAAGGGGTAACAGTACACTAACCGAGAGAAACGATGTGAAAAATCACAAGGGTCTTCGAGGGTGAGAAGGGCTGCCGCCGGGTTTAAGGAAGAAGGGAAGATAGATAGGGTTTTCTTATGTTATCACCTCCTAGTTTACGTAGGGTTTGGAACAAAACATATAATAACAAATCAACACTGGGCCCAAAAGCCCAGCTGATCTCGCCAACAAGCTTTTGACGAAAACACTAAGGTGTTTTCATCCAATAGTGTTTTCATGGGTGGGTCATGGGTGGGTGTTTTCGGTCATGGGGGTTGATTTTGAGAGTTCCATATTTGTATTTTAACTCCCCAACACAATATTAATAATATTAATACAACACATTATTATAAACATGGACACTCATAGTGCACAACAATATACAACACACTTAAGACACACCATTTATATCATATAAATCAAACACGGTTTAGCGCGTTACAAATGCGTACAGTTGTGGATCAAACCTTTAAACAATTATCGTGTAATAAATGCGAAAACAGAATCTCAGAAACTCGGGTTGTCACAGATACCTACTGATATTTGAGGCAAATTATAATATTTTAATAGTAAGAAAATGTTGTTAAACTCAGACTTCAGTTCTGAGCTTTTCGGCTTATGTGAAACTACCAAAATACCCCTACGGGGAATAGTTTGGTTATAATTGATAAATTTCACATATGTACTTTATCCTACTGTTATAACTCATTAATTTGAGTATGTTTACTGATTACATCAGACCTGTAACTCAGTTAAACACTTAAACCCTTTTACAACCTTTAAAATGACCAAACTACCCCTACGGGGCCTAGTTTGTGTTTAAACACGTTTCGGGCATAATGAAAGACACCTTACTGATGTCACAACATATTTGAGGCATAATTAACTTAGGAAACCTGTCTATAGCTCTCATGAATACCCGTCACGCTTATTACGCGTACGGTTCGGTTTATGTAACAAGTTTACATAAATTGGCCGAAACGGGTCAAACCTTAACGGTTTTATCTCAAAATCCAGAATGTGAATAATAAACCCATATTAAACAAGTCTCTGAACTTTCCGGGTCTAAATCACATTCTATCCAGTCTTCGCTTAATCGTGCGTACGAACCGTATCTTTGAAACTAGCCGGTCTAAGCTTAAGCTTAATTAAAGACCCGTTAGGATTCTAATAGGTTATTATAAAACCTTCGTTCCAGATTAGGAGGACCAGTAAAAGCTACGTGCATTTTGCTTATTGTGAATTATACATTGCTCAGGTAAATACTTTTAACTTATTTTCCCTATACGGGCTTGGGTTACGGTATATAGCATACCGCTTGATCGAGCATCAAATCTCCACAGTTGAGTGGGTAGTTGAATAATTTGATCGGCTCGTTTAAACAGTCTTGATTACTTAAAGCCTTTGGGGGGTTAATGACCATGTCCCGGATATCCTTGGCATCATCTTACGAGATGGCCACGACCTGAGCACGGGGTGTAGGCGTACACCTGTCAGTGTATAACTCTATGATGTGGTGTGTCAATTGATCTTTAACCCGGACAAGATCCGGGCGACTGAACGCACAAGTAACATGTAATTCGTTCACAAGATTATAATATTAAATAATTCTCCCAAGTTAAATAAAAATGTTTATGCCATGTGCATCCAAACCAATTTTCAATCATTTTCCAAAATGAGTCAGTTGAATGTATTTACCAGTGTAAACTGACGTATTTTCCCAAAAAGATTGAATGCAGGTACTAAGCGTAATTGGCTGGGATTTCTCCTTAGCATCATTATAAGTCTCGCAAGCTTAAGATGCCTAAAGTCTGTTGAACTATTGTTTCCATTTTGTTTACGATCCTTCTGTGGATAAACTTCCAAATATTGTGACATTGATATTACAATATTAAATTCGGATGTATTGTATCTTTTAAATTGCTTCCGCTGTGCATATTAAATATTGTGTTGTTTGACTATTATGTTGCCAACCACGTCACGATACTCCCCCATCGGGCCCACCGGTGACACGTGGAAATCGGGGTGTGACAGGTTAGTGAGTTTAAAGAATTTGTGGGCCTGCTGTGCAAAATATTTATATGAGTAGTAGACCTTGTTGTCAATACATTGTGGTGAGTTAATCCACTATATAAGGGCCTTTAGTTGCAAACAATTCATCACATCTTCATCTGCATTCTTGGAGCACTTCTGGAACTCAAAACCTTATCTCAAGTGTTCTCTAATCAAGCTTAGGACCTTTGTAAGTTGCCTAACCTTCTCTAATTAATTTTAGCTTAATTATTTAGCTAAAAGTCAAACCGACGTAATTACGGTTTGACTTCGAGATTAGTCAACAATGGCTCAGTCATATCTCGAATTAAAAGTAGTTATAAGTTGGTATTTATGTGGGTAATAAACTCTTAAAAGGGTTTCCCCTGATCACCACTCTAACTAGGTCAAAAGTCGGGTCAAACTTATATTTAAAAAGTCAACAGGAAGCTTAAAATGTCATTTATGCATAATTAACATTGTAGATCATATACAACCTGTTGGATCATTGTTATAACTTGGTAATAAGTGTAAGAACATGTCTAAACATGTTCAACCCGACAATTTCCTGTTTAGACCCGGTTCGGAACCGAAAGTCACATAGTTTGACTTTCACTTTGACTTTCAGTTCTGACCCGATTAGGCATGTTTTAGAAATGCCTCAGAGCTTTAATTGGACTAGGTTACATGTTAGTACAACCCTCTGTGATTATACACCTTGGTTCATTAGTTATCCAATTAATATGCATGTTTCCGTTAATCGCTCATATGTTGACCATTATGCCCTTATTACCTTAAAACGTGATTTATGAAAATGTAAAAGTGTAGAAACTTTAGTTACTGATATATAAACTTGTATGCAAAGTTTGACATCAGTTTGAATTGTAGATTAAGAGTTATGCTCATTATCGCAAAATGAATGCTTTATGTTAATAAAATGGCGTAATTAGCGTATAGACTACTTAAACATACTTTTTGATATCAAATATTTTACCCACTGATGTAATATATTATTTTGGGAATTTTAAAGATTTTTAATTAATTTTAGGCTGAGCATAACTCGTAGTCGTAGGCTTAATCCGGTAATTGACGGTTTTGCCCTTACGGGCCATAAAATGAGTTTTACATATCTAAATGACTCCAAACCTTTTGCTACTGATCACACATGATAAATAAATTATTTTAATCCTTATGGAAATATAAAAATATCAGATTTAAGTATCAAACCCGGAAATGGCCTTTAATCGCCTTTTTAAGCGTTTTTAACGCATATTATGTACTAGAAGTATTTTAAACATACAAGGGTTGATACCTACTGATATTTGAGGCAAATTATAATATTTTAACAGTAAGCAAAGGTTGTTAAACTCAGACTTCAGTTCTGAGCTTTTCGGCTTATGTGAAACTACCAAAATACCCCTACGGGGCATAGTTTGGTTATAATTGATAAATTTCACATATGTATTTTATCCTACTGTTATAACTCATTAATTTGAGTATGTTTACTGATTCCATCGGACCTATAACTCAGTTAAACACTTAAACCCTTTTACAACCTTTAAAATGACCAAACTACCCCTACGGGGCCTAGTTTGTGTTTAAACACGTTTCGGGCATAATGAAAGACACCTTACTGATGTCACAACATATTTGAGGCATAATTAACTTAGGAAACCTGTCTATAGCTCTCATGAATACCCGACACGCTTATTACGCGTACGGTTCGGTTTATGTAACAAGTTTACATAAATTGGCCGAAACGGGTCAAATCTTATCGGTTTTATCTCAAAATCCAGAATGTGTATAATATACCCATATTAAACAAGTCTTCAAACTTTTCGGGTCTAAATCACATTCTATCCGGTCTTCGATTAATCGTGCGTACGAACCGTATCTTTAAAACTAACCGGTCTAAGCTTAAGCTTAACTAAAGACCCGTTAGGATTCTAATAGGTTATTATAAACCTTCGTTCCAGATTAGGAGAACCGGTAAAAGATACTTGCACTCGCTGATTTTGATTTATACTTGCTCAGGTAAATACTCTTAACTTATTTTCCCTATACGGGCTTGGGGTACGGTATATAAAAGACCGCTTGGTTGGGCATTTCGACCTTAATCGTTTTGGGGGTTAAGTATTATCGAGATGACCGTTTAAATTGTTTTGTTTGCTTAAAGCCTTTGGGGGGTTAATGACCATGTCCCGGATATCCCTGGCATCATTTTACGAAATGGCCATGACCTTAGCACACAGGTGTAGGCGTACACCTGTCAGTGTCTCATTTACATAATGTGGTGTGTCTATTGATCTTTAACCCGGCTCGATCCGGCTACTGAACGCATAAGAAACATGTAAATCTTTTACGAGTATTATATTCAAATAATTATCCCAAGTTATAAAATATTATTTGTGCCTTGTGCCTTAAATGCATTTTCTTAAACTCTTTTCAAAATGAGTCGGTTGATTGTATTTACCAGTGTAAACTGACGTATTTTTCTTAAAAAGGTTAAGTGCAGGTACTACGCATAATAGGCTGGCTTTTCTCCTAGCATCCACAATAAGTCTCGCAAGCTTGGATGTCATAGACTGTAGAACACTGTTTCCTTTTATTTTGATCTACCTGTGGATTTATATTCGACTATTTGTGATACTTAATATTACAATGTTGTTTGGTTGAATTGAATCTATACTTTGCTTCCGCTGTGCATTTAAATATTGTGTTGTTTGACTATTATGTTACCAACCACGTCACGATACTCCCCTACCGGGCCCACCGGTAATACGTGGAAATTTGGGGTGTGACAGGTTGACCAACCTGTCACACCCCGATTTCCACGTGTCACCGGTGGGCCCGGTGGGGGAGTATCGTGACGTGGTTGGCAACATAATAGTCAAACAACACAATATTTAATATGCACAGCGGAAGCAATTTAAAAGATACAATACATCCGAATTTAATATTGTAATATCAATGTCACAATATTTGGAAGTTTATCCACAGAAGGATCGTAAACAAAATGGAAACAATAGTTCAACAGACTTTAGGCATCTTAAGCTTGCGAGACTTCTAATGATGCTAAGGAGAAATCCCAGCCAATTACGCTTAGTACCTGCATTCAATCTTTTTGGGAAAATACGTCAGTTTACACTGGTAAATACATTCAACTGACTCATTTTGGAAAATGATTGAAAATTGGTTTGGATGCACATGGCATAAACATTTTTATTTAACTTGGGAGAATTATTTAATATTATAATCTTGTGAACGAATTACATGTTACTTGTGCGTTCAGTCACCCGGATCTTGTCCGGGTTAAAGATCAATTGACACACCACATCATAGAGTTATACACTGACAGGTGTACGCCTACACCCCGTGCTCAGGTCGTGGCCATCTCGTAAGATGATGCCAAGGATATCCGGGACATGGTCATTAACCCCCCAAAGGCTTTAAGTAATCAAGACTGTTTAAACGAGCCGATCAAATTATTCAACTACCCACTCAACTGTGGAGATTTGATGCTCGATCAAGCGGTATGCTATATACCGTAACCCAAGCCCGTATAGGGAAAATAAGTTAAAAGTATTTACCTGAGCAATGTATAATTCACAATAAGCAAAATGCACGTAGCTTTTACTGGTCCTCCTAATCTGGAACGAAGGTTTTATAATAACCTATTAGAATCCTAACGGGTCTTTAATTAAGCTTAAGCTTAGACCGGCTAGTTTCAAAGATACAGTTCGTACGCACGATTAAGCGAAGACCGGATAGAATGTGATTTAGACCCGGCAAGTTCAGAGACTTGTTTAATATGGGTTTATTATTCACATTCTGGATTTTGAGATAAAACCGTTAAGGTTTGACCCGTTTCGGCCAATTTATGTAAACTTGTTACATAAACCGAACCGTACGCGTAATAAGCGTGACGGGTATTCATGAGAGCTATAGACAGGTTTCCTAAGTTAATTATGCCTCAAATATGTTGTGACATCAGTAAGGTGTCTTTCATTATGCCCGAAACGTGTTTAAACACAAACTAGGCCCCGTAGGGGTAGTTTGGTCATTTTAAAGGTTGTAAAAGGGTTTAAGTGTTTAACTGAGTTACAGGTCTGATGTAATCAGTAAACATACTCAAATTAATGAGTTATAATAGTAGGATAAAGTACATATGTGAAATTTATCAATTATAACCAAACTATGCCCCGTAGGGGTATTTTGGTAGTTTCACATAAGCCGAAAAGCTCAGAACTGAAGTCTGAGTTTAACAACCTTTGCTTACTGTTAAAATATTATAATTTGCCTCAAATATCAGTAGGTATCAACCCTTGTATGTTTAAAATACTTCTAGTACATAATATGCGTTAAAAACGCTTAAAAAGGCGATTAAAGGCCATTTCCGGGTTTGATACTTAAATATGATATTTTTATATTTCCAGAAGGCTTAAAATAATTTATTTATCATGTGTGATCAGTAGCAAAAGGTTTGGAGTCGTTTAGATATGTAAAACTCATTTTATGGCCCGTAAGGGCAAAACCGTCAATTACCGGATTAAGCCTACGACTATGAGTTATGCTCAGCCTAAAATTAATTAAAAATATTTAAAATTCTCAAAATAATATATTACATCAGTGGGTAAAAGATTTGATATCAAAAAGTATGTTTAAGTAGTCTATACGCTAATTACGCCATTTTATTAACATAAAGCATTCATTTTGCGATAATGAGCATAACTCTTAATCTACAATTCAAACTGATGTCAAACTTTGCATACAAATTTATATATTAGTAACTAAAGTTTCTACACTTTTACATTTTCATAAATCACGTTTTAAGGTAATAAGGGCATAATGGTCAACATATGAGCGATTAACGGAAACATGCATATTAATTGGATAACTAATGAACCAAGGTGTATAATCACAGAGGGTTGTACTAACATGTAACCTAGTCCAATTAAAGCTCTGAGGCATTTCTAAAACATGCCTAATCGGGTCAGAACTGAAAGTCAAAGTGAAAGTCAAACTATGTGACTTTCGGTTCCGAACCGGGTCTAAACAGGAAATTGTCGGGTTGAACATGTTTAGACATGTTCTTACACTTATTAGCAAGTTATAACAATGATCCAACATGTTGTATATGATCTACAATGTTAATTATGCATAAATGACATTTTAAGCTTCCTGTTGACTTTTTAAATATAAGTTTGACCCGGCTTTTGACCTAGTTAGAGTGGTGATCAGGGGAAACCCTTTTAAGAGTTTATTACCCACATAAATACCAACTTATAACTACTTTTAATTCGAGATATGACTGAGCCATTGTTGACTAATCTCGAAGTCAAACCATAAACATTTTACAAAATTACTCTACAAAAGATCAAAATTATTCTAAAAGAGTAATTTTGATAGTTACTAATAATTACAAAAATGACACCGTGCTTTTTTATCTTTTCCTTCAGTTCGTATGTTTAGTACGTTAAGTTTATTTGTATTTGATCTTTATCCTTTATTTGTAACAAAGTGGGCATGATTAATACTACCCCTTCCTGTGGTCATTGTTTCCCTTATGCTTCTTGTCTGAACGTAGTGAGTTGTCATCCTCACGCTTCCTCTTTTCGGTATCAGTGTTTCTCTGCGATTTCAGCCTAACCGCATCCAAGGTAAGAGACAATGATATGTCCGCTACAGACCGAAAAGTGGCTGGTCTAGAGGCCTTCACACTTGCCTTGATCTCCGGGGCCAAACCCCCGATAAAACGAGCTATACGTTTAGGTTCCGGAGTTACTAAATATGGAACCAATCTTGACAAAGTGTTGAAACTGGTAAGGTAGGCCTGACAGTCTAGGTTTCTCATGACCAGTGACAAGAAGTCAGCTTCAATTTTCTCCACCTCATGCTGAGGGCAGTAGTTTTCCTTGATCAGCGCCATGAACTCTTCCCAGGTCATATTGTATAACGGGATTTTCCCCGTAGCTTGGATCAAAGATCTCCACCAAGCTAATGCTTCTCCTTTAAAAGACTGAGACACAAACTTCACAATGTCCCTGTTATCACAACCACTGATATCCACAACCGTATCCATCTCGTCCAACCAAGTCATGCAATCTACTGCTCCTTTTTCCCCAATGAAGTCTCTGGGTTTGCACGAAACGAAGTACTTATAGGAGCAACCCTTATTACGGGGTTCTTGATTCAGTATGACTCTTTGGGATGGAACACTCCTTCGGTTTGACGAGTGGTGAGAATTACTGTTGTGGGTAGTGTGGGTCCTGGAGGGTGTTCTAGAGTGTGGTGCAGATTGGGTTCTTGTATGGGTACCACCAGATTCATGGAGCTGTATATCCATAGCTCGATTAACGGCATTATCTATCATTGCCTGTAATTCTGCACTCGCTACATTTACTCGGGCATTATCATGCACTCTCCCTGGGTGACTGTTGACCTCGTTTGAGTCTGCCATGTAGCTTGAACTGTTACATGTCAACAATAATTTATTGGTGAGTTTATTATAAAATTGTCTTTTATGGCAATTTATTAACCGTGGTAAACATAGACCATATATGGTTAATTTATTACTCACATTTAATTAGGACTTCTATTATAATTTATCCTAATTATTAAAACAATAACAGTTTTATTTGTAGCACAAAAGGCCTAGTCACAAGGACAATTTAAATCATAAGCTATGATGTCAAAGAATCAAGGCTTTTAAGGTTTGAACATAGTTCATTACCTTTTTCGGACAAGGAGTCATAACTACCACTGTCTTTTGGCTCATGTAGAAATGAGCAAGGCCCGTAGGCATTATATTACCACGTATGGTTAGAATATAATCATCCTAATTGATGATTTAAACCCATGATTCAGAGATCATTAAGTTGGGTTAGGAATCTTTGAAAAGACCCTTATATAAAAATGACGTGCGTGATTTTAACGAATCACTTCTGCCAGGAGCGTTAACATGTTTTCAGATGTTAACTGGGATTGGAATCTTTTATACAGGTCTTACCATATTGGCCAAGTCTTATTATGACATGTAGGCTAGGTTTTACCTTTAAGATTCTTATTTAATAATTAAAATAGGCAGATAGATTTTTAAAAAGAATGAATTTATTTCTTTTATTTCTTGTATAATATATAAATGCATAGATGACAGAAATAAATTTTCAAACTTAACATTCCATTAAAATTTAAAAGTAGTACACTTTGCCCTAAACGGGACTTTTCACCAAAAACACATGCCCACGCAGGAGCTATACTGATAAAACAAGTCCTCGCAGGGACTGTTTACAAAATAAATGTCCACGCAGGGACTAATAGAGATAAGTCCTCGTAGGGACTAAGTACAAAGATAGATGTCCACGCAGGGACTACATACACACATACATAAATGTCCACGTAGGGACTTGATTTAAACAAGGAAATACAATAATACATATTGGGATTTAACGGTCCTGTTTCTTCTTTCCCTTCAGCAAATCTGCTAAGCCACTCATGAATCCTTGATTCTTCCTACGCTCTCTTTGGAGATCTCGCTCAACCCTGTCCAGCCTATGACGGAGATCCTCCTGCTCTGGCGAAGAAAACCGTGGTGGCTGATGCTGAAGTGGAGGCTGAACAGGTACTTGATACCCACGAGCTGGTTGTCCCATTCCCCAAGGGGTTCCATACGGTCCCTCAGGGTTTTGGGCATAGTAGTTTGCTGCCACTAGGTATGGGTCGGCCTCGGCATAGTTATAATTAGTGTACGCCGACGGTCCGTATGGGTTGTAAGCTGCTGGAGCAGTATAAGCAGGGATAGGGTTGCCAAAACCCGGTGATGGCGGTGCAATAGGTACCGAATTCACCTCTGATACTGGAACTGAAGGTCCACCTACTTGTGGTTCTTCATATAGAGGCGGGTAGTGGCTGCCACTAGAGTGTTGAGGGGTACTGAAATGAAACTCCCCTTCTCGTGCTGACATCCGTGCGCCAGTCCTCCTACGTCTTGGTGGTTCTGGAGGCTCTATATGAACTGGCGGCGGTGGTGGCGGTGGCGTGACTGCCACAAAACGTGGATCCTCAGAGGGATCTTGCTGCTGCTGCAGGTGAGGCGATGAATGGTGAGATGGTGTAAAGTACCACTCACACCGGTCGAACCATGCCTGGTGACTATCCGGACCCTGGTATGGTGATCCGTGGAAAGATGAACCATCAGAGATCACAAAAGGATGGTTCGGGGTTCCGGTTGAAGCCTCGACGGGATCTGTGTCCTCGTCCATGTCTTGATCACCGGAAAAGTGATCCTCCGGTCCTAGTGGGTTAAAACCCACTTGTTCTGGTAGGTATTCCGCCGGGTTAAACTGACCCCGAAAGACAGGAGTAGGGTCGCCGAAGGAATTGTGCGATAAGGATCGCTGTAAAGGTATATATGAAGGTTGCGGGTTGTTGGGCTCATTCTCGGACTGAGGCCCAAAGGAGTGATGATATGGAGGCGTTGAGCTATGCGACGTAGATTGTCTGGCAGGCTCCTCATAGATCCTCCAAGGTTCTCGCGGTTCGACACTCCTTGTAGAAGACGGAGTTCGCCGTTGCGAAGGCCCTGCCTCGTGGTCGTTAGGGTCGCTGATTGGCCCTTTTCCCCTATCTCCTCGCCTGAATCTTGGTGGCATTGCTAAACCTGTTAATACAAACAAGGTAACAACAAGGAAAAATGAAGGACAAAAATTAAAATTAAAATAAAAAAACATTTTGGATTATTCCTAAGTTCTTTGTCTAGACTCGAAGATTTAGGAATGTGCAATTGTGTAACTGAGATTAAACACAAAAGGCTAGTGTTTAATTCACTCAGCTTGGGCAAAATAGAAGGTATCCTACTGATATCACAACATATTTAAATAGGTTATTTTTCTAGATTAGGAGTTATGCTCAATGACGTAATTAGAAAGTTTTTTATTAATTAAAAGGCGTCATTAGCGTAAAGCCTATCTAAACCCAATTTTTGATACCAAACCTTTTACCCACTGATGTAATATAATATTTTGAGATTTTTAAAGATTTTTAATTATTTTTAAACTGATCAAAAACTAGGGTTATCACCTTGATTCGGTAAATACCGAATATACCCTTTTAGGCCATAAAATGAGTTTTACAAATCCTTTTGACACCAATCCAATTGCTACTGATTTTAAATAATAAATGAAGTGTTTTGAATCTTATGAACTGACCTAGAAACTCAGATTCCTATTTTAAACCGTAAATCGCTTAAAACGACGTTATACGCGTATTAAACGCATAGTAAGGGTTTAAAACCATTTTGTCATATAAGACATATTACCAACTGATATGACCTAATAAAAATAAGTTATTTTACTGATGTATTCGGACCCGAATCTCAGAATTTTAATTAATCTCTTTTATAATCTTTAAAATGACCAAAATACCCCTACGGGGCTTATTTTGAGATTAAACTCGTTTTGGGCGTAATGGAAGGTATCCTACTGATATCACAACATATTTAAGGCATATTAACTTGGGAAACCTGTGTATGATTCATTTGGTTACTCGTTACGCACTTTTCGCGTTCGGATCGGCTTATGTAACTAGTTTGCATATATTAGCCGAAGCGGGTCAAACCATATCGTTTTTATCTCAAAAATCCAGAATGTGTTTAGTTTACCCATATTATACAAGTCTCCAAACTTTCTGGGTCTAAATCACATTCTATTTCGGTCTTCGCTTAATCATGCGTTTTGAACCGTAAACCTTTCCTTAAAACTAACCGGTCTAAGTTACGACTTAAATAAGACCCGTTAGGAATCTAATAGGTTAATAAACCTTCGTTCCAGATTGAGAGCCCCAGTAGAAGTACTTGTGCTTGCTGATTAGAATATACGGCTGAGTATAAATTGCATTTGCTAGCTCAGGTAAATACTTTTAACTTATTTTCCCTTATACGGGCTTGGGATGCGGTATTATAAAAATGCCGCTTGGTCGGGTGTAGAAACCTTTTAATCGGAGATGATTAAATTGCATAATCCCGTTTTAATCTGTATTGATTGATAACAAATAACATTAGGGGTTAATAACCGTGTCCTGGATATCCTTGGCTCATTTAAAAAGTGAATGGCCATAACTTAAGCACAAGGTGTAGGCATAACACCTCCTGTTGCGTATGTAAAAGATATACTCACTCGTAAGGATGTCTTCTTGTGAGTTATATTTATGGTGTGTCGATTAATCTTGACCGGCTTGTATTGTATAATCACCGGCCCTAAATGTTGGACAACCATGTAAATCGGATACAAGATTTTTATTAATAAAATTGTCCCAGGTTATAAAAGAATGTTTGTGCCTTGTGCATTCAAACCAATTTTCTTAAAAATTTTTAAAATGAGTCAGTTAATTGTATTTACCAGTGTAAACTGACGTATTTTCCAAAAGGTTAAGTGACAGGTACTGAACGAAATTGGCTGGGAGCTCAGGGCGTTAATATGGAATCTTGCAAGTTCTAGGCGTCTAAAGTCTGTTGAACAGTTTTTCCTTTTATTCGATCCGCCTGTGGATCCTTTACTTTCCGTTGTAATACTTTGATATTACTTTATATTCGGATGGTAATATATTTATCTTTTGCTTCCGCTGTGCATTTATATATTGTGTTGTTTGACTATGATGTTGCCAACCACGTCACGTTACTCCCCTACCGGGCCCACCGGTAAAGTGTGGAAATATCGGGGTGTGACAGGTTGGTATCAACCTGTCACACCCCAAATTTCCACGTATTACCGGTGGGCCCGGTAGGGGAGTATCGTGATGTGGTTGGTAACATAATAGTCAAACAACATAATATTTAAATGCACAGCGGAATCAAAGTATAGATTCAATTCAACCAAACAACATTGTAATATTAAGTATCACAAATAGTCGAATATAAATCCACAGGTAGATCAAAATAAAAGGAAACAGTGTTCAACAGTCTATGACATCCAAGCTTGCGAGACTTATTGTGGATGCTAGGAGAAAAGCCAGCCTATTACGCGTAGTACCTGCACCTAACCTTTTTAAGAAAAATACGTCAGTTTACACTGGTAAATACAATCAACCGACTCATTTTGAAAAGAGTTTAAGAAAATGCATTTAAGGCACAAGGCATAAATAATATTTTATAACTTGGGATAATTATTTGAATATAATACTCGTAAAAGATTTACATGTTTCTTATGCGTTCAGTAGCCGGATCGAGCCGGGGTAAAGATCAATAGACACACCACATTATGTAAATGAGACACTGACAGGTGTACGCCTACACCTGTGTGCTAAGGTCGTGGCCATTTCGTAAAATGATGCCAGGGATATCCGGGACATGGTCATTAACCCCCCAAAGGCTTTAAGCAAACAAAACAATTTAAACGGTCATCTCGATAATACTTAACCCCCAAAACGATTAAGGTCGAAATGCCCGACCAAGCGGTATTTTATATACCGTACCCCAAGCCCGTATAGGGAAAATAAGTTAAGAGTATTTACCTGAGCAAGTATAAATCAAAATCAGCGAGTGCAAGTATCTTTTACCGGTTCTCCTAATCTGGAACGAAGGTTTATAATAACCTATTAGAATCCTAACGGGTCTTTAGTTAAGCTTAAGCTTAGACCGGTTAGTTTTAAAGATACGGTTGGTACGCACGATTAATAGAAGACCGGATAGAATGTGATTTAGACCCGACAAGTTTACGCGGCCCGCGTCAGTGTCTCTGATCAGATCAGAAACAAGTTTGCATTATTACAGCTTTGGGCCCTGTTGGTGTTTAAGCGTATTTCCGGCACTTCTAAGGCCCGTCAAGCCAACTTTAAGGCCCTAAAATGATGCCTAAACATTGTGGACATGAAACATGCTCAAAAATATGCCGGATGTTGGTTCGTTTGGTCGTACGAACGCGATGTTCGCTTAATTACGACGGAATGCGCACAAGCGCGAAAAACGATCCAAAAGACGCGACGAATGGATTTTTCTTATGCCAAACACTAAAATAAAATGTTTTAGTGCTTACATAAATTTTTGGATGTCCGGATGTATTCAGAACGTGAGTTATGCGCGAAAATGCAAACTTGTGCACTTTTTGACACTTTTAGTCCCTGAATGACCCAAAAGTTTATTTTAGCACACCGAACCCCTCAAAGCCTGTTTCTAAGCTATGTAAAGGATATTTAAGGTGTGTTTAACTTATGGTCATGTTCCGGAATGTTCGTTACTGTTCAAATTGGCATACTTTTGCAGTTTGTCAAGTTTAGTCCCTGTAAGCGAATTAACTTGTTTTTGCCATACCAAAGCCTTCAAAACTTATTTCTAAGTTATGTAAAGGTTATTTAAGGTATGTTAAGTATATGTTGATGTTCCGGAGCATTTTTCGCGTTAAACTAAGTACGTTTACGCACCAGTTTGCGTATAACTCTCCAGAAAGCGATATAGAGTTCGAAATTGAATAAAAGTCAAAACATGAAAAATGTAAGACACAACCAAACAAACATTGGGATCAAATAACATTGTTTTATTGATAATAGAACTGTTCACAATGATTACAAGCACAGATGTTACAATTTTCATTAACAAGCTTTGGGCAATTGTTTATGAAATGGCCCATCTCGCCACAGTTGTAGCAAGAACCTGGTGGAAAACGAGCTTGAGCAGGGTTGGCTTGAGGTTGGTTTTGAACACCTTGGTTCAGGGTAGTTCGACAAGCATTTGCCAGGTGACCAAGTCGCCCACATGATGTGCACTGACGACACTGTAGGTGAGCTTGGTGGTGAGCATTACACCTGTTGCATAGTGGTGCAGTACCAGCATAGGTTTTCCTAGCACGAGGTTGTGCTGGTTGGTTGGGGGCAACTTGATTGTTTTGAGCAACTACAGCGAAGTTCGGTGAAGCCTTACGCTTCTTTGAGTTTTTGGAGGATTCAGTCTTCTTATCCTTTGATTTTTCTTGTGTAGTCTTGTCCGATGGTTTCTTATCGCCTTTCCAGAAAAGTTTACCCTTCCTGACCTGTGATTCAGTCAGGGTAGTGGATAACTCAATGGCCTATCTAACTGTGGTAGGGTTGCTACCAGAAACAATGTCCTGAACTGGGTTAGGGAGGCTATCAATGTACTTTTCAATTGCCTTATCCAAAGGCGTAACCATGGTTGGACATAACAGACTTAGTTCCTTATAACGATCAGTGTAGGCTCGATGCTCACCACTGTCTTGTTTAAGATCATCAAATTCCCTTTCCAGTGCCCTGAGTTCATAACAAGGACATAATTCCTTCATCATTAGAGCTCGAAGCTCTTCCCAGGTTTGAGCCATTGCCACATCGGCACCCCTGTCTCTCATCACACCATTCCACCATGTTAGTACCCTTTTCTCAAAGACACTAGATGCAAACTCAACCTTTCGCTCATTTGGGCATTGAACGTGTCGAAATGTGCTTTCTAAATTCTCGAACCATTGTAGGAGCCCAGTAGCTCCTTCAGACCTAGAAAATTTAAGCGGTTTAGCCGAATTAAATGTCTTGTAGTTGCACTGAGCATTGTTATTGTTATTATTGTTGTTCGCTTGATTTATCTGAGTAACTAAAACTATGATCGTCTAATCGAATACTACAACGATGTCACACCCCGACCACGTATAACATACAAAATGTGGCAGAAAACGTCGGGGAGTGTTGTAACAGAATTATTGTTTCACAACCATGGCATACAAAGTTATATTTTATTTATTAAACAAGAGTGTTATATTGTCTTAAACAGGAAACAAAGTGTTCATAACATAATTAAACTAGTTTGTCTTCATTTTTAGTCTCTAAGGCACAGGTCCGCCCTAGTGTCATGATCATCATCCTATGGAAAAGCTCCTGAAAACACATGTGAAAATAGATACGTCAGCATAAAAATGCCTGTGAGATACATAGGTTTTGTAAAAATATGATTCATGACTTGTGTTTAAGAAAATGTTTAGTCATGAACCTTGTAATTTGCTTTGTCTTATAAATTATTTGAAAAATGATAAGATCAGATGAAATGTATGAATAAATGTAAGGTTAAATGAATAACCATGTAAAAATGAGTTTGTGTAAGATAAGTTGCTTGTAAGCAATGTCTTGTAAAAAGTATGTTATTTGTATAAAATGTCATGTGTCATAAATTGAAATGATTTAAATAACGCTACGATATGTAACACCATACAAACACTTATATATAGGAAGTACCAGCGGCGTATCCACCATGCTTGTATCATGTTACACACGCCTCGTTACTTAAATCACTTACTCAAACCAAACCACCAATGTAAATTGTTTATGTATAATCAAATGTCAAAATGTTATTGTGTAAACCATATCAAATATCCGTGATTATTGTTAATCATGAATTGTGTATATCAATGTCAAAATGTTTATGTCTAATGTAAATCATGTGATGTGTATCCAAAAATGTCATGTATGGTATGTGAAATATATCAACTAACCATATGTAAAATGCACAAAAACAAGGTATTGAAGTAAAACATGGTTTAAATCAAAGTTATGTTTTGTGGAACAAATGCATGCTATACTGATATAAACAACTATGTGGTATTGTGAAAATGCATACATCCAAGCCTTGAGACTGTGGTGATAAACCCTTAAACAAATTAAAGGTTTATCTAAGTTATGTATATCGAATTCGGTCATTCCTTCCAATCCAAACAAACCTAGGATTTCAGGAACGGGAGTTGTCAATTCCTATGGTACCACTACCTACTAACGAACGGCGTAGCTAATGTTAATGAATGTATTGTTCCATTGAAACAAACCAAATGTCATACCAAAATGTAAGCATGTGATGAAAACAACTGTACTAAGTATGTAACAAATGGACATACATAGCATGTGACGTGAAACAAATGTACTAAGTATGCACACAATGGGCATACATAGCATGAAATGTAATGTGAAACAACTTACTAAGTACGCACACAATGGGCATACATAGCATAAAATGTAATGTAAAGCAAAGTACTAAGTACACACACAATGGGCATACATAGCATGAAATGTAATGTAAAGCAATGTACTAAGTACGCATACAATGGGCATACATAGCATGAAATTTAATGTAAAACAATGTACTATAATGTACTAACGAACATAGCAGGTATATGATGTGAAAACATGGAAAGCATGAAAGTAACAAGTAGGCACATGTGTTCCACCCCAAAACAGTTTGGAAAACAGTAAAAGAGGGGTCTATGTACTCACATAAACACCTTGAAAACATTTAAAAGAGGGGGTTCTATGTACTCACTTGAGATTGCTCAGAAGTCCTAAGATAACCACCAAGCAATGCTAGAGATCACGGAATCAAACGGCACCTAATATAGGTAACTATGTTAATATACTGGACCTAAATCGGAAGATCGGATAGAATGCGGGTTCGTAAACCAAACGAGTATGGAGACTCGTGTAATATGGTTTAACAAAGCCTACATACTAAATGAAACCTAACATAAGTGCTTACGACCCATTACGACCCGTTTAGGTAGCTTATGCTACTTTAACGCGTCGCTCGCGTGAAACGCGTTCGGACCGCCTAACTAGTCCTATGACAAGTAAAATATGCCTTAACATATCTAATATTGTTACCAAAACAGTTTAGATACCAAAATTTATGTTACATATGCTTAAAATGAATTTTGGCGTCAAAAGGGCATTTTGGTAATTTACCTAAGGCATATAAACTACCTATCATACAACTACTTAAACGAAGCGACCATAAGGTATAACCTCAGAAGGTTATTCCATATATACTATGGTCACCTAATGTGTTTGGTCGGATCCTAATGATCGACCAAATGGGTCGGGTTCGAAGGTATAAGCGATTTATCAGATCGCTTACCCTTACGACCCTAGACAACGTGGTAATCAGTAGGCATAGTCACAAGGGACTATAACCATCGTGATTACAATCACGTTGCGAAGTTCAAACGAACTTCGCATTGACCATAAACTGGTCAATGCAGAAAGTCAAACAAAGTTTGACTTTCGGACTCGAAAAGAAATAAAAGAACGAAGGAACACTTACAAAGGGTCCCCGAATGCTAATCTAGATCAAAATAGCTCAGGTATGAAACAAAGGTTTCAACTTAGAGCACATTAGATCAGATTCTTGTGAGGAAAAGTGAAGGGTGGAGGTGGGTATTTATAGTTTTCGGTTCACCGTTAGGATCATTTCTTGGAAAAGGGGGCACGATCTAAGTCGTACACTTGTTGGAAAGTTGTGGTAACTCATTTGCCATCCACCATAAGAGTTTAACACTTGGCACTTGGCCTTTGGAGAGTGTTAAGGGCTGTTAACAGCTGAAAAAAAACGTTTTGCTGCATCTGGCCCCTGTTTACGGACCTAGTTTGGCAGATTTACAGTTTCAGTCCCTGCAACCTCAAAACTTGGTTTTCGATGCGTTTTTTGACACGTTTAAGCACCGTTAACCCCATTTCAAAGCTATAAAATGAAGTTAAAGTATAGGGAACTTAAAATGTGCTCAAAAATATCTCAGATGTCGGTTCGTTTGGCCGTACGATCGCGATGTTCGCTTAATTACGACGGAATGCGCATAAGCGCGAAAAACGATCCAAATGACGCGACGAATGGATTTTTCTCAAGCCTAAACACTAAAATAAAATATTTTAGTGCTTACATAAATTTTTGGATGTCCGGATGTATTCAGAACGTAAGTTATGCACGAAAGTGTAAGCTTGTGCACTTTTTGACGCTTTTAGTCCCTGAATGTCCCAAAAGTTTATTTTAGCACACCGAACACCTCAAAGCCTATTTCTAAGCTATGTAGAGGATATTTATGGTATGTTTAACTTATGGTCATGTTCCGGAATGTTCGTTACTATTCAAATTGGCATACTTTCGCAGTTTGTCAAGTTTAGTCCCTGTAAGCTAATTAACTTGTTTTTGCCACACCAAAGCCTTCAAAACTTATTTCTAAGTTATGTAAGGGTTATTTAAGGTGTGTTAAGTATATGTTGATGTTCCAGAGTATTTTTCGCATTAAACTGATTACGTTTACGCATCAGTTTGCGTATAACTCTCCAGAAAGCGATGTAGAGTTTGAAATTGAATAAAAGTCAAAACATGAAAAATGTAAAACACAACCAATCAAACATTGGGATCAAATAACATTGTTTTATTGATAATTGTACTGTTCACAGTGATTACAAGCACATATGTTACAAACGACGAACGACTTCACTAGTCTCTATCAATTTACCATTTGCTAGTTCTATCGAGTACTTTTTACTTATCTTACTTGTTGGAGAACACAGAAATGGTTCAAAGTTTTTCGAAACAAAACTCAAGTCAGCCTTAGTATCAAAGAGTACGAACGCAGAATGGTTATTGATCAAGAACGTACCGGTAACAACAACAGGATCGTCACGTGCCTTTCCAGCATTTAGCACGAACGCTCTGCCGCTGGCATTCTGACCCTTTGCTTTAGGACAATCTCTCTTGAAATATCCTTGTTCACCGCACTGGAAGCATCCCTCTCGCTTCACTCCCTCTAAAGTTCTCTTAGCATAGCACTCGCGGGTAACTTGCCTAGTTCGACCACACCTGGCGCACTTTCTCTGCTCATCGTCGTGAGTCTTCATCTCAGAACTACCCCTGCCGTCCCTAGCATTATCCCTTCTAGAACCACTAGAGTTTGCTAAGTAAGCCTTCCCTGAGCTGCGTTTCCTGTCACGCTTCTCATCGGTCTCCTTCCTTGAGCTCTCAAACTTGCGCTTCCGCGAATCTCCAGATCTAGGCTCAGATCGCTCCAACCGCTCAGATTTCCCATCTGCATTGGCCTTGCCCGACGACTTCCTGGTTTCCTCCTTCTTGTTAAGGCTACCTTTGCAAGCAGCGTCATCCGCTAACGATTTCGCTAATGTAGTAGCTTCTAGATAGGTAGTGGGTTTCGCTGATGTCACACCCTGACGTTTGCGGAAGCGTGGTTAATTGGTGTGACTTCTTAATACCATAGCAACAATCATAACAATGCTATATGATAAAAAATATGAGATGTTCATCCATTAAAAGATTTTAGAAAATACCACAACAACATTGTCTAAAAACATCAACCCCAAAATAAGTTACAAACCAAGACTTGTTTAAAACGAGTTCATAAGACTCAACAAAAGACTTTCAATAATACGAGGTTTAGAGACATGTAACCCGTCCAGGAAGAGGTTACACCTCCCAACCCTACAACCCTGGATGACATCTTTATTTAGTACGCAGCTTGACTAACACGCATCACTTGCCAGATCCGATTAATTCCCTGAAATACATGTAGTTTGAAAAATCAACAAAAGTTGAGCGAGTTCATGTGTATGTGAGTATGTATAAACCTTTGTAAACCTTGTATGTGTGTATGTCCCGGTATGATTGCAAACAAGGAAAAGATCACCAATGGTTTGCAAGGCCACTGATATGTGTGACGGTGTAGGAAGACTCAAACCTAGCAAAATTGTACCAGGCTCCCGGCTGGAAGACATAGTTCACCTCTATGGGCCGCCCCGGCCTCATGGGTGTGGGCTCGCTACACCCAAATAGATCTATCACTCATGCCCCTCGGTCCTGATATGAGGATTAACGGACCCAAGTATCCGCCTACCCTATCACATGATCTATGGTTCTTTCCTAGGCTAATCATACCAATAGTATTGTAAGTATCCCTTTGTAACATGTATTTCACCCCCGAAGTAAGTAAACAAAACTGTTTAAGGAAAAGGGGGACATGAACTCACTGTAGTGCATCTCCTGTGCTCGTACTCAAACCTTGTCAGCTACACGATAACCTACACCGTACTAATGTGTATTAGATGAACGGGTCGTGCCTTGCTTTTGTATTTACGGGTTTGAGTTACGATACTTTGATATTATTCCAAGTTATAACTTCTTGTTAAAATAATAATAATTATTTTAACTTAAATTTTATATATAACGTTGGAATAATTGTTCATTCAATATTTGTATTAATACTTCCAAAGTATTTAACTTCGTATTTTCCTTCCCAAGCATGGGGGTATTTATACATGTATGTTCGTATTGAAATAATATATTTTTAAGTCCCACTTAGAAAATATATAACTTGTCTGTCAAAAATAATGTATTCCAAAATATATATTTTCCCAAAAATAATATATTTTCGCTTCTCGTATCCAAAACAATATTTACCAAAAATATATACGTAAAAGTATTTTCCGAAATTTTTCATAAGTTACACTTTAGCGTTTGGTTCCACAATACAAGTGTGTAACTTAATTATTTATTCTTGTAATTTTTAGTATTATTTCGGAGTTGTAAATGTCATGGTAATTTGTTAAGTTATATTAATTTACCCTAAAATAATATAACTATTCCACAAAATAAGAAATATCCACACAAGTGCTTTAATACAAAATATATCTTCTAAATATATATTTACCCAATTTTACTTACGAAAACCATCCTCCAATACTTTGTATTTTGTTACAATAATCTATGGCAAAGTTTATTGTGGAAGATCATAGTTAAAAAATACACTTGTAACACTTGTTAGAAAATATTTTCTAAGTGTTTGGATTTTTAGAAAATTTCGCCATAGTTTCCTTTGTATTTGGAGGTGTCCATGCTATTTAGCATATTATTTTCTTTTTCAAAAATCATTCAATCAATCAACAACAATTCACTAAACCATAATATGTTCACCAAGTGCAAAAATTATATGATTTTCATAACATCATGAACTTGATCCTTTACTAAAACACGTAGTAACTTGGTAAGGTGTTTAGTAACCTTAGTTACTCTTTAAAGTGTATTCATCCCCTTAAAATCTCATTTTTAAAGAATCTCGGTGTTAACAACTTGTGAACAAATTTTACAAAAATATTTATTTACAACATTTTCTTGTTTACTAGCCATCCTATACTTATTTTATTTCCAAAAATAATGTAAGTGCAAGACAAGTTAGGATCTTTCAAAAACCTTCTCTTGAACTTGGTTTGTTTAGAAAAGTCTTTTGTAAATCTCGGATTTACATGATCATCAACCTACTTGTTTACTAATATTTCAAGAAATCATCTTTATTATCAAGTTCATATTTCTTATTAGAAGATGATTATTTTATGTAAACACATAATCATCTCCTAATCTTGTTAAATCATGTTTCCAATCATCATTTAACAAGTTCCATATGGTGATCAATCATCATATTACTAGTAATCAACATGCAATCATCATCCATTTATTAAACAACATCATTCTAACAATATTTCATCATATTTCATCTTTATGTAAAGCCTTATGTTCATGATTTATGTTTGTGTTCTTGTAGTGTTCATATGATTTCATCATAATATAATCTTTAACCACTAAAACATGAAGTAAACAAGAGCTTAAGGAAGTCTTACTACTAGCTTAAAGCTAGGGAAGAACTCAAGAACAAAAGATGATGAAGATGGTGTGTAAAAGCAAGTGATGAAAGCTCCTTGATGATCCACAAGCTACAAGCTCCTGTAATCACCTTCTAGTGCTTGAAACAAGCATGAAAATGGAGTAATGGTGGTGACAAGGTGGTGGTGGTGGCGGTTGTAGAGTGAGCCGAGAGGGAGAGAGAGGGTAAGTGAGAGAGTGAGATGAACTTGTAAGATATGAAATGATGAACATCTCTAAGGCACCATACTTATAACTCTTACACTCAATATTATGGAAAGCAAATCAAGCAACATATCAAATAAAATATAAGGAAAATCTAGTGAGTGGGGTGTGGGTCCCCTTGTGGACCGTAAATGGAGGGGGGTTAATTGTAAGTTTTTGATGATAAGTGGGTAAATAATTGGAGGTTAAGTGTAATATCTAGTGTATGATGTGTATGACATACTTTATAGGGTGTTGGGGTATTCGGAGACCATAACTAGTCCAACAATAATAAAACAATGTTTCTGACAAAAATTTGGTGTCCCGGGTAATGTCCGGTTGTTCGGTTAGATACCGTTCCGTTAAAGTGCTAAGTTATACCGTATAGTGTCTTTTATGTAACTTTTTTGTAACACAATTAATTCCCAACACTTAGGAAAGCATTCAGGACCGTTTAGTCAATTTTCTGTATTTTACAAGCATGTTAAAATGCTGAATTTTGCTGAAAAGTGCAGAATTCTGCACTTAAAGTGAGTTTTAGGCACTTCCCGGCACTTTATCTATCACCTAGTGATACAGTTTTATGGTCCTCACTTCCCTACACACCATACTAGTGTAGTACCTTGTCTCTGGCTCATACTGGGCCTCAAAACACTGTCTGTCTATGTACTGGCACTGTCAGTATATTTCTGAGTTATCCGCTCACTGTGCTTTATGCATCAAGTATGTCACTAAAGTTTGTCTATGATAAATGGTGTGACAGTATGAAATGTGATGCACGTGTATGTATGATGCAGAAATCATAAAGCAGTTTAAGTCAACAGTTGGAATCAAGCACAATCATTAAGCACAAATTTAATATTAATTAATTGTACGGATACCTGTAATTATGAGGGTTGTCACATTCTCCCCCCGTTAAGAAAATTTCGTCCCGAAATTTAAGTTCCGCTTCTAGTTGCAGGGGTCTTGGGGAACAAATGTGGGTATTTTTCCTTCATGCGATCCTCACGTTCCCAAGTGAACTCTGGACCGTGTCGCGCATTCCAACGAACCTTGACGAGTTTGACACTACTCCTGCGTGTCTTGTTAATCTTCCAATCCGTAACCTCAACTGGTTCTTCAATAAAGTGGAGTGTGTCGTCCACATGAACTTCGTCGGCAGGAATGACAACTGTCTCTTGAGTTGGACTCTTTTTCAAATTGGATACATGAAATGTATCGTGAACGCCGTTTAGTTCGGCAGGTAAATCCAATTTGTATGCTACGAGACCAATCCGTTCCAGGATTCTAAATGGACCAATGTATCTGGGGTTCAACTTCCCATGCTTCCCAAAGCGTGCCACACCCTTCTAGGGTGAAACCTTCAACAATACCATATCTCCCACCTCAAATTCCAGAGGTTTTCTTCTCCGGTCCGCATAACACTTTTGTCGATCACGAGCCGCTTTGATGCGTTCTCAGATCTGCATAATCTTGTCCGTTATTTCCTGAACCAATTCCGGACCCACAAGCTGCCTATCACCCGCGTCTGCCCAGCATAGCGGTGATCGACACTTACGCCCATAGAGAGCTTCGAACGGTGCGGCCTGAATGCTTGCATGATAACTGTTATTGTATGAAAATTTGACCATTGGTAGGTGAGTGTCCCAACTTCCACCTAAATCCATTACGCAAGCTCGCAACATGTCTTCTGATGTTTGAATTGTTCGTTCGCTCTGTCCGTCTGTTTGTGGATAAAAGGCAGTACTCAGATTTAACTGAGAACCAAAAGCTTCTTGAAAGGATTGCCAAATCCTTGACACGAATCTTCCATCTCTATCAGAGATAATTGAGAGGGGCACTCCATGTCGTGCAACAATCTCTCTCAGATACAGTTCAGCAAGCTTACTCGTGTTGTCTTTCTCGTTGATTGCCAAAAAGTGTGCAGATTTCGTTAAACGGTCTATAATCACCCAAATTGTATCATGGCCCTTGGGCATCCTTGGTAATTTCGTTATAAAGTCCATTGAAATTTGTTCCCACTTCCACTGGGGTATTTCAGGTTGTTGCAGGAGACCTGAAGGTTTCTGGTACTCGGCCTTTACCTTGGTGCAAGTTAAACATTTGCCAACATATATTGCAACGTTGCCTTTCATTCTTGGCCACCAATAAAAATCCTTTAGATCTTGGTACATTTTATCCGATCCTAGATGGATCGAGTACCGTGACTTGTGTGCCTCATCAAAAATAACGTCTCTCAGACCACCAAAGAAAGGAACCCAAATTCTTCCCGAGAAACATAATGTTCCATCCTCCTTTGGTATCAATTGCTTCTCCATCCCCCGGAGATATTCATTTTCAAGATTCTCCCTTTTAAGAGCTTCCCTCTGCGCAGCACGAATGCGCAACATGAGATCTGTCTGAACAATCATTTCCAAAGCCCTAACCCTTATGGGCTTAATCCTTTCTTTCCGACTTAAGGCATCGGCGACCACATTCGCCTTCCCTAGGTGATACTTAATTTCACAATCATAGTCGTTCAACAATTCAACCCAGCGTCTTTGCCTCATGTTAAGCTCTTTTTGATCAAAAATATGTTGCAGAATCTTGTGATCAGTATGGATCGTACACCGCGTGCCATATAAGTAATGTCGCCAGATCTTCAATGCAAATACCACCGCGCCTAATTCCAAATCATGCGTGGTATAATTTTTCTCGTGGACTTCCAGTTGGCGAGATGCATATGCTATAACCTTCTGACGCTGCATCAATACACACCCCAAACCTTGACGCGAGGCGTCGTAATATACCACGAAGTCGTCAGTGCCTTCGGGTAGAGATAAAATTGGTGCGTCGCAAAGCTTGTTCTTCAACAACTGGAATGCCTCTTCTTGCTTGTCTCCCCAATCATACTTCTTGTCTTTCTGGGTGAGAGAGGTCAAAGGTTGAGCGATTTTCAAGAAATCCTCGATGAACCTGCGATAATAACCTGCCAAACCTAGAAACTGTTGAATCTTGGTTGGCGTCTTCGGGGTCTCCCAATTCTTGATTGCTTCAATCTTTGTAGGATCCACAAGAATTCCATTTCCGTTAACCATATGACCAAGAAACTGAACTTCCCGTAACCAGAACTCGCACTTCGAGAACTTAGCATATAACTTCTCCTTTTTAAGCAGCTCTAAAATAGCTCTTAAGTGTTGCTCATGATCTTCTTTCGTCTTTGAGTAGACCAAAATGTCATCAATAAACACGATCACGAAGTTATCGAGGTACGGCTTACAGACTCTGTTCATCAAATCCATGAATACAGCTGGCGCGTTCGTCAGACCAAACGGCATAACCAGGAACTCGTAATGTCCATATCGAGTCCGAAAGGCCGTCTTTGGAATACTTTCCTCTTGAATTATCAATTGGTGATAACCCGATCGAAGATCGATCTTTGAGTAAAAACTTGAACCTTGTAACTGATCGAACAGGTCGTCAATCCTTGGCAAAGGATATCTATTCTTGATTGTCAACTTGTTCAGCTCCCGGTAGTCGATACACATGCGAAAACTACCATCTTTCTTTTTAACGAACAGGACTGGAGCTCCCCAAGGCGAGAAGCTTGGTCTAATAAATCCCTTGTCCAATAGCTCCTAGAGTTGTGTTGACAGTTCTTGCATCTCAGAGGGCGCAAGTCGATAAGGTGCCTTAGCCACAGGCGCAGCACCTGGAACTAAGTCAATATGAAACTTGACTTATCTTTGTGGTGGCAATCCTGGCAAGTCTTCTGGAAAGACTTCAGGATATTCCTTCACAACTGGAATATCTTCTATCTTTGGCTCAGCGGCTTCCTTATCCACGATGTGCGCCAAGAAGGCAACACATCCCTTCTTCAAACATTTTCTAGCTCTCAGACAACTAATGATCCGCAGGGGCGTATCGCGCTTCTCTCCATGTATCACAATCATTTCTCCATTCGCCATTGGGATGCGAACGGTCTTCTCGTGACATACAATTTCGGCTCTGTTGCTGGACAACCAATCCATCCCTACTACCACGTCGAAGCTTCCTAACTCAACTGGCAGTAGATCCAGTGCAAATTCGTGTCCTCCCAGCTCTATCACGCATCCTTTGATGACTTCATTTGTATCTACTAGCTTTCCATTAGCCAGTTCAATTGAGTACGGAATGTCTAACTTACTAGCAGTTAACCCAAGCATATTCTTAAATTCTACCGATACAAAACTATAGTCGGCACGAGTGTCAAATAGAACAGATGCAAAGCGTTGATTAATAGGGAACGTACTAGTAACTACATTGGGATCCTGGCGTGCTTCCCTTGCACCTATGTTGAAGACCCTGCCTTGCGCTTGATTGAGTTTCGGGCATTCCCGCTTAAAGTGCCCCATGTCTCCACAATTGAAACACCCTGGTCCTCGACCATTCCCATTACCACCTTGAGCATTGTTTTGGTTGCGATTCCCACTTCCAGCTTGATTCGCAAAATTACCACGGTTTCCATTTCCTCCATTATTTCCTTGCGGCCGTTTCCGTATCCATTACCACCACGGTTGTTGTTACCAAGACCCATCTGGCCACCACGGCCAGTACCAACCCAGCACGTTTCTTTTGAGTGCCCAGCTCTTCCACAAGATTCACATTTTCCAGTTCGGCATCATCCCTCACGATGCAACTGACACGCGTTACACTTGGGCAAAGTGCCCATATATCCTCTTCCTTTGCTTTCGGCACCAGTTTTGGCCCTGGCTGGTGCGTTTCCCTCTTCTCTTTTGCTGACACTATTGGTACCCTTTTTGAAGTTTGAGAACTTCCTCTTGTTCTCACTCGATGATTCAACATGTGTCTCCTTTTTTTTTCGGTTCAGAAATTGAAAACTTGTTCAACCGGATGGCTTCCTCTGTAAGTGCCACGCTGAGATCAATGGCTTCGGTAATTGTTGGGGGCTTGGACGTTGTTACCATACTCATGATCTGGGGTGCCAATCCCCAGATGAAACGCTCAATGCGTTTAAATTCAGGATCAACCATATACGGCACAACGCGTGACAAGTTGTGGAACCTTTGCACATATTCAGCAATGTTAGGGCCGTCCATTTTGAGATTCCAAAATTCAGTTTCCAGCTTCTGTATCTCGGCCCGTGAACAATATTTCTTCCTCATGAGCTCCTTCAGTTCAGCCCATGTCAGTGCATACGCCGCCGCCTCTCCTAGGGTTTGGACTTGCAAGTTCCACCAGGATAAAGCACCATCAAGAAAGAGTCCTGAGACGTAAGTAACTTGGTTTTCAGGAGCACACTTGCTCATCCTTATTACCGAGTCCGTCTTTTCCATCCATCTGACGAAAGCAACAGTACCCCCAGTGCTGTCGTAATTTAAGGGCTTACAATCCAGAAATTGTTTGTAGGTACAGCCTGTACAGGCAATATCATTAACATAAAGCATTAGCGGATGTGTAAGAAGTATCCAAATGTAACGTAATGTGTCTCAAGCGACTTGAACATTACCATTGGGTGGGTTGTTGTTGTTGTTTGAGGTATTCCTGCTCGTTTTGGCGCGCGAGGCCTCATAATCTGCTATTGCTTTTGAAATACATTCCAGTAATTCTGCCTCGGTAGTAGGCAAACGTGTGTCTCGTCGTGGAGGCATCTTCTAAAAGAAGATCATATTGGTCAGGTCATAGTAAGTATAGTAAGTAAGTAATATGCGTATGTAATAAAATCCATCAACACAATAAGACATAACATCCCATGTCATAACACAAATCAAATAATCCAACAACACATGTAATGAGAACGCTGCGATTGAGCTATCATATAACAAGACCACCAATACGGTTTACAAGTTTTACAAATGTAACATACATCAAAAGAGACTAAGGGTTACATCACCCTTGTCTGAATCGTCTAACAATATACAACAACCAAAAGTCAAATGTCAAAAGTTATAAGTCATCATGTGGTCTTCAAAATGCTACGCAATCAGGCTCAATCGCTGTACTCTCATCAAAAGCATGACATCTGCATCAAACCAAATGCCCCTAAGCTGATGGTGGGGGAGGAGGAGGTGGAGGAATGAAAATCAATCTGCGCAAACGCGCCAAATCCTCCTCAAGAGCATGGACAACACGCAGCAGGTAAGCAATCTGCTGGTCCGTGGTGAGGAAGCGGACATCAGAATCAGGGTACAGTCCGAGACGAGCTGGTGGTGTCGCAAATGGAGACTGGCAATGACAAGGGGGAGGACGCGGGATCCTCTCCAGCTCCTAGACTCGTCGGCTCAACGCATCCTGCTGTAACTGCAAGGATAAAAGTATATCATCTGTCGTATACCCAACATGAAAAGGATGGTATGGATCCGACAAAGGCATGACGTTGGGCGAAGACCACATAAATGGCTCGCTCGTGGGTGCTGAAGAAGAGAAAGCAGTGTGTGCAGTAGGTGCAAAAGGGGATGTAAATGGAAAGGCTGCTGTTATATGTGGTATGTGATCATGCTGCTGAGTAGAAGGTCCTTCCCCTGGACGGGGAGGGGGTATGTCCTGAAGAAAAGTGACGGGTAAATCCGTGCGGTGGACGTTTGACACGGGAGGGTGAAACTGTGGGACATCAAAGGATGCAAAAACAGGTGCAGCAGGTGGAGTGACTGGTAGAACAAATGGAGGATAGTCATCATCATCCTCAATCCACCCGTTACGGGTGTCGGCATATATAGGATCAATATGTGTAGCAAAAGGTGCAAGGTCATCAAACACCAGCATAGGGTCAGGTAGAGGTGCAACAACTGGGACATAAAAAACTGGTGGTGCAATGATCGGAACATCAACAAGTGGTGGTGCAACAACTGGTGCATCAACAACTGGTGGTGCAACAACTGGTGCATCAACGGGTGGCTCAGCAGGTACAAACTCAACCTCAGGATCCGGGTCAAAGTCATGGGGAACAATGGGTGCAGCAGACATCGCCATGTCTGAATCAGTGTCGGTGGAGTAGTGCTGCACGCCTTGGGCGTGAAGAGTGGCGGATGATACAGACTCAAGCGAGTCGGGACCAAACGGATCGGGTAAGGCCTCCACAACAGGAGCCTCGAAAGGTGGCACAATAATGGCATCAACAGCAGGAACCTCAACCACAGGAACAACAGGCATCAACCGGAATATCAGCGTGTGGAATATCGTTATCCATCGGGGCCCCGCCATCCTGGTCACCCTCCGGGGGACCCTCGATGAATAGATCGATGTCGTCATCAGATAGCGCGTTAAGTGGCAGATCCTCAACAGGAACTGCAGCAAGTGGGAGAGGAGCAGGGATCTGGACAAGTGGTAGATCCTCACCCGATAGACCATCAGCTAAAGGCAAGTCGTCTCCAAAGTCCGGTAGAGCGAAAGGCTGAAAATCATCCTCGTCGGTACTCGTGGTGTCTGATGTATAAACCTCCGGGTCCGTGGCTATCTCATCATCCGAGGTAATAGCCATAGGGTCTATCGTGTCGGACACTCCACTTCAGAAGCAGATGACATGGTGTCTGTAACACAACCACAACATATGCACATATATCAGATAAGCATGTAAGAAAGTATCAATGTAATCATGTATGCATCCTAGTCTTCTCAGACTATCCCACCCAGTCTCTCAGACTAACTCCCTGGTCTCTAAGACCAAACCTCCCAGTCTCTAAGACTAACTCCCTGGTCTCTAAGACCAAACCTTCCCAGTCTCTAAGACTAACTCCCTAGTCTCTAAGACCAAACCTCCCAGTCTCTAAGACTAACTCCCTGGTCTCTAAGACCAAACCTCCTAGTCTCTAAGACTAACTCCCTGGTCTCTAAGACCAAGCCTCCCAGTCTCTAAGACTAAATTTTTCCCCAGTCTCTAAGACTGACCTCCCTCAGTCTCTAAGACTGAATTATCCCCAGCCACTAAGACTATACTCCCTCAGTCTCTAAGACTGAATTATATACATAGCCTTTTTGAATTGTGTACTTGTGCCTTTTGTTTGTAAAAAAATGTTTGTTCCTGGATCTGGACCTTTTGTGTATGCAATGTAGAAATGTTTGAAAACATTTTCGTGAGAGCCCTAGTGATCATAGTCTAGACTCGAGAAAGAATCCTAGTTCGCTATGAACCTGGCTCTGATACCAAGCTGTCACACCCTGACGTTTGCGGAAGCGTGGTTAATTGGTGTGACTTCTTAATACCATAGCAACAATCATAACAATGCTATATGATAAAAATACGAGATGTTCATCCATTAAAAGATTTTAGAAAATACCACAACAACATTGTCTAAAAACATCAACCCCAAAATAAGTTACAAACCAAGACTTGTTTAAAACGAGTTCATAAGACTCAACAAAAGACTTTCAATAATACGAGGTTTAGAGACATGTAACCCATCCAGGAAGAGGTTACACCTCCCAACCCCACAACCCTGGATGACATCTTTATTTAGTACGCAGCTTGACTAACACGCATCACTTGCCAGATCCGATTAATTCCCTGAAATACATGTAGTTTGAAAAATCAACAAAAGTTGAGCGAGTTCATGTGTATGTGAGTATGTATAAACCTTTGTAAACATTGTATGTTTGTATGTCCCGGTATGATTGCAAACAAGGAAAAGATCACCAATGGTTTGCAAGGCCACTGATATGTGTGACGGTGTAGGAAGACTCAAACCTAGCAAAGTTGTACCGGGCTCCCGGCTGGAAGACATAGTTCACCTCTATGGGCCGCCCCGGCCTCATGGGTGTGGGCTCGCTACACCCAAATAGATCTATCACTTATGCCCCTCGGTCTTGATACGAGGATTAATGGTCCCAAGTATCCGCCTACCCTATCACATGATCTATGGTTCTTTCCTAGGCTAATCATACCAATAGTATTGTAAGTATCCCTTTGTAACATGTATTTCACCCCCAAAGTAAGTAAACAAAACTGTTTAAGGAAAAGGGGGACATGAACTCACTGTAGTGCGTCTCCTGTGCTCGTACTCAAACCTTGTCAGCTACACGATAACCTACACCATACTAATGTCTATTAGATGAACGGGCCGTGCCTTGCTTTTGTATTTACGGGTTTGAGTTACGATACTTTGATATTATTCCAAGTTATAACTTCTTGTTAAAATAATAATTATTATTTTAACTTAAATTTTATATATAGCGTTGGAATAATTTTTCATTCAATATTTTTGTATTAATACTTCCAAAGTATTTAACTTCGTATTTTCCTTCCCAAGCATGGGGGTATTTATACATGTATGTTCGTATTGAAATAATATATTTTTAAGTCCCACTTAGAAAATATATAACTTGTCTGTCAAAAATAATGTATTCCAAAATATATATTTTCCCAAAAATAATATATTTTCGCTTCTCGTATCCAAAACAATATTTACCAAAAATATATACGTAAAAGTATTTTTCGGAATTTTTCATAAGTTACACTTTAGCGTTTGGTTCCACAATACAAGTGTGTAACTTAATTATTTATTCTTGTAATTTTTAGTATTATTTCGGAGTTGTAAATGTCATGGTAATTTGTTAAGTTATATTAATTTACCCTAAAATAATATAACTATTCCACAAAATAACAAATATCCACACAAATGCTTTAATGCAAAATATATCTTCTAAATATATATTTACCCATTTTTACTTACGAAAACCATCCTCCAATACTTTGTATTTTGTTACAAAAATCTATGGCAAAGTTTATTGTGGAAGATCATAATTAAAAAATACACTTGTAACACTTGCTAGATAATATTTCTAAGTGTTTGGATTTTTAGAAAATTTCGCCATAGTTTCCTTTGTAATTGGAGGTGTCCATGCTATTTAACATATCATTTTCTTTTTAAAAAATCATTCAATCAATCAACAACAATTCACTAAACCATAATATGTTCACCAAGATCAAAAAATATATGATTTTCATAACATCATGAACTTGATCCTTTACTAAAACGCGTAGTAACTTGGTGAGGTGTTTAGTAACCTTAGTTACTCTTTAAAGTGTATTCATCCCCTTAAAATCTCATTTTTAAAGAATCTCGGTGTTAACAACTTGTGAACAAATTTTACAAAAATATTTATTTACAACATTTTCTTGTTTACTAGCCTTCCTATACTTATTTTATTTCCAAAAATAATGTAAGTGCAAGACAAGTTAGGATCTTTAAAAAATCGTCTCTTGAACTTGATTTGTTTAGAAAAGTCTTTTGTAAATCTCGGATTTACATGATCATCAACCTACTTGTTTACTAATATTTCAAGAAATCATCTTTATTATCAAGTTCATATTTCTTATTAGAAGATGATTATTTTATGTAAACACATAATCATCTCCTAATCTTGTTAAATCATGTTTCTAATCATCAATTAACAAGTTCCATACGGTGATCAATCATCATATTACTAGTAATCAACATGCAATCATCATCCATCTATTAAACAACATCATTCTAACAATATTTCATCATATTTCATCTTTATGTAAAGCCTTATGTTCATGATTTATGTTTGTGTTCTTGTAGTGTTCATATGATTTCATCATAATATAATCTTTAACCACTAAAACATGAAGTAAACAAGAGTTTAAGGAAGTTATACTACTAGCTTAAAGCTAGGGAAGAACTCAAGAACAAAAGATGATGAAGATGGTGTGTAAAAGCAAGTGATGAAAGCTCCTTGATGATCCACAAGTTACAAGTGTCACACCCCGACCGCGTAAAACAACAAACCGCGGCGGAAACGTTGGGGAGTGTTGTAACAGAATTATTGTTCCACAACCATGGTAATTAAAATTATATTTTATTCATCAACCAAAGAGTGGAATACGTTGTTTCAAAACAAGAACCAAAGAGTGCACAACATAATTAAACTAAGTCTATCTTTATTTTAAGTCTCTAAGGCATAGGTCCGCCCTAGTGTCACGATCATCCTAAGCAGCAGCTCCTGAAACACATGTGAAAGTAGGTACGTCAGCATAAAAATGCCTGTGAGATACATAGGTTTTATGAAAAATAGGGTTCATGACTTAAGTTTAAGAAAAAGTTGTTTAACAAAAGTCAGTCATGAACCTTGTTAATTGTTTTGTTTTATAAATCTTTTGAAAAGCGAAGATAAAGTAGATGATATGTAAAAGAGTAATGTGAGGTTAAATAAATAACCAAGTAAAATGAGTTTTGTATAAAATAAGTTGTTTATAAAACAATGTCTTGTGAAGAAATATGTTATTTGTATAAAATGTTATATGTCTAAATTGGAATGATTCAAATAACGCTACGATATGTAATACCATACAAGCACTTATATATAGGAAGTACCAGCGGCGTATCCACCATGATTGTATCATATTACACACGCCTCGTTACTTAAATCACTTTACCCAAACAAACCACCAGTGTAAATTGCCCATGTCTAAACCATTTGTCAAATGTCTTTGTGTAAACCATGTCAAAATGTCTATGTCAAATATAGTCCATGAAATATGTATGTCAATATCAAAATGTCTATGTCAAATGTCAATTATGTAATGTGTAAACAAAATGTCATGTATGGCAAGTGAAATATATATATATATATATCCACTGAACCATAGGTAAAAATGCACAAAACAATGTATTGAAGTAAAACGTGGTTTAAATCAACATTATGTTTTGTGGGAATGCATGCTATACTGAATACAAACATTTATGCGGTATTGTAAAAATGCATACATCCAAGCCTTGTGACTGTGGTGATAAGCCCCTTTAAACAAATTAAAGGTCTATCTGTGTTGTGTTTTATCGGATTCGGTCATTCCTTTCACCCAAACATACCTAGGATGTCAGGAACGGGAGTTGTCAATTCCTATGGTACCATTACCTACTAACGAGCGGCGTGATCAAAGTTAATGAATATATATGGTCCCACTTAACAAACCAAATGTCATATCAAAATGTAAGCATGTGATGAAATGAAAATGTACTAAGCATGATGAACATACATAGCATGAAAAGGTAATGTAAAACAATGCACTAAGTATGCACTAAATTGACATACATAGCGTGAAATGTAATGAAAACAATGTACTAAGTATGCGCTAAATGAACATACATAGCATAAAATGTCATGTAAAACGATGTACTAAGTATGCTACAAAGGACATACATAGCAAAAACAAAATGAAATCATGTACTAATAATGTACTAATGAACATAACAAGTATATGATATGAAAGCATGGAAAGCATGGAAAGCATGAAAATAACAAGTAGGCACATGTGTTCCACCCCAAAACAATTTGAAAACAGTAAAAGTGGGGTCTATGTACTCACTTGAGATTGCTCAATAGACTTTAGATATCCACCAAGCAAAGCTAGAAGGTTACGGAATCAGACGGCACCTAATATAGGCAACTACATTAATAAACGGACCTAATCGGAGGATCGGGTAGCATGAGGGTTCGTAAACCAAATGAGTGTAGGAACTCATGTAATATGGTTTAACAAAGCCTACATACTAAAACGAAACTTATCCTAAGTGCTTTTAACCCGTTACGGCCCGTTTAGGTAGCTTATGCTACTTTAACGCATCGTTCGCATAAAACGCGTTCGGATCGCCTAACTAGCCCTATGACAAGTAAGATATGCCTTAACATGTTTAATATTGTTGCTAAATCAGCTTAGACGTCAAAAGTTATGTTACATAGGCTTAAAATGAATTTTAATGTAAAAAGGGCATTTTGGTAATTTACCTAAGGCATAAGAACTACTTATCATACAACTACTCAAACGATGTGACCATATGGTATAACCTCGGAAGGTTATTCCCTATACTACTGTGGTCACCTAAAGTGTTTGGTCGGATCCTAATGATCGACCAAATGGGTCAGGTTCGAAAGTATAAGCGATTGATTAGATCGCTTACCTTTACGACCCTAGATAAGCACAAATCTAAAAGTGACGAGCTAAACATGCTAGAACATGTTTAGTTAATTTAGAAAACAGGTTTGGTATCAAAACAAACGGTTTTCATACCCTAGAGTAGTTTGGTTACAAAATACGCAAGAACACGTATTTTGGCCGAAACTATGACTCGTCACTGAGCCCAGATGACGTGGTAATCAGTAGGTATAGTCACTAGGGACTATGACCATCGTGATTACGCTCACGTTATGAAGTTCAAACGAACTCCGCATTGACCATAAACTGGTCAATGCAGAAAGTCAAACACAGTTTAACTTTTAAGCATAAAAACGCATAAAAGAACGAAGGAACACTTACCAAGGGTCCCCGCAAGTATTTGATCCAATCCACTCTCAGGTAGGAAGCATATACTTCCACTTAGAGAGTATAAAATCAGATCAAATTATGGGTTCCACTTAGAGAGTATAAAATCAGATCAAATTGTGGGTTCCCCGTAAGTTAGGATCGTTTATCAGGAAACGAGCTTCGATCTAGGCCGTCCACATGGGCCCATTGTTATACAAAACCATGGGAACCCCTAGATTATGCCCATTGTTTGCTAAAAACCGTTTGCAAGTGGATTACATGGCTGGAACAGCTGGAAGCAAGCTATTAAACACTTTCTGCATATCTGGGAAGGCCTCGCGGCCCGCGTAAGAGACAACAGACGCTTACGCGGCCCGCCTGGGCAGCACAGATCAGCAACAAGTTTGCAGATTTACAGTTTCAGTCCCTGTATGTGTTTTAAGCTCATTTCGACACTTCTAAGGCCCGTTAAGCCAACTTTAAGGCCCTAAAATGATGCTTAAACATTGTGGACATGAAACATGCTCAAAAATATGCCGGATGTCGGTTCGTTTGGTCGTATGATCGCGATGTTTGCTTAATTACGACGGAATGCGCATAAGCGCGAAAAACGATTCAAATTTCGCGACGAATGGATTTTTGTTATGCCAAACACTAAAATAAAATATTTTAGTGCTTACATAAATTTTTGGGTGTCCGGATGTATTCAGAACGTAAGTTATGCGCGAAAATGCAAACTTGTGCACTTTTTGACGCTTTTAGTCCCTGAATGAGCATAAAGTTTATTTTAGCACATCGAACTCCTTAAAGCCTATTTCTAAGCTATGTAAAGGGTATTTAAGGTGTGTTTAACTTATAATCATGTTCTGAAATGTTCGTTACAGTTTAAATTGGCATACTTTCGCAGTTTGTCAATTTTAGTCCCTGTAAGCGAATTAACTTGATTTTGCCATACCAAAGCCTTCAAAACTTATTTCTAAGTTATGTAAAGGTTATTTAAGGTATGTTAAGCATATTTTGATGTTTCGGAGTGTTTTTCGCGTTAAACTGATTACGTTTACGCACCAGTTTGCGTATAACTCTCTAGAAAGCGATATAGAGTTTGAAATTGAATAAAAGTCAAAACATGAAAAATGTAAAACATAAACAAACAAACATTGGGATCAAATAACTTTATTTCATTGATAACTGAACTGTTTACAATGATTACAAGCACAGATGTCACAGTCTCCCCTACTTGTGGAAATTTCGTCCCGAAATTTGTTTAGATGAAACTTGTGAGAAAAGATGCGGATACTTCGCCTTCATTTGATCTTCACGTTCCCAAGTAAACTTAGGTCCACGGTTAGATTCCCAGTGAACTTTAACCAAAGGAATGCGCTTGCGTTTAAGCCATTTGACTATTCGGTCCATGATTTCCACAGGTTTCTCAACAAAATGTAGTGTTTTATCAACACGAATTTCGTCAAGTGGTATGTGGAGGTTCTCATCAGCTAAACACTTCTTGAGATTGGACACGTGGAAAGTTGGATGAACATTTCCAAGTTCAGGAGGTAACTCAAGTCTGTAGGCTACCTTACTGATTCTTTCGACGATCTTGAATGGTCCAACATATCTAGGTGCAAGTTTTCCTGTCTTTCCAAATCTGATCACACCTTTCCAAGGTGAGACCTTAAGTAATACTCGATCACCGACTTGAAATTCCATGGGCTTGCATCCTTGGTCCGCGTAACTCTTTTGACAGCTTCAAGCTGCCTGTAGGTTATCACGAACTTTCTTAACCTTATCAGTTGTCTCTAGAACGAGGTCAGGTCCAGTAAGTTGAGCCTCACCGATCTCATTCCAGCAGACTGGTGAACGACATTTTCGACCATAGAGAGCCTCGAAAGGAGCCATGTTGATGCTGGAGTGATAACTGTTGTTGTAGGAGAATTCAATCAATGGAAGATGTGAATCCCAACTACCACCAAAATCGATCACACAAGCTCTAAGCATATCCTCCAAAGTCTGGATTGTTCTTTCAGATTGACCATCAGATTGTGGATGATAAGCAGTGCTCAGATTAAGTTGGGTCTCCATAGCAGATTGCATGGTTCTCCAAAAACGAGAAGAGAAACGAGCATCTCTATCAGAAATAATGTTCAAAGGAACACCATGTCGAGTTACGATTTCATCCACATAAATTTTAGCAAGCTTTTCAGCCGAATAATCCTCACGGATTGGCAAGAAATGTGCGGATTTAGTAAGACGATCAACGACTACCCAGATGGCATCATGACCCTTCTTAGTGCGCGGAAGTTGAGTAATGAGATCCATAGCGCTGTTTTCCCATTTCCAAACTGGGATCTCTGGTTGCTCCAGAAGACCAGAAGGATGTTGGTGTTCAGCCTTAACCTTAAGATAAGTAAGGCATTTTGAAACATACAAGGCAATATCTTTCTTCATACCAGGCCACCAATACTGAGTACGAAGATCCTTATACATTTTGTCCGAGCCGGGATGGACAGAATAACGAGACTTATGAGCTTCATCCATAAGCAAGGTGCGAAGACAATCTTGGCTTGGGACCCACAAACAGTCCATGAAGTAGTATGATCCATTGTTTTTCAAAACAAGATCAGCCTTAATGTGATAGGGTAATTCCTTACCCATCAAACCTTGTGAAACACAAGTATGTTGAGCCTGAGAAATGCGTGCCTTGATATCGGATCGAGCTTGAATATCAGATTGAACACGAACACAATGAAGCTTGACACGTTCTTTACGACTCAAAGCGTCAGCCACGACATTCGCCTTACCAGGATGGTAGCTAATTTCGCAGTCATAGTCGTTTAGAAGCTCAACCCAACGTCGTTGCCTCATGTTGAGTTCTTTCTGATTAAAGATATGCTGAAGACTTTTGTGGTCAGTGAAAACCACACATTTTGTACCATACAAATAGTGTCTCCAGATCTTAAGAGCGAACACAACTGCACCCAGCTCAAGATCATAAGTGGTGTAGTGTTTCTCATGCACCTTCAACTGCCTCGATGCATATGCTATGACTTTGTTCCTTTGCATCAGAACGCAGCCAAGTCCCAAATTGGATGCATCGCAGTACACGACAAAATCATCATTGCCTTCGGGAAAAGATAGGATAGGTGCATCACAAAGCTTCTGCTTCAAGGACTGAAATGCTACTTCTTGTTTAGAACCCCATTCAAAGGGCTTGTTCTTCTGAGTTAAAGCAGTTAGAGGAACTGCAATCTTCGAGAAGTTCTCTATGAAGCGGCGGTAATAACCCGCAAGACCAAGAAAGGAATGAACTTCAGTAGGAGTAGTAAGCGTATCCCAATCCTTAATCGCACTGATCTTGGAGGAATCTACATGAATACCCTGTTCGTTGACAATATGTCCCAAAAATTGAACTTCCTTAAGCCAAAATTCACACTTGGAGAACTTGGCAAAAAGTTGCTCTTTCTTTAGGAGTTCCAGAGTAAGACGAAGATGTTGCTCATGATCAGCTTGCGTCTTAGAGTATATCAAGATGTCATCAATAAAAACGATGATGAACTTATCTAAATAAGGCTTGCAGACCCTATTCATCAAGTCCATGAAAACAGCAGGAGCATTAGTCAAACCGAATGGCATAACTATGAACTCATAATGCCCATAACGAGTGTGGAACGCTGTCTTGGGAATATCTTCTTCATGCACACGAAGCTGATGATACCCAGAATGAAGATCAATCTTCGAGAAGTAAGAAGCGCCCTGTAACTGATCAAAGAGATCATCGATGCGAGGTAGGGGATATCGATTCTTGATGGTGATCTTGTTAAGCTCACGGTAATCGATGCACATCCTGAAGGATCCATCCTTCTTTTTGACAAAATGAACGGGAGCACCCCACGGTGAAAAGCTAGGACGGATGAAACCTTTATCAGAAAGCTCCTGAAGCTGCTGAGACAGTTCTTGCATCTCAGACGGTGCAAGACGATATAGAGATCTGGCAATAGGATTTGCACCTGGTACGAGATCAATACGGAATTCGACTTGGCGCGCTGGGGGTAATCCAGGTAACTCTTCAGGAAACAACTCCGGATAATCCCGAACAACTGGGATATCTTTAATAGACTTACCTTTGCCCTTGTCTGCTGTAACATGTGCCAAGAAGGCCACATAGTTCTTTCACAGATACTTCCGAGCTTGAAAACAAGACATGAGTTTGAGGCTACTAGCAGGTTTCTCACCACGAACCTGTAGGATCTCCCCTGACGAAAGCGGCACACGAACGATCTTCTCAAAACAAACTACCTCTGTGCGATGCTTGGCTAACCAATCCATACCCACTATAATGTCAAAGCTTCCAAGTTGCATTGGCGTGAGGTCGATAGGAAAAAGATGGTTGTTAAGGTTCAATTGGCAATTGCGAAGAACAGAATCAAGAACAACGGGTTCACCACTGGCAACTTCTACTGTCAAAGGCTTACCTAGTTTCGTTCTAGACACGCGAAGCAATGGCTCAAAAGATAATGACACAAAACTCTTATCGGCACCAGAATAAAAAAGAACAGATGCGGGTTGATTATTAACAGAGAACGTACCGTTCACCACTTCATTGTCTGCTTGCGCTTCTTGTGCATTCATGTTAAAAACTCGACCTCGAGCTGGAGCCTGATTTGGATTCGCATTAACCAGCCTTGGACACTGGTTTTGATAATGGGTCAGGTCTCCACAATTATAGCACGAGCCAGGAGGATAGTGAGGTCATGCAGCTTGCTGTTGAACAGGTTGTTTAGCTACCTGTTGAGCTGGATTTCGAGCGACCTGAGCAGAACGACAAACTTCTGCCAGGTGTACAGACTTCCCACAGTTTGTACATAAACGGCACGGAAGTTGCTGTTGATGGTGACTATTGCACCTATTGCACAAAGGTGCATTCCCTTCATACCGCTTCTTTGCTGGAGGCTGCGCTGGCTGATTGGGAGCTGCCTGGTTATGTTGGGCAGTGATGGCAAATTTTGGGAAGCCTTACGCTTCCTTGACCCCTTCAAAGAATCCGAATCCTTACCCTTCTTGTTTTTACCTTTCTTGCTATCCCCTTTATCAGACGACTGCTTCTTACCCTTGTCACCTTTTCTATGCAGCTTACCCCTTCGAACCTGAGACTCGGTCAATGTCGTAGATAGCTCGATTGCCTGACGGACAGTGGTAGGGTTACTACCAGTAACGGTGTCTTGTATGGAGTCAGGTAGGCCATCGATATACCTCTCGATAGCCTTCTCGAGTGGGGTAACCATTGTTGGGCATAACAAACTCAGCTCCTCATACCTATCAGTATACGCCCGGTGCTCGCCACTATCCTGTTTCAGATCATCAAACTCCCTTTCTAAGGCTCGCAGCTCATGACGAGGACAAAACTCCCTCATCATAAGAGTCCTAAGTTCAGCCCATGTTTGTGCTAAAGCAACCTCAGCACCACGGTCTCTCATAACCCCGTTCCACCATGTAAGCGCCCTCTTCTGAAATACGCTCGATGCAAACTTGACCTTGCGATTGTCAGGACACTGAACGTGATGGAAAGTATTCTCAATGCTCTCGAACCATTGAAGAAGCCCAGTTGCTCCCTCAGTACCACTAAACTTGAGTGGTTTAGCCGAGTTAAAACTCTTGAAATTGCATGGAGCATTGTTGTTGTTGTTGTTGGCTTGGTTATATTGAGTAATAAGATTTGGGAACGCAGCAGCCATTTGCTGCGCGATGATTTCTGCCAGTTCGGCATTTGGTAGCGGATTTTCGCGTCGAGGAGGCATTCTAAAAGAGGAAACATGAAAGGAACGAGTGAGATGATTAGATGAAAAGAATGAGGTGAAACAAAAAGCGACGAAAACAAAGATGGTGGTCATTCGTCCGTATCACAAAGCAAACAAATGACACACAGTGACTAATCAAAGTAAATGGGTCAAAAATAATGCTTCGCGAAGACATGCTCGCCTATAAGTGAACACTCACCCCAAGAGTTCCCAGGTAAGAATGACTGGTCCGATTATGTGGATTTGTACGAACACTCTAGCCTTAGACAGAAAACTCAGGGTACAGGCATTCACTCTTCCAGTTTGCACGTGTTCACACTATTTAGAACCCAAAACTTTGACGAGATTTTGAAAACTTGGAGGGCACAAGGCCAAAAGAATCATTCAAAAACAAATGATAAATTTTCAAAATCAATTTAGAAAATCAAAAGGGTTCAAAACCATATAACAATTTATTTAAAAACAGAGATTGCATTTTAAAAATCGTTTTAGGAAATTGGGTTCTCGTTTTGGTGATCACCTAAGGATATGTGAAGTGCATGTTTTAAGATCTAAACACAAGACAACTTGTGTTGGGGTCCTAGAAAGGTTATAGTCTAGGTCAAATCATTACTAATAACCTAATTCCCTATAACCATTGGCTCTGATACCAACTCTTCTGTCACACCCCGACCGCGTAAAACAACAAACCGCGGCGGAAACGTCGGGGAGTGTTGTAACAGAATTATTGTTCCACAACCATGGTAATTAAAATTATATTTTATTCATCAACCAAAGAGTGGAATACATTGTTTCAAAACAAGAACCAAAGAGTGCACAACATAATTAAACTAAGTCTATCTTTATTTTAAGTCTCTAAGGCATAGGTCCGCCCTAGTGTCACGATCATCCTAAGCAGCAGCTCCTGAAACACATGTGAAAGTAGGTACGTCAGCATAAAAATGCCTGTGAGATACATAGGTTTTATGAAAAATAGGGTTCATGACTTAAGTTTATGAAAAAGTTGTTTAACAAAAGTCAGTCATGAACCTTGTTAATTGTTTTGTTTTATAAATCTTTTGAAAAGCGAAGATAAAGTAGATGATATGTAAAAGAGTAATGTGAGGTTAAATAAATAACCAAGTAAAATGAGTTTTGTATAAAATAAGTTGTTTATAAAACAATGTCTTGTGAAGAAATATGTTATTTGTATAAAATGTTATATGTCTAAATTGGAATGATTCAAATAACGCTACGATATGTAATACCATACAAGCACTTATATATAGGAAGTACCAGCGGCGTATCCACCATGATTGTATCATATTACACACGCCTCGTTACTTAAATCACTTTACCCAAACAAACCACCAGTGTAAATTGCCCATGTCTAAACCATTTGTCAAATGTCTTTGTGTAAACCATGTCAAAATGTCTATGTCAAATATAGTCCATGAAATATGTATGTCAATATCAAAATGTCTATGTCAAATGTCAATTATGTAATGTGTAAACAAAATGTCATGTATGGCAAGTGAAATATATACATATATATATATATATATCCACTGAACCATAGGTAAAAATGCACAAAATAATGTATTGAAGTAAAACGTGGTTTAAATCAACATTATGTTTTGTGGGAATGCATGCTATACTGAATACAAACATTTATGCGGTATTGTAAAAATGCATACATCCAAGCCTTGTGATTGTGGTGATAAGCCCCTTTAAACAAATTAAAGGTCTATCTGTGTTGTGTTTTATCGGATTCGGTCATTCCTTTCATCCAAACATACCTAGGATGTCAGGAACGGGAGTTGTCAATTCCTATGGTACCATTACCTACTAACGAGCGGCGTGATCAAAGTTAATGAATGTATATGGTCCCACTTAACAAACCAAATGTCATATGAAAATGTAAGCATGTGATGAAACGAAAATGTACTAAGCATGATGAACATACATAGCATGAAAAGGTAATGTAAAACAATGCACTAAGTATGCACTAAATTGACATACATAGCGTGAAATGTAATGAAAACAATGTACTAAGTATGCGCTAAATGAACATACATAGCATAAAATGTCATGTAAAATGATGTACTAAGTATGCTACAAAGGACATACATAGCAAAAACAAAATGAAATCATGTACTAATAATGTATTAATGAACATAACAAGTATATGATATGAAAGCATGGAAAGCATGAAAATAACAAGTAGGCACATGTGTTCCACCCCAAAACAATTTGAAAACAGTAAAAGTGGGGTCTATGTACTCACTTGAGATTGCTCAATAGACTTTAGATATCCACCAAGCAAAGCTAGAAGGTTACGGAATCAAACGACACCTAATATAGGCAACTACATTAATAAACGGACCTAATCGGAGGATCGGGTAGCATGAGGGTTCGTAAACCAAATGAGTCTAGGAACTCATGTAATATGGTTTAACAAAGCCTACATACTAAAACGAAACTTATCCTAAGTGCTTTTAACCCGTTACGGCCCGTTTAGGTAGCTTATGCTACTTTAACGCATCGTTCGCATAAAACGCGTTTGGATTGCCTAACTAGCCCTATGACAAGTAAGATATGCCTTAACATGTTTAATATTGTTGCTAAATCAGCTTAGATGTCAAAAGTTATGTTACATAGGCTTAAAATGAATTTTAATGTAAAAAGGGCATTTTGGTAATTTACATAAGGCATAAGAACTACTTATCATACAACTACTCAAACGATGTGACCATAAGGTATAACCTCGGAAGGTTATTCCCTATACTACTATGGTCACCTAAAGTGTTTGGTCGGATCCTAATGATCGACCAAATGGGTCGGGTTCGAAAGTATAAGCCATTGATTAGATCGCTTATCTTTACGACCCTAGAAAAGCACAAATCTAAAAGTGACGAGCTAAACATGCTAGAACATGTTTAGTTAAGTTAGAAAACAGGTTTGGTATCAAAACAAACGGTTTTGATACCCTAGAGTAGTTTGGTTACAAAATACGCAAGAACACGTATTTTGGCCGAAACTATGACTCGTCACTGAGCCCAGATAACGTGGTAATCAGTAGGTATAGTCACTAGGGACTATGACCATCGTGATTACGCTCACGTTATGAAGTTCAAACGAACTTCGCATTGACCATAAACTGGTCAATGCAGAAAGTCAAACGCAGTTTGACTTTTAAGCATAAAAACGCATAAAAGAACGAAGGAACACTTACCAAGGGTCCCCGCAAGTATTTGATCCAATCCACTCTCAGGTAGGAAGCATATACTTCCACTTAGAGAGTATAAAATCAGATCAAATTGTGGGTTGCAACAAGTAATGGTGGGGGGTATTTATAGGAAAGCTAGAACCGTTAGGATCATTTATCGGGAAACGAGCTTCGATCTAGGCCGTCCACATGGGCCCATTGTTTTACAAAACCATGGGAGCCCCTAGATTATGCCCATTGTTTGCTAAAAACCGTTTGCAAGTGGATTACATGGCTGGAACAGCTGGAAGCAGGCTGTTAAACACTTTCTGCATATCTGGGAGGGCCTCGCAGCCCGCGTAAGAGACAACAGAAGCTTACGCGGCCCGCCTGGGCAGCACAGATCAGCAACAAGTTTGCAGATTTACAGTTTTAGTCCCTGTATGTGTTTTAAGCTCATTTCGACACTTCTAAGGCCCGTTAAGCCAACTTTAAGGCCCTAAAATGATGCTTAAACATTGTGGACATGAAACATGCTCAAAAATGTGACAACTCGAAATTTAGAACCTTTCATTGTATCTCGATGTAACATACTTGAACGTTATGTGACTAGTTAACTTGTCGGTTTAATGAATGTTATAAGTGAATATTATGTGAATACGTGTTGTGCTTATATGTATGCGTATAATTGTGTGTGACCTGAAACACAAGGACCCGACTCGAGACCGCTTGGTCTCGAGTGAACAATAAAACAGATGGGCCGGTTGGGCCATGCACTCCCTTTAATCCATCAGAAATCCACTTAGAGTGCACAACCGAGTATAAAAGCCCCAAACCTACACTCACTCTCACACACACTCTCCTCTACTCTCTCTCTCTAGAAAACCTTAAACCCTAGAGATCAAGCATCACCTCTCCTCTCCTTCTTTCTCGGATCAAACCGGCAACCACAAGGGGCTCTCGGATCAACTCGTACACACCCATTTGGAAACCTCATTCGTTACTACTTCACACCTTTGAACCCATACTTGAACCGGTTAGTGATTTCCTTGCAAACATATGTATATGCATGATTAAAGTGTTGATTATGTGATAATGTGCATCATGGCTATTGTTTGAATATGTCAAAGGTGTTTGTTGATTTAATGGGTTCGTGGTTGTTAGATGATACATGCTTGGTTCCAATATCCTATGTGAACATGACTTTTGTGTAGAACAACATTTGGATAAAATGTTTTGAATGACAAGAATGATAGTTTAGGATTACTTATGATCTTCCGATTTTATGCTAGAGGTTATAGAACAAAGGTTTAGTTGATAACGATTTGCAAGATGATTTCGATATCTAGAATAGGTGTTGTGATTCGGGTCCATTGAATGCATAGTTATGAATGATGAGCATGTTTGATTTAATGTGAACTTAAAAGATGAACTATTTGAATGCATCATGAACATGATATGAAGATTTGAATTGCTATGTTTGATCCATTTTAGTTAATTGTTAGACAAGGAAACATGTTTGTGAACCCTCATTGGATAGTACACCAAATCATGAAATCGAAATTCTATTGGTTAGCACACATGCTGGTAATCAGCAGGTATGTCAGCCGAGATCTCCGGTTGCGACTTGAGACCATCACACGACGACTCGAGACCGCAGATGGCGACACTGGTTACGAGCCGAGAACCCCTAGTCTCGACTCGAGACCACACAATGCCAGCACAAACATCATGACTCGAGACCAGGTTACGGGACTTGTTGCGACTCGAGACCTGACTCGAGACCACCAGGTCTCGAGTGATGAAGACTAAACCGAGACAACACCGTCTCGACTCGAGATCTCTAGTCTCAACTCGAGACCACCTGATGGTACATTCTGTTGGGCTTGCACGGTTTCAGGCCTCAGTTTTTGGGCCGAACATATGGACCTTATGTGTTACTGTTGAATGGGTATGTTAGGTACTGTTAATTGGACTGCCATGAATAACACTTGTTTGCAATATGCTAGTATACGTGTAGAAAATGCATGTACATTACTTGGTTTGTATCTGACTTGCGTGATAACTATACTAGGACGTGGTTGACCACAATTAGCTCGACTTGACCTTTCGTTTAACTGCCGAACAAACCAAGGTGAGTTCACACCCTCTACAAAGCATGGGATTCCCAGGGTTGGGAATGGGGTTAAGGAACATGGATTCCTCGTCCTTACTTGGGTAGGACAGTATTGGCACAGGAATATAATTCCTCGTCCTCACGGACAGATAACTCGTACTAGACCAAAACTCTATCACGAAGTCCCTCCTTTTTATATCGACATAATCGCCGGGCCAATGGCGAGCGGGTCATTAGTTAGATAGCGCTATTTAGGTCTGACAAGCCTCAAACTGTGCCGCAGAGGACGGGCGTGAACTAATGGATCTGGGCACGTCAATGATGATAGACATTGACAGTTCAGGGCACATAAACATGACTACAGTCAGCAGTCGATATGGTAACGAGTCTAGTGTATACATGGGGTAGCCCCTACGGCCGAAATTCCAGATAACTAACATGGGGTAGCCCCCACGGCTGTATTGCTAGGATAAATGGGTAAACAAATCACGTTTTCAACTATGGGGTAACCCCCACGGCAGGATGCCAGTTAAAGGAAACTGTTTTCGGAACAACTTAAAAAAAATGAACACCCAACAGTGAACTCACTCAACTTGTTATTGACTCGTTACTACATGCTTTGCAGGTCTTTAGGTACTTAGCTGGAGCTTGCATGGAAGAGGGTCGTTGTGGGACATGGACAGCTGTGTGCCATGTTAAACTTTGAAACAATTAAACTTATGTTTTGATTTTAAACATTATGCTTCCGCTTGCAACTTAAACTATGTTTTGTTTGGACACCAATTGTATTGGTTGAACTTTTATAATTACTTGCTTGCTTGTTCAATATGATTGGTGGCTGGATCCTGGTCAGTCACGCCTCCAAGCGGTGATACCCCGCAGGTGGATTTTGGGGGTGTGACAGATTGGTATCAGAGCCATTGGTTATAGTGAACTCGGTTTTAATAAGGGAAAAAGTTTTATTAAAATCAGACTATAACCTGTACAGTGCTCTACGATCCACAACGACGCTTCACTCCACATGCAAGGCTCGAGATTCTAGGTGATATGATCTATGTATATATTGCCTACTTGTTAGTTACATAGTACATTGCCCATGGTATGCTTGGTTAGTATAACTACTGTTGCTTGAACACGTGTGTGCTTACTCTCTTCTGTCATCGTATTTTCGCGAACCCCTCTCACTCATGTTCCTCTTGATATGAAGATCATGTTTGGACGCGTTAACATGACTCAAGCCCAGTTGATGGCTCTGATTAACGAACGAGTTGCTGCGGCACTTGCAGCTGTACACGCAGGAGGTATATCCTGCAGTCCAAACTCATTCTAGGATCTTTATATCCTACTCTCGTGAACCAACCTTTGTGTTAAACTCTGTCCTTTCTTTCACCCACAACAGGTCAACATGCTCAGCCACCTGTGTGCACCTTTAAAACCTTTATGGACTGCCGACCCACTACTTTTAGCGGCACTGAAGGAGCGGTAGGTCTCCTCCACTAGTTTGAGAAGCTCGAGTCAGTTTTCGAAATGTGTGAATGCCCTGAGGCGCGCAGGGTGAAGTATGCTACCGGTACTCTCGAGGGTTTGGCTCTCACATGGTGGAATGCTCAGGTCCAGATGCTGGGGTTGGTTGCTGCTAACGCCACCCTATGGGACAATTTTAAAGAGATGATCAAGGAAGAATACTGCAGTCGTGATGACATCCACAAGCTGGAAGTCGAGTTCTACAACCTCAAGATGGCGGGGTCAAAGATTGAGGCATATACTAAGAGATCGAATGAGCTTGCATTATTGTGCCCTACTATGGTGGACCCTCCAATTAAGCGAATTGAACTTTTTCTTAAGGGCTTAGTGCCAGAGATCCAAAGTCACGTGACTTCAGCAAACCTCGCCACTATCCAGCAAGTTGTTCAGTTGGCTCACCGTCTCACTGATCAGGCGGTGGAACAGAACAGGCTACCAAAGCGCATAAGTGCTACAGCTACTTCGGATGCTCCTAGTGACAACAAGAGGAAATGGGATGGAGCTTCAAGCAAAGGTTCAACTTCTGTGCAATCTCAGTCTCAGCAGAGAAGGACTGATGACTACAAGAGCCCCAGTCAGCAATCATCTGGTGGTCAGAATCATGGTGGGTACAAGGGGAATCACCCCAAATGCAATCGTTGCAACCTACACCACAGCGGGCCATGCACCAGGGGTAACTGTCATCGGTGCAACAAGCCAGGCCACGCCGCCAAGGACTGCAGAAGCTTGTACCCCGCAAACCAGAATCGTCAACAACAAGCCCCTCAGAACCAGCGACAGCAGCAGCAGCAGCAAGGTATCAACAAAGGGTGCTTTCAGTGTGGAGCTGAAGGCCATTTCAAGAAAGATTGTCCCCAACTGAACAGGAACCAGAACAACAACAACAACAACAATAATCAGGGGAATGGTAACAATGGGAACAACAACAACAATGGTGCAAGGGGGAGGGTGTTCGTGATTAGCCAAGGTGAAGCAAGGAATGACCCCAACGTTGTGACGGGTAAGTTCCTTCTCGACGATTTTTATGTTACAGTTTTATTTGATTCAGGTGCCGATACTAGCTACGTGTCACTAGAAGTTAGTCGAATGCTTAAGCGTATTCCAACACCTTTGAATAACAATGTAACACCTGTGCCTCCACGGCCATCAAACAAATACCGAACCAATGAAATATTATATTTCATACTTGAGATTTGTAAAAGTATGTGTATCATTCTGCACATATCAATTCTCGTTCAATTCCAAACTCTAAATCGCTTTCTGGAAGGTTATACGCGCACCGATGCGTAAATATAACCAGTTTAATGCAACAAACACTCCGGAATAGTGAAATAGGCTTAACATACCTTAAATAACCTTTACATAACTTAGAAATAAGTTTTGGAAGGTTTGGTATGCCGAAAACAAGTTAATTCGCTTACAGGGACTAAAGTTGACAAACTGTGAAAGTATGCCAATTTGAACTGTAACAGACATTCCGGAACATGACCATAAGTTAAACACACCTTAAATATCCTTTATATAGCTTAGAAATAGGCTTTGAGGGGTTCGGTGTGCTAAAATAAACTTTTGTGTCATTCAGGGACTAAAAGTGTCAAAAAGTGCACAAGTTTGCATTTTCGCGCATAACTTACGTTCTGAATACATCCGGACATCCAAAAATTTATGTAAGCACTAAAATATTTTATTTTAGTGTTCGCCATAAGAAAAATCCATTCGTCGCGTCATTTGGATCGTTTTTCGCGCTTATGCGCATTCCGTCGTAATTAAGCGAACATCGCGTTCGTACGGCCAAACGAACCATCACCCGGCATATTTTTGAGCATGTTTCATGTCCACAATGTTTAGGCATCATTTTAGGGCCTTAAAGTTGGCTTTACGGGCCTTGGAAGTGCCGGAAATGGGCTTAAACACGTGCAGGGACTGAAACTGTCAAAACTGAAACATGTTTGCTGATCAGAAGTCTCAGGCGGCCCGCCTGAGTTTTCCTTGATCCTAAAGCGGGCCGCTTCCGCCTGTCTGATCAGATAATATCGAACAGTCAGCGTGTTCCAGCTGTTTTAACCACAACCACATCTTTCCCACTTGCATTTTCAGCTGATAAGGATGGTTTTAAGCCACCACAACTTTCCGACACATGTACGGTTGCGATTAAAGCACGGTTTACATGAAACGATCTTAACGGTGGACCGAATACTATAAATACCCCACCCCCCATTGCTTCTAAACCCACAAGAATTCTGATTTGAGAGCTCTAAGTTGAAACCATTGTTTCATACCTGAGTTCTTAGATCGGGATTAGCATTCGGGGACCCTGGGTAAGTATTCTTTCGTTCTTTTCCTTATTTTATTGCTTTTAGAGTCAGAAAGTCAAACTTTGTTTGACTTTCAGCGTTGACCAGTAATGGTCAATGCGAAGTTCGTTGGAACTTCGCAACGTGAGTGTAATCACGTTGGTCATAGTCCCTTGGGACTATGCCCACTGATTACCACGTTGTCTAGAGTCGTAGGGTAGGCGATCTAATAAATCGCCTATACCTTCGAACTCGACCCATTTGGTCGATCATTAGGATCCGACCAAACACATTAGGTGACCATAGTAGGTAGGGAATAACCTTCCGAGGTTATACCCTATGGTCACATCGTTTAAGTAGTTGTATGATAGGTAGTTTATATGCCTTAGGTAAATTACCAGAATACCCTTTTCATGTATAATTGGTAATTAAGCATATGTAACCTAAACCTTTGTCACATAACTGATTATGTAATATGTTTAGGCATATAACACTTGTCATAGGGCTAGTTAGGCGGTCCGAACGCGTTTCACGCGAACGACGCGTTAAAGTAGCATAAGCTACCTAAACGGGTCGTAATGGGTCGTAGACACTTAGGTTAAGTTTCATTTAGTATGTAGGCTTTGTTAAACCAAATGACACGAGTCTCTACACTCGTTTGGTTTACAAACCCTAATGCTACCCGATCTTCCGATTTAGGTCCGGTTTATTAATGTAGTTACCTATATTAGGTGCCGTTTGATATTCCGCGATCTCTAGCTTTGCTTGGTGGTTATCCTAGGACTTCTGAGCAATCTCAAGTGAGTACATAGACCCCTCTTTTACTGTTTTCCAAACTGTTTTGGGGTGGAACACATGTGCCTACTTGTTACTTTCATGCTTTCCTGTTTTCACATCATATACCTGCTATGTTCGTTAGTACATTATAGTACATGATTTCATTTCATTTTATGCTATGTATGTCCATTTAGTTCATACTTAGTACATCGTTTTACATTTACATTTTATGCTATGTATGTCCATTGCGTGCATACTTAGTACATTGTTTTCATCACATGCTTACATTTTGGTATGACATTTGGTTTGTTTACATGGGACAATACATTCATTAACACCGATCATGCCGCTCGGTAGTAGGTAGTGGTACCATAGGACTTGACAAATCCCGTTCCGGACATCCCAGGGAAAGGGGATGAAAGGAATGACCGAATCCGAATACATATTCTCTTGATAACTCACTTTTACATAGTTATCCGTCTGTCTCAAGGCTTGGATGTATGCATATTCACAATACCGCATAAATGTTCATATTAAATAGTTGCATGCATTTACACAAAACATAACTTTGATTTAAACCAAGTTTTACTTCAATACTTTGTTTTTGTGCATATGGTTTAGTTGAGACATTTCACTTGCCATACATGACATTTTGACATAGACATTTGACATGGATATTTGACATAGACATTTGACATGGATATTTGACATAGACATTTGACATGGATATTTGACATAGACATTTGACATGGATATTTGACATAGACATTTGACATGGATATTTGACATAGACATTTGACATGGATATTTGACATAGACATTTTGACATGATTTACATCTTGACATGAATACTTTGACATATTATTCAATACATTTGACAATTGACTTAAACATAGACATTTTACATTGTTTGGTTTGGTTTGATTAAGTAACGATGTGTGTGTAATATGATACAAGCATGGTGGATACGCCGCTGGTACTTCCTATATATAAGTGTTTGTATGGTATTACATATCGTAGCGTTATTTGAATCATTTCAGTTTGATACATATAACATTTTATACAAATAACATACTTTTCACAAGACATTGATTTATAAACAACTTATCTTATGCAAACATATTTTACTTGGTTATTCATTTAACCTTACATTTATTTATACTTATCATCTGATATTATCGTTTTTCAAATGATTTAAAAGACAAAGCAAATAACAAGGTTCATGACTAAATATTTTCTCAAACATAAGTCATGAATCTTATTTTCACAAAACCTATGTATCTCACAGGCATTTTTATGCTGACGTACCATATTTTCACATGTGTTTTTCAGGAGCTGTTGCATAAGATGATCAAGATACACATAGGCAGACTTGGGCTTTAGTGACAATAAAAGATGCAAGACTAGTTAATTATGTTGTATTTCTTTGTTTGTTAAGACATTGTAACACTTATAATCAATAAAGCGAAACTTTAATTTCCATGGTTGTGAAACATTAATTCTGTTACAACACTCCCCGATGTTTCCGCCACGTTTTGTATGTTCTACGTGGTCGGGGTGTGACAGAAAAGATGGTATCAGAGCCAATGGTTATAGGGAATTAGGTTATTAGTAATGCTTTGACCTAGTCTATAACCTTTCTAGGACCCTAACGCGAGTTTACTGGCGTTTAGTCATAAAACAATACTGTCACCTATCCTTAGGTGACAACCACAACAAGAACATAAATTTCAAAACCGCTTTGAAAACTAATCATCTGTTCTAGGATGATTGATTACTAGGTTTTGAATTCTCTATTATATGGTTTTGAACCCCTTTGAGTTTTCAAAATCTCGTCAAGGTTTTGGGTTTTAAATAATGTGAACACGTGCAAACTGGAAGGGTGAATGCCTGTATTCTGGGTTTTCTGTCTAGGCAAGCACTTCGTATACATCTCATCAGACGCGAGACCAGTTGTGCTTACCTGGGAATTCTTGGGATGAGTGTTCACTTATAGGCGAGCATGTCTTCGCGATACATTATTTTCGACCCATTTACTTTTATTTGTCACCATCTCATTTGTTTGCCTTAGGTAACAAACAAATGATCACAATTTTCATTCGTTACCATTCGGTATTGATTTTCCAATAACCTTTCACTTGCTTCTTCCTCTGTCTTTCATTTTCTTTTAGAATGTCTATTCCTCTCATCACTGGTCAAATGCCCGAGCGAACAGCCAAATTTGTCCAGCAAATTGGCGAAGTGATTCAAAGGACTGTGGATTTAGGTATTGCCATGGCTCGTCTCAACAATGAAGCCTCTCGTCTCGACAATGAAGCCACTCAAGAGCCACTGAAGGAAGCAGAAGTCAAGCCAGCACCAAAATCAAGGAAGCGTAAGGCTTCAAGGAAACCCGCAGCGGTTACACCTAATCAAGCGGGACCTAGCCAAGTGGCAAGGCCACCAGCTAGGAAGCCGTACTTTGGAACGGCACCATTATGCAACAAATGTAAGGGGCATCACCTAGCTCACTTACAGTGTCATTGGTGTGTATCATGTGGAAGAGTTGGTCACCTGGCAAGTGTTTGTCGATGTAACCCGAACCAAGGTGGTCTAACTCAACCCCAAGTCAACCCAACTCAAGCTCGTTTTCCGCGTGGTACTTGCTACAACTGTGGCGATACGAGCCATTTCAGGAACAAATGCCCAAAGCTTGCTAATGCAAATCCCACCCACGGATGAGCAGTTGGCTGACTAGAAGATGTTGCTGTCTTATGCTTTTGTTCTTTTGTTTCCTTGTAATGTGAAACAATTTGTTTTGTTTATAAATAAATCGTTGTTCACAAATTCTGATATACAAGTATAGTTACATGTGTGTATGATTTTCCTATGATACCTACATCAAGGAACTATGTTCCTTACAAACTACTCTTGTGATTCTCTCTTTCAAATGATCGCTCATGATTCCTTCGAAAATTTTAAGTACTCGTTTCATTCCAAGAAACAAAGTACAGAAAATTAAGTGACATTATGAGTAATCGTGCTTTTCGCACATCTGTGCCTTTAAATCCTTGGTTAGATAACTAAGGGTATTTTCAAATCTCATACCCATTACGTTTTGATTTTTCAACATACACAGTACCAGTATTTCAAAACAATCTTCATGATCTCAAAACATTTCATATAGTTTGAAAACAATTTTTCTAGATACATTGTCGATGTTATTTCAAAAACATTGGCCATGTTATCAAAACCAACCTTTCTAATTTCAAAATATTTCATATAGTCTGAAGACAATATTAACACAGTACATTTTCTTATCAAGTGCATGATTTCGAAAAGCATCATTCATGTCTTTCAAAAACCTTATACATAATTTCAAAATTCATCTCGCATGATTTTTAAAACATTTTTTGTAAATATATCTACCTAATACACCTACTTTATGATTTCAAAAAGTATTATATATAAGGTTTCAAAAACGTTAAACACATTTTTCTTAAAAGAACCCCATGCATAGTTTTCAAAAATATTTTCCTCATACATTGACTTAACCTTCAAAATTCTGCTTCATATGTCGCCTTGACATATCAAGCATCTCAACTTCATAAGCATTCTTACTTCATGTTTTGACATAAGCACATCCAGTGCAAGATTTCAAAACATCTTCAACTTCTAAAAGTTCATATGGGATCTTTTTATCTCCACAATTAGACCCTTGTGGATAATCATCATTCAAATCAGAGTCCTTAATTGGATTCCTTATGTACCTGAATTCGAACATTTCGGTTCCTTATAATCGAAATCGAAATTTTCTTTTAAAGATCTTTCTATCTTTATAGTTAGATTCTTGATAATGTTTGAAGTACCAAATGAAATCCACGAGATGGATTCCTAGTGTGCTTTAAATACATGTGCTCTGTTAGCAGAACAAACTTCTAGTTAAACAATTTTGTGGTTATGTGACTATGTGTTAATTCATCTTATGTTTTCTTTTATGCATTTTTGTGTTTTAATACTCTGGATATTCGTTATCCAAATCCTCGCAGGATCTTTCATATCTTCATATGAGAGATTCGTAGCAGGATATTCAAAAGGTACTACCTTAAATCCTTAATGGGCTTCTAAGTAATAGTTAAGACCCTTGGATTATATAAGTATCGCTCCATGATTCATAGGAGACCCTTTAGTGGTCTAGTCAAAAAGATTGATTCACAATGTGGTTAAAGAACGACATCTAGTGATGTAGCTGAACAGACTCCTTGATAGTCTATTTAGATCATTTATTGATTTAATTAAAAGGACTCTATGGCGGTCTAGTTACACTCATCACAGGATTGTTCATTTGGTTTTACCCTACACATTATAAAATAGACTGTGTGAACTGTGCAAGGAATTCTCTAATTATGGATGCGCACATAATTATGAAATTTAGTGCACAGAAATCCAGTAAGATTTATTATGTGAAGGAACCGATAGTGACAACAATAACAAAATGAGAACGAGGTAATGGAGGCATGGTGGACGCACCAATGACGCTTCATATACTTGTATATAAGTATCCCTCTTACATTGCAATCATGATGTTATTAAAGTTACTAGAAGTTCAGAAAACTAGCCAATATTGTTCGATCTTTTCAACTTCATGTTTTCAGCTCTTACAAGTTTCCTCTAAATAAATTTCGGGACGAAATTTCTTAAAGTAGGGGAGACTGTAACACCTGTGCCTCCACGGCCATCAAACAAATACCGAACCAATGAAATATTATATTTCATACTTGAGATTTGTAAAAGTATGTGTATCATTCTGCACATATCAATTCTCGTTCAATTCCAAACTCTAAATCGCTTTCTGGAAGGTTATACGCGCACCGATGCGTAAATATAACCAGTTTAATGCAACAAACACTCCGGAATAGTGAAATAGGCTTAACATACCTTAAATAACCTTTACATAACTTAGAAATAAGTTTTGGAAGGTTTGGTATGCCGAAAACAAGTTAATTCGCTTACAGGGACTAAAGTTGACAAACTGTGAAAGTATGCCAATTTGAACTGTAACAGACATTCCGGAACATGACCATAAGTTAAACACACCTTAAATATCCTTTATATAGCTTAGAAATAGGCTTTGAGGGGTTCGGTGTGCTAAAATAAACTTTTGTGTCATTCAGGGACTAAAAGTGTCAAAAAGTGCACAAGTTTGCATTTTCGCGCATAACTTACGTTCTGAATACATCCGGACATCCAAAAATTTATGTAAGCACTAAAATATTTTATTTTAGTGTTCGCCATAAGAAAAATCCATTCGTCGCGTCATTTGGATCGTTTTTCGCGCTTATGCGCATTCCGTCGTAATTAAGCGAACATCGCGTTCGTACGGCCAAACGAACCATCACCCGGCATATTTTTGAGCATGTTTCATGTCCACAATGTTTAGGCATCATTTTAGGGCCTTAAAGTTGGCTTTACGGGCCTTGGAAGTGCCGGAAATGGGCTTAAACACGTGCAGGGACTGAAACTGTCAAAACTGAAACATGTTTGCTGATCAGAAGTCTCAGGCGGCCCGCCTGAGTTTTCCTTGATCCTAAAGCGGGCCGCTTCCGCCTGTCTGATCAGATAATATCGAACAGTCAGCGTGTTCCAGCTGTTTTAACCACAACCACATCTTTCCCACTTGCATTTTCAGCTGATAAGGATGGTTTTAAGCCACCACAACTTTCCGACACATGTACGGTTGCGATTAAAGCACGGTTTACATGAAACGATCTTAACGGTGGACCGAATACTATAAATACCCCACCCCCCATTGCTTCTAAACCCACAAGAATTCTGATTTGAGAGCTCTAAGTTGAAACCATTGTTTCATACCTGAGTTCTTAGATCGGGATTAGCATTCGGGGACCCTGGGTAAGTATTCTTTCGTTCTTTTCCTTATTTTATTGCTTTTAGAGTCAGAAAGTCAAACTTTGTTTGACTTTCAGCGTTGACCAGTAATGGTCAATGCGAAGTTCGTTGGAACTTCGCAACGTGAGTGTAATCACGTTGGTCATAGTCCCTTGGGACTATGCCCACTGATTACCACGTTGTCTAGAGTCGTAGGGTAGGCGATCTAATAAATCGCCTATACCTTCGAACTCGACCCATTTGGTCGATCATTAGGATCCGACCAAACACATTAGGTGACCATAGTAGGTAGGGAATAACCTTCCGAGGTTATACCCTATGGTCACATCGTTTAAGTAGTTGTATGATAGGTAGTTTATATGCCTTAGGTAAATTACCAGAATACCCTTTTCATGTATAATTGGTAATTAAGCATATGTAACCTAAACCTTTGTCACATAACTGATTATGTAATATGTTTAGGCATATAACACTTGTCATAGGGCTAGTTAGGCGGTCCGAACGCGTTTCACGCGAACGACGCGTTAAAGTAGCATAAGCTACCTAAACGGGTCGTAATGGGTCGTAGACACTTAGGTTAAGTTTCATTTAGTATGTAGGCTTTGTTAAACCAAATGACACGAGTCTCTACACTCGTTTGGTTTACAAACCCTAATGCTACCCGATCTTCCGATTTAGGTCCGGTTTATTAATGTAGTTACCTATATTAGGTGCCGTTTGATATTCCGCGATCTCTAGCTTTGCTTGGTGGTTATCCTAGGACTTCTGAGCAATCTCAAGTGAGTACATAGACCCCTCTTTTACTGTTTTCCAAACTGTTTTGGGGTGGAACACATGTGCCTACTTGTTACTTTCATGCTTTCCTGTTTTCACATCATATACCTGCTATGTTCGTTAGTACATTATAGTACATGATTTCATTTCATTTTATGCTATGTATGTCCATTTAGTTCATACTTAGTACATCGTTTTACATTTACATTTTATGCTATGTATGTCCATTGCGTGCATACTTAGTACATTGTTTTCATCACATGCTTACATTTTGGTATGACATTTGGTTTGTTTACATGGGATAATACATTCATTAACACCGATCATGCCGCTCGGTAGTAGGTAGTGGTACCATAGGACTTGACAAATCCCGTTCCGGACATCCCAGGGAAAGGGGATGAAAGGAATGACCGAATCCGAATACATATTCTCTTGATAACTCACTTTTACATAGTTATCCGTCTGTCTCAAGGCTTGGATGTATGCATATTCACAATACCGCATAAATGTTCATATTAAATAGTTGCATGCATTTACACAAAACATAACTTTGATTTAAACCAAGTTTTACTTCAATACTTTGTTTTTGTGCATATGGTTTAGTTGAGACATTTCACTTGCCATACATGACATTTTGACATAGACATTTGACATGGATATTTGACATAGACATTTGACATGGATATTTGACATCGACATTTGACATGGATATTTGACATAGACATTTGACATGGATATTTGACATAGACATTTGACATGGATATTTGACATAGACATTTGACATGGATATTTGACATAGACATTTTGACATGATTTACATCTTGACATGAATACTTTGACATATTATTCAATACATTTGACAATTGACTTAAACATAGACATTTTACATTGTTTGGTTTGGTTTGATTAAGTAACGATGTGTGTGTAATATGATACAAGCATGGTGGATACGCCGCTGGTACTTCCTATATATAAGTGTTTGTATGGTATTACATATCGTAGCGTTATTTGAATCATTTCAGTTTGATACATATAACATTTTATACAAATAACATACTTTTCACAAGACATTGATTTATAAACAACTTATCTTATGCAAACATATTTTACTTGGTTATTCATTTAACCTTACATTTATTTATACTTATCATCTGATATTATCGTTTTTCAAATGATTTAAAAGACAAAGCAAATAACAAGGTTCATGACTAAATATTTTCTCAAACATAAGTCATGAATCTTATTTTCACAAAACCTATGTATCTCACAGGCATTTTTATGCTGACGTACCATATTTTCACATGTGTTTTTCAGGAGCTGTTGCATAAGATGATCAAGATACACAAAGGCAGACTTGGGCTTTAGTGACAATAAAAGATGCAAGACTAGTTAATTATGTTGTATTTCTTTGTTTGTTAAGACATTGTAACACTTATAATCAATAAAGCGAAACTTTAATTTCCATGGTTGTGAAACATTAATTCTGTTACAACACTCCCCGATGTTTCCGCCACGTTTTGTATGTTCTACGTGGTCGGGGTGTGACAGAACAAACAAGCACACTGTAGAGCTAGCAAATGGTAAGAGTTTAGAGGCCGCACACGTAGTCAAGGGTTGTAAACTTATTCTCGCAAACCAGACCTTCTCTATCGACCTTATTCCTATTGTCTTGGGTAGTTTCGACGTTGTCATTGGGATGGATTGGTTATCCCAACACCGAGCAGAGATTCTTTGCAACGAGAAGATTGTTCGTATTCCTGGTTCCGGTGGCGAACCTCTCATGATTCGTGGCGACAAAAGGAGTGCTGTTGAGAACGTCATCTCTTTCCTTAAGGACCAGAAGTGCTTGCGAAAGGGCCACACCGCCATTTTGGCTCTCGTAACTGACACCTCAGAGAAAGAGAAGAGGATAGAAGATTTTCCAGTTGTACGTGACTATCCTGAGGTATTTCCTGAGGAATTACCTGGTCTTCCACCTCATCGCCAAGTCGAGTTTCAGATTGAACTAGCTCCTGGAGCTGCGCCTATAGCTCGTGCACCTTATCGTTTAGCTCCATCAGAGTTGGAAGAACTCTCTACACAACTACAAGAACTTTTGGATAAGGGTTTTATTCGTCCTAGCTCATCGCCCAGGGGAGCTCCAGTGTTATTTGTGAAGAAGAAAGACGGTACCTTTAGAATGCGTATCGACTATCGTGAACTCAACAAGGTGACGGTGAAGAATCGTTATCCTCTACCACGCATTGACGACTTGTTCGACCAGCTGCAAGGGTCGAGCTACTATTCAAAGATTGATTTGAGATCGGGATATCACCAGCTGAGAGTCCGAGAAGAGGACGTCTCCAAAACAGCTTTTAGAACTCGTTATGGACACTATGAGTTTTTGGTCATGCCTTTTGGGCTGACAAACGCACCTGCGATTTTCATGGACTTGATGAATCGAGTGTGCAAGCCTTACCTGGACAAGTTCGTTATAGTCTTTATCGACGACATCCTGATCTATTCTAAGAGTCAGGAGGAACACGAGCAGCATTTACGACTTGTTTTGGAACTCCTTCGAACAGAACAGCTTTACGCAAAGTTCTCGAAATGCGACTTCTGGCTTCGTGAAGTCCATTTCCTAGGCCACATAGTGAACAAGGATGGGATTCATGTTGATCCATCCAAGGTGGACTCGATTAAGAACTGGCCTGCACCTCGTACACCAAGGGAAATTCGCCAATTCTTGGGTTTGGCAGGTTACTACAGGAGATTCATAAAGGATTTTTCTAAGATTGCACAGCCTCTCACCTCACTAACGCAGAAAGGCGTTGTTTATCGCTGGGGAAATGCACAGGAGTTGGCATTTCAGCATTTAAAGGATAGACTTTGCAGCGCACCTATCCTTTCATTGCCAAAGGGCACAGACGACTTTGTGGTTTACTGCGACGCATCAATCCAGGGTCTTGGTTGTGTATTGATGCAACGAGATAAGGTTATAGCCTACGCCTCACGCCAACTCAAAGTTCATGAAAGAAACTACACTACGCACGACTTAGAGCTGGGAGCTGTTGTTTTTGCGCTTAAGATATGGCGACATTACCTGTACGGTACCAAGTGCGCCATCTACACCGATCACAGGAGCCTCGAGCATATCTTCAAGCAGAAGGAACTGAATATGCGACAACGACGATGGGTCGAGCTACTGAATGACTACGAGTGCTCGATCAGGTATCACCTGGGCAAGGCCAATGTTGTGGCTGACGCCCTCAGTCGAAAGGACACCGCGCCTAAGCGCGTACGAGCTTTGCAACTCACGATACATTCTAGTCTTCCTTCCCATATACGAGACGCTCAGGTAGAAGCATTGAAACCGGAAAACGTCAGGGCTGAAGCCCTACGCGGCTCAAGGCAACGCTTAGAACAGAAGGAAGACGGTGCTTACTACGTAACGGGACGCATTTGGGTCCCACTCTATGGCAACCTACGAGAGCTTGTGATGGATGAAGCACACAAGTCTCGCTACTCGGTACACCCTGGTTCGGATAAGATGTACCACGATATCAAAACTACGTATTGGTGGCCTAGCATGAAGGCCCACATAGCAACTTACGTCAGCAAGTGTTTGACTTGTGCGAGAGTCAAAACGGAATACCAGAAACCCTCAGGCCTACTCCAACAACCAGAGATACCACAATGGAAATGGGAGCAAATTTCCATGGATTTCGTTACTGGCCTGCCTAGATCCCAGCGCGGAAATGATACTATTTGGGTGATCGTAGATCGACTCACAAAGTCTGCGCACTTCTTGGCTATCAAAGAAACGGATAAATTCTCCACTCTAGCAGAAGTGTATCTCAAGGAAGTTGTCTCGAGGCACGGTGTGCCAACCTCTATTATCTCGGATCGAGATGCGCGTTTCACCTCAGAACTGTGGCAAGCAATGCATAAATCCTTTGGCTCACGATTAGAGATGAGCACGGCGTATCACCCCCAGACGGACGGGCAGTCTGAGTGCACTATTCAAACCTTAGAAGACATGCTTCGTGCATGTGTAATTGACTTTGGCAACAGCTGGGAAAAGCATCTGCCACTTGTGGAATTCTTGTACAATAACAGCTACCACACCAGCATTAAAGCTACTCCGTTTGAGGCATTGTACAGGCGTAAATGCCGGTCACCTCTTTGTTGGGCAGAGGTGGGGGATAGTCAGATCACTGGTCCAGAACATGTGGTAGACACAACCAAACGAATTGCTCAAATACGACAACGCATGGCGGCAGCTCGTGACCGTCAGAAAGTCTACGCCGATAAGGGCAGGAAACCACTTGAGCTCCAGGTTGGGGAGCGGGTACTACTCAAAGTTTCACCCTGGAAGGGTGTGGTTCGTTTTGGCAAACGAGGCAAACTTAACCCACGATACGTCGGACCTTTTGAAATCATCGAGAAAATAGGCAAGGTGGCCTACAAACTGAACTTACCAGCAGAACTCAGTGCAGTTCACAACGTTTTCCATGTGTCGAATCTGAAGAAGTGCCTGTCAGATGAGACCCACATAGTTCCTCTGAAGGAACTCACTATCGACGAGCAGTTACGATTCGTCGAGGAACCAGTTGAAATCACGGACCGGGATGTTAAGGTCCTCAAGAACACTAGAATACCTGTCGTTCGAGTTCGTTGGAACTCACGTCGCGGCCCAGAGTTCACCTGGGAACGCGAAGATCAGATGAAACAAAAGTATCCCCAACTGTTCGCAAACAGTACAACCACTACTGAGGCTGAAGCTACGGAATTTCGGGATGAAATTCCAGATCAACGGGGGGAGGATGTGACACCCCAGGAAAACCGGGAAAACCATACAACTTAACTAGCTTCCTCAGTGAGTGCTTACCAAATTTCGGGACGAAATTTCTTTCAACTTGGGGATGATGTGACAACTCGAAATTTAGAACTTTTCATTGTATCTCGATGTAACATGCTTGAACGTTATGTGACTAGTTAACTTGTCGGTTTAATGAATGTTATAAGTGAATATTATGTGAATACGTGTTGTGCTTATATGTATGCGTATAATTCTGTGTGACCCGAAACACAAGGACCCGACTCGAGACCGCTTGGTCTCGAGTGAACAATAAAACAGATGGGCCGGTTGGGCCATGCACTCCCTTTAATCCATCTGAAATCCACTTAGAGTGCACAACCGAGTATAAAAGCCCCAAACCTACACTCACTCTCACACACACTCTCCTCTACTCTCTCTCTCTAGAAAACCTTAAACCCTAGAGATCAAGCATCACCTCTCCTCTCCTTCTTTCTCGGATCAAACCGGCGACCACAAGGGGCTCTCGGATCAACTCGTACACACCCATTTGGAAACCTCATTCGTTACTACTTCACACCTTTGAACCCATACTTGAACCGGTTAGTGATTTCCTTGCAAACATATGTATATGCATGATTAAAGTGTTGATTATGTGATAATGTGCATCATGGCTATTGTTTGAATATGTCAAAGGTGTTTGTTGATTTAATGGGTTCTTGGTTGTTAGATGATACATGCTTGGTTCCAATATCCTATGTGAACATGACTTTTGTGTAGAACAACATTTGGATAAAATGTTTTGAATGACAAGAATGATAGTTTAGGATTACTTATGATCTTCCAAGTTTATGCTAGAGGTTATAGAACTAAGGTTTAGTTGATAACGATTTGCAAGATGATTTCGATATCTAGAATAGGTGTTGTGATTCGGGTCCATTGAATGCATAGTTATGAATGATGAGCATGTTTGATTTAATGTGAACTTAAAAGATGAACTATTTAAATGCATCATGAACATGATATGAAGATTTGAATTGCTATGTTTGATCCATTTTAGTTAATTGTTAGACAAGGAAACATGTTTGTGAACCCTCATTGGATAGTACACCAAATCATGAAATCAAAATTCTATTGGTTAGTACACATGCTGGCAATCAGCAGGTATGTTAGCCGAGATCTCCGGTTGCGACTCGAGACCATCACACGACGACTCGAGACCGCAGATGGCGACACTGGTTACGAGTCGAGAACCCCTAGTCTCGACTCGAGACCACACAATGCCAGCACAAACATCATGACTCGAGACCAGGTTACGGGACTTGTTGCGACTCGAGACCTGACTCGAGACCACCAGGTCTCGAGTGATGAAGACTAAACCGAGACAACACCGTCTCGACTCAAGACCACCTGATGGTACATTCTGTTGGGCTTGAACGGTTTCAGGCCTCAGTTTTTGGGCCGAACATATGGACCTTATGTGTTACTGTTGAATGGGTATGTTGGGTACTGTTAATTGGACTGCCATGAATAACACTTGTTTGCAATATGCTACTATACGTGTAGAAAATGCATGTACATTACTTGGTTTGTATCTGACTTGCGTGATAACTATACTAGCACGTGGTTGACCACAATTAGCTCGACTTGACCTTTCGTTTAACTGCCGAGCAAACCAAGGTGAGTTCACACCCTCTACAAAGCATGGGATTCCCAGGGTTGGGAATGGGGTTAAGGAACATGGATTCCTCGTCCTTACTTGGGTAGGACAGTATTGGCACATGAATATAATTCCTCGTCCTCACGGACAGATAACTCGTACTAGACCAAAACTCTATCACGAAGTCCCTCCTTTTTATATCGACATAATCACTGGGCCAATGGCGAGCGGGTCATTAGTTAGATAGCGCTATTTAGGTCTGACAAGCCTCACACCGTGCCGCAGAGGACGGGCGTGAACTAATGGATCTGGGCACGTCAATGATGATAGACATTGACAGTTCAGGGCACATAACCATGACTACAGTCAGCAATCGATATGGTAACGAGTCTAGTGTATACATGGGGTAGCCCCCACGGCTGTATTGCCAGGATAAATGGGTAAACAAATCACGTTTTCAACTATGGGGTAACCCCCACGGAAGGATGCCAGTTAAAGGAAACTGTTTTCGGAACAACTTAAAAAAAAATGAACACCCAACAGTGAACTCACTCAACTTGTTGTTGACTCGTTACTACATGCTTTGCAGGTCTTTAGGTACTTAGCTGGAGCTTGCATGGAAGAGGGTCGTTGTGGGACATGGACAGCTGTGTGCCATGTTAAACTTTGAAACAATTAAACTTATGTTTTGATTTTAAACGTTATGCTTCCGCTTGCAACTTAAACTATGTTTTGTTTGGACACCAATTGTATTGGTTGAACTTTTATAATTACTTGCTTGCTTGTTCAATATGATTGGTGGCTGGATCCTGGTCAGTCACGCCTCCAAGCGGTGATACCCCGCAGGTGGATTTTGGGGGTGTGACAAAAAATATGCCGGATGTCGGTTCGCTTGGTCGTATGATCGCGATGTTTGCTTAATTACGACGGAATGCGCATAAGCGCGAAAAACGATTCAAATTTCACGACGAATGGATTTTTCTTATGCCAAACACTAAAATAAAATATTTTAGTGCTTACATAAATTTTTGGGTGTCCGGATGTATTCAGAACGTAAGTTATGCGCGAAAATGCAAACTTGTGCACTTTTTGACGCTTTTAGTCCCTGAATGAGCATAAAGTTTATTTTAGCACATCGAACTCCTTAAAGCCTATTTATAAGCTATGTAAAGGGTATTTAAGGTGTGTTTAACTTATAATCATGTTCCGGAATGTTCGTTACAGTTTAAATTGGCATACTTTCGCAGTTTGTCAATTTTAGTCCCTGTAAGCGAATTAACTTGATTTTGCCATACCAAAGCCTTCAAAACTTGTTTCTAAGTTATGTAAAGGTTATTTAAGGTATGTTAAGCATATGTTGATGTTTCAGAGTGTTTGTCGCGTTAAACTGATTACGTTTACGCACCAGTTTGCGTATAACTCTCTAGAAAGCGATATAAAGTTTGAAATTGAATAAAAGTCAAAACATGAAAAATGTAAAACATAAATAAACAAACATTGGGATCAAATAACTTTATTTCATTGATAACTGAACTGTTTACAATGATTACAAGCACAGATGTCACAACAAGCTCCTTTAATCACCTTCTAGTGCTTGAAACAAGCATGAAAATGGAGTAATGGTGGTGACAAGGTGGTGGTGGTGGCGGTTGTAGAGTGAGCCGAGAGGGAGAGAGAGGGTAAGTGAGAGAGAGAGTGAGATGAACTTGTAAGATATGAAATGATGAACATCTCTAAGGCATCATACTTATAACTCTTACACTCAATATTATGGAAAGCAAATCAAGCAACATATCAAATAAAATATAAGGAAAATCTAGTGAGTGGGGTGTGGGTCCCCTTGTGGACCGTAAATGGAGGGGGGGGGGGTTAATTGTAAGTTTTTGATGATAAGTGGGTAAATAATTGGAGGTTAAGTGTAATATCTAGTGTATGATGTGTATGACATACTTTATAGGGTGTTGGGGTATTCGGAGACCATAACTAGTCCAACGATAATAAAACAATGTTTCTGACAAAAAATTGGTGTCCCGGGTAATGTCCGGTTGTTCGGTTAGATACCGTTCCGTTAAAGTGCTAAGTTATATCGTATAGTGTCTTTTATGTAACTTTTTGTAACACAATTAATTCCCAACACTTAGGAAAGCATTCAGGACCATTTAGTCAATTTTCTGTATTTTACTAGCATGTTAAAATGCTGAATTTTGCTGAAAAATGCAGAATTCTGCACTTAAAGTGAGTTTTAGGCACTTCCCGGCACTTTATCTATCACCTTGTGATACAGTTTTATGGTCCTCACTTCCCTACACACCGTAGTAGTGTAGTACCTTGTCTCTGGCTCATACTGGGCCTCAAAACACTGTCTGTCTATGTACTGGCACTGTCAGTATATTTCTGAGTTATCCGCTCACTGTGCTAACTGTGCTTTGTGCATCAAGTATGTCACTAAAGTTTATCTGTGATAAATGGTGTGACAGTATGAAATGTGATGCACGTGTATGTATGATGCAGAAATCATAAAGCAGTTTAAGTCAACAGTTGTAATCAAGCACAGTCATTAAGCACAAATTTAATATTAATTAATTGTATGGATACCTGTAATTATGAGGGTTGTCACAGCTGATGTGACCATGCTGCGAATTCATGGCGATAGCCCCCAAATGTACCTCTCTATCTTAACATACTCAGGAGTGACCATCCGTGGAACCAACCTTTCCAAATCGTTGAACCGAGATGTGTAAGCTCTGACATTCAGTTCTTCCATGGTTAAATTCCAAAAGTCGGTCACGATCTTCTGTATCTCACTACGCGGGCAGTATTCCTTTAGGAGCATTTCTTTAAGTTCATTCCAGGTTAGACCATAAGCAACGTCTTCACCCATAATTTGAACTTGTGTGTTCCATCAGGATTAAGCTTCATCTAGAAAAGAACAAGAAGCATACCTAACCCGTTGATCAGCAGCACAACCACTGATTGCCATGACGGACTCCATCTTCTTAATCCATCTGGTGATATCAAGGGGTCCTTCGGTACCGGTAAATGATCATGGGTTGCAGCCCTGGAATGTTTTATACTTACATCCATGCACTATTCACAAGGTTAATGAAAATCAGGAATACGCTCTGATTATATCATAACACATGAACTACTAAAACTTTACGATCATTATATTACCTTGAGGGTTTCCGATCTGTGTTCCACCAAAATCATGCCCATGAGTACCACGTCCACGTCCCTGGCCATTATTCTAGTTAACATCACGCTGTTCCATGGCAGTATTAACGTGTTGGGCTATGAGTTGTGTCAACTCTTCTGGGGTGGTAGGTAGTCCAGAACCCTGTCTCGCTTTTGGCGGCATTTCGTTGTTTCTATTATTACAACAATAATAACAACATAAGACGATATCCAAAAAATAATTCAATCATTAAATGCTAGTGGACCAAACATTGCGCATGTATAATATCCACATAATAATGAGAACAATTTTTAAACCAAAAGTAACCCATTTGATATTTATAATAGAAATTACAATACTTGTTTTTAGTACATGACTAATCAAAATTAACACCAATAATAAGTTTATATGAAATTTCCTGCTAAATATCAAAAAAAAAAAAAAAAATCTTGCATGCAAGCCATGAAGGGTTTATCAAAAGAGAGATACAAAACAACAAACTAAAGCTTCAAACCCAAGAAATCTAACATCATCCTAACAAGCTCTTCCAGCTCCACTATCCTCCAGTGCATCCGATCCATCGCACTGTCGTCTAGATCCTTCAACTCACCGTACCAGTCCATCTGTCCCTCTAGATCCTTCATCTTATCCCTAGCTGAGTTCAGGTCTCCGCGCAGAGTGGCGAACTGTCGGTCGTAATGACAACATCGATCAACCCATACTCCTTTCTGCTTCTTGGAAGCAGATGTTGTCTCAACGCGTGACGTCGATGCGATCTCTCCAACTGGTCTAGTCCTCTTTCTACGTTGATAGTAAACCAAGAGTGGTGTAGTAGGAGCGCGTGACTCAATCAGTGCTAAGGATAACTTAGTAATAACAGGTGGAGGGATCTCAGTAATAGGCTCGACAACAGCAGCAGGTGGGACGACTGATGGCTCTAATGGTTGAGCCGTGATGATAGTGGTGTCCACCACTTGTGCGATACTGAAAGATCCTCTGATCATAGGGACACCTCTATCCACGTCATCGATAACTGGTACAGTGCCTGACGATTGTCCCGTCTCGTGAATCGAGGGAGGAACATCATCATCGTCGGCTATCTATCCATTGCTTATGAAAGCATAACGGGGTCTACCTGGCTGGCGAATGCAGCAGGATCGACATGGAAGGACGAAACGAATTCGGCCATACCAACCATCTGTGGAGTCGTGAGGGGTATCTCTGGTAATATGGATCTGGGTGAAGTCTTGAATTCTGGCTCGCTACCTGAGTCATGAATCTCGATGACCTCGTGCGACATCTGTGACATATATAACCGTACAAAGTAAGTGTGTGTTCAAATGAAAAATACACATAAGGCCCAAATAAATAGATAATCACGTACGCACATTAACACGCAATGGTTTCATACATGATGAAAATTTCCATGTTTATTTAAAAAAAATTTGGCTTCGCGAATTTGGGACTTCAATCTCAAAATTCTTTGGTTGAAGTCTAGAGTTTTCCCAGAAAACATCTAGTTCGCTAACAACTGTTGGCTCTGATACCAACTTCTGTCACACCCCAAAAAACGTCGCAGCGGTAGTGGTGATGAAAGTTGGTGCCCATTAATATATTGTTGAACGATGCATCGAAATGTTGGATATTTTAACTTATTTAAAACATAGATTTTAAAATGTAGAGTCTTAAAGTACGTCACAGTCACACCATAGTTAAGTTGTCTTGATCCTTATGGATCTTATTACATTTGTCCCAAATAGTTTTAAAAGTTTGTCCAACACATTATCTAACCAAACATGCATCAACAACCACAAGATATGCCATAATTCCCGAAGCCAAACTCAAGTTGTCACACCCCGACCGCGTAAAACAACAAACCGCAACAGAAACGTCGGGGAGTGGAGCGACAGAATTATTGTTTCACAACACATGGATTAAAAAGTTTCGTTTTATCGAATTAGTTATTACATTGTCTTGGAAATTTAAAAGCAAAACACAAACATATTGTCTATCATAGTTATTAAGTCACTAAGGCCTCATTCGGTCCTATGTGAGCATGCATCCTAGTAATCAACTACATCATCATCAAACACCACCTGAAACATATGTGAAAATAAAGTCAGCAAAGAAATGCCGGCGAGCACATCGGTTTTGTGAGTGTGTCAGATTCATGGCTCATATACATGTTGCAATAACTCGTAGGACTACAATAGTTGATAATTGAAAACCTTGTATTGAAATGTGTTTAGTATTGCAATATGATTAACCAACTCAAAACAAATTGGTCATAATTTATAAATCTCGGATTGATCATTGTTCATGAATGTCGTTCGTTATGTAAATACGTCCCAACAAGTTCGTTCACATTATCGAAATCGTTGTGTTTAATATAAACCATAGTATTCGTTTTTGAAGACATTGAAATTGTTTCACACATATGAATCACCCCAAAACAATTAAAAGCAGTAAAATAGGAGAACTATGTACTCACTTGAGATTGCAAAGTATCCTCGATTAAATGAACTTAACAAAGCTCGGGCAAACCAAGGAAATCAAGTGGCACCTAGTAATTTGATCGCTATGATAATAAATCGACACCTAAATCGGGACATTGGGTAGAATGAGGTCTCGTAAACCAAAGGAGTATTGGAACTTCATGTGGTATGGTTTAACAAAGCCTACATTCTGATTCGGAACCTATCCTAAGTGCTTACAACCCGATATGACCCGTTAAGGTAGTCTACGCTACTTTAACGCGTCAATTGCGTGAATGCGCTTTCGAGACGCCTAACTAGTCCTATGACAAGTATTATATGTCCTAACATGTTTAAATATGTTTCATAATCAGTTTAAGTGTCAAAAATTAAGTTACATATGCTTAAATTCAATTTATGCATGAAAAGGTATAACCTCGAAAGGTTATTCCTTATGCAACTATGGTCACAAAATATGCTTGGTCGGATCCTAATGATCGACCAAACGGATCAGGTTCGAAAGTCTAAGCGGTTGTCAAGACCGCTTGACTTACGACCCTAAACAAGCCCTAGAGTAAAAGTGACGAGTTAAACATGTTAAAACATGTTTAACTAAGTTAGAAAACTGATTTGATATCAAAACAAAGTGTTTGTTTTGATACCCGAAAATAGTTTCGTCGCAAAATGTTCATAATCGGCATTTTGACCGAAACTTTGACTCGTCACTTCGACTAACCAAGGTGGTAATCAGTAGGTATAACCATCGTGATTACGCTCACGTTGCAAAGTTCAAGCAAACTTTGTCTTGACCAATTCATGGTCAAAGTAGAAAGTCAAACACTGTTTGACTTTCTTGCTTGATTACATAATTAAGCATGAAAGATCACTTACAAAGAGTCCAAGCTTGAAGATAGAACAAAGAAAACTAAAGAATGAAGCCTTCAACAAGAGTGAGAGCTTCCAATGAGCAGATTAGTGATGATGAGCAAGGAAAATGGCAAAACCCCATGGCTATTTATAGAAAATCATGATCCATTAAGATCATTCCATGTGTTTTTGAGTTGTTCAAGGCTTGATCTTAACCCTACACATGTTGCCCATAGATTTGGATACTTGGGGAGCACATAAACAAGCACAAGGTATGCTAAAACTAGGATTAAAAACAATGAGAATAGGCTATTTGGTTTAATTCAATGAATCTGCCAGTTCCAGCTCTTGCGGGCCGTGAAGGAAATAGCAAGAGTCTTTGCTGGCCGCCAGGGAGTCTGATCAGAATTTTCGCATTTTGGCAAAACAGGCCCCTGCATGCTAAAAACTTGGTTTTCGACGTATTTAACCCCATTTCAAGGCTCTACAATGATGTTAAAGCACAGGGAACATGAAATATACTTGAAAACATCTCGGATGTCGGTTCGTTTGATCGTACGGTCACGTTATTCGGTTAATTACGACGAAACTCGAACGGACGCGAAAAACGATCCAAATTACGCGACTGTCACACCCCGACCACGTAGAACATACAAAACGTGGCGGAAATGTCGGGGAGTGTTGTAACAGAATTAATTGTTTCAAATCCATGGCAATTGAAGTTTCGTTTTATTGATTAAAAGTGTTACAATGTCTTAACAAACAATGAAATACAACATAATTAACTAGTCTTGCATCTTTTATTGTCACTAAAGCCCAAGTCTGCCTATGTGTATCTTGATCATCTTATGCAACAGTTCCTGAAAAACACATGTGAAAATAGGTACGTCAGCATAAAAATGCCTGTGAGATACATAGGTTTTGTGAAAATAAGATTCATGACTTATGTTTGAGAAAAGGTTTAGTCATGAACCTTGTTATTTGCTTTGTCTTTTAAATCATTTGAAAAACAATAAGTTCAGATGATAAGTATAAATAATAGAGTAATGCATGGTTAAATGAGTAACCATGTAAAATGTCTGTGTAGAAGTGTCAAAAATCATGTACTATAATGTACTAACGAACATAGCAGGTATATGATGTGAAAACAGGAAAGCATGAAAGTAACAAGTAGGCACATGTGTTCCACCCCAAAACAGTTTGGAAAACAGTAAAAGAGGGGTCTATGTACTCACTTGAGATTGCTCAGTAGTCCTTGAGTAACAACCAAACAATGCTAGAGATCGCGGATATCAAACGGCACCTAATATAGGTAACTATGTTAATAAACCGGACCTAAATCGGAAGATTGGGTAGAATGCGGGTTCGTAAACCAAACGAGTGTAGAGACTCGTGTCATTTGGTTTAACAAAGCCTACATACTAAATGAAACTTAACCTAAGTGCTTACGACCCATTACGACCCGTTTAGGAAGCTTATGCTACTTTAACGCGTCGTGCGCGTGAAACGCGTTCGGACCGTCTAACTAGTCCTATGACAAGTGTTATATGCCTAAACATGTTACATAATCAGTTATGTGACAAAAGTTTAGGTTACATATGCTTAATTACCAATTATACATGAAAAGGGTATTCTGGTAATTTATCTAAGGCATATAAACTACCTATCATACAACTACTTAAACGATGTGACCATAGGGTATAACCTCGGAAGGTTATTCCCTACCTACCATGGTCACCTAAAGTATTTGGTCGGATCCTAATGATCGACCAAACTGGGTCGGGTTCGAGGTATAAGCGATTTATTAGATCGCTTACCCTACGACCCTAGACAACGTGGTAATCAGTAGGCATAGTCCCAAGGGACTATAACCAACGTGATTACACTCACGTTGCGAAGTTCAAACGAACTTCGCATTGACCATTACTGGTCAACGCTGAAAGTCAAACAAAGTTTGACTTTCGGACTCGAAAAGCAATAAAATAAGGAAAAGAACGAAAGAATACTAACCCAGGGTCCCCGAATGCTAATCCCGATCTAAGAACTCAGGTATGAAACAATGGTTTCAACTTAGAGCTCTCAAATCAGAATTCTTGTGGGTTTAGAAGCAATGGGGGGTGGGGTATTTATAGTTTTCGGGTAACCGTTAAGATCGTTTGTTGAATAACGTGCCTTAATCGTAACCGTACAAGTGTCGCAAAGTTGTGGTGGCTAAAAACCACCCTTATCAGCTGAATATGCAAGTGGGAAAGATGTGGTTGTGGTTAAAACAGCTGGTACACGCTGACTGTTCGTTCTGATCTGTTCTGGAGTCTGACGCAGGCCGCCTAAGGATGCTCAGGAACTGAGGCGGGCCGCCTAGCAGTCTGATCAGCAAACTTCTTGCAGAATTGACAGTTTTGGTCCCTGCACGTGTTTAAGCCCATTTCCGGCACTTCTAAGACCCGTAAAGCCAACTTTAAGGCCCTAAAATGATGCCTAAACATTGTGGACATGAAACATGCTCAAAAATATGCCGGGTGCTGGTTCGTTTGGTCGTACGAACGCGATGTTCGCTTAATTACGACGGAATGCGCATAAGCGCGTAAAACGATCCAAATGACGAAACGAATGGATTTTTCTTATGGCGAACACTAAAATATAATGTAGTCATGCTTACATAAATTTTTGGGTGTCCGGATGTATTCAGAACGTAAGTTATGCGCGAAAGTGCAAACTTGTGCACTTTTTGACGCTTTTAGTCCCTGAATGACACAAAAGTTTATTTTAGCATACCGAACACCTCAAAGCCTATTTCTAAGCTATGTAAAGAATATTTATGGTATGTTTAACTTATGGTCATGTTCCGGAAGGTCTGTTACAGTTCAAATTGGCATACTTTCGCAGTTTGTCAACTTTAGTCCCTGTAAGCGATTAAACTTTGATTTCACCACACCAAACCTTCCAAAACTTATATCTAAGTTATGTAAAGGTTATTTAAGGTATGTTAAGCCTATTTCACTATTCCGGAGTGTTCGTTGGATTAAACTGGTTATATCTACACATCAGAGCGCGTATAACCCTCCAGAAAGCGATTTAAAGCTTGAAATCGAACAAGAGTTGATATGTGCAAACGATACACATATTTTTACAAATCCCAAGTATGAAATACAATATTTCATTGGTTTGGCATTTGTTTGATGGTTGGAGTGACACAGGTGTTACAGCGACGAATGGTATTTTTGCATTCCAATCACTAAAATAAAATATTTAATGATTACAAAAATTTTTGGATGTCTGGGTATTTTCAGAACGTAAGATATGCGCGTAAATGCAAACTTATGCACTTTTTGACGCTTTAAGTCCCTATTGATCAAATAAGCGCATTTTCGCAGACCGAACCCCTCAAAGCCTATTTCTAAGCTATGTAAAGGATATTTAGGGTATGTTTAGCTTATAATCTTATTCCGGAATGTTCGTTGCTATACGAATCGACATACTTTCACAGTTTTTCATAAATAGTCCCTGTGATCGAATAAGCTTGTTTTTGACACACCAAACCCTTCAAAACTTATTTCTAAGTTATGTAAAGGTTATTTAAGGTATTTTAAGCTTATGTCACTATTCCGAAGTGTTTTTCGCGTTAAACTGATTACGTTTTCGCATCAGTTTGCGTATAACTTTCCAGAAAGCGATTTAAAGCTTGAAATCGAACTAGAATCAAAATGTAAAATTTTCAAACACAAATACACAAATATAGAGACCAAAACAGATCATTTCATTGATAAATGATATTGTTTTAGATCGTTCAGTGTTTATAAATGTCACACCCCGACCGCGTTAAAACAACGAAACTGCGGCGGAAACGTCGGGGAGTGGAGCAACATAATTATTGTTTCACAACCATGGATTAGAAAAGTTTTGTTTTATTTAAAGATTAACCATTTACATTGTCTTAAAGTTAAACAAACAAGTTCACATCTCGTCTATCATCGTTATTATGTCACTAAGGCCTTGTCTAGTCCTGAGTGAGCATGCATCCTAGTCACAATCATCATCATTCAACACCACCTGAAACATATGTAAAAAGAAAGTCAGCAAAGAATTGCCAGCGAGCACATAGGTTTTGTGTGAGTGTCAGATTCATGGCTCGTTTATACGTTGAAATAACTCGTACAACTACATGAGTTGTTATTTAAAAACCTTGTTTTGTAAAACATTTGTATTATAAACTGAATAACCAACTTGAAACAAATTAGTTATAGTTTATAAAACCTCGATGCCATGAATCCTAACCCAAAACATTTGTTTATGTAAACTATATCGTGTATCGTTCTCGTAAAATAACTCGCATGGTTTATATCGTTTAGAAAACATCGTTGTGTGTATCGTTTGAAAATCGTTCATCCAAGTGAACTAAATAACGCTACGGAATGTAATCTTTTGGATACCGAACCCCTTAAAGCCTATTTCTAAGCTATGTAAAGGATATTTAGGGTATGTTTAACTTATGATCAAGTTACAGAATGTTCTTTACTATATAAATCGGCATAGTTTCGCAGTTTGACACAAATAGTCCCTGTGATCGAATAAACTTGTTTTCGACACATCAATCTTGACTCGTTCCTTTCGACTAAGCGCATCGGCTACAACATTCACCTTACCAGGATGGTAGCGAATTTCGCAATCGTAATCGTTCAATAACTCGACCCAGCGTCGTTGCCTCATGTTCAGCTCCTTCTAATTAATAATATGCTGGAGACTTTTGTGGTCAGTGAAAACCACACACTTCGTCCCATAAAGATAGTGTCTCTAGATTTTGAGTGCAAAAACCACAGCACCCAACTCAAGGTCATGAGTCGTGTAGTTCTTACGTGAACTTTCAGCTGTCTTGATGCATACGCAATAACTTTACCTAGCTGCATAAGAACACAACCAAGGCCTAGATTCGACGCATCACAATAGACAACGAAATCGTCGTTTCCATCAGGCAAAGAAAAAACAGGAGCATCACAGAGTTTTTGTTTCAAAGTTTGGAACGCTTCCTCTTGTTTAGGTCCCCACTCAAAAGGTTTATTTTTTTTAGTCAAAGCAGTAAGAGGAACCGCGATCTTCGGGAAGTTTGAAATAAATCGTCGATAGTAACCAGCAAGACCAAGAAAAGAACGTATTTTTGTAGGTGTCGTAGATGTGTTCCAATCCTTAATAGCAGCTATTTTGGAAGGATCCACATGAATACCCTGCTCATTAACAATATGACCCAAAAATTGAACTTCCTTATGCCAGAATTCGCACTTTGAGAATTTAGGAAAAAGTTGTTCCTTCTTCAGAAGTTCCATTGTCAAACGAAGGTGTTGTTCGTGATCGGCTCGAGACTTCGAATAAATGAGAATGTTGTCGATGAATACAATGATGAGCTTGTCTAAATAAGGTTTACAAACCCTATTCATTAAATCCATGAAAATAGCGGGGGCATTCGTCAAACCAAAAGGCATGACAGTGAACTCGTAATGTCCATATCGTGCGGAATGCAGTTTTGGGAATATCTTCTTCGAGTACACGAAGCTGATGATACCCAGAACGCAGGTTGATCTTGGAGAAACATGTAGCACCTTGCAGCTGATCAAAGAGATCATCAATTCGTGGTAGGGGATATCAATTCTTGATGGTAAGCTTGTTAAGCTCACGATAATATATACACATTCGAAAAGACCTATCTTTCTTTTTCACAAACAGGACTGGAGTGCCCCAAGGTGAATAACTCGGTGGGATGAATCCTTTATCAGATAACTCTTGAAGCTGTTTAGATAACTCTTGCATCTCAGATGGCGCAAGACGATAAGGTGCTTTTGCAATCGGGTTGGCATTAGGTACAAGATCAATATGAAATTTGACTTGACGAACTGGAGGCAAACCAGGAAGTTCATCAGGAAACACCTCTGGATAATCGCAAACAATCGGAATATCTTGAATACTTTTGCTCTTGCCTTTCTCCTTGGTGACATGTGCCAGAAAAGCCACATATCCTTTTCGTAAATAACTTTGGGCTTTCGTACACGACATGAGTTTCAATCCACAAGATGGTTTCTCACCACGAACTTCCAAGACTTCACCAGATGACAGAGGAATACGAACAATCTTATCGAAACAAACCACCTCATCATGATGTCTAGTTAGCCAATCCATCCCAATGATAATATCGAAACTCCCAAGTTGCATTAGTGTGAGGTTAATAAGAAAAAGATGGTTATCGAGGTTCAATTGACAATCGCGGATAACATAATCGAGTACAAGTGGTTTACCAGTAGCAACTTCAACAGAAACAAAACTTTTACCGGCACCAGAATCGAAAAGAACAGATGCAGGTTGATGGTTAACAAGGAACGTACCATTAAAAACCTCGTTGTCAGCCCTCGCCTCGTTTGCATTCAAGTTGTACGCTCGTCCACGAGCTGGGTTCACATTGGCATTCGCTTTGACATTCGGATTTGCAAGTCTCAGACAATTGTTGCGGAAATGACCCATTTCACCGCAGTTGTAACACGAACCAGGTGGGAATCTAGCAGCATTTGCCTGAACATGTGCTTGATTATGAACAGCTTGATTCTGGCCCAAACGAAACATGTTGGCCAAGTGCCCAAGTTTACCACACGTAGTACACTGTTTACAAGCTTGTTGGGTCGCATGATGACCATTGCACCGAGTACAGTGAGTTGCGGTACCAGCATATTGTTTCTTCACAGCATGTTGTGCCGGTGGGTTCTGAGCATTCTGTGCAGTGACTGCAAAGTTCTGGGAAGCCTTGCGCTTCCTCGACCTCCTAGAAGACTCGCCTTTCTTACCCTTACCTTTAACCTTGTCTTGAACGATATCGGTCGACTGCTTCTTGTCACCCTTGCGGGTCAGTTTACTTTTTCTGAATTGAGACTCAGTCAGAGTAGCAGCCAATTCAATGGCTTGACGAACAGTGGTAGGATTACTACCAGTTACAATATCTTGCACAGAATCGGGTAAACCATCGATATACCTCTCAATAGCTTTCTCCAACGGGGTAACCATAGTAGGACACAACAAACTGAGCTCCTCATAATGATCCGTATACGCACAGTGTTCTCCCCCATCTTGTTTCAAATCGTCAAATTCTCGTTCCAAAGCCCTAATCTCGTGACGGGGACAGAACTCTTTCATCATGAGAGCTTGAAGCTCTTCCCACATTTGTGCCAACGTCACATCGGCACCCCTATCACGCATCACACCGTTCTACCATGTTAGAGCACGCTTCTCAAAAACACTTGACGCAAACTCAACCTTTCGCTCGTTCGGACATTGAACATGTCTAAATGTACTTTCGAGGCTCTTGAACCATTATAGGAGCGCAGTTGCTCCATGAGACCCAGAAAACTTCAGTGGTTTAGCCGAATTGAAATTCTTGAAACTACACTGAGCATTATTGTTATTGTCATTCGCTTGATTAATCTAAGTTACTAGGTTCGGAAGCACAGCTACGATTTGCTGAGCGACAAGGGCTGCGATTGTAGCATCCTGTTCGGGATCACGTCTAGGTGGCATATTTTAAAAAGAACAAGGAAACATGAGAAACGAGTGAGATTTGACAATTGGATAAACAAAAGAGGTATTTAAAACATCGACAAAACATAAGGAAGGTGATCATGCATTCGTTACCTCAAACAAACAAACGACACGCAGTGATAAATCAAAGTAAATGGGTCAAAATATTGTATCGCGAAGACATGCTTTAGCCTATAAGTGGACACTCACCCCAAGAGTTCCCAGGTAAGAGTGACTGGTCCGATTATATGGATTTGTACGAACACTCTAGCCTTAGACAGAAAACTCAGGATACAGGCATCCACCCTTCCAGATTGCACGTGTTCACACTATAAGACCCAAACTTTGACGAGATTTTGAAAACTTTGAAGGTTCAAAACCTTATAATAAATCATCTACAACAAGATGATTGGTTTTCAAATCAGATTTGTTATTGTGTTCTCGTTGTGGTTATCAACTAAAGATAGGTGACGGTATTGTTTTAAAAATCTAACGCAAGAAACTCGTGTTAGGGTCCTAGTAAAGTTATAGTCTAGGTCAAAGCATTACTAATAACCTAATTCCCTATAACCATTGGCTCTGATACCAACTCTTCTGTCACACCCCGACCACGTTAAAACAACGAAACCGCGGCGGAAACGTCGGGGAGTGGAGCAACAGAATTATTGTTTCACAACCATGGATTTGAAAAGTTTCGTTTTATTTAAAGATTAACCATTTACATTGTCTTAAAGTTAAACAAACAAGTTCACATCTCGTCTATCATCGTTATTATTTCACTAAGGCCTTGTCCAGTCCTAAGTGAGCATGCATCCTAGTCACAATCATCATCATTCAACACCACCTGAAACATATGTAAAAATAAAGTCAGCAAAGAATTGACAGTGAGCACATAGATTTTGTGTGAGTGTCAGATTCATGGCTCGTTTATACGGTGAAATAACTCGTACAACTACATGAGTTGTTATTTAAAAACCTTGTCTTGTAAAACATTTGTATTATAAATTGAATAACCAACTTGAAACAAATTAGTTATAGTTTATAAAACCTCGATGCCATGAATCTTAACCCAAAACATTTGTTTATGTAAACTATATCGTGTATCGTTCTCGTAAAGCAACTCGCATGGTTTATATCGTTTAGTAAACATCGTTTTGTGTATCGTTTGAAAATCGTTCATCCAAGTGAACTAAATAACGCTACGGAATGTAATATGATAAAAGCACTTATATATAAGAAGTACCAACGGCGTATCTACCATGCTTTAATCACATTAAACCCATCCCGTTATCTAAACACTAACCAAAAACCAATCGTTCATTCAATTCATTTAACTTGTTTAAATCATTCCATTCGTTCAAATCGTTCATTCGTTTCAATCGTTCAAAATCGTTTAATCATTCAGTATCGTTAAATCGTTCAAATCGTTCTTGTTTTAATTGTGAAAACTACTTTTGGTCATCTCGTGGAATCCATTCAAACCTTTGTAACTCGTCCATCGTTCAACTCGTATTAGCAAACCACCATAAGGTAAGTTAACAATTAACAGGACCAGTCGTTACCCACATAACCCCCATACATAACCATGGGTGCAGTCCGATAACGGGATTTCTCAGATCCTTTGGTACCATAACCTAATACTGGTCGGCTTGATCAATGTTAATGAATGTTATTTGTCACACCCCCAAAATCCACACGCGGAGTATCACCGCTTGGAGGCGTGACTGGCCAGGATCAAGCCACCAATCATATTGAACAAGCATGTAAGTAATAATAAAATCCAACCAATACAATTGGTGTCCAAACAAAACATAGTTTACGTTGCAAGCGGAAACATAATGTTTAAAACCAAAACATAAGTTTAAACGTTTCAATGTTTAACATGGCACACAACTGTCCATGTCCCACAACGACTCTTCCCCATGCAAGCTCCAGCTAAGTACCTAGTGACCTGCAAAGCATGTAATAACGAGTCAACAACTAAGTTGAGCGAGTTCACAGTTGGGTGTTCGTTTTAAGTTGTTCCAAAAACAGTTTCCTTTAACTGGCATCCTTGCCGTGGGGGTTACCCCATAGTTGAAAACGTGTTTTGTTTATTCCCGTTTACTCTGGCAATCCAGCCGTGGGGGCTACCCCTTGTTTAATTATCTGGCTCTCTGGCCGTGGGGGCTACCCCATGTATATACTACTAGACTCGTTACCATATCGACCACTGACTTTAGTCATGTTTATGTGCCCTTAGCGTCAATGTCTATCATCATTGACGTGCCCAGATCCATTAGTTCACGCCTGTACTCTGCGGCAAGGTGTGAGGCTTGTCAGACCTAAATAGCGCTATCTAACTAATGTGTGACACCCCAGGAAAACCAGGAAACCACGCAACCTAACTAGCTTCCTCAGTGTAACTACTTGCTAAATTTCGGGACGAAATTTCTTTCAAGTTGGGGATGATGTGACAACCCGAACTCTTAAGGTTAGTCTGATAATTCTGATTCTCATTGATTCTCTTTTACATCTTAGCTGTGATAAATTTATTAAGCGTAAACGTGGTGGATTATATTCGAGCATGTATTTGGGCCACCCGTAGTGTCACAAGTTATTGTGTCGGGTCTACACGTAACATATGTTTCCTCGGCCCATTTCACGAAACCAAACCTGAGCACACACACCCACACTTATTATTGTCATGATAAGTACACATGGTTAATCAAAGCCCAAATTGAAACATGGAATTTGGGCCGGCCATTGTTGAGATAATATAAACACGCACACACATAAGTTAATTGTACGTGATTCTCAAGTTAACATTCACAATCATCAACAAACCCTAAAACACCCTCCTGCGTGCATTAAAGTCGACGGCAGCTCTCACTTCTTTTTCGAAGCTTATACGTTCCTTGAAACTGGTCTCGTGTCTAACAACATCTGGTATTCGGTTAGTATAATCTCGCTATGAATCAAATCCTCTCATGCGTAGTTGTTTTGATACATGATTGTTATTTGTGCTCGTACATGTTGATATGTGAATTAGTATATGTATTCGGTATGATGTAACATGATTTGATTTAGCATGAATTAGAACTAATATGAAGTAATAAGAGATCACGTGAATTCATTGTCAGATCCACTAGTTGAAGGCCTAACAATCTTTTAAATGTAATAATAACTATCGACGACCATTAATAATCGAAAACTGGTGTTATCAAAAGGTGTCACGTGAATAAATTGTCAAGCCCAAGATTCGGTTGTAATCAACATATAGTTTAGTGGCCCAATAGATTGTCAGCCTACTATAAAAATCGGTCCAATCATAACAATATTCTGAATGCTTTATCAAGTTGTTGGCCATTTATATTGAAATTTCATTAATCTAGAATTGGAGTCACTCATGCACATGGCTCGAATTGGAATTGGTCCAATGAAGGTCTAGTAGTGTCAGATTATTTATGTGACTATATCAATAGCATCAGCCATGTATAGAATGATGTGTTTGATAGGATTTAGTTTAGCTTAACTTGATGGAATATTTACAATTTTGACATAATTATTAGAAAAGATCATGGAGCTCATCGATAAACAATAAGGTTGCATGATTTATTTGTTCCTTAGATTGCGTAATCTATTTATTATTTGATCACTGTTGTGAACATCGAACTCATGATCTGAGATTTCTGATTTGTTAATGGGCCAGCCACAAGGGTTGGGTAAGAGGCCCAAGACTTCGATATATATATATATATATATAATTAAACTTAAACAGATGCATTGTAGATAGACTAGTGAATTAAATGGTCATCGGTTACTCAATTTTAGAAACATAACACATTGCATGATTTCAATTAGGCACAAGATGATGTTGTTTTATTAAAGAATCTGTGTTATGAACCGCTACGTGCACTGAGTGATTAAGTGATATATCATGTCTGTTGTTGAATGTATACTACGTGTGTAAATGTGAGCAGCGTATAAGTAAACTTGAAACTGATTGATACTGGTACTCATGCTAGGACTTGATTGATCAACTTGAATACGTGAATAAACATACCGAGCAAACCAAAGGTGAGTTCACACTTTCCACAAGGCATGGGATTCCCAAGGGTTGGGAATGGGTAAAGGATTGAAACTGAACCTGCGTGATCTCCTGGTTTGGAACACGTATACACCCTCTTTATTGAAGGGTGACAACATGTGATAAGTATTTAATCGGAACCTGCGTAATCTCCTGGTTTGGAGATTACGTACACACCCTCTTTATTGAAGGGTGACAACACGGATACTAGACCAAATCTCTCTATCATGAAGTCCCTCCTTTTATATCGACTTAATCGTCGGGCCAATGGCGAGCGGGTCATTAGTTAGATAGCGCTATTTAGGTTTGACAAGCCTCACACCGTGCCGCAGAGGACGGGCGTGAACTAATGGATCTGGGCACTAGTCAATGATGATAGACATTGACGTCAGGGCACCAACTTACTTTAGTCAGTGGTCGATATGGTAAACAGGTCTAGTGGTTAACATGGGGAAGCCCCCACCAACTATGGATATGTTTGGGAAACAGGGTAAACTGGTTAACTTACAACTTACAAATGAATTCCTGGTTTTTGAAACAACTTAACAATGAACACCAACTGTGAACTCGCTCAACTTTGTTGTTGACTCGTTGTTACATGCCTTGCAGGTCGTTAGGTACTCATGGAGCTTGCACAGGGAGGCGCAGTCGTTGTGGGACATGGACAACTGTGTGCCATGTTAAACATTTAAACATAAATTTGGTTTTGGATTTAATCATTATGCTTCCGCTTGCAACTTAAACTATGTTTTGTTTGGACACCAATTGTATTGGTTGGATTTTCTAATTACTTACATGCTTGTTCAATATGATTGGTGGCTGGATCCTGGTCAGTCACGCCTCCAGGCGGTGATACTCCGCGTGTGGATTTTGGGGGTGTGACATAATGACCCGCTCGCCATTGGCCCGGCGATTAAGTCGATATAAAAAGGAGGGACTTCGTGATAGAGTTTTGGTCTAGTGAAGTTTAACTGTCCAAGAGGACGAGGAATTATATTCCTGAACCCATACTGTCCTACCCAAGAAGGACGAGGAATCCATATTCCTTAACCCATTCCCAACCCCAGGGAATCCCATGCTTTGTAGAAAGTGTGAACTCACCTTAGGTTAGCTCGGCAGATAAACGAAAGGTCAATCGAGCTGCTAGAGGTCAACCACGTCCTAGCATGGTTACCATACAAGTCAGGTCTAGGTTCAAGTAGTGCACGTATGTTTACACATAACTAACAGGTTACTAGCACGTAACGATCATGGCATATCCAAAGAACACGTTAAACAATAACTGTTTAGCATACACAAGAAGCCCAAACATAACTCGGCCCAACATGTTGTGCGATCAGCACAACCTTGTGTGACCCACAGCATGTTGTACGATCCAACATAAGCCCGGCCCAAAAACATAAGTAACCCAATAACATACACGGCCCAAACAATAACATAAATCAACTTGTGCAGTCCGGTTCAGCTTGTGCGACTGGACAAAACTTGTGCGACTGGGTTCTGGGCTTTAAGGCCCAACAGCCCAAGTGTTCGTGTGTGTGGCCCAAGCCTTGTGCGATCGGCACCATCTTGTGCGATCCACAAGTCTTGTGCGATCATGCATAACCTGCTTGTACGCTGTGCTATAAGTAATTGTACCAATTCTTGTGCGACATGCCCTTGTGCGATCCAAGGGCTTGTGCGATCAGATCAGGTCTTGTGTGACCTGATCTTGTGCGATCGAGAAGGCTTGTGCGATTAGTTACCTTCTTTCCTTAATTCATGCCATCAATTAACTTGTTTCCTTTTATCATGCAAGATTAATTCTAACAGTTTCCAACTAATCAAACACTCGATCAAACAATGATTTTAACATCAATCTCTTAAGAACCCTAAACATGTTCAAAACATTCAAACAATTCACAACATTAAACTATTCAATTTGGGGTTTCAAATCATCATATAATACTTCATATTCGACCATACAACTGATCTGATTTCAACATACATGTAGCCGATTACATTCATTCAGTTCTTAATTATCTAGATCAACATCAAAGTATCTATCAAACATACAATCCCCTTATTTATCTAGAGTTGTTTATCTAGGGTTTACTAATAATAATACCTTGACATCAACATCAAATATCATATAATCAATCGTACAACATGCATCAATCATACAAGAATCAGGCAAGAATATAACACTAACCGATTGAGAGAAAAGAACAAGGATTCCGAACACAAAAGCTTCAAGGGATGGGGATGATGTCGTCGGCTTCAAGAGGAGAGAAAGAGAGTAGGGTTTTGTAAACTTTGTGAGATTAGGTAAAGTATAGGATTTATACCAACATCCTATGTGTTGTGCGAGTTGATGGAGTGGGCCGAACCCATCATGGGCTGCCCTTATGGTTCGAGTACAAGCATGTGGTCCGAATGGGCTTGTGTGATTGGGTTATGTTGTGCGTTTGGGTTCGTATAATATTATCATATTATATACATACACTCGTATTACACAATACACACATATAAAACATAACATTTCATTAAACATCAAAGTTCATATTATCACATAAGTTCAAAACATGCTACACTTAGCACAAAGATAGGTTCTGAAATACGAGTTGTCACATTATCCCCAAGTTGAAAGAAATTTCGTCCCGAAATTTTGGTACGTACTCACTGAGGAAGCTAGTTAAGTTGCATGGTTTTCCTGGTTTTCCTGGGGTGTCACATTATTCATTATGTAAATACGTCCAACAAGTTCGTTCACATTATCGAAATCGTTCTTGTTTAATATAAACCATAGTATTCGTTTTAGAAAATCGTTTTTAAAAGCATCAAAATTGTTTAACACATATGAATCACCCCAAAACAATCGAAAATAGTAAAATAGGGGAACTATGTACTCACGTTGATTCGGAAAGAATCCTCGATCTAATGAACTTAACGAAGCTCAGGCAAACCAAGGAAATCAAGTAGTACCTAGTAATCGGATCGCTAAGTTAAATAAATCGACACCTAAATCTGGAGATCGGGTAGAATGAGGTCTCGTAAACCAAATGAGTATTGGAACTCATGTGATATGGTTTAACAAAGACTTCATTCCAAATCGAAACCTATCCAAAGTGCTTACGACCCGTTACGACCCATTAAGGTAGCTTATGCTACTTTTACGCGTCGTTCGCGCAAAAGCGCATTCGAGACGCCTAACTAGTCCTATGACAAGTATTATATACCTAAACATGTTTAAATATGTTGCATAATCAGTTTAAGTGAAAAAAATTAAGTTACATATGCTTAAATACCAATTATGCATGAAAGGGCATTTTGGTCATTTTCCTAAGGCATATAAACTATCTATCATACAACTAATTAAACTAAGTGACCATAAGGTATAACCTTGGAAGGTTATTCCCTATACAACTATGGTCACATAATACATGCTTGGTCGGATCCTAACGAACGACCAAATGGGTCGGTTTCGAAAGTCTAAGCGGTTGTCAAGACCGCAGACTTACGACCCTATACAAGCACTAGACTAAAAGTGACGAGCTAAACATGTTAAAACATGTTTACCTAGTTTAGAAAACAGGTTTGATATCAAAACAAAGTGTTTTGATACCCAAAAATAGCTTCGTCTCAAAATACGCATAAACACGTACTTTGACCAAAACTTTGACTCGTTACTTCGACTAATCAACGTGGTAATCAGTAGGTATAGTCACAAGGGACTATAACCATCGTGATTAAGCTCACGTTGCAAAGTTCAAACGAAATTTGTGTTGAACAATTCGTGGTCAAAGCAGAAATTCAAACATTGTTTGACTTTCATGCTTGAAAAACATAAAAATCCTGAAAGAAGCTTACAAAAGGTCTAAGCAATGAAGATTTGATCTCAAAATACTCAGGTATGAAGCTTCACAAGGGAGAGCTTCAACTTAGAGCAGAAATGAGATCAAGTGTGCAGAACCAAGTGAGAAACCCATTGCTATTTATAGGAAGATTGGATCATCAAGATCATTCCAAGTGTTTAGAAGGATCAATCTTGGCCCTACAATTGTGGGACATGGTTTACAATACAATGGAAGTCAAAAACCAGCTCCAGGTATTGAGAATTTTACATAATTAACCCTCGAATTGAAGCCTGTTGCTGAAACTGAGTTGTTGATTTTTGGTCCTTGTCACGTGGCGTGCCAGGTAACACCTGGGCTGTTGCGTGGCGCGGGGGAGCTCAGTTCTAAGTTTCCAGATTTGGCGAAATAGGCCCCTGCAAGCTTAAAACTTGATTTTTGGCACATTTAAGCCCCGTTAACCCCATTTCAAGGCTCTAAAATGAAGTTAAAGTATAAGGAACTTAAAATATTCTTGACAACATCTCGGATCTCGGTTCGTTTGGTCGTACGTTTGCGTTATTCGGTTAATTACGACGAAAACTCGAACGGACGCAAAAACGATCCAAATTACGATCCGTCGCGTAATTTTTCATTCCAATCACTAAAATAAAATATTTTAATGATTAAAATTTTTTTTGGATGTCCGGATATTTTCAGAACGTAAGATATGCACGAAAATGCAAACTTGTGCACTTTTTGACGCTTTTAGTCCCTGTTTGATCAAAAAGTTTATTTTCGCATACCGAACCCCTTAAAGCCTATTTCTAAGCTATGTAAAGGATATTTAGGGTATGTTTAACTTATAATCAAGTTCCGGAATGTTTGTTACTATACAAATTGACATAGTTTCGCAGTTTGACACAAATAGTCCCTGTGATCGAATAAACTTGTTTTCGACTCACCAAACCTTCCAAAACTTATTTCTAAGTTATGTTTAGGTTATTTAAGGTATGTTAAGCCTACGTCACTATTCTGAAGTGTTTGTCGTGTTAAACTGATTACGTTTACGCATCAGTTTGCGTATAATTTTCCAGGAAGCGATTTAAAGCTTGAAATCGAACTAGAATCAAATCGTAAAATCATCAAACACATATACACACATAATAACACCAAAACACATCGGTTTATTGATAATTGATATTGTTTTACATCGTACATCGTTTACAGAGCACAATTGTCACAATAAAGCACAAATGTCATAGTCTCCCCTACTTTAGGAAATTTCGTCTCGAAATTTTAACTAGAGGAAACTTGTGAAAATAAATGTGGATATTTCTCCTTCATTTGGTCCTCACATTCCCAAGTAATCTCTGGGCCTCGTTTGGACTCCCAGCGAACCTTGAGTAATCGTATTCGCTTGTTCTTTAGTCGCTTGACTTCACGGTCCATTATCTCCACAGGTTTCTCGACAAAGTGCATCGTGTCATCAACTTGAATTTCATCGAGTGGAATGTGAAGATCAGTATCGGCTAAACACTTTCATAAATTGGACACGTGGAATGTTGGGTAAATATTCCCAAGTTCAGGAGGTAGCTAAAGTCGATAGGCAACCTTTCCGATTCTTTCAACAATCTTAAATGGTCTAACGTATCGTGGTGCAAGTTTTCCTTTCTTTCCAAATCTCACCACTCCCTTCCAAGGGGATACCTTGAGTTGGACATGGTCTTCGACTTGAAATTCCAAGGGCTTGCGTCGAATATCTGCATACCTCTTTTGACGGCTTCTAGCTATTAGAAGGTTATCACGAATTTTCTTGAATTTGTTTGTTGTTTCCAGAATGAGTTCAGGTCCAGTAAGCTGAGCTTCACTGATCTCATTCCAACAGACAGGTGAACGATATTTTCGACCGTATAAAGCTTCGAACGGTGCCATATTGATGCTAGCATGATAACTATTGTTGTAAGAGAACTCGATCAACGGTAGATGAGAATCCCAATTACCACCAAAGTCTATCACACATACTCTAAGCATATCCTCCAATGTTTGTATCGTCCTCTTGGATTGTCCATCCATTTTGGGGTGATAAGCAGTGCTCAGATTTAGTTGGGTCCCATAGCAGATTGCATGGTCTTCGAAAAGTAAGATGAGAATCGAGCATCACGATCAGATATGATATCCAAAGGAACACCATGACGAGACACAATCTCATCAACATAAATCTTGGCAAGTTTATTAGCAGATAGATCCTCGTGAATCGGTATAAAGTGAGCTGACTTTGTAAGGCGATCAATGACTACCTAAATGGCATCATGACCTCTAGATGTGCGCGGTAACTTAGTGATGAGATCCATTGCAATGTTCTCCCACTTCCATACCGGTATCTCTGGTTGTATAAGCAAACCAGATGGTCATTGGTGTTCAGCCTTGACTTTGAGACAAGTTAGGCATTCAGATACATACAAGGCAACATCCTTCTTCATACCAGGCCACCAGTACTGAGTACAAAGATCCTTGTACATTTTGTCAGCACCAGGATGGATAGAATAACGAGACCTATGAGATTCGTCCATCACTAAAGTGCGAAGATCGTCTTGTTTCGGAATCCACAAATGATTCTTGAAATAGAGTAACCCATCATCTTTCGTTTTGAGTTTAAGCTCTAGTTGATGTGGTAATTCCTTACCCATCAAGTCTTGTGTAACACAAGTACGTTGACCTTGAGAGATGCGAGTTTTAATATCAGATTGAGTTCGAACACAGTGAAGCTTTACTCGTTCCTTTCAGCTTAGCGCATGGGCTACAACGTTCGCCTTACCAGGATGGTAGCGAATCTCGCAGTCGTAATCGTTCAAGAGGTCAACCCAGCGTCATTGTCTCATGTTTAGCTCCTTCTGATTGAAAATGTGTTGGAGACTTTTGTGGTCTGTGAAAACCACACATTTCGTGCCATAAAGATAGTATCTCCAGATTTTGAGTGCAAAAACCACAGCGCCTAACTCAAGATCATGAGTTGTGTAATTCTTCTCGTGAATTTTCAATTGTCTCGATGCATAAGCTATAAACTTACCTCGTTGCATAAGAACACAAGCAAGGCCTAGGTTCGATGCGCCTAACAAAATCATCGTTTCCATCGGGCAAAGATAAGACAGGAGCATCAAAGAGTTTTCGTTTCAGCGTTTGGAAAGCTTCCTCTTGTTTGGGTCCCCACTCAAAAGGCTTATTCTTCTGAGTCAAAGCAGTAAGAGGAACTGCTATCTTTAAGAAGTTTGCAATGAATCGACGATAGTAACCAGCAAGACCAAGAAAAAAGCGAACTTCTGTAGGTGTAGTAGGTGTATTCCAATCCTTAGTAGCAGCAATTTTGGAAGGATCTACATGAATACCCTGTTCGTTAACAATATGACCGAAAAACTGAACTTCCTTAAGCCAGAATTCACACTTGGAGAATTTGGCGAAAAGTTGCTCCTTCTTTAGGAGTTCCATTGTCAGACGAAGGTGTTCTTCGTGATCGGCTCAAGTCTTAGAATAAATAAGAATATTGTCAATGAACACAATGATGAACTTGTCTAAATAAGGTTTACAAACCCTATTCGTTAAATCCATGAAAATAACTGGGGCATTTGTCAAACCAAAAGGCATGACAGTGAACTCGTAGTGACCATATCGGGTGCGGAAAGCAGTTTCGGGAATATCTTCTTCGAGTACACGAAGCTGATGATACCCCGAATACAGAACGATCTTGGAAAAACATGTAGCACCTTGTAGCTGATCAAAGAGATCATCAATTCGTGGTAGGGGATATCGATTCTTGATGGTAAGCTTATTGAGCTCATGATAATCGATACACATACGAAAAGATCCATCTTTCTTCTTCACAAACAGGACTGGAGCGCCCCCAGGTGAATAACTCGGACAGATGAATCCTTTGTCAGATAACTCTTGAAGCTGTTTAGATAACTCTTGCATCTCAGACGGTGCATGAGAATAAGGTGCTTTAGCAATCGGGTTGGCATTGGGTACAAGATCAATATGAAACTCGACTTGACGAACTGGGGGTAAACTAGGCAATTCATCAGGAAACACCTCTGGATAATCTCGAACAATCGGAATATCTTGAATACACTTGCTTTTGACTTTCTCCTCCACGACATGTGCCAGAAAGGCCACATATCCTTTTCGTAGGTAACTTTGGGCTTTAGTGCATGACATGAGTTTCAAACCATTCAAAGGTTTCTCGCCACGAACTTCAAGAACTTCACCAAATGAAAGAGGAATACGAACAATTTTATCGAAATAAACCACCTCAGCATGATGTTTAGTTAACCAATCCATCCCTATGATAATGTCGAAACTTCCAAGTTGCATCGGCGTGAGGTCATTAGGAAAAAGATGGTTATCGAGGTTCAATTGACAATTGCGAATGACAGAATTGAGTTCAAGAGGCTCACCAGTAGCAACTTCGACAGATAAGGGTTTCCTTAGTTTAGTTCTAGGCATCACAAGTAAAGGCTCAAAAGTTAACGATTCAAAACTTCTATCGGCACCAGAATCGAAAAGAACAGATGCAGATTGATGGTTAACAAGGAACGTACCGTTAACAACTTCGTTATCTGCACGAGCCTCATTAGCGTTCAGATTGAATGCTCATCCACGAGCGGGATTAGCGTTGGCGTTCGCGTTCATCAGTTTTGGGTAGTTGTTCCGGAAGTGACCCATCACTCCGCAGTTATAACATGAACCAAGTGGGAATGGAGGTCTAGCAGCGTTTCCCTGAGCCTGTGCTGGATTCTATGTAGCTTGATTAGGAACCGATCGACAAATGTTGGCCGTGTGGCCAAGTTTCCCAGATGAGGTACATTGTTTACACATTTGTTGAGCTGCATGATGACCGTTGCACTGATTGCAGTAAGGTGCAGTACCAGCATAAAGCTTCTTTGCAGGAGGATGTGCTGGTGGGTTCTGAGCGTTCTGACTGGGTTGTGCGGTAACAGCAAAATTCTGGGAAGCCTTATGTGACAACTGGCACAAAACCGGTAATTTCCGTACAGTTTTAATTGTTATTTAATATCTGCAATTATGTGCTTAAATGTCAACATTGTCTGATTTCATGCCATATATGTGAATTCATGCACGTTTTATACTTCAAATAATGCTTTATGCGTTACTTTAAGCGTTGCATCAGAAAGACTAGTAAACTCACCGGTAAGACACACTGTGTCAGCAGTTCTGCAGAAATCAGTCAGATAATAGAATTAGGGCCTAGGAGTAGGTCCAACCTCTAAAATACAAAAAAGTGCTTCATACTTAGTGAAACTGCGTAATTCAGCACTTTAACGAACCGTAACGAACCGAACAACCAGACAATAACCGGGACATTAAAATTTGACTAGAAGTAATGTTTTTGTGATATTAAACTAGTATTGGTGCTAAAACACCTTAAACATCATAAAAACACCTAAACACACTTAAACTAACTTAACCCCCCCCCCCCCCCCCGTTTGCACTTTAAACCCCTAAACTACCAAAAAGTTACACTTTACCCCCTCTCTCTTTGGACGGTTGGGACAAGGGTCCCACCTTATGATTTTATTTGATTTCTTTTGATCCTTTGTTGGGGTATATTCCAACACATATTGTCACACCCCGACCACGATAAAACAACAAATCGCGGCGGAAACGTCGGGGAGTGTTGTAACAGAATCATTGTTTCAAAACACACGGAAATTTGAAGTTTTGTTTTATTAAACATTAAACATTTACATCTATCATTGTTATTAAGTCACTAAGGCCTCGTCCAGTCCTATGTGAGCATGCATCCTAGCAATCAACATCATTCAACAACACCTGAAACATATGTGGAAACAAAGTCAGCAAAGAAATGCTGGCGAGCACATAGGTTTATAAGAGTGTCGGATTCATGGCTAGTTTACATGTTGTAATACTTAATTAAAAACCTTGTTTTGAAAAGTATAGTATTGCGACATAATTAACCAACTCAAATTAAGTTGGTTATAATTTATAAAATCTCGTAGCCATGATTCTTAACCCAAAACATTTATTTAATTAAATCTAATTGTAAAGCATCTCGTAAAAACTCGTTAATAAATCTCGTATGGTTTATATTATTTCGAAAACATCATTGTGTGACATCGTTTCAGAATCGTTTACCCAAGTGAACTAAATAACGCCACGGTATGTAATATGATGAAAACACTTATATATAAGAAGTACCAGCGGCGTATCTACCATGTTTTCATCACATTACACCCGTCCCGTTATCTAATCACTAACCAAAAACCAATCGTTTACCCAAATCGTTTAACTCGTTAAAAATCGCATCAGTCGTTTAAATCATTCTCGTTTTAAATTGTGAAATCTACTTTTGGTCGTCTCGCTAATAACATCCAAACTTCGCGACTCGACTATCTTGCTTCTTGCATTAATAAACCACCAAAGGGTAAATTAACAATCACAGATTCAGTCGTTACCCACCTAACCCACACATAACCATGGGTGCAGTTTGATAACAGGATTTGTCAGATCCTATGGTACCATAACCTAATACTGGTCGGTTCGGCCAAAACTAATGAATGTTATTCGTTATGTAATTACAACCAACAAGTTTATCCACATTATCAAAATCGTTATTAATTTAATATAAACCATTTTAATCATTTTCGAAACCATCGTTAAAAACATCGAAATCATTTAACACATATGAATCACCCCAAAAACAATCGAAAACAGTAAAATAGGGGAACTATGTACTCACATGAAGTGCAAAGTATCCTCAATTAAAAGAACTTCAACAAACTCAAGCAAACCAGAGAAATCAAGCAGCACCTAGTAATCGAATCACTAGATAAATAATCGACACCTAAATCGGAAGATCGGACAGAATGAGGTCTTGTAAACCAAATGAGTGTTGGAACTCATGTGAAATGGTTTAACAAAGCCTACATTCTAAATCGGAACCTAACCTAAGTGCTTTCGACCCATTACGACCCATTAAGGTAGCTTACGCTACTTTAACGCGTCGTTCGCGTAAATGCGTGTTCGAGACGTCTAACTAGTCCTATGACAAGTATTATATGCCTAAACATGTTTAAATATATTGCATAATCAGTTATGTGACAAAATTTTTGGTTACTATGCTTAAAGTTCAATTATGCATGAAAAGGGCGTTTTGGTCATTTTACCTAAGGCATATAAACTACCTATCATATAACTACTTAAACTAAGTGACCAAAAGGTATAACCTTGGAAGGTTATTCCCTATATAACTATGGTCACTAAATGTCACACCCCGACCGCGTAAAACAACAAATCGCGGCGGAAACATCGAGGCGTATTGCAACAGAATTAATGTTTCATAACCATGGATACCAAAAAGTGTTTCGTTTTATTAATCATTGAATAATTACATTGTCTGGAAATCTAAATACACTATTTAAACATAGTCTATCATTGTTATTGAGTCACTAAGGCCTTGTCCAGTCCTATGTGAGCATGCATCTTATCAATCGATATCATCCAACAATACCTGAAACATATGCGAAAACGAGGTCAGCAAAGAAATGCTGGCGAGTACATAGGTTTTGTGAAAATAAGATTCATGACTTCTGTTTAAGAAAATGTTTAGTCATGAACCTTGTAATTTGCTTTGTCTTTGTAAATCATTTGAAAAATAATAAGTTTAGGTGATATGTATAAATAAGAGAATAATGCATAATTAAATGAATAACCATGTAAAATGACTTTGTATAAGATAAGTTGTTTGTAAATAAATGTCTTGTGAAAAGTATGTTACTTGTATAAAATGTTCTATGTCTCAAACTGAAATGATTCAAATAACGCTACAATATGTAATACCATACAAACACTTATATATAGGAAGTACCAGCGGCGTATCCACCATGCTTGTATCATATTCCACACGCATTGTTACTTAATCACTTAATCCAAACCAAACCACCAAAGTAATGTTCATGCCCAATGTAAATCATGTAATATGTAACCAAAACCCAATCGTATATCGCTTTGAAGCCAATCGTTTACCCAATCGTTAAAACATCGTGTGAAAACCAATCGTTTACCCAATCGTTAAATTCGTTTTAGGTCGTGAAACTACTTAAATGGTCGTCTCGCTAATAACATTCAAACCTTTTTGACTCGCATTAATAAACCCTTACCAAAGGATAGATTAATAATTCGCATTAATAAACCCTTACCAAAGGATAGATTAACATCTCGCATTAATAAACCCTTACCAAAGGATAGATTAACATCTCGCATTAATAAACCCTTACCAAAGAGTAAATTAACATTTACAGATTCAGTCGCTACCCACAACACCCACACATAACTACGGGTGTAGTAAATAACGGGACTTGTCAGATCCTATGGTACCATAACCTAATACTGGTCGGCTTGATCATTGCTAATGAATGTCATTTGTTATGTAACTACAACCAACAAGTTTGTTCACTTTATGAAATCGTTATTAGTTTTGTATAAATCGTCTTAATTGTTTTTGAAACCATCGTTATAACATCGAAAACATTTAGCACATATGAGTCACCCCAAAACAATTGAAAACAGTAAAAGAGGGGAATAATGTACTCGCCTGAGAATGCTTGGAGGTCTTGAACAACAACCAAACAAAGCTAGAGAGAGCACGGAATCAGTCGGCAATCTAAAACTATATAAATAAACCGGACTTAAATCGGGAGATCGGATAGGATGAGGCTTGGTAAACCAAATGAGTGTTGGAACTCATATGATATGGTTTAACAAGGCCTACATACTACAATGAAACCAAACCTAAGTGCTTTCGACCCATCACGACCCATTAAGGTAGCTTATGCTACTTTAACGCGTCGTGCGCGTGAAACGCGTTCGGACCGTCTAACTAGCCCTATGACAAGTGTTATATGCCTAAACATGTTACATAATCAGTTATGTGACAAAGGTTTAGGTTACATATGCTTAATTACCAATTATACATGAAAAGGGTATTCTGGTAATTTACCTAAGGCATATAAACTACCTATCATACAACTACTCAAACGATGTGACCGTAGGGTATAACCTCGGAAGGTTATTCCCTACCTACTATGGTCACCTAATGTATTTGGTCAGATCCTAATGATTGACCAAACTGGGTCGGGTTCGAAGGTATAGGCGATTTATTAGATCGCCTACCCTATGACCCTAGACAACGTGGTAATCAGTGGGCATAGTCCCAAGGGACTATAACCAACGTGATTACACTCACGTTGCGAAGTTCAAACGAACTTCGCATTGACCATTACTGGTCAACGCTGAAAGTCAAACAAAGTTTGACTTTCTGACTCGAAAAGCAATAAAATAAGTAAAAGAACGAAAGAATACTTACCCAGGGTCCCCGAATGCTAATCCTGATTCAAGAATCTCAGGTATGAAACAATGGTTTCAACTTAGAGCTCCTCAAATCAGAATTCTAGTGATTTTTAAGCAATGGGGGGTGGGGTATTTATAGTATTCGGTCCACCGTTAAGATCGTTTGTCGAATATCGTGCCTTAATCGAAACCGTACAAGTGTCGGAAAGTTGTGGTGCCTAAAAATGATGTTTATCAGCTGAATATGCAAGTTGCAAGTGTGTGGTTGTGGTTAAAACAGCTGGTACACGCTGACTGTTCGTTCTGATCTGTTCTGGGAGTCTGATGCGGGCCGCCTAAGAATGTTAAGAAACTGAGGCGGGCCGCCTAGCTGTCTGATCAGCAAACTTCTTGCAGAATTGACAGTTTTGGTCCCTGCACGTGTTTAAGGCCATTTCTGACACTTCTAAGGCCCGTAAAGCCAACTTTAAGGCCCTAAAATGTTGCCTAAACATTGTGGACATGAAACATGCTCAAAAATATGCCGGGTTATGGTTCGTTTGGTCGTACGAACGCGATGTTCGCTTAATTACGACGGAATGCGCATGAGCACGAAAAACGATCCAAATGACGCGACGAATGGATTTTTCTTATGGCGAACACTAAAATATAATATAGTCATGCTCACGTAAATTTTTGGATATCCGGATGTATTCAGAACGTAAGTTATGCGCGAAAATGCAAACTTGTGCACTTTTTGACACTTTTAGTCCCTGAATGACCCAAAAGTTTATTTTAGCACACCGAACCCCTCAAAGCCTATTTCTAAGCTATGTAAAGGATATTTATGGTATGTTTAACTTATGTTCATGTTCCGGAATGTCTGTTACAGTTCAAATTGGCATACTTTCGCAGTTTGTCAAGTTTAGTCCCTGTAAGTGAATTAGCTTGTTTTTGCCATACCAAAGCCTTCAAAACTTATTTCTAAGTTATGTAAAGGTTATTTAAGGTATGTTAAGCCTATGTCACTATTCTGGAGTGTTTTTCGCATTAAACTGGTTATATTTACGCATCGGTGCGCGTATAACCTTCCAGAAAGCGAGTTAGAGTTTGAAATTAAACAGAAATTGATATGTGCAAATGATACACATATTTTTACAAATCACAAGTATGAAATACAATATTTCATTGGTTCGGTATTTTTTTGATGGCCGTGGAGGCACAGGTGTTACAGTCTCCCCTACTTTAGGAAATTTCGTCCCGAAATTTATTTAGAGGAAACTTGTGAGAGTTTAAAACATGAAGTTGAAAAGATCGAACAACATTGGTTAGGGTTCTGAACTTCTAGTAATTTTAATAACATCATGATTGCAATGTAAGAGGGATACTTATATACAAGTATATAAAGCGTCATTGGTGCGTCCACCGTACCTCCATTACATCGTTCTCATTTCGTTATTGTTGTCACTATCGGTTCTTACACATAATAAATCTTACTGGGTTTCTGTGCACTAAATTTCATAATTATGTACGCGTCCATAATTAGACAATTCCTTGCATAGTTCACTCAGTCCATTTTATAATGTGCAGGAGAAAACCAAATGAACAATCCTGTGATGAGTGTGACTAGACCGCCATAGAGTCCTTTTAATTAAATCAATAAATGATCTAAATAGACTATCAAGGAGTCTGTCCAGCTACATCACTAGATGTGGTTCTTTAACCAAATTGTGAATCAATCTTTTTGATTAGACCACTAAAGGGTCTCTTATGAATCATGGAGCGGTACTTATATAATCCAAGGGTCTTAACTACCAGGTAGAAGCCCATAAGGATTTAAGGTAGTACCTTTTGAATATCCTACTATGAATCCCTCATATGAAAACATGAAAGATTCTATGAGGAGTTGAAAATCGGATCACACAAAATCATAGAGGAGAACACATAAACACATATCACATAATCACAAAATTGTTCGTTAATTTGTCTTGTAAATTGCGTACATGCATTTAAAGCACACTAGGAATCCATTCCGTGGATTTCATTTGGTACTTTAAACGTTATCCAGAATCCAACTCTAAAGATAGAAAGATTCAAAAAGAAAATTCGATTTCGATTATTAGGAACCGAAGTGTTCGAATTAAGGTACATAAGGAATCCAATTAAGGACTCTGATTTGAATGATAATCATCCACAAGGATTTAATTGTGAAGATAAAAAGATCCCATATGAATTTTAGAAGTTGAAGATGTTGTGAAACCTTGCACTGGATGTGCTTAGGTCAAAACATGATGTAAAATGCTTATGAAGTTGAGATGCTTGATATGTCAAGGCGACATATGAAGCAGAATTTTGAAGGTTAGGTCAATGTATGAGGAAAATATTTTTGAAAACTATGCATGGGGTTCTTTTAAGAAAAATGTATTTAACGTTTTTGAAACCTTATATATAATACTTTTTGAAATCATAAAGTAGGTGTATTAGGTAGATATATTTACAAAAATGTTTTAAAATCATGCGAGATGAATTTTGAAATTATGTATAAGGTTTTTGAAAGACATGAATGATGCTTTTCGAAATCATGCACTTGATCAGAAAATGTATTGTGTTAATATTGTCTTCAGACTATATGAAATATTTTGAAATTAGAAAGGTTGGTTTTGATAACATGGCCAATGTTTTTGAAATAACATAGACAATGCATCTAGAAAAATTGTTTTCAAACTATATGAAATGTTTTGAGATTATGAAGATTGTTTTGAAATACTGGTACTGTGTATGTTGAAAAATCAAAACGTAATGGGTATGAGATTTGAAAACACCCTTAGTTATCTAACCAAGGATTTAAAGGCACAGATGTGCGAAAAGCACGATTACTCATAATGTCACTTAATTTTCTGTACTTTGTTTCTTAGAGTGAAACGAGTACTTAAAATTTTCGAGGGAATCATGAGCAATCATTTGAAAGAAAGAAATCACAAGAGTAGTTTGTAAGGTACATAGTTCCTTGATGTAGGTATCATAGGAAAAGCCATACACACCTAGCAGGGGGTTGAGCTGGTTGGTTGGGGACTGCTTTACCATTGTGAGCGACCATGGCGAAGTTCTGAGAAGCCTTTCGCTTCTTTGACTTCTTAGGGGATCGTTCATCCATGGTCTTTGATTCCTCGATTGGTTTATTGGCTGATGGTGTTGTCGCCTGACTAGGTCCTGCCTGTCTTGGTGACTCTTGAGTGGCTTCATCCTGGAGATGATACATGGCAGTAGCTAATTCAACAGTCTTCAGGACTACTTCGCCTATTCGCTGAGCGAATTTTGGCTGCTTGCTCAGATATCTGAGCGTCATCGTGATGAAGAGACATTCTTGAAGAAAAAGAAAGGCATAGGGAGGAACAGGTGAAAGATTATTGGACAATCAAAACAGAATGATAACGCATGAAAATTGTGATCATTTGTTTGTTACCTAAGGCAAACAAATGAGACGGTGACTGATCAAAGTAAATGGGTCAAAAATAATGTATCGCGAAGACATGCTCACCTATAAGTGAACACTCATCCCAAGAATTCCCAGGTAAGCACAACTGGTCTCGCGTCTGATGAGATGTATACGAAGTGCTTGCCTAGACAGAAAACCCAGAATACAGGCATTCACCCTTCCAGTTTGCACGTGTTCACATTATTTAAAACCCAAAACCTTGACGAAGTTTTGAAAACTCAAAGGGGTTCAAAACCATATAATAGAGAGTTCAAAACCTTACAATGGAGGGTTCAAAACCTAGTAATCAATCATCCTAGAACAGATGATTAGTTTTCAAAGCGGTTTTGAAATTTATGTTCTTGTTGTGGTCGTCGCCTAAGGATAGGTGACGGTATTGTGTTATGACTAAACGCAAGTAAACTCACGTTAGGGTCCTAAGAAGGTTATAGACTAGGTCAAAGCATTACTAATAACCTAATTCCCTATAACCATTGGCTCTGATACCATCTTTTCTGTCACACCCCGACCGCGTAAAACAACAAATCGCGGCGGAAACATCGAGGCGTATTGCAACAGAATTAATGTTTCATAACCATGGATACCAAAAAGTGTTTCGTTTTATTAATCATTGAATAATTACATTGTCTGGAAATCTAAATACACTATTTAAACATAGTCTATCATTGTTATTGAGTCACTAAGGCCTTGTCCAGTCCTATGTGAGCATGCATCTTATCAATCGATATCATCCAACAATACCTGAAACATATGCGAAAACGAGGTCAGCAAAGAAATGCTGGCGAGTACATAGGTTTTGTGAAAATAAGATTCATGACTTCTGTTTAAGAAAATGTTTAGTCATGAACCTTGTAATTTGCTTTGTCTTTGTAAATCATTTGAAAAATAATAAGTTTAGGTGATATGTATAAATAAGAGAATAATGCATGATTAAATGAATAACCATGTAAAATGACTTTGTATAAGATAAGTTGTTTGTAAATAAATGTCTTGTGAAAAGTATGTTACTTGTATAAAATGTTCTATGTCTCAAACTGAAATGATTCAAATAACGCTACAATATGTAATACCATACAAACACTTATATATAGGAAGTACCAGCGGCGTATCCACCATGCTTGTATCATATTCCACACGCATTGTTACTTAATCACTTAATCCAAACCAAACCACCAAAGTAATGTTCATGCCCAATGTAAATCATGTAATATGTAACCAAAACCCAATCGTATATCGCTTTGAAGCCAATCGTTTACCCAATTGTTAAAACATCGTGTGAAAACCAATCGTTTACCCAATCGTTAAATTCGTTTTAGGTCGTGAAACTACTTAAATGGTCGTCTCGCTAATAACATTCAAACCTTTTTGACTCGCATTAATAAACCCTTACCAAAGGATAGATTAATAATTCGCATTAATAAACCCTTACCAAAGGATAGATTAACATCTCGCATTAATAAACCCTTACCAAAGAGTAAATTAACATTTACAGATTCAGTCGCTACCCACAACACCCACACATAACTACGGGTGTAGTAAATAACGGGACTTGTCAGATCCTATGGTACCATAACCTAATACTGGTCGGCTTGATCATTGCTAATGAATGTCATTTGTTATGTAACTACAACCAACAAGTTTGTTCACTTTATGAAATCGTTATTAGTTTTGTATAAATCGTCTTAATTGTTTTTGAAACCATCGTTATAACATCGAAAACATTTAGCACATATGAGTCACCCCAAAACAATTGAAAACAGTAAAAGAGGGGAATAATGTACTCGCCTGAGAATGCTTGGAGGTCTTGAACAACAACCAAACAAAGCTAGAGAGAGCACGGAATCAGTCGGCAATCTAAAACTATATAAATAAACCGGACTTAAATCGGGAGATCGGATAGGATGAGGCTTGGTAAACCAAATGAGTGTTGGAACTCATATGATATGGTTTAACAAGGCCTACATACTACAATGAAACCAAACCTAAGTGCTTTCGACCCATCACGACCCATTAAGGTAGCTTATGCTACTTTAACGCGTCGTGCGCGTGAAACGCGTTCGGACCGTCTAACTAGCCCTATGACAAGTGTTATATGCCTAAACATGTTACATAATCAGTTATGTGACAAAGGTTTAGGTTACATATGCTTAATTACCAATTATACATGAAAAGGGTATTCTGGTAATTTACCTAAGGCATATAAACTACCTATCATACAACTACTCAAACGATGTGACCGTAGGGTATAACCTCGGAAGGTTATTCCCTACCTACTATGGTCACCTAATGTATTTGGTCGGATCCTAATGATCGACCAAACTGGGTCGGGTTCGAAGGTATAGGCGATTTATTAGATCGCCTACCCTACGACCCTAGACAACGTGGTAATCAGTGGGCATAGTCCCAAGGGACTATAACCAATGTGATTACACTCACGTTGCGAAGTTCAAACGAACTTCGCATTGACCATTACTGGTCAACGCTGAAAGTCAAACAAAGTTTGACTTTCTGACTCGAAAAGCAATAAAATAAGTAAAAGAACGAAAGAATACTTACCCAGGGTCCCCGAATGCTAATCCCGATTCAAGAATCTCAGGTATGAAACAATGGTTTCAACTTAGAGCTCCTCAAATCAGAATTCTAGTGATTTTTAAGCAATGGGGGGTGGGGTATTTATAGTATTCGGTCCACCGTTAAGATCGTTTGTCGAATATCGTGCCTTAATCGAAACCGTACAAGTGTCGGAAAGTTGTAGTGCCTAAAAATGATGTTTATCAGCTGAATATGCAAGTTGCAAGTGTGTGGTTGTGGTTAAAACAGCTGGTACACGCTGACTGTTCGTTTTGATCTGTTCTGGGAGTCTGACGCGGGCCGCCTAAGAATGTTAAGAAACTGAGGCGGGCCGCCTAGCTGTCTGATCAGCAAACTTCTTGCAGAATTGACAGTTTTGGTCCCTGCACGTGTTTAAGGCCATTTCTGACACTTCTAAGGCCCGTAAAGCCAACTTTAAGGCCCTAAAATGTTGCCTAAACATTGTGGACATGAAACATGCTCAAAAATATGCCGGGTTATGGTTCGTTTGGTCGTACGAACGCGATGTTCGCTTAATTACGACGGAATGCGCATGAGCGCGAAAAACGATCCAAATGACGCGACGAATGGATTTTTCTTATGGCGAACACTAAAATATAATATAGTCATGCTCACATAAATTTTTGGATGTCCGGATGTATTCAGAACGTAAGTTATGCGCGAAAATGCAAACTTGTGCACTTTTTGACACTTTTAGTCCCTGAATGACCCAAAAGTTTATTTTAGCACACCGAACCCCTCAAAGCCTATTTCTAAGCTATGTAAAGGATATTTATGGTATGTTTAACTTATGGTCATGTTCCGGAATGTCTATTACAGTTCAAATTGGCATACTTTCGCAGTTTGTCAAGTTTAGTCCCTGTAAGTGAATTAGCTTGTTTTTGCCATACCAAAGCCTTCAAAACTTATTTCTAAGTTATGTAAAGGTTATTTAAGGTATGTTAAGCCTATGTCACTATTCCGGAGTGTTTGTCGCATTAAACTGGTTATATTTACGCATCGGTGCACGTATAACCTTCCAGAAAGCGAGTTAGAGTTTGAAATTAAACAGAAATTGATATGTGCAAATGATACACATATTTTTACAAATCCCAAGTATGAAATACAATATTTCATTGGTTCGGTATTTGTTTGATGGCCGTGGAGGCACAGGTGTTACACTAAACATGCTTGGTCGGATCCTAATGATCGACCAAACGGGTCTAGTTAGAAAGTCTAAGCGGTTGCCAAGACCGCTTGACTTACGACTCTGTACAAGCACTAAACTAAAAGTGATGAGCTAAACATGTTAAAACATGTTTAGTTAAGTTAGAAAATAGGTTTTGATATCAAAACAAAGTGTTTTGATACCCAAGAGTAGTTTGGTTACAAAATACGCATGAATACGCATTTTGGCCGAAACTATGACTCGTCACTACGCCTAGTCAACGTAGTAATCAGTAGGTATAGTCACACGGGACTATAAACATCGTGATTATGCTCATGTTGCGAAGTTCAACAAACTTCGTATTGACCAACTCGTGGTCAAAGCAGAAAGTCAAACACTGTTTGACTTTCGTGCTAAAAATGCATAAAAACACGAAAGAATACTTACAAAGGGTCAACGCTAGGAAGTTTGATCCAAGTTTGCTCAGGTATGAAGTGTTTAAACCTCAACTTAGAGCAAAATGAATCAAGTGTGAGTTGAAGTGAATGAAAGCATGGGTATTTATAGATTTTGGAGAACCGTTAGGATCGTTCCTCGCAAAACGTGCCTTGATCTAGACCTTACATGTGGGCACATGGTTTTCAAAACCATGGGAATATTTAAAACCATCAAATTCCAGCCCATAGAGTGCAAAACCTTGGGTTAAAACTATCAAATCCTCAAAAATGGACCAAGTTCAATGTATCTGCAAGAAATTTCAAAAATGGTCCCTGCACTTGTAAAACTTGATTTTTTTGGCACTTTTAATCCCCGTTAACCCCATTTCAAGGCTCTAAAATAAAGTTAAAGTATAGGGAACTTGAAATGTGCTCAAAAATATCTCGGATGTCGGTTCATTTGGTCGTACGGTTGCGTTGTTCGGTTAATTACGATGGAAATCATAACGAATGCAAAAACGATCTAAATTACGCGACGAATGGAATTTTATCATGCCAATCACTAAAATAAAATATTTTAATGATTACATAAATTTTTGGATGTCCGGATATATTCAGAACGTAAGATATGCGCGAAAATGCAAACTTATGCACTTTTTGACGCTTTTAGTCCCTATTGATCAATAAAGTTTATTTTAGCATACCGAACCCCTCAAAGCCTATTTATAAGTTATGTAAAAGATATTTAGGGTATGTTTAACTTATGATCAAGTTTCGGAATGTTCGTTACTATACAAATCGGTATAGTTTCGCAGGTTGACACAAATAGTCCCTGCGATCGAACAAACTTGATTTCAACACACCAAACCATCCAAAACTTATTTCTAAGTTATGTGGAGGTTATTTAAGGTATGTTAAGCCTATTTCACTATTCCGGAGTGTTTTTCATGTTAAATTGATTACGTTTACGCACCAGTTCGCGTATAACTTTCTAGAAAGCGATTTAGAGCTCGAAATTGAACGAGAATTGATATGTGTAAAGGATACACATATTTATACAAATCCCAATTATGAAACACAATATTTCATTGGTTTGGTATTTGTTTGATGGCCGTGGAGGCACATATGTCACAGTCTCCCCTACTTCAGGAAATTTCGTCCCGAAATTTATTTAGAGGAAACTTGTGAGAGCTCGAAACATGAAGTCGAAAAGATAAAACAACACTGGTTAGGGTTCTAAAATTCTAGTAACTTTAATAACATTATGCTTGCAATGTAAGAGGGACACTTATATACAAGTATATGAAGCGCCATTGGTGCGTCCACCGTACCTCCATTACATTGTTCACGTTTCGTTATTGTTGCCACTATAGGTTCTTACACATGATAAATCTTACTGGGGTTCTTGTGCACTGAATCTCATAGTTATGTACGCGTCCATAATTACGTAATTCCTTGCATAGTCCGCACAGTGCATTTTATAATGTGTAAGGGAAAACCAAATGAACAAACCTATGATGAGTGTGACTAGACCATCCTAGGGTCCCTTTAATTAAATCAATAAATGATTTCTTAAATAGACCACCAAGGAGTCTTTTCAGATATATCATCACATGCCATTCTTAACCAGATTCTGAATCAATCTTTTAATTAGACCACTCAAGGGGTCTCCTTCGAATCATGGAATGGTACTATATAACCCAAGGGTCTTAACTACCACGTAGAAGCCCATTAAGGATTTAAGGTAGTACCTTTTGAATATCCTAATATAAATCCCTCATATGAATATATGGAAGATTCTATGAGGATTTGGATAACGAAAATCGGATCACACAAAAACATAAAAGAGAACACATAAACACATAATCACATAATCGCATAATTGTTTAATTTGACCTTTTATTTGTTATCTTTGGACACGGGTATTTAAAGCACACCAGGAATCCAATCCGTGGATTTCATTTGGCACTTTAAACATCTTCAAGAATCTAACTATGAAAATAGGAAGATTATAATAGGAATTCGGCTTGTCCTTATTGAATCGCAATGTATGTATTAAGGCGTACAAGGAATCCAATCAAGGGCTCCGATTTGAGCGATAATCATCCTCAAGGATCTAATTGTGAAGATAAGAAGATCCTATATCGATTTTGAAATTCGAAGAGCGGGAGATGCTTCGAAACCTTGCACTAGACGTGCTTAAGTCGATACACGAGATAGAATCCTCATGAAGTTGAGGAGCTAGATATGCCAAGGCGACATATGAAGCAGAATTTGAAGGTTGGGTAATATGAGCCGAATGCTTTTCGAAAACTATCCATGGGGTTCTTTTTAGAAATACGTTTAATATTTTTGAAATCTTACATAATACCTTTGAAATCGTAAGGTAGATATATTAGATAAATATGTTTATCTCTCTCTCTCTCTCTTTCAGTAGATCTGCAACTTCATTCATACGAGCTGCAACAATTCGTTCGAAGCCCGATTAGATAACTCACGGCTTCTGATTTTTTTATTAATGATTATAGGTTAGAACCATGAACGTGGATTAAGGTTTTGAAGATCGTTTTTTTATCAGTAGTTCAATTAAAGGTTTGTTTTATTCAAGACTTAAAGCATGGTGTACAGTTATTGAGTTTTGGTGTTCACATGTGTTAAAGGTTACAGAGGCAATTACTATTAATTATGATTATTGGTGTTCAATTGTTATTTAGATTTTTTGAATGGCTGGTGTTCAATTGTTCACAGTGGAACCATAGCCGCGAACCTCAAATCATCGCCAGTGGGTTTTTGCAGAGCTGTGCGGTTTAATGTTGCCGGCAATCTGAGAATTGAAGATCTGTTTAAATGGAATTGCTAGATCTGTTTAGTGGTCGGCGTTACAGGTCGTGTGGTGGTGGTGAGACGGTGGTGGGTGGTGTGGCGGTGATGGAGGTGGTGTGGTGTTGATGGTGGTGGAGGATGGAGGTGGTCATAATCAGATTAACAGGCCGTATTTAAAATCTAACGAATGTGTTTTGTAAGCCTGCACCAGATATGCTCTTTCTTCACTTGGTAATCATGAATTAACCTCCAAATCGACATGCGTTTTTGCTGCTTTTTATTTTGTTGAAACAGAGCATATTTAAATTTCAATTGCACTTAATTCAACAAATTACCACTGTGAAATCAGTAATAACAACAAATTAGTTTTTTTATTTTTTAATTATAGGGGTAATTTGGTCATTTAACAAAACTTAACAACAGAATTCTAACTGTGTTAGAAATTTGGACTCAAATGGTTAAGAAAAATGGCTATAAGGACTCATGGCGTTAAACATTTTGATTTTGGACTCAAGTAGTTAAAACCAATAAAACACATGGACTCAAAAAGTAATTTACCCTAAATGCTTTTATGATATTACATATCGCAGCGTTATCTAAAACCACTTTGACAGAAACAAAGACATGATTCATTTTATACAAAGACACGACACATTTTTTACAAGACAATGTCTTACAATTAACATATTTTATACAAACTCGTTTTTACTTGGTTATTTATCATTATTCTTTTATACCATCTGATTTTCATATCGAATTTCATAAGATTTTATAGAAGAAAACATTTTACAAGATTCATGACTACCTTTTTGTTAAACACTTCTTTTACTAACAAGTCATGAACCCTACAACAACGAAACCTATGTATCTCACAGGCATTTTTATGCTGACGTACCTATTTTCACATGTGTTTCAGGAGCTATTGCTTGATGATGTTCGTGACACACTTAGGCGGACCTGGGCCTTATTGACTTAAAACTATGAAAGACAGTTTGATTCATGTTATGTTTCTGTAAATTCCTAGACAATGTAAACATTTTTAATTAATGAAACCAAACTTTAAATTCCATGTGTTATGAAACAATGATTCTGTTACGACACTCCCCAATGTTTCCGCCGTGATGTGTTGTTTTACGCGGTCGGGGTGTTACAGAAAATTTGGTATCAAAGCTCATGGTTATAGGGAATTAGGTTATTAGTAATGCTTTGACCTAGTCTATAACCTTCCTAGGACCCTAATGCGAGTTTACTTGCGTTTAGATTCTAAAACAATACCATCACCTATCTTTAGGTGACAACCACAACAAGAACACAAAATACAAATCCATTTTGAAAACCAATCATCTGTTCTTGGATGATCTGTTATAAGGTTTTGAACCTTCAAAGTTTTCAAAATCTCATCAAAGTTTGGGTCTTATAATGTGAACACGTGCAATCTGGAAGGGTGGGTGCCTGTACCTCGAGCTTTTTGTCTAAGGCTAGAGTGTTCGTACAAATCCGCAGTATCGGACCAGTCACTCTTACCTGGGAACTCTTGGGGTGAGTGTCCACTTATAGGCTAAAGCATGTCTTCGTGATACATTATTATGACTCGTTTACTTTGATTAGTCACCGTGTCGTTTGTTTGTTATAAGTAACGAACAAATGATCACAATCCTTATGCCTTATCGATATTCTTTTAAGCATTCAATTTTTACTATCCATTATCATCTCACACGCTTCTTTTCATGTTTCTTTGCTCTTTTAGAATGCCTCCTCGACGTGACCAAACTCAGGATGCCACTATGGTAGCCTTAATCACTCAGCAGATCGCTACTGTACTCCCAAACCTGATAGCCCAGATAAACCAATCAAACAACAACAATAACAACAATGCACCCGCTTCGTGCAACTATAAACAGTTTAACTCAGCTAAGCCACTCACATTTACTAGGTCTAAAGGGGCCACTGGGCTCCTACAATGGTTTGAGAGTCTCGAAAGCATGTTTCGTCATGTACAATGCTCAAACGAGCGAAAGGTTGAGTTTGCATCAAGTGTATTCCAGAAAAGAGCACTTACATGGTGGAACGGTGTAATGAGGGATAGGGGTCCCGATGTGGCAATGGAACAAACCTAGGAAGAGCTTCGAGCTCTAATGCTGAAGGAGTTCTGCCCTCATCATGAACTCAGGGCGTTGAAAAGGGAATTTGATGATCTTAAACAAGACAGCGGTGAACATCGAGCCTACACTGATTCTTATGAGGAGTTAAGTTTATTATGTCCAACTATGGTTACGCCTTTGGATAAGGCAATTGAGAAATACATCGATGGCCTTCCTGACCCAGTTCAGGACATTGTTACTGGTAGTAATCCTACCACAGTTAGACAGGCCATTGAACTATCCGCTACCCTGACTGAATCTCAGATCAGAAATGGTAAACTTTTCCAAAAAGGCGACAAGAAACAGACAGCAAATACTACTCAAGAGGAAAACAAGGGAAACAGAACCGAATCTTCTAAGAAGCGTAAGGCTTCACAAAACTATGCGGTTGCTGCTCAACCCAACCAAAACACTCACAACCAACCAGCTCAACCTCCTGCAAGGAAAGCTTATGCTGGTAGTACACCGATATGCAACAAATGTAATGCACACCACCTAGCTCACCTACAGTGTCGTCAGTGTGCATCATGTGGGCGACTCGGTCACCTGGCAAATGCTTGTCGAACTAACCCAAACCAAGGTGGTCCAAACCAACCTCAAGCCAACCCTGCTCAAGCTCGTTTTCCACCTGGTTCTTGCTACAACTGTGGCGAGATGGGTCAACGCTAGGAAGTTTGATCCAAGTTTGCTCAGGTATGAAGTGTTTAAACCTCAACTTAGAGCAAAATGAATCAAGTTTGAGTTGAAGTGAATGAAAGCATGAGTATTTATAGATTTTGGAGAACCGTTAGGATCGTTCCTCGCAAAACGTGCCTTGATCTAGACCTTACATGTGGGCACATGGTTTTCAAAACCATGGGAATATTTAAAACCATCAAATTCCAGCCATAGAGTGCAAAACCTTGGGTTAAAACCATCAAATCCTCAAAAATGGACCAAGTTCAATGTATCTGCCAGAAATTTCAAAAATGATCCCTGCACTTGTAAAACTTGATTTTTTGGCACTTTTAAGCCCCGTTAACCCCATTTCAAGGCTCTAAAATAAATTTAAAGTATAGGGAACTTGAAATGTGCTCAAAAATATCTCGGATGTCGGTTCGTTTGGTCGTACGGTTGCGTTGTTCGGTTAATTACGACGGAAATCGTAACGAACGCAAAAACGATCCAAATTACGCGACGAATGGGATTTTATCATGCCAATCACTAAAATAAAATATTTTAATGATTACATAAGTTTTTGGATGTCTGGATATATTCAGAACGTAAGATATGCGCGAAAATGCAAACTTATGCACTTTTTGACGCTTTTAGTCCCTATTGATCAATAAAGTTTATTTTAGCATACCGAACCCCTCAAAGCCTATTTCTAAGTTATGTAAAGGATATTTAGGGTATTTTTAACTTATGATCAAGTTCCAGAATGTTCGTTACTATACAAATCGGTATAGTTTCGCAGTTTGACACAAATAGTCCCTGGGATCAAACAAACTTGATTTCAACACACCAAACCATCCAAAACTTATTTCTAAGTTATGTGGAGGTTATTTAAGGTATGTTAAGCGTATGTCACTATTCCGGAGTGTTTTTCATGTTAAACTGATTACGTTTACATACCAGTTCACGTATAACTTTCTAGAAAGCGATTTAGAGCTCGAAATTGAACGAGAATTGATATGTGTAAAGGATACACATATTTATACAAATCCCAAGTATGAAACACAATATTTCATTGGTTTGGTATTTGTTTGATGGCTGTGGAGGCACAGATGTCACACATATACCCTTGAAAGATATGGAAAATCTTATAAAAACCTAAACTAATAACATAACCATCATTCATCACCATCTAACTCACCAAATACCCCCTTCTTCCTTCTTTGGTCTTGGCTCACCATCACCACACTACCACCACCATTTTCAAGCTTCAATCTCATAATCCAAGGTGATCTAGAGGTGTATGGAGGCTATCTAAGGAAGCTTGAAGTGTAGGAACTTGAAGGACCACCTTGTGGAGCTTTTAACCTCTCATTTTCTTCCATATTCATATTCATCATTCTTGTGCCACTTCCCTAGCCATTATAGCTAGTAGTAAGCTTCTTGATTGCTAAAATAGTTCATGTTTATATTATGTACAAGTTTCACCATCTAAACAACTTAACTTTTAATGATAAAAATGAAAAGGTCTAATATATTCATGAAGAAAATAAGTGATTACATGAATTTTTGGTGTATATAATGATGTTGTTGATGTTATATATTGTGTTTATGTTTAGATCAAGTATGTTAAAGCTTGGATCTACCAAGTTTAAGCATGGATCTTGAAAGATCCATGGTTAAACTTGAAGGTGAACATATGAAGCATAATGTGAACTTGAAATATGAATTTTTATGCATAAACTTGTAATCTTGAAGTAATAAAGTGTGTGTAGAACTAATTTTTGAAACTAAATCTCATGGAAAGTTTGTTAAAAAGTTAACATAAGGCTTGTTTATGAAAGATCTAAGGTTATTCACCATGGATCTTGAAAGATCCATGGTTAAACATGATGTTAAAAATAATGATCTTTCTAATAAACATAAAAGTGGACTTAAAACATGGTTTACAAACTTTAAAGACCATTAAACTCATGGATGAGTTGGTTAATAAAATAAAGTTTCACAAAAGTTTGTTTAAAATACTCAAGAACACTTATTTTTGGAAAGATCATAATATGTAAGGTGTAGATCTAAAAGACTACACATTTTTAACAAGAATCAAGTTCACCATGATGTTTCATATGAAAAGATTAGTATATGTTGTTGGTGATTATTGTTGGAAAATAGTTTTGATGTTGAAAAGAAAATAAACACATGTTTTGAAAACATGGGAAACCTCCATTTTTAGGGGAAACTATGGACACTTAGAAAAATATAAGTTTTGGTGAAACTTATTCCCCAAACATTCACCTAAAAGTGTTTACCGAGGTTTCCCTAATTTTTGCAAGAAATTACAAGTTAAGAAATGATGATTTCTTCAAGTTAAAAGTAATATTAAGTATGTATATTTTTAGGGAAAAATATATATATATAGTGATCACCAAATTTTGTGCTAAGTGTATATTATGTGTATTATATGTAGTAGTGTATTAGGGACTTGTAAATACACTAAATACTCCCAAGGAGTATGAATACAAAATACACATACAAATACATGAGAATACATAAGTATATAAGTATACAAAAATTCCTCACAAGGAAATACATGGACGAATACAAGAAAATATATGTTAATGAAAATACATTTCTTGACATATTATCTAACTTGGACAAGTTATGAATTTAAAAATGTATTTTTGGACAAAAATATATAACCTATACCAAGTATTGGAATTTATACAAAAATCGGGTGTATAACAAGAATAACTATATATATATTTTAGCATGACAAAATATATATTTCATACAAGTCTTAAAAATATATTATTTTTTGGAAGTATAATTCCGGAAAGTAATAAAAATCAAAGTATTGATTTTTGGAGAAAAATACAAAACACACAAGTATTTACATAAAATACAAGTAGACTTTCCTATGTATACTTTTACAAAAATAATATTGAAAATATTATTTCACAAAATACTTATATTTATTTTTGGAAAAATAATATAAGTAACATACTTGAAAGGTTAAAAATATAAATTATTTTTAACCCTTATTACCTTGACAAGAAGACGTACAAACAAATATAAACTCTATGTGCAAGAACATATACATAAACAAATGATGGTGACTTGTATTTGTGTGATACAAGTCTAATGACTATCATTAATAGAACACATATAGGTCACGACGCTATAAAACCAACTAGTGAAGTTTGCGGCGTAGTATCCGCAAAGTTGTGAGTTCATGTCCCCACTTTTAAGCTTTTACTTGTTTTTCTAAACTTGGGGAAAATATATGTACTATGGTATGTAGAATACAAAACTAAGGAATGACACATAGATCATGTGAAGAATAGGGTGCCATAAGCACCATTAATCAACAATATACCTAGATCGCGGAACAAAAGGTTAGATCTAATGGGTTTTAGGCAGCCACACTCTGGGCCACGTGCTACCTGGAGTGCTTTTGTGTCCCTAGTCGTTAACCCACAAGTAAAATGCCTATGGTTTGAATGCTTCCTATGTCATGACACATGTTAGTGGCCTTGCAAACCACTAGCGATCTCGTATTCCTTATATTTACAGAACTCAGTTTCAAATACGTCTTTACAAATCACATACCATGTTTTCATACAAGTATTCAACATTTATTACAAAAACTGCATGAATTCACACCAACATTATGTTGACGATTTTCCAAAACTTACATGTATTTCAGGTAACTAAAGTGGATGTACGTGAGGTCTTACTCATGCTCCTGGATGTCGTTTCTGTTTTTAGTTACTATGTGTCAAGACTCCTATGCCCATTCAGAGGGATTTGATTGTTATATCCCATCTCGTATGGTGATATAATGATTAAAAACCTTATGGTTGTCTTTTAAATAAAGTTGTAAACTTTTCAGACAATATGTTAACTTGTGATGTAGACACTTAACTTATGTTATGTTTTTAATGATGTAATGTTAATGGCATTTGGAGTTATTTTACGAGCATATAGTATGTTTACCATTCGTATGCAATGAGAACCTTTCAGGGTCACACCTCGTGCTTCCGCCTTGGAAAGGGGTGTGACAGATTGGTATCAGAGCTGCGATTGTAGTGAACCAGGATTCCTTCTCGAGTCTAGACTACAATCTTTAGGATCCTCTCACGAAAACAATTTTTCAAAAGTTTTCATTGCATAAAACTTTCCGCGACATCCACTACCTGAAACTGTTTTCAAGGAGTCAAGTAAGGACGCTACGAGACTTAGGGTGCACTGGAGTAGCACTTGTCTTTGACTAAGAATTACCTGCAACTATGTGTATAATTATTTGTATATTAATTAAGTAATAATATATATATATATATATATACTATGAATAAAATATCACAGGTACACATGTCTTCGTCTGAAAGCAGTGGCCTATCTGAAGGAAGTGACCCGATGATGATTGTCTCCGACGACGAGATTTCTTCACCACAGGAGAAGGTCAGACATGAACACCTCTACCCCCCCTCCCTGACTTCGAGGCCGACCCTGAGATGATAACCGACGATGATGATCCCGACGATGGCTTAGCCTTACCTTTACCTCTTCTTGGCCAGCAGATCCTAGGACATCCAGATGGTGGACATCTCGTTGAACCTATTCCTATCCATGCTGTTCCTTTTGCTGCCATCCCTATTAAGGACTGGTCTCTCGTTGATGACCTGGAGTATGGTGTGGCCTCTCCTGTTATGTTCGTTATCGATGTTCCTTCTGATTCTGACCTTGAGTCTGATGTCGATTCCTTCGATTCAGTGATATCTTCGGCCCTTTTTGCTGCTGGGCTGAGAGTTTACCCGACTGGTGGTGATGATGACGCTATGTCTGTTGCGCCATCTTCTTCTGTTCATGATTCTACACCTCCCCACACTCCTACTCAAGTCAGCTCCCTCATCCATCGAATTCAGGAGCTCAAAGATGAAGTGACCCATCTTCATAGCTTGATCTTTCCTACACCCCCACCCCCACCCCCACCCTCTCCCCCAGCCCATTAGGTTTTCTTTGCAGGTACTTTGATGGAGTAGTGTTTTGGGTATAAAGACTACAACCGAGCTTGGGTACAACTCGAAGACAAGAACCGCCAATGTGAAGAAAGATATTTTGTCTTTTATATGTATTAAACTTGTACTATGAGGTGATGTAACCCTTACGCATTTTGTTTTCTTCACAAACAATGATGTAACAAGTTGTCCTGATATGTATAAAGACTCGGTGATTATCTTTGTGACACCGAAGTGGTTTGTCATGAGAAAATCATTCGCATTCCTCTTGCGGATGATGAAGCACTTATTGTACATGGCCTTCATGCAGTTGATGCGGGGACGCTGGGCCCCAAAGGCGGTGGATTGTGACATCCCACATTGGTTATGAAGGCGCTGAAATGCCTACGCAAAGGATGTGTTGCATTCCTGGTGCACGTTGTAGATAAGAAGGTTGAGGAGCCGAAACTCGAAGACATTCCTGTGGTGAAGGAATTTCCTGACGTATTCCCTGAAGATCTGCCAGGATTACCTCCGCAATGACAAGTCGAATTCCATATTTACTTGGTTCAAGGAGCCGCTCCTATAGCCAAGGCACCCTATCGACTTGCACCATCTGAGATGCAAGAAGTATCTACGCAACTCCAGGAGTTGTTGGATAAAGGATTCATAAGGCCGAGCTTCTCGCCTTGGGGAGCTCCAGTTTTGTTCATGAAGAAGAAGGATGGAACACTGCGGATGTATATCGATTATAGAGAATTGAATAAGCTCACCGTCAAGAATTGGTACCCACTACCGAGGATTGACGACTTATTCGATCAGTTGCAAGGATCGAGTTACTACTGCAAGATCGACCTTCGATTTGGATATCATCAGCTAAGGGTCCAAGAAGAGAGCGTACCAAATACTGCATTCAGGACGCGTTATGGGCATTACGAGTTCCTTGTGATGCCATTTGGATTGACGAACATGCCAGCTGTATTTATGGATCTGATGAATCGTGTTTGCAAACCATACCTCGATAAATTCGTGATTGTATTTATCGATGATATTTTGATTTATTCCCGAACGAAAGAAGAGCACGAGCAACACCTCAGGACCATTTTGGAACTACTGAAGAAAGAGTAACTTTATGCAAAGTTCTCAAAGTGCGAATTCTGGATTCACGAAGTACAGTTCCTTGGTCATGTTGTGAACGAGAAGGGTATTCATGTAGACCCAGCCAAGATAGAAGCGATAAAGAATTGGGAAGCCCCCAAAACTCCAACTTGAAGTTCGATAATTTTTGGGATTAGCTGGCTATTACCGCCGGTTCATCGATAACTTCTCTAAGATAGCTCAACCGCTAACTTCCCTCATGCAGAAGGATAAGAAGTATGGCTGGGGTGATAAGCAGGAAGAAGCCTTCCAACTTCTCAAAAGCAAGCTATGCGATGCACCGATACTATCTTTACCCGAAGGTACTAAAGACTTCGTGGTATACTACGACCCTTCTCGTCAAGGATTGGGTTACGTGCTCATGCAACGCTAAAAGGTCATCGCTTACGTTTCAAGACAGTTGAAAGTTCACAAGAATAATTACACCACACACGACCTAGAGCTAGGCGCGGTGGTATTCGCCTTGAAGATCTGGCGACATTATTTGTATGGTACTCGCTGTACAATCTTCACAGATCACAAAAGCCTACAGCACATATTTGATCAGAAAGAATTAAATATGCGGCAGCGACGGTGGGTTGAATTGCTAAACTATTATGACTGTGAGATTAAGTACCATCCTGGAAAAGCAAACGTAGTAGCAGACGCGTTAAGTCGGAAAGAAAGGGTTAAGACCTTAAGGGTTCGAGCATTGGAAATGACTATTTGAACAAATCTACTGCACGCATTCATGACACACAACAAGAAGCCTTTAAGAAGGAGAATCGTAGAGTTAAATATCTCTGAGGTTGAGAAGAAATTGGTGCCAAACGAAGAGGGAACCTTATACTTTATGGGACGTATTTGGGTTCCGCTCTATGGCGGTATTCGAGAAGTCATCTTTGATGAAGCTCACAAGTCGAGATACTCGATCCACCCAGGATCGGACAAGATGTATCAAGACTTGAAAGAATATTATTGGTGGCCAAAGCTTAAAAGAAATGTTGATGTCTACGTTGGAAAATGCCTAACCTGTGCTAAGGTTAAGGCCGAATATCAAAAACCGTCTGGCCTGCTACAACAACCCGAGATACCCATGTGGAAGTGGGAGAAAAATATCGATGGACTTCATAACAAAATTACCCAGGACCCCTAGAGGGCATGATATGATATGGATGATAGTTGATCGATTAACGAAGTCTACACATTTCCTACCAATCCTAGAGAAGGATAGGACTGGGAAGCTTGCTGAGCTGTATCTTAAGGAAATAGTGGCACGGCATGGAGTGCCTATTTTGATTATTTCAGACAGAGATGGACGTTTTATCTCAAGGATCTGGCAATCCTTCCAGGAGGCCTTTGGATCTCAACTAGATCTGAGCACGGCCTTCCATCCGCAAACAGACGGCCAAAGCGAACGGACCATACAAACACTGGAAGATATGCTTCGTGCATGTGTTATGGATCTAGGCGGCAGCTGGGATACTCATCTACCGTTAGTTGAGTTTTCCTATAATAACATCTATCATACGAGCATAAAAGCCGCACCGTTCGAAGCTCTATATGGCCATAAGTGCCGCTCGCCGTTGTGTTGGGTAGACGTTGGAGACAAGCAATTGATTGGCCCTGAGCTTGTTCAAGAAACAACAGATAAGATCGTGCAGAGGCGACTCGTGATCGATAAAAGAGCTACGCTGATCATAGGCGGAAATCCTTAGAATTCGAGGTGGGAGACAAAGTCCTGTTGAAAGTCTCACCTTGGAAAGGTGTAGCAAGATTCAGAAAACGTGGAAAGTTGAATCCACGATACATTGGACCATTCAAGATATTGGAAAGAATTGGTACCGTGGCGTACAAATTAGAGTTTGTAGGATCGTTGTACGACCTGACTGAGTCAATCAGAAGAGCTTTATATCCGAATCAAAGGCGGAATCAATGAAACGGACACTCGATGTAATTATAATGTCTCTTATATTGAATTGATTGTAATACAGCACCTAGAGATGATTCGGCAGAGATTCGCTACTCAGATCCGAAAGTTACAAATGAATAACCAAGTGCCACTATATATAGTAGTGGTGATTTCGCTTGAACTGACCAAGGCAGCTTCAAGTGAAATCAGCTCTGTTGATTTCGCTTGAAATGGTCTTTGACAGCTTCAAGCGAAATTACCAACTTATCTATAAATTTCACTTTCTAGCACCTCGAGCACTGGTTATCCTATCCTATCTCATTATATGACTTGATACAAGACGAAGTCAATAGACATAGTGCACTAACAGACTCCCCCTTGGATATTGACGAAGTCTTCAGTGTCTAATATCTATCATGACACCTCATCAGTCTTGATCAGTCTTCAAGCTCTTTCCAAAATATCTAACATTGTAAGCATCCATCAATCCTTTTCTTTAGCTTCTTTAGGCTCCCCCTTTCATCAAGCTTCCGTGCTTTAGGGATCGACACCTAGCTTTCTGGTTACAAACTACCCCTTGCTTTGAGCTTGTCTTCAGACTCCCCCTTAGACTATGCTGTCAGGATCGTAGTCTGGTACAAAACCTGCAACACTCATACGTTTATAAGTAACAACATTTTAGACTACCAGAAATCGTAATCTGGCAATTTAATCTTCTCTAAAACACTTCCCCTATCAACAATCTTTACAAATTTGGCAATGTCAAGTATCCAAAATCCCTCACAGTTCATCTTCCAAGTCCAAACTAATGACCTTGGAGATATCACAAACTGTTTTTGATTTTTGTTAAAAATTCAAGTTTCAAATTAATGAACTTGTTTTATTTTTAGACACACAATCAGCTTACTCAGATTTTGACACTCAGCATCTCAGATATCAGTTGTCGAAAATAAAATAGAATCAAAAAATCTTTTTGTATTATCTGAAAATATAGAGCAGTAAAGAAATATATACAAACATATTTACAGATAATATTTTTTGTTTGAGTTCGCGTTAGAGGATCATATCAGTTTTTGACAAGTCACAAGTACCGTTGAGCTTAGTTACACATTAAGAATTAAACAATTCACTTAGATTGTCGATATACTGATCCACTTAAATTTTCACACAAACTTCAACTGATTCAGGATACGAATTAGGTGTTTTAAGAACTTAAACTCATTCATGTGTCCCACCTCTTGAATATACTCCTGTATCCAGATCCCAATATTCAGTCTTACAGGTGAGTATACCTAGATGATATCTGTAAGGGGTTAAATTGCGAAGAACCGTGAGAGCTCAGGTCAGAACTTCCGTTCAGCAGAGAGATGACGGCTTCGACTTTGGTGTGTCCCCTTTAGAGGATCTTTTTTACAACAGCCATAATTAGCATTTTTCAATGATTCATCATTTTTTTAGCTGAGGGCGGTGCTATGTTTCAAGCAATGCAGAAAAGTATTATTCGGGGACTAGGTCAGAGCTTCCATTCAGCAGAAGTCCCGGAATAATACCCCAGATATCACTGAGTATAAAGACCTAGTATCTCAGAAAGAGGGACCTTTCAAACGAGATTTCAAGGGTTACCTATATATCCAAGTAGTGTTCCACACGAAATAAGCAAGTTTGAATTTAGATTTATATCCCGAAAAAGTTTACTAAATGTATAAAAATCTACCGACACATCCACGGTGAGATCGTTTAACACATTTTAACTTTCCAATTCTTTAGCGTACTGTAACTGTCTACTGATGTACTATCATTTCCTCTTTTTACACAAAAAACTCAATTTTCATTTTTAATGTTTTTTTCCTTTTTGCCAATAGGTTTTTATCATGTTTTTGTCATTTTCAAATTTTCAAATGTTTTTGGATTTTCTGACAATTTTTCTCCCCCTAAAATGCAAAATCATTAAAAGAAAATTTGACAACCAATACTGATAGCTTTGTCTCGCCATCCATTTTCTGCTTAATGTGCTCTGTTTTGCAGAAAATCTAATATAAAGTACCAACAATGTGACAACCCTCACAAAACCAGGTATCCGTACAATTAATTAACATTTAATTAGTGCTTGATTACTGTTCTTAATTACAATTGTGGTTAAACTGCTTCTTGATTTCTGATACATACATACTCATGCATCACATTTTATACTGTCACTCTATTATTTACGCACAAACATTAGTGACAACCTTGATGCACAAAAGCACAGTTAGCACACTAAACGGATAACCCAGTTAAACATGCTGACATTACCAGCACCAAAACTGTCACACCCCCAAAAACCACATGCGGAGTACCACCGCTTGGAGGCGTGACTGACCAGGATCAAGCCACCAATCATATCAAACATAATATGTGATAAATGTAATTTAAACCAAACGATATGAAAGGTGTTCAAACAAAACATATTAAGTGTCTAGCGGAAGCATAATTGTAAACCCAATGTAAGTGATAAGTTCAAATGTCTAAATGTTTTAACGTAGCATCCTCGATCCATGTTCCACAACGACTGCGCCTCCCGTGCAAGCTCCAAGAGTACCTATGGTCCTGCAAGGCATGTAACAGAGAGTCAACAACTAGTTGAGCGAGTTCACAGTTGGTTATTCAGTTATAGTGTTCGTATCGTAAATCGTAAGCTCGTTTAGTAATCATGTATCGTATGTAATGGTATCGCGGCCCTCTAGGCATGTTTGCGAAGTTTAGTGGGGGTTTCCCATGTTTTCTAGACTAGGTATATTTGTATCGCAGCCCACCCGGCATGTGTGCGAAGATTAAAGTATGGTTCGCGGCCATTACAGGCATGTATGCGAAGATTGTTCTATTATCGCGGTCAATCCCGGTGTGTGTGCGAAGAGAAGTATATGTATCACTAGTCTAGCAGTATCTACCAATAACCTTCCTCTCCCGAGGCCTATGGTATGTAATTCCGATAACCCTTAAGCATAAGTAATCAATCAACCCATTCCCAACCCCGGGAATCCCATGCCTTGGTAAGAGTGTGAACTCACCTTGGTTTGCTCGGTATGCTAAGTATGTGCTCACAGTAAATCAATCACGTCCTAAAGTACGCACGTGTACATAATCAGTTTCATATTCACAAAGTTCATGCATGCATATTAAATCACCAAGTGGCACAGATCACGTATTCAAAATCATACAAGTCATGCATATCATCTAACAGCAGTTAGTTAATCCAGTTAACTACTAACAGAGTCTAACTAGGTTACTGTGCAAATTACCCAAGTCGGCAAAACACCCTCTGTTTCGCCGTGAGCCCCTTTGATGAATCACTTCCGTTTCGTCGTGACATCCCTCGGCGAAACACATTCTGTTTCGTCATGATCCCTTCGGCGAAACACATCCTCCTGTTTCGTCGTGAATTCCATTTCGTCGACAAGTCTGTTACGTCATGAATCAGTTACGTGCAGAAAACCCTAACAGCCGTCATCATCAAGCAGCAATCATACAGAAATCATTTAGCACAGAATCATCATAACATCATCATAACAGGATCATCACAGCAATGACGTCTAGCATGAACCCTAGTTTATGAGTACCATAAACCGATTACCATAATACATCGCATCAACAAACCCTATTAGCATGCTATCGTGTATTCAGATCACGCTAGCGACATTCAAACACGACAGTTCCCGAACATCATACAATCTAATTCATCATTCAATACAATAACCTAACATGTAATCGTTACCAGAACTCTATTCGATTGCCTGATCAGATTTATGAAAACAACATCATCAACACATGCAAATAAAGATAATCACGGAACTAATCACACTAACCGAGATATTAGTAAGAATGATTTGATCGTTCGGGAAGGTTCGGAAGTACACAGAGCTGCCGTCACACAGAGGAGAGTTCTAGGGTTTCAACTTTTTCCAAAGGTGTGAAATAGAAGTCGTTTCACGTAAATATACACGAATTAGCGTTCTGGGCCCGTGATGGGCTTCGGCGTAACTGGGCTTGGCGAAACAGTTTTGTTTCATCGAAGAAGTGTGACGAAACACACACTTGTTTCGTGGAGAAGCTTATGACGAAACAGAAATCTGTTTCGTCGGGTTGATTCAAATTCTTAAACAGATAACAAGTTCATGCGATCAAGTACTTCACACATATTCATCACATAGAGATTCAACATTCATTTCACTTATAATCCAACGTACAGTTACAAGTTAAACAAATCAAACAACTAAACAGTCAAAGTCAACGTGCATTAAATGCGAAAGTGAAAGTCGGAAACTCGAGTTGTCACATTATCCCCAACTTGAAAGAAATTTCGTCCCGAAATTTAGCGTGCGGTTACTGAGGAAGCTAGGTAAGTTGTATCGTTTATTGGTTTTCCTGGGGTGTCACATCATCCCCCCGTTGAGTTGGAATTTCGTCTCGAAATTCTGTAGTAGCTTCAGCCTCAGTAGTGGTTGCGTTGGTATCGAACAACTGGGGATATTTGAGTTCCATTTGGTCTTCTCGTTCCCAGGTATACTCTGGGCCACGACGGGAGTTCCAACGAACTCGAACAAGAGGTATTCTGGTGTTCTTGAGGACCTTAACATCCCGGTCCGTGATTTCAACTGGTTCCTCGACGAAATGCAACTGTTCGTCGATAGTGAGCTCCTTCAAAGGAACTATGAGGGTCTCATCTGACAGACACTTCTTCAGATTCGACACATGAAAAACGTTGTGAACTGCACTGAGTTCAGCTGGTAAGTTCAGTCTGTAGGCCACTTTGCCTATTTTCTCTATGACTTCGAAAGGTCCGACGTATCGCAGATTGAGCTTGCCTCGTTTGCCAAAACGAACAACACCCTTCCAGGGTGAAACTTTGAGTAGCACTCGATCCCCAACCTGGAACTCGAGTAGTTTCCTGTCTTTATCAGCATATGCTTTCTGACGGTCACGAGCTGCCGCCATGCGTTGTCTTATTTGAGCAATCTTTTCAGTAGTATCAACTACCATTTCTGGACCTGTGATCTGACTGTCACCCACCTCTGCCCAACAAAGAGGTGATCGGCATTTACGCCCGTACAATGCCTCAAATGGAGCAGCTTTAATGCTGGTGTGGTAGCTGTTATTGTACGAAAATTCCACAAGTGGCAGATGTTTTTCCCAGCCATTGCCAAAGTCAATTACGCACGCCCGAAGCATGTCTTCTAGAGTTTGAATGGTGCGCTCAGACTGCCCATCCGTCTGAGGGTGATAAGCTGTGCTCATATCTAAACGAGAGCCAAAAGATTTGTGCATTGCTTGCCACAGTTCTGAAGTAAAATGTGCATCACGATCAGAGATAATAAAGGTGGGCACCCCGTGCCTCGAGACAACTTCCTTAAGGTATACGTCTGCTAGAGTGGAGAACTTATCCGTTTCCTTGTGTAACATCTGTGCTTGTAATCATTGTGAACATTTCTATTATCAATAAAACAATGTCTTTTGATCCCAATGTTTGTTTGATTGTGTTTTACATTTTTCATGTTTTGACTTTTATTCAATTTCAAACTCTACATCGCTTTCTGGAGAGTTATACGCAAGCTGGTGCGTAAACGTACTCAGTTTAACGCGACAAATACTCCGGAACATCAAAATATACTTAACATACCTTAAATAACCTTTACATAACTTAGAAATAAGTTTTGAAGGCATTGGTATGGCAAAAACAAGTTAATTCGCTTACAGGGACTAAACTTGACAAACTGCGAAAGTATGCCAATTTGAACTGTAACGAACATTCCGGAACATGACCATAAGTTAAACACACCTTAAATATCCTTTACATAGCTTAGAAATAGGCTTTGAGGGGTTTGGTGTGCTAAAATAAACTTTTGGCTCATTCAGGGACTAAAAGTGTCAAAAAGTGCACAAGTTTGCATTTTCGCGCATAACTTACGTTCTGAATACATCCAGACATCCAAAAATTTATGTAAGCATGACTATATTATGCTTTAGTGTTTGGCTTGCCAAAAATCCATTCGTTGCGTCATTTGGATCGTTTTTCGCGCTTGTGCGCATTCCGTCGTAATTAAGCGAACATCGCGTTCGTACGACCAAACGAACTGACATCAGACATAGTTTTGAACATGTTTCATGTCCACAATGTTTAGGCATCATTTTAGGGCCTTAAAGTTGGCTTTACGGGCCTTAGAAGTGTCGGAAATGTCCTTAAACACGTGCAGGGACTGAAACTGTAAATTCGGAAACTTGTTGCTGATCAGACGAGGCCAGGCGGCCCGCCTCAGTTTCTCTTAATCCCCACGCGGGCCGCGTCCGACTATCAGACCAGATTAACTGCATTTAACATCAGATTGCAGCTGGTTGATCCACCACCACACATTCTCTAATGCTTAGTCAGCTGATAAGGATCAATTTGAGCTACCATAAGGTCCCGACACTTGTACGGGTGGGATTAAGGCACGTTTTCCATGAAACGATCTTAACGGTGGACCGAATACTATAAATACCCCACCCCCATGCTTCAAAATCACAAGAATTTTGATTTGAGAAACTCTAAGTTGAAACCTTTGTTTCATACCTGAGATTTTTGAATCGAGATTAGCATTCGGGGACCCTTCGTAAGTATTCTTTCGTTCTTTTCCTTATTTTATTGCTTTTCGAGTCAGAAATTCAAACTTTGTTTGACTTTCAGCGTTGACCAGCTTATGGTCAATGCGAAGTTCGTTTGAACTTCGCAACGTGATTGTAATCACGATGGTTATAGTCCCTTGGGACTATGCCTACTGATTACCACGTTGTCTAGGGTCGTAGGGTAAGCGATCTAATAAATCGCTTATACCTTCGAACCCGACCCAGTTTGGTTGATCATTAGGATCCGACCAAATACATTAGGTGACCATAGTGTAGGGAATAACCTTCCGAGGTTATACCTTATGGTCACATCGTTTGAGTAGTTGTATGATAGGTAGTTTATATGCCTTAGGTAAATTACCAGAATACCCTTTTCATGTATAATTAGTAATTAAGCATATGTAACCTAAACTTTTGTCACGTAACTGATTATGTAACATATTTAGGCATATAACACTTGTCATAGGACTAGTTAGGCGGTCCGAACGCGTTTTACGCGAACGACGCGTTAAAGTAGCATAAGCTTCCTAAACGGGTCGTAATGGGTCGTAAACAATTATGTTAGGTTTCATTTAGTATGTAGGCTTTGTTAAACCAAATGACACGAGTCTCTACACTCGTTTGGTTTACGAACCCTCATGCTACCCGATCATCCGATTTAGGTCCGGTTTATTAACATAGTTACCTATATTAGGTGCCGTTTGATTCCGTGATCTATATCATTGTTTGGTTGTCACTCCAGGACTACTGAGTAATATCAAGTGAGTACATAGACCCCTCTTTTACTGTTTTCCAAACTGTTTTGGGGTGAAACACATGTGCCTACTTGTTACTTTCATGCTTTCCTGTTTTCACATCATATACCGGCTATGTTTGTTAGTACATTATAGTACATGATTTCATTACATTTCATGCTATGTATGTCCATTGTGTGCATACTTAGTACATTGTTTTACATTACATTTCTGCTATGTATGTTGACTGATAGCATACTAGCACATTGATTTACAAGACTTTTCTACTTTGTATGTTAACTTAGCATACTTAGTACATTGTTTTCATATGACATGTATACAACTGCTATGACATTTGGTTTGCACAAACGGGTCTTTATTACGTTCATTAACATTTGCTACGCCGCTCGGTAGTAAGTAGTGGTACCATAGGACTTGACAAATCCCATTCCTGACATCCCGGGTTTGTTTGGATGTAAGGAATGACTGAATCTGAATACAATTCTTTTGATAACCTTGACTGAAAGGGTTATCCGACTGTCTCAAGGCTTGAATGTATGCGTTAACTTACCACATAAATGTTTGTATCAATGTATCATGCATCACTTTGCAAAACATAACTTTTTTTGATATATTCAAAATACTTTGTTTTGTACATTTTTACTTATGGTTTAAGTAGTCTTATTTTACTTACCATACATAACATTTGTTACACATTACTTGACTACTTTTGGACTATCAACATTTGACATGGTTTATACAAGGACTTTTGACTATTGGGTTAAACATAGACATTATACTTTGTTGGTTGGTTTAAGTGACTTAAGTAACGAGATGTGAGTAATATGATACAATCATGGTGGATACGCCGCTGGTACTTCCTATACATAAGTGTTTGTATTATATTACATATCATAGCGTTATTTAAATCATTCATTTTGGACTTATACATTTTACACAAGTGACATGTTTTTACAAGACTTTGGTTTACAATACAGTTTATTTTATACAACTCATTTTGCATGGTTATTCATTTAACCATACATTATTCACTTATCTATACATATCATCTGGACTAATTGTTTTTCAAGCGATTTACAAAACAAATCAAATTACAAGGTTCATGACTAAACATTTTCTTAAACTTAAGTCATGAATCCTATTTTCACTGAAACCTATGTATCTCACAGGCATTTTTATGCTGACGTACCTACTTTCACATGTGTTTTCAGGTGCTTTTCCGTAGGATGACGATCATGACACTAGGGCGGACCTGTGCCTTAGAAACTTAAAATGAAGCTAGACGATGTTTAATTATGTACTAAACTCTTTAATTTCTGTTTGAAAAAATGTAACACTTGTGTTAATAAATAAATTATAACTTTGTTTGCCATGGATTTGAAACAATAATTCTGTTACAACACTCCCCGACGTTTTCCCCCACGTTTTGTATGTTTTACGTGGTCGGGGTGTGACAGAAGAGTTGGTATCAGAGCCAATGGTTATAGGGAATTAGGTTATTAGTAATGCTTTGACCTAGACTATAACTTTTCTAGGACCCTAACACAAGTTATCTTGTGTTTAGATCTTAAAACATGTACATCACCTATCCTTAGGTGATTATCAAAAGAAGGAACCAAAATTTTTCCGAAACGATTTTTGAAAAACAATCATCTGTTTTTGAATAAATTATTACAAGGTTTTGAACCCTCTATTGTAAGATTTTGAACCCTCTTTTATATGGTTTTGAACCCTTTTCAGTTTGACTAAATTTTTGGCCTTGTGCCTTCAAATTTTCAAAATCTCGTCAACGTTTTGGGTTATAAATAATGTGAACACGTGCAAACTGGAAGAGTGAATGCCTGTATTCTGAGTTTTCTGTCTAGGCAAGCACTTCGTATACATCTCAACCAGACGCGAGACCAGTTGTGCTTACCTGGGAATTCTTGGGATGAGTGTTCACTTATAGGCAAGCATGTCTTCGTAATACATTATTTTGACCCATTTACTTTGATTAGTCACTGTGTGTCATTTGTTTGCTTTGTGATACGGACGAATGACCACCATCTATGCTGTTTGCAATTCTTGTTTTTATCATCTCATTCTTTTCATCCAATCATCTCACTCGTTTCTTTTCATGTTTTCCTCTTTTAGAATGCCTCCTCGACGCGAGAACCAGATAGCAGCTGCCGAGCTGGCAGAAATTATTGCGCAGCAGATGGCTGCTCAATTCCCAAATCTCTTTGCTCAATGGCAACAAGCCAACAACAACAACAATGCTCCATGCAAATACAAGGATTTCAACTCGGCTAAACCACTCAAGTTTAGTGGTTCTGAAGGAGCGACTGGGCTTCTTCAGTGGTTCGAGAGCATTGAGAATACTTTCCGCCACGTGCAGTGTCCGGATAATCGCAAAGTCGAGTTTGCTTCGAGCGTATTTCAGAAGAGGGCTTTGACATGGTGGAACGGGGTTATGAGAGATAGAGGTGCTGAGATTGCCTTGGCACAGACATGGGCTGAACTAAGAGCTTTTATGATGAGGGAATTCTGTCCTCGTCATGAACAGCGAGCGTTGGAGAAAGAGTTTGATAAGTTGAAGCAAGATAGTGGTGAGCATCGGGCGTATACTGATAGGTTTGAAGAGTTGAGTCTGCTTTGCCCGACTATGGTTACCCCACTCAACAAGGCTATCGAAAGGTACATCGACGGCCTACCTGACTCAGTACAAGACATTCTTACTGGTAGTGACCCTGCCACACTCCGTCAGGCGATCGAGTTATCAGCGACATTGACTGAGTCGCAGATTCGTAAGGGTAAGCTGCATAAGAAGGGTGACAAGGGTAAGAAGCAGGCATCTGACAAAGGGGATGGTAAGAAAGGTGAAAACAAGAATGGGAAGAATTCGGGTTCCGCAAGAGGGTCTAGGAAGCGAAAGGCTTCCCAAAACTACGCCATTACAGCACAGGCTCAAGCTGCACCAAATCAGCCTGCGCAACCACTAGCCAAGAAGCCTTATTTTGGCAATGCACCTTTGTGCAACAGGTGTAATGGCCATCACCAACCACATCTCCAGTGTCATCAGTGCACCAACTGCGGAAGATCTGGTCATCTTGCTGTCAACTGCCGCATTCCTGTCAATCAGAACCAGGCAGTTCATAACCAAGCTCAACAAGTTGCTCAGCAACAAGGTCAAGCTGCACGACCTCATTTTCCTCCTGGTTCGTGCTACAATTGTGGGGATCTGACCCACTACAGGAACCGGTGCCCAAGGCTAGTCAACCAGAATCAAAATCAGGCTCAGGCTCCGGCTCGAGGTCGGGCCTTTAACATGAATGCCCAAGAGGCGTAGGCAGACGATAATGTGGTGAACGGTACGTTCTTTATTAATAATCAGCCTGCATCTGTTCTTTTCGATTCTGGTGCCGACAAGAGTTTTGTGTCATTGTCTTTTGAGCCAAAGCTTCGCGTGTCTAGAACAAAACTAAGTAAATCTTTGACAGTAGAGGTTGCTAGTGGTGAACGCATTATTCTTGATTCTGTGCTTCGCAACTGCCAATTGAACCTTAATGATCATCTTTTTCCTATTAACCTCACGCCTATGCAACTGGGAAGCTTTGACGTTATTGTGGGTATGGATTGGTTATCCAAGCATCACGCAGAGGTAGTTTGTTTCGAGAAGATCGTTCGTGTGCCGCTTTCGACAGGCGAGATCCTGCAGGTTCAAGGTGAGAAGCCGTCTGGTGGTCTCAAGCTCATGTCTTGTTTTAAAGCTCGGAAGTATCTGCGAAAGAACTATGTGGCCTTCTTAGCACATGTTACAGAAGATAAAGGCAAGGGTAAGTCTATTTCAGATATTCCTGTCGTTCGGGATTATTCTGAAGTATTCCCTGAAGATTTACCTGGTCTACCTCCAACACGCCAAGTCGAGTTCCACATTGATCTCGTACCTGGTGCAAATCCCATTGCCAGAGCTCCATATCGTCTTGCACCATCTAAGATGCAAGAGTTGTCTAAGCAACTTCAGGAACTCTCCGACAAAGGTTTTATCCGTCCTAGCTTTTCACCTTGGGGTGCTCCCGTTCTTTTTGTTAAGAAGAAGGATGGATCTTTTAGGATGTGTATCGATTATCGTGAGCTTAACAAGCTTACCATCAAGAATCGATATCCCCTACCTCGCATAGATGATCTCTTTGATCAGTTACAGGGCGCTTCTTATTTCTCGAAGATTGATCTGCGATCTGGATATCATCAACTTCGCGTGCATGAAGAAGATATTCCCAAGACAGTGTTCCGTACTCGTTATGGGTATTATGAGTTCACAGTCATGCCATTCGGTTTGACTAATGCTCCTGCTGTTTTCATGGACTTAATGAATAGGGTCTGCAAACCTTATTTGGATCAGTTCGTCATTGTTTTTATTGACGACATCTTGATTTATTCTAAGACGCGAGCTGATCACGAGCAGCATCTTCGTCTTACACTGGAACTCCTGAAGAAAGAGCAACTTTTCGCCAAATTCTCCAAGTGCGAATTTTGGCTTAAAGAAGTTCAATTTTTGGGACATATTATCAACGAACGAGGTATTCAGGTAGATCCCTCCAAGATCAGTGCGATTAAGGATTGGGATACGTCTACTACTCTTACTGAAGTTCGTTCTTTTCTTGGTCTAGCGGGTTATTATCGCCGCTTTATTGAAAACTTCTCAAAGATTGCAGTTCCTCTAACTGCTCTAACTCAGAAGAACAAACCCTTTGATTGGGGATTCAAACAAGAGGAAGCTTTTCAACGCTTGAAGCAGAAGCTTTGCGATGCGCCTGTTCTATCATTGCCTGAGGGTGATGATGATTTTGTCGTGTATTGTGATGCATCTAAATTCGGTCTTGGCTGTGTTCTGATGCAAAGGAACAAAGTCATAGCATACGCATCGAGGCAGTTGAAGATACATGAGAAAAACTACACCACTCATGATCTTGAGTTGGGTGCAGTTGTTTTCGCTCTAAAGATCTGGAGACATTATTTGTACGGTACAAAATGTGTAGTTTTCACGGACCACAAAAGTCTCCAGCATATCTTCAATCAGAAAGAACTCAACATGAGGCAACGACGTTGGGTTGAGCTTTTAAACGACTATGACTGCGAAATTCGCTACCATCCTGGTAAGGCGAATGTCGTAGCCGATGCATTGAGTCGTAAGGAACGAACTAAGCTTCATTGTGTTCGTGTTCAATCTGTTATTCAAGCTCGATCTGATATCCAAGCACGCATTTCTCAGGCTCAACAATCTTGTGTTTCACAAGGTTTGATGGATAAGGAATTTCCCTATCACATAACACCTGCTCTGGAACTGAAGGACAATGGATCATATTACTTCATGGACCGTTTGTGGGTCCCAAGTCAGGATGATCTTCGTACTTTGCTTATGGATGAAGCCCATAAGTCTCGTTATTCTATTCATCCGGGCTCAGATAAGATGTATAAGGATCTTCGTATTCAGTATTGGTGGCCTGGTATGAAGAAAGACATTGCTTTATATGTATCCAAATGCCTTACTTGTCTTAAGGTTAAGGCTGAACATCAACGTCCTTCTGGTTTATTGGTGCAACCAGAGATCCCAGTTTGGAAATGGGAAAACATTACTATGGATCTCATTACTAAACTTCCACGCACAAAGAAAGGTCATGATGCCATCTGGGTAGTCGTTGATCGTCTTACTAAGTCAGCACATTTCTTGCCAATCCGTGAGGATTTTCCTGCTGACAGACTTGCTCAAATCTATGTGGATGAAATTGTAGCTCGACATGGTGTTCCGTTGAACATCATTTCTGACAGAGATGCTCGTTTCACTTCTCATTTTTGGAGAACCATGCAATCTGCTATGGGGACCCAACTTAATCTGAGCACAGCTTATCATCCGCAAACGGATGGTCAATCTGAGAGAACAATCCAGACTCTGGAGGATATGCTTAGAGCTTGTGTGATCGATTTTGGTGGTAGCTGGGATTCACATCTTAAGTTGATTGAATTCTCCTACAACAACAGTTATCACACCAGCATCAAAATGGCTCCTTTCGAGGCTCTCTATGGTCGAAAATGTCATTCACCGGTCTGCTGGAATGAGATCGGCGAGGCTCAACTTACTAGACCTGCCCTCATTTTAGAGACAACTGACAAGGTCAAGAAAGTTCGCGATAACCTTCAGACAGCTATGAGCCGTCAAAAGCGTTACGCGGATCCAAAACGCAAACCCTTGGAATTTCAAGTCGGTGATCGAGTATTACTTAAGGTCTCACCTTGGAAAGGTGTGATCAGATTTGGAAAGAAAGGAAAACTTGCACCTAGATATGTTGGACCATTCAAGATCGTCGAAAGAATCGGCAAGGTAGCCTACAGACTTGAGTTACCTCCAGAACTTGGAAATGTTCATCCAACTTTTCACGTATCCAATCTCAAGAGGTGTTTAGCTGATGAGAACCTCCACATACCGCTTGACGAAATTCGTGTTGGAAAAACACTGAAATTTGTTGAGAAGCCAGTGGAAATCATGGAACGTGAAGTCAAGTGGCTTAAACGCAAGCGCATTCCTTTGGTCAAAGTTCGCTGGGAAGCTAAACGTGGACCCGAGTTTACTTGGGAACGCGAAGATCAAATGAAAGCGAAATATCCACATCTTTTTTCACGAGTTTCCTCTAAATAAATTTCGGGACGAAATTTCCACAAGTAGGGGAGACTGTAACATCTGTGCTTGTAATCATTGTGAACAGTTCTATTATCAATAAAACAATGTCTTTTGATCCCAATGTTTGTTTGATTGTGTTTTACATTTTTCATGTTTTGACTTTTATTCAATTTCAAACTCTACATCGCTTTCTAGAGAGTTATACGCAAGCTGGTGCGTAAACGTACTCAGTTTAACGCGACAAATACTCCGGAACATCAAAATATACTTAACATACCTTAAATAACCTTTACATAACTTAGAAATAAGTTTTGAAGGCATTGGTATGGCAAAAACAAGTTAATTCGCTTACAGGGACTAAACTTGACAAACTGCGAAAGTATGCCAATTTGAACTGTAACGAACATTCCGGAACATGACCATAAGTTAAACACACCTTAAATATCCTTTACATAGCTTAGAAATAGGCTTTGAGGGGTTTGGTGTGCTAAAATAAACTTTTGGCTCATTCAGGGACTAAAAGTGTCAAAAAGTGCACAAGTTTGCATTTTCGCGCATAACTTACGTTCTGAATACATCCGGACATCCAAAAATTTATGTAAGCATGACTATATTATGCTTTAGTGTTTGGCTTGCCAAAAATCCATTCGTTGCGTCATTTGGATCGTTTTTCGCGCTTGTGCGCATTCCGTCGTAATTAAGCGAACATCGCGTTCGTACGACCAAACAAACTGACATCAGACATATTTTTGAACATGTTTCATGTCCACAATGTTTAGGCATCATTTTAGGGCCTTAAAGTTGGCTTTACGGGCCTTAGAAGTGTCGGAAATGGCCTTAAACACGTGCAGGGACTGAAACTGTAAATTCTGAAACTTGTTGCTGATCAGACGAGGCCAGGCGGCCCGCCTCAGTTTCTGTTAATCCCCACGCGGGCTGCGTCCGACTATCAGACCAGATTAACTGCATTTAACATCAGATTGCAGCTGGTTGATCCACCACTACACATTCTCTAATGCTTAGTCAGCTGATAAGGATCAATTTGAGCTACCATAAGGTCCCGACACTTGTACGGGTGGGATTAAGGCACGTTTTCCATGAAACGATCTTAACGGTGGACCGAATACTATAAATACCCCACCCCCCATGCTTCAAAATCACAAGAATTTTGATTTGAGAAACTCTAAGTTGAAACCTTTGTTTCATACCTGAGATTTTTGAATCGAGATTAGCATTCGGGGACCCTTCGTAAGTATTCTTTCGTTCTTTTCCTTATTTTATTGCTTTTCTAGTCAGAAAGTCAAACTTTCTTTGACTTTCAGCGTTGACCAGCTTATGGTCAATGCGAAGTTCGTTTGAACTTCGCAACGTGATTGTAATCACGATGGTTATAGTCCCTTGGGACTATGCCTACTGATTACCACGTTGTCTAGGGTCGTAGGGTAAGCGATCTAATAAATCGCTTATACCTTCGAACCCGACCCAGTTTGGTCGATCATTAGGATCCGACCAAATACATTAGGTGACCATAGTGTAGGGAATAACCTTCCGAGGTTATACCTTATGGTCACATCGTTTGAGTAGTTGTATGATAGGTAGTTTATATGCCTTAGGTAAATTACCAGAATACCCTTTTCATGTATAATTAGTAATTAAGCATATGTAACCTAAACTTTTGTCACGTAACTGATTATGTAACATATTTAGGCATATAACACTTGTCATAGGACTAGTTAGGCGGTCCGAACGCGTTTTACGCGAACGACGCGTTAAAGTAGCATAAGCTTCCTAAACGGGTCGTAATGGGTCGTAAACAATTATGTTAGGTTTCATTTAGTATGTAGGCTTTGTTAAACCAAATGACACGAGTCTCTACACTCGTTTGGTTTACGAACCCTCATGCTACCTGATCATCCGATTTAGGTCCGGTTTATTATCATAGTTACCTATATTAGGTGCCGTTTGATTCCGTGATCTATATCATTGTTTGGTTGTCACTCCAGGGCTACTGAGTAATATCAAGTGAGTACATAGACCCCTCTTTTACTGTTTTCCAAACTGTTTTGGGGTGAAACACATGTGCCTACTTGTTACTTTCATGCTTTCCTGTTTTCACATCATATACCGGCTATGTTTGTTAGTACATTATAGTACATGATTTCATTACATTTCATGCTATGTATGTCCATTGTGTGCATACTTAGTACATTGTTTTACATTACATTTCTGCTATGTATGTTTACTGATAGCATACTAGCACATTGATTTACAAGACTTTTCTACTTTGTATGTTAACTTAGCATACTTAGTACATTGTTTTCATATGACATGTATACAACTGCTATGACATTTGGTTTGCACAAACGGGTCTTTATTACGTTCATTAACATTTGCTACGCCGCTCGGTAGTAAGTAGTGGTACCATAGGACTTGACAAATCCCATTCCTGACATCCCGGGTTTGTTTGGATGTAAGGAATGACTGAATCCGAATACAATTCTTTTGATAACCTTGACTGAAAGGGTTATTCGACTGTCTCAAGGCTTGAATGTATGCGTTAACTTACCACATAAATGTTTGTATCAATGTATCATGCATCACTTTGCAAAACATAACTTTTTTTGATATATTCAAAATACTTTGTTTTGTACATTTTTACTTATGGTTTAAGTAGTATTATTTTACTTACCATACATAACATTTGTTACACATTACTTGACTACTTTTGGACTATCAACATTTGACATGGTTTATACAAGGACTTTTGACTATTGGGTTAAACATAGACATTATACTTTGTTGGTTGGTTTAAGTGACTTAAGTAACGAGATGTGAGTAATATGATACAATCATGGTGGATACGCCGCTGGTACTTCCTATACATAAGTGTTTGTATTATATTACATATCATAGCGTTATTTAAATCATTCATTTTGGATTTATACATTTTACACAAGTGACATGTTTTTTACAAGACTTTGGTTTACAATACAGTTTATTTTATACAACTCATTTTGCATGGTTATTCATTTAACCATACATTATTCACTTATCTATACATATCATCTGGACTAATTGTTTTTCAAGCGATTTACAAAACAAATCAAATTACAAGGTTCATGACTAAACATTTTCTTAAACTTAAGTCATGAATCCTATTTTCACTGAAACCTATGTATCTCACAGGCATTTTTATGCTGACGTACCTACTTTCACATGTGTTTTCAGGTGCTTTTCCGTAGGATGACGATCATGACACTAGGGCAGACCTGTGCCTTAGAAACTTAAAATGAAGCTAGACGATGTTTAATTATGTACTAAACTCTTTAATTTCTGTTTGAAAAAATGTAACACTTGTGTTAATAAATAAATTATAACTTTGTTTGCCATGGATTTGAAACAATAATTCTGTTACAACACTCCCCGACGTTTTCCGCCACGTTTTGTATGTTTTACGTGGTCGGGGTGTGACACCTTGATAGCCAAGAAGTGAGCAGACTTTGTGAGTCGATCCACGATCACCCAAATAGTATCATTTCCGCGCTGAGATCTAGGTAGGCCAGTAACAAAATCCATGGAAATTTGTTCCCATTTCCATTGTGGTATCTCAGGTTGTTGGAGTGGGCCTGAAGGTTTCTGATATTCCGCTTTAACTCTCGCACAAGTCAAACACTTGCTAACGTAAGTTGCTATGTGAGCTTTCATGCTAGGCCACCAATATGTAGTTCTGATATCGTGGTACATTTTATCCGAACCAGGATGTACCGAGTAACGAGACTTGTGTGCCTCATCCATCACAAGCTCTCGTAGGCTGCCATAAAGAGGGACCCAAATGCGTCCTGTGACGTAGTAAACCCTATCTTCCTTCTGTTCTAAGCGTTGCCTTGAGCCGCGTAGGGCTTCAGCCCTGACGTTTTCTGGTTTCAATGCTTCTACCTGAGCATCCCGTATCTGAGAAGGAAGACTAGACTGTATAGTGAGTTGTAAAGCTCGCACGCGCTTAGGCGTAGTATCTTTTCGACTGAGGGCGTCAGCCACCACATTGGCTTTGCCCGGATGGTACTTTATAGCACATTCGTAATCGTTCAGTAACTCGACCCATCGACGCTGACGCATGTTTAACTCTTTCTGTTTGAAAATATGCTCGAGACTCCTGTGATCGGTGTAGATGGTGCACTTAGTGCCATACAGGTAATGTCGCCATATCTTGAGCGCAAAGACAACAGCTCCCAGCTCTAGATCGTGTGTAGTGTAATTCCGCTCGTGAATCTTAAGTTGGCGCGAAGCATAAGCAATGACTTTATCCCGTTGCATCAACACACATCCGAGACCTTGGATGGATGCGTCGCAGTAGACTACAAAATCATCCGTGCCTTCAGGCAATGAGAGGATAGGTGCGCTACAGAGTCTATCCTTTAAGTGTTGAAATGCTATTTCCTGTGTATTACCCCAACGATAAACAACACCTTTCTGTGTCAGTAGTGTAAGCGGCTGTGCAATCTTTGAGAAGTCTTTGATGAACCGTCTGTAATAACCCGCCAAACCCAAGAATTGGCGTATTTCGGTTGGTGTGCGAGGTGCAGGCCAGTCCTTGATCGAATCTACCTTGGATGGATCGACATGAATCCCATCCTTGTTTACCACGTGGCCTAGAAAGTGGACTTCACGAAGCCAGAAGTCACATTTTGAAAACTTAGCGTACAGCTGTTCCGTTCGAAGGAGTTCCAAAATAAGTCGTAAGTGCTTCTCGTGTTCCTCCTGACTCTTCGAATAGATCAGGATGTCGTCGATGATAACAATGACGAACTTGTCAAGATAAGGTTTGCACACCCTGTTCATAAGATCCATGAAAACCGCAGGCGCGTTCGTTAATCCGAATGGCATGACCATAAACTCGTAGTGGCCGTAGCGAGTTCTGAATGCTGTTTTGGAGACGTCCTCATCTCGGACTCTCAGTTGGTGATACCCTGACCTTAGATCAATCTTCGAGTAATAGCTCGACCCTTGCAACTGGTCGAATAAGTCGTCGATGCGTGGAAGAGGATAGCGATTCTTCACAGTCACCTTGTTCAGTTCGCGGTAATCTATACACATGCGGAAGGTACCGTCTTTCTTCTTCACAAATAATACTGGAGCTCCCTAGGGCGAAGAGCTAGGACGTATGAAACCCTTTTCCAAGAGTTCTTGCAATTGCTTAGACAGTTCTTCCAGTTCAGTTGGAGCTAAGCGATAAGGTGCTCGAGCTATAGGTGCTGCTCCAGGAGCTAGCTCGATCTGAAATTCGACCTGGCGATGAGGCGGTAACCCAGGTAACTCTTCAGGAAACACTTGAGGAAAGTCGCGTACGACTGGAATATCCTCTAACTTCTTCTCTTTCGTTGTTGCATCAGTAACGAGTGCTAATAGTGCAGTGTGGCCCTTTCGCAAACACTTCTGAGCCTTCAAGAAGGATATGATGCCACTCACGACACCACTCTTGTCGCCTTGAACTTCGAGAGGTTCTTTGCCAGTACGGGGAATACGAATGACCTTCTCCTTGCATAGAATCTCTGCTTGCTGTTGGGATAACCAATCCATACCAATGACGATGTCGAAACTACCCAGAGTTATAGGAATGAGATTGATAGAGAAAGTCTGACCAGCGAGGATAAGATTACAACCCTGAACTATGTGTGTGGCCTCTAAACTTTTACCGTTAGCTAACTCTACAACATGTTTGGTGTTCAAAAGTGTTGGTGCTCGTTTAAGCATTTGACTAACTTTCAGTGATATATAACTGGTATCCGCACCCGTATCAAATAAAACAGTAACATAAAAGTCGTCGAGAAGAAACTTACCCATAACCACATTAGGATCGTTCCTTGCATCAGCCTGACCAATCACAAATGCACGACCCCTAGCACCATTGTTGTTGTTTCCCACATTGTTGTTCCCATTACCCTGATTATTGTTGTTGTTATTCTGATTCTGGTTTAACTGAGGGCAATCCCGCTTAAAGTGGCCTTCAGCCCCGCACTGAAAGCATCCCCTATTTCCTTGCTGTTGTTGTTGTGGCTGGTTTCGTGGAGCTGGTGGCTGTTGTGGAAGGTTCTGATTCGCAGGCCTTGAGCTCTTGCAGTCTTTAGCTTCATGACCTACCCTTAGACATCTCTGACAGCGGCCCTTACGACACTGACCACTGTGGTGTCTGTTGCACCTGTTACACAGTGGATGAATTCCTCGATATCCACCCTGCCCCTGACCACCAGAAGACTGCTGACTCGGACTCTGGTAATCATTGGTCTTGCGTTGCTGAGCTTGAGACTGAACGGTAGCTGAACATTTGCTGGAATCCCCTTCCCATTTCCGCTTGTTGTCACTGGGAGTAGCAGGAGTAGCTGAAGTAGTAGCGGTAGTAGTAGCGTTGATGCGTTTAGGCAATCTGTTCTGCTCCACCGCTTGATCAGTGAGACGGTGAGCCAACTGAACAACCTGCTGGTAGGTGGCAAGGTTTGCTGAAGTCACATGACTTTGGATTTCTGGCACTAGACCCTTAAGATAAAGTTCGATACGCTTAATTGGAGGGTCCACCATAGTAGGACACAGTAATGCAAGCTCATTCGATCTCTTTGTAAACGCCTCAATTTCTGACCCCGTCATCTTGAGGTTGAAGAACTCGACCTCCAGCTTATGAATGTCATCACGACTACAGTATTCCTCCTTGATCATCTCCTTAAAATTGTTCCATGGGGTGGCGTTAGCAGCAACCAACCCCAGCATTTGGACCTGAGCTTTCCACCATGTGAGGGCTAAACCCTCGAGAGTACCGGTAGCATACTTCACCCTGCGTGCCTCAGGGCATTCACACATTTCGAATACAGATTCTAGTTTCTCAAACCAGTGGAGGAGACCTACGGCTCCTTCAGTGCCGCTGAAAGTAGTCGGTCGGCAGTCCATAAAGGTTTTGAAGGTGCAAACAGGTGGTTGACCTGTTGTGTATAAGAATTAGGACAAGATTAAACACAAGAGTTGGTTTAGAAATTGTAGGATTCTAAAGATCCTAGTGTGAGTTACAACTGCAGGGTATACCTCCTGCTTGTGCGGCTGCAAGTGCCGCAGCAACTTGTTCGTTAATGAGAGCCGTCAACTGGGCTTGTGTCATGTTGATGCGTCCAGCCATGATCTTCATAGCACAGATAACATAAGTAAGAGAGGTTCGCGAATAGTGCGATGACAGAAGAGAGTGAGCACACAAGTATTCTCAAGCAATAAGGATTATGTGTATCTAAGCATACCACGAGCAAAGTTCTATGTAATTCTAGCAAGTAGGCAATAAAACATATACCATATTACCTAGAATGTTGAGTCTTGCACGTGGAGCGAGGCGTCGTTGTGGATCGTTGAGCACTGTTCTGGTTATAGTCTGGTTTTTAATAAAAACGTTTTCCCCTTATTAAAACCGAGTTCTCTATAACCAATGGCTCTGATACCAATCTGTCACACCCCCAAAAACCACATGCGGAGTACCACCGCTTGGAGGCGTGACTGACCAGGATCAAGCCACCAATCATATCAAACATAATATGTGATAAATGTAATTTAAACCAAACGATATGAAAGGTGTTCAAACAAAACATATTAAGTGCCTAGCGGAAGCATAATTGTAAACCCAATGTAAGTGATAAGTTCAAATGTCTAAATGTTTTAACGTAGCATCCTCGATCCATGTTCCACAACGACTGCGCCTCCCGTGCAAGCTCCAAGAGTACCTATGGTCCTGCAAGGCATGTAACAGAGAGTCAACAACTAGTTGAGCGAGTTCACAGTTGGTTATTCAGTTATAGTGTTCGTATCGTAAATCGTAAGCTCGTTTAGTAATCATGTATCGTATATAATGGTATCGCAGCCCTCTAGGCATGTTTGCGAAGTTTAGTGGGGGTTTCCCATGTTTTCTAGACTAGGTATATTTGTATCGCAGCCCACCCGGCATGTGTGCGAAGATTAAAGTATGGTTCGCGGCCATTCCAGGCATGTATGCGAAGATTGTTCTATTATCGCGGCCAATCCCGGCGTGTGTGCGAAGAGAAGTATATGTATCACTAGTCTAGCAGTATCTACCAATAACCTTCCTCTCCCGAGGCCTATGGTATGTAATTCCAATAACCCTTAAGCATAAGTAATCAATCAACCCATTCCCAACCCCGGGAATCCCATGCCTTGGTAAGAGTGTGAACTCACCTTGGTTTGCTCGGTATGCTAAGTATGTGCTCACAGTAAATCAATCACGTCCTAAAGTACACACGTGTACATAATCAGTTTCATATTCACAAAGTTCATGCATGCATATTAAATCACCAAGTGGCACAGATCACGTATTCAAAATCATACAAGTCATGCATATCATCTAACAGCAGTTAGTTAATCCAGTTAACTACTAACAGAGTCTAACTAGGTTACTGTGCAAATTACCCAAGTCGGCGAAACACCCTCTGTTTCGCCGTGAGCCCCTTCGACGAATCACTTCCGTTTCATTGTGACATCCCTCGGCGAAACACATTCTGTTTCGTCATGATCCCTTCGAAGAAACACATCCTCCTGTTTCGCCCTGAATTCCATTTCATCGACAAGTCTGTTACGTCATGAATCAGTTACGTGCAGAAAACCCTAACAGCCGTCATCATCAAGCAGCAATCATACAGAAATCATTTAGCACAGAATCATCATAACATCATCATAACAGGATTATTACAGCACTGACGTCTAGCATGAACCCTAGTTTATGAGTACCACAAACCGATTACCATAATACATCGCATCAACAAACCCTATTAGCATGCTATCGTGTATTCAGATCACGCTAGCGACATTCAAACACGACAGTTCCCGAACATCATACAATCTAATTCATCATTCAATACAATAACCTAACATGTAATCGTTACCAGAACTCTATTCGATTGCCTGATCAGATTTATGAAAACAACATCATCAACACATGCAAATAAAGATAATCACGGAACTAATCACACTAACCGAGATATTAGTAAGAATGATTTGATCGTTCGGGAAGGTTCGGAAGTACACAGAGCTGCCGTCACACAGAGGAGAGTTCTAGGGTTTCAACTTTTGCCAAAGGTGTGAAATAGAAGTCGTTTCACGTAAATATACACGAATTAGCGTTCTGGGCCCGTGATGGGCTTCGGCGTAACTGGGCTTGGCGAAACAGTTTTGTTTCGTCGAAGAAGTGTGACGAAACACACACTTGTTTCGTGGAGAAGCTTATGACGAAACAGAAATCTGTTTCGTCGGGTTGATTCAAATTCTTAAACAGATAACAAGTTCATGCGATCAAGTACTTCACACATATTCATCACATAGAGATTCAACATTCATTTCACTTATAATCCAACGTACAGTTACAAGTTAAACAAATCAAACAACTAAACAGTCAAAGTCAACGAGCATTAAATGCGAAAGTGAAAGTCGGAAACTCGAGTTGTCACAAAAACGGACATTGTTCTGAGGCCAGTATGAGCCGGGAGTAGATTACTACACTAGTAGGGAGTGTAGGGAGGTGAGAATTATTAAACTATGTCACTAGGTGATAGTTATAGTGACCGGAAGTGCCTAAAACATACTTAAAGTGCAGAATTCTGCACTAATATACCAAAAATTCAGCTTTTAACAAAGCTAGTAAAGTGCAAAAACTTGGTAAAATAATTCTAGACTCTTTCCAAAGTGTTGGTAATTTATGGTGTCACTAAAAATAATACAAAAGACACTTTAAAGCTTTATTTGACACTTTAACGGATCAACATCCAACCGAACAACCGGACTTTACCCGGAACATAAAATTTTTGCCAAATACATTGTTTCTGCTATTCTGGGCTAGATAGGGTCCCCTAACACACTTTATATTAATAAACACATCAATATCCTAACAAAGTGTCATTAGATTTCAACTTGAACTTAACTATATCATTACACCCCAACCCTTACCCCCCCCCCCCTCAAAATGACGGTCACAAGGGGTGACCCACCCCTTGTCCTCCTTTGATTATTTTAATCCTAGATGTTGGGTATCTAAACAACATATTACATGATGGTTATTGTTGAGATTGGATTATAAATAAACCTAAGAGTTCAAGACTTTCTTTTCACTAATCACCCAAACTCAAACTCTCTCTCTTTCCCTCTTGCTTGTCTTCGGCCGAACACCATCACCACCATACTCACACCATCAAGTCTTGGTCTAGCCATTCTTCTTACATACAAAGGTGCAAGGGATCATACAAGAAGGCTCGGTGCACTCGGAAGCTCAAGGACCGCTCTTGTTTTCTTTTATCCACCACATTTACACCTTGTTTCTTCCCTAGCCTTGTGCTAGTAGTAAGTGCTTCTAATCATCATCTTGATCTTGTTTATGGTGGTTAATAGGTGATTTAATGGTTAAAAGTTATGAAACACTAAAGAACTTACATTAAAGTCTTGAACATAAGATGAATAAGGTGGATAAAGGAAAGATATGTGTGTAAATCTTGTAAATCTTGTATAGTTGTGATTACTTGATGTTGTTTGTTATTAAAAGTAGGATGGATCGTCATCTAGACATACTAGATCATGTTCAAGAACATGAACTAGTAAGTTATAAATGTTAAAGTTATGAAAGATGATGAAACCTTCCATCCATGAAACATGAACTTGAGTAAATAAAACTTTTCTTGTAAAATAAGACTCTAAAGATGTAGATCTAAAGGTCTACAAGTGGTTTTTCGGAAGAACCAAGTGAAAGATGCAAGTCTTGTTAAAACCCGGATGTTTTACGAACTAGAAACATTTTTAGTAAATAAACAAGTATGTAAACACTTGTGTAACAAGAAATTTAACAAAGAAGTATTTTTGAAAATCTTGACTAGAAGTTATAAAACTCCAAGTTCTTTAAAAATAAAGTTTTTGAGAAACTAATTTTATTTTTAAAGTTAACAAAACCTACTAAATGTGTTGGTGATTTACTACATATTTTTACAAAACTTTCAAGTTCATGAGTTTGTGATTTAGGCTTGTTTTGTCAAGTTTGATGTTTAAATATTGTATGTTGATGATTGTTAAATTGTTTGAGTGAAATTTTGAAAAGAAAATGATACGCTTGTAAGCGTGGACACCTCCGGTTACAGAGGAAACTCTGGCGAAATTTGTGACAACTGGCCCAAACCGGTAATTTCCGTACACATTAACTATTGCTTAATGACTGCAATTATGAGTTTAAGTGTCAGCAATGTCTGAACACATGATTAAACAAGTGAATTCATGCATGTTGTATACTACAAAATATTGCTTTATGCATAAACGAGAGCGTTGCGTCAGAATAATAGTAAACTCACCGGTAAGACACTATGTGTCAACGGAACTGCAGAAAGCAGCCAGACAATAAAATTGGAGCCTAGGTGTAGGTCCGACGACAAAAGTACATTAAAACCCTAGAGTATATGTAAGGGTTTAATTTATAGACATTGCGAAAGCAAAAATAAGCACTAAAAAGCACCCGAAACGCACTTTAAGTGCAGAAATTACATAATTCAGCAATAATTCAGCATTTAGACACATAAATATGATGCAGAAATGTCGTTTTATTATCCAGAATATTTCCCTAAGTGTTGGGAATTGAAAGAGTACAGAAAGGTACTTAAACGACACTAAAAAAAAGTGTAATTTAGCACTTTAACGAATCGGTATGTAACCGAACGACCGGACTATACCCGGAACATGAAAATATTGTTATTTTCATGAATTATCTTTTCTGAGCTAGTTAGGGTCCCCGAACACCCTAACACTCACTAAAATATCTAGTAATTAACACTTATAACTAATACTTGGATTGAAACCCTAAACTAACAACATGGTTCAAACTTACACTTTGCCCCCCCCCCCCCCTCTCCTTAAGATGGACGGTCATGGTGGCCCCATAAGGATCTTTATTTGATCTTGTTAAGAGATTATGTAATCTTGTAAGATTTGGGGGGAGATTATGTCTAGTACTTGACCAACATATTATACTTTGGTTAAAACCTTAACATGGTCTATAAGTAAAGCTTAAGGATCATGATCTTTCACACACCAACACCACAAAACTCTCTCTCTTTCTCTCCAAGAGCTCACGGCCAAACACCCTACACCCACACCACCATTGTTTCATTCAAGTTCAAGCATTCCAAGGTTATCTTAAGGTGCAAGAAGGTGATTAAAGAAGCTCGGTGCAAGCGGAACGCGAAGGACCTCCTTCTCTAGCTTTTATCCACCTCTTTTGCGTATAGATTCTTCCCTAGCCTTGAGCTAGAGGTATAATGCTTAAAACTCATATTTGAACTAATCTAAAGTGGTTAAAAGGATTTTTATCGGATAAAACTCGTTAACATGCAAGATGATACTTTAAAGTCTACTAAAAATGCTATAAGTGTTGGATAAAAGCTCATATGTTGTGTAAATGTTGTAGTAATTGAAATTTGTGATTATTTAGACCCGATCTACGTTGTGGTAGCTCGGATCACCCTTTAACCCGGTTTGGTAAAATCATGGATCTTAACATAAAGCTATTTTAGAAGTAACAAGGGTTAAAAGGTGAAACCCTACCACACATAAACCATGAACTTGTGTAAAAATGTTTTAACTTGTACAAAAGTGTTTAAAACTAGTAGATCTATGTATCTATAAGTGGTATTTTCAAAAGACCAGGCATCAAAAGAAATCACATGTTCTAAACCGGATCTTACACAAACAAAAGTGGTTTTTGTGAACAAACAAGTATATGGAATACTTGTGTAACAAAAGTTTTAACGAAGAAATAGTTTTCGTAAAAACCGACTAGGAGTTGTAAAACTTCATAATCTTTAAAAATAAAGTTTTTAAGAAATTAAACTTATTTTTAAAGATAACAAGACTTACTAAATGTGCTAGTAAGATACTACACAATCTTGGTAAATATCCAAGTTCATGAAGTGGGGAAAAGTAGTGATTATTGTTGATAATTGTTGTTGCTGATTATTGATGATTGATGATGATTTAAAAGAAAATAAACACACGTTTTGAAAACGTGGGAAACCTCCATTTTTAGGGGAAACTCTGTCAAAATTTTTATAAATTTTGACACTTAGAAAAATATAAGTTTTTGAGAAACTTATTCCCTAAAAATGTGTTTAAGAGTATTACTAAGGTTTCCCTGATTTTTGATGATAAGAAATGAGGATTTCTTCAAGAATAAAAATGGATAGTAAGTATATATTTTTGAGAGAAAAATATATATTATTTGATCACCAACTTGTGTGTTAAGTGTATATAGTATGTGTTATACGTGCTAGTGTATTAAGACTTAAAAATACACTAAATACTCATGAGGAGTAGAAATATAAAAATACACATACAACATACAAGAAACATAATTCGGGTGCAAAGTGCAAAACATAAAAGACTTATATTTATTTTTGGAGAAAATAATATAAGCAAAATACGTAGTTAAAAATATGGAATATTTTTAACACAAGAAAACATACACAAAAGAGAGTGACTGTACTTGTGCGACGCAAGTCTAGTGACTAACGTTAAGAAAACGCGTATAGGTTACGACGTTATTTAAGCAAATCCGGTGGAGTTTACGACGCTAGGAACGCAAAGTTGTGAGTTCATGCTCCCCCTTTTCTTTAACTGTTTTCAGTTTTTATAACTTCGGGGGTGAAATACATGTACAAAAGTACAATATTTATAAATGGTATGATATAAATACAAGAAGTACACTTGGTGAGAACGAGAACCAAGTGTGACGAAAAATATGAATATGAGAAGCGCATTTGGTGAGACGAGAACCAAGTATAAGGCGCTATGAGAAATGATAACAAGAAACGCGCTTGGTGAGGACGAGAACCAAGTAGGATGCGTTATGAGAAATAGTGTCACGAATAGGGTACAGAAGCACCATTAATCAACGTATACATTCAGACCGCAGAACAAAAGGTTAGATCTAACGGGTGCCTGGCAGCCACACTCCCGGTCGGGGCGAGAACCGAGGAAGTGCTTTTGTGTCTCAGAATATACCAATTAAATGCCTTAGGTTTGGTGGCTTCCTATGACGTGTCACATGTTAATGGCTTTGCAACCCATTAACAATCTGATAAGTACAGAAATACTGTACTTACATAAAATTCATACCATACAAAAATTGATAAATAACTTGAAGTACGTGGGGTACTCAAGAGAATTGATAAATAACTTGAAGTACGTGGGGTACTCAAGAGGATTGATATATAACTTGAAGTACGTGGGGTACTCAAGAAAAGATTGAATTATACATGGGTACGTGGGGTACACATGAAACTGGATTTATATATGAAAACTTGATTTACTCACAAACTATGTTTTCATACAAAGTATACAAACATGAAATACAAAACTGCATGAATTCACACCAACATTATGTTGACGTTTTTCCAAAAACTCACATGTATTTCAGGTAACTAGGATGGATGTGCGCGTGGTCTTGCCTATGCTCGTGGATGTCGCTTATGTTTAACTTTAAATAAAGTTGTAAACTTTTAAGACAATGTTTCATGCTGTCTAGCGATGTAAACGCTAAACTTATGTTTTCAAATCATGGTATTTGATGTTATTTTACGAGCATGTAGCATGTTTACTCTTCGTATGCAATGAGAACCTTTCATGATCACACCTCGTGCTTCCGCCATAGAAAGGGGTGTGACAGATTGGTATCAGAGCTGCGATTGTAGTGAACCAGGATTCCTTCTCGAGTCTAGTCTACAATCTCTAGGATCCATTCACGAAAACAATTTTCAAAGAGTTTTCATTGCATAAAATGTCCCGCGACATCCACTACCTGAAACTGTCTACATGAGTCTAGAAAAGACACTACGAGACTTAGAGTGCACTTGAGTAGCACTTGTCTTTGACCAGAAATTACTTGCAATTATGTGTGATAATTAGCATGCACTAGAAGTAGAATGTCACAAGTATACGTGACTTTACCTGAAAGCAATGGCCTACCTGAAGGAAGAGACACGAGGATGAAACGAACTGTGCGGACTGTGCAAGGAGTTACGTAATTATGGATGCATACATAATTATGGAATTCAGTGCACAGAAACCACAGCAAGTCTTGTCACGTGTGGATTCCCTCAGTGCAAGCCTACCAAGTACTCTGCTAGAGTAATAATTGTTTGATGTCACTTATGTGGTATATATACCTGTGAATATATGATACTACTGTCTAGTGTGACGATATCAAACAAATGTCTAACCCTGTTGTGTTATGTTCTGTCAGAACATGGCACCCAGGAAAACTGTGAATGCTCGCAATGACGATCAACCTCCTCCTCCCCCACTGCCAAGAACTGCTGATGAGCTGAACGCTCTACTGGAGGAAAGGATCTCCGCTGCTATCGCCCAGTACGAGGCGAACCGAACTCAAGACAGTGGAGGACCAAGCAACGCTAGGGGTAATGGGAATGGAGATTCGTCTGGAGGCAATGCAGCTCAAGGTAACCTTGAGACACTGTACTAAGCATGAGGAAATTTATGAACGGTCTTTGTTTCATTATTTCTTCGATTGCTCACATATGAATTGGTTGAATCAATTCCAGGCTGCACTTTCAAGCAGTTCCTCGACTGCAAGCCGCTGAACTATGACGGCACAGGAGGTGCAGTAGCATTTGTGCGCTGGACGGAGAAGACTGAAGCTACTTTCCGCATGAGCAAGTGTACTGCGGATCAACAAGTCACCTTTGCTACTGGGTTGTTTGTCGATGAAGCTCTGACTTGGTGGAACCTGCAAGCCCAAACTTTGGGTGATGATGCCGCTTATGGCCTAACTTGGGATGCACTGAAGGAAAGAATGAGAGAGAAGTACTGCTCTCGTGCCGAACTCCAAAGGCTGGAGACAGAGTTCTGGCACTTGACTATGGAAGGTGCTGACATCAATGGTTACACTCGAAGGTTCCACGATCTGTCTAGAGTGCTTCCCTACATGGTGACTCCTGAATTTAAGCGTGTGGAACGCTACATTTGGGGACTGGCCTCAGAGTTTCGTGGCATGGTGACGTCGGCCAAACCACAAACAATCACCGAGGCTGTAACGCTGGCTGTCAGCCTTACTGAAGATTGTGTTCGTATGAAGAAGCTATCATTGAACCCCACTGAGAAGACCGAGACGCATGCTGAGTCGTCTGGTGACAAAAAGAGAAAGCACCCAAGTTTGAACCAAGCAACTCGTAACAACAAGGGTTTCAGCAGGAAGCGTGACACTAACCCGCCTCAGGAGGCAAGGACCCTTGCAACCAAAGCATACCAAGGCTCCATGCCTAGATGCCAAAAATGTAAGTATCATCATGATGGAGCTTGTCGCATTCCAAGGTGCGACAAATGTGGTAAATTGGGTCATCAAACAGAAGACTGTTGGGGAAAAGGAAAGAATCGAAATGGGAACGGTGCAGGTAACAAGAATGGCAACGGGAAAGGGCAGAACCAAGGATGCTTCAAGTGTGGAAGCAATGATCACTTCATGAAGAACTGCCCAGAGAGAAACAACGCTCCGGCTCGAGCATTTGTGATTGGAGCAAGAGACGCACGCGAGGACCCTAACGTGGTCACCGGTACGTTTCTCGTTAACAATCACTTTGCGTCCATACTATTTGACACTGGCGCCGATTATAGCTTCATGTCTGTGGAATTTAGACGTATACTCGGAATAGAATCTAGTAGATTAGAAATTCCTTATTCCATAGAACTAGCCAATGGTAAACTTGTTGAATCGGGCGAAGTTGTTAGAGGCTGCACACTAGAACTTGGCGAACGAAATTTTAGCATCGATCTCTTGCCTATTCAATTGGGTAGCTTCGATGTAGTGGTCGGAATGGACTGGTTGTCCAAGAACAGAGCTGAAGTTATCTGTCATGAGAAAATCATTCGCATCCCTCTAGCGAATGATGAAACTCTCATTGTACATGGGGAAAAACGAGACGCGCCTCTTCGAATCATCAGCTGTATGAAGGCACAGAAGTGCCTAAGGAAAGGATGTGTTGCTTTCCTCGCGCACGTTATAGACAAGAAGGCTGAGGAGCCGAAACTCGAAGACATTCCTGTGGTGAAGGAATTTCCTGATGTGTTCCCTGAAGATCTGCCAGGACTACCTCCGCAACGACAAGTCGAATTCCATATAGACTTGGTTCCAGGAGCTGCTCCTGTAGCCAAGGCACCCTATCGACTTGCTCCATCCGAAATGCAAGAATTATCTACACAACTCCAGGAGTTGTTGGATAAAGGATTCATAAGGCCAAGCTTCTCACCTTGGGGAGCTCCAGTATTGTTCGTGAAGAAGAAGGATGGAACACTGCGGATGTGTATCGATTACAGGGAACTAAACAAGCTCACTATCAAGAATCGGTATCCACTACCGAGGATTGATGACTTATTTGATCAACTGCAAGGATCAAGCTACTATTCCAAGATCGACCTTCGATCTGGATATCATCAGCTGAAAATCCAAGAGGAAAGCGTACCAAAGACTGCATTCAGAACGCGATATGGGCACTACGAATTTCTGGTGATGCCGTTTGGGCTGACGAATGCACCAGCGCTCTTTATGGATCTGATGAACCGCGTATGCAAACCATATCTCGATAAATTCGTGATTGTATTTATCGATGATATCCTGATTTACTCGCGAACGAAAGAAGAGCACGAACAACATCTCAGAACCATTTTGGAGCTACTGAAGAAAGAGAAACTTTATGCAAGGTTCTCGAAATGCGAATTCTGGATTCGCGAAGTACAATTTCTTGGTCACGTTGTGAATGAGAAGGGCATTCATGTAGACCCATCCAAGATTGAAGCAATAAAGAATTGGGAAGCTCCCAAGACCCCAACTGAAGTTCGTCAATTTTTGGGCTTAGCGGGTTATTATCGACGGTTTATTGAGAATTTCTCAAAAATAGCTCAACCGCTAACGACCCTCACGCAGAAAGACAAGAAATACGACTGGGGTCACAAACAGGAAGAAGCCTTCCAACTACTTAAGAACAAGCTCTGCGATGCACCGATACTGTCATTACCCGAAGGCACTGATGACTTCGTGGTGTACTGTGACGCTTCACGACAAGGCTTAGGTTGCGTGCTCATGCAACGCCAAAAAGTCATCGCTTATGCTTCAAGACAACTGAAGGTTCATGAAAGAAATTATACCACTCACGACCTAGAGTTGGGCGCAGTGGTATTCGCCTTGAAGATTTGGCGACATTATTTGTATGGTACTCGATGTACAATCTTCACAGATCACAAAAGCTTACAACACATATTTGATCAGAAGGAATTGAATATGCGCCAGCGACGTTGGGTCGAGCTGCTAAATGATTATGACTGTGAGATTAAGTACCATCCTGGAAAGGCAAACGTTGTAGCAGACGCGTTGAGCCGAAAGGAAAGGGTTAAGACCCTAAGGGTTCAAGCATTGGAAATGACGATTCGAACGAACCTCACTGCACGCATTCGGGATGCACAACAAGAAGCTCTTAAAGAAGAGAACCGTAAAGCTGAATACCTCCGGGGTGCATTGAAATACATGGTGCCAAATGAAGAGGGAGCCTTATACTTCAAGAAGCGTATTTGGGTTCCACTCTATGGTGGCATACGTGAGGTCATCCTTAATGAAGCCCACAAATCGAGATATTCGATCCATCCAGGGTCGGACAAAATGTATCAAGACTTGAAAGAGTACTATTGGTGGCCGAGACTCAAAAGCGACGTTGCTGTTTATGTTGGAAAATGCCTAACCTGTGCCAAGGTTAAGGCAGAATATCAGAAACCGTCCGGCCTCCTACAACAACCAGAAATTCCCGTATGGAAGTGGGAACAAATCTCGATGGACTTCATAACGAAGTTACCCAGGACCCCGAGAGGGCATGATATGATATGGGTAATCGTTGATCGATTGACGAAGTCTGCGCATTTCCTACCAATCCGAGAAAAGGATAGCACCGGAAAGCTTGCAGAGATATACTTAAGAGAAATTGTGGCACGTCATGGAGTGCCAATCTCAATCATTTCAGACAGAGATGGACGCTTTGTCTCAAGAATCTGGCAATCATTTCAGGAAGCCTTTGGATCTCAGTTAGATCTAAGCACGGCATTCCATCCGCAAACAGACGGCCAGAGCGAACGGACTATACAAACGTTAGAAGATATGCTTCGCGCATGTGTCATGGACCTAGGCGGCAGCTGGGATACTCATCTACCTCTAGTTGAGTTTTCCTACAATAACAGTTATCATACGAGCATAAAAGCCACGCCGTTCGAAGCTCTGTATGGCCGCAAATGCCGGTCGCCCTTATGTTGGGCAGACGCTGGAGATAAGCGTATGGTTGGTCCTGAACTTGTACAAGAGACAACCGACAAGATTGCGCAGATCCGAGAGCGCATTAAGGCGGCTCGAGAGCGACAAAAGAGCTACGCGGATCCAAATAGAAAATCGGTAGATTTCAAGGTGGGAGACAAGGTGTTGTTAAAAGTCTCACCATGGAAGGGCGTAGTCAGATTTGGAAAACGTGGAAAGCTGAATCCACGATACATCGGACCATTCAGAATTTTGAGAAGAATTGGTACCGTGGCATACAAGTTGGAGTTACCGGAAGAACTTAATGGAGTACATGATACGTTTCATGTATCCAACCTGAAGAAGAGTCCAACGCAAGAAAACGTGACCATCCCGATGGATGAAGTGCATATTGATGAAGCCCTCCGATTTACAGAACAACCCGTTGAGGTTACCGACTGGAAAGTCAACAAGACCAGGAGGAGCAGTGTGAAACTTGTCAAAGTACGTTGGAGCTCTAAGCACGGACCCGAGTACACATGGGAACGTGAAGACCAGTTCAAGAAAAAGTATCCCCACCTATTCAAGAAGACTCCAGCGAGAGTTAGTTCAGCCTGAATTTCGGGACGAAATTCTTTTAACGGGGGGAGACTGTGACAACTGGCCCAAACCGGTAATTTCCGTACACATTAACTATTGCTTAATGACTGCAATTATGAGTTTAAGTGTCAGCAATGTCTGAACACATGATTAAACAAGTGAATTCATGCATGTTGTATACTACAAAATATTGCTTTATGCATAAACGAGAGCGTTGCGTCAGAATAATAGTAAACTCACCGGTAAGACACTATGTGTCAACGGAACTGCAGAAAGCAGCCAGACAATAAAATTGGAGCCTAGGTGTAGGTCCGACGACAAAAGTACATTAAAACCCTAGAGTATATGTAAGGGTTTAATTTATAGACATTGCGAAAGCAAAAATAAGCACTAAAAAGCACCCGAAACGCACTTTAAGTGCAGAAATTACATAATTCAGCAATAATTCAGCATTTAGACACATAAATATGATGCAGAAATGTCGTTTTATTATCCAGAATATTTCCCTAAGTGTTGGGAATTGAAAGAGTACAGAAAGGTACTTAAACGACACTAAAAAAAAGTGTAATTTAGCACTTTAACGAATCGGTATGTAACCGAACGACCGGACTATACCCGGAACATGAAAATATTGTTATTTTCATGAATTATCTTTTCTGAGCTAGTTAGGGTCCCCGAACACCCTAACACTCACTAAAATATCTAGTAATTAACACTTATAACTAATACTTGGATTGAAACCCTAAACTAACAACATGGTTCAAACTTACACTTTGCCCCCCCCCCCCCTCTCCTTAAGATGGACGGTCATGGTGGCCCCATAAGGATCTTTATTTGATCTTGTTAAGAGATTATGTAATCTTGTAAGATTTGGGGGGAGATTATGTCTAGTACTTGACCAACATATTATACTTTGGTTAAAACCTTAACATGGTCTATAAGTAAAGCTTAAGGATCATGATCTTTCACACACCAACACCACAAAACTCTCTCTCTTTCTCTCCAAGAGCTCACGGCCAAACACCCTACACCCACACCACCATTGTTTCATTCAAGTTCAAGCATTCCAAGGTTATCTTAAGGTGCAAGAAGGTGATTAAAGAAGCTCGGTGCAAGCGGAACGCGAAGGACCTCCTTCTCTAGCTTTTATCCACCTCTTTTGCGTATAGATTCTTCCCTAGCCTTGAGCTAGAGGTATAATGCTTAAAACTCATATTTGAACTAATCTAAAGTGGTTAAAAGGATTTTTATCGGATAAAACTCGTTAACATGCAAGATGATACTTTAAAGTCTACTAAAAATGCTATAAGTGTTGGATAAAAGCTCATATGTTGTGTAAATGTTGTAGTAATTGAAATTTGTGATTATTTAGACCCGATCTACGTTGTGGTAGCTCGGATCACCCTTTAACCCGGTTTGGTAAAATCATGGATCTTAACATAAAGCTATTTTAGAAGTAACAAGGGTTAAAAGGTGAAACCCTACCACACATAAACCATGAACTTGTGTAAAAATGTTTTAACTTGTACAAAAGTGTTTAAAACTAGTAGATCTATGTATCTATAAGTGGTATTTTCAAAAGACCAGGCATCAAAAGAAATCACATGTTCTAAACCGGATCTTACACAAACAAAAGTGGTTTTTGTGAACAAACAAGTATATGGAATACTTGTGTAACAAAAGTTTTAACGAAGAAATAGTTTTCGTAAAAACCGACTAGGAGTTGTAAAACTTCATAATCTTTAAAAATAAAGTTTTTAAGAAATTAAACTTATTTTTAAAGATAACAAGACTTACTAAATGTGCTAGTAAGATACTACACAATCTTGGTAAATATCCAAGTTCATGAAGTGGGGAAAAGTAGTGATTATTGTTGATAATTGTTGTTGCTGATTATTGATGATTGATGATGATTTAAAAGAAAATAAACACACGTTTTGAAAACGTGGGAAACCTCCATTTTTAGGGGAAACTCTGTCAAAATTTTTATAAATTTTGACACTTAGAAAAATATAAGTTTTTGAGAAACTTATTCCCTAAAAATGTGTTTAAGAGTATTACTAAGGTTTCCCTGATTTTTGATGATAAGAAATGAGGATTTCTTCAAGAATAAAAATGGATAGTAAGTATATATTTTTGAGAGAAAAATATATATTATTTGATCACCAACTTGTGTGTTAAGTGTATATAGTATGTGTTATACGTGCTAGTGTATTAAGACTTAAAAATACACTAAATACTCATGAGGAGTAGAAATATAAAAATACACATACAACATACAAGAAACATAATTCGGGTGCAAAGTGCAAAACATAAAAGACTTATATTTATTTTTGGAGAAAATAATATAAGCAAAATACGTAGTTAAAAATATGGAATATTTTTAACACAAGAAAACATACACAAAAGAGAGTGACTGTACTTGTGCGACGCAAGTCTAGTGACTAACGTTAAGAAAACGCGTATAGGTTACGACGTTATTTAAGCAAATCCGGTGGAGTTTACGACGCTAGGAACGCAAAGTTGTGAGTTCATGCTCACCCTTTTCTTTAACTGTTTTCAGTTTTTATAACTTCGGGGGTGAAATACATGTACAAAAGTACAATATTTATAAATGGTATGATATAAATACAAGAAGTACACTTGGTGAGAACGAGAACCAAGTGTGACGAAAAATATGAATATGAGAAGCGCATTTGGTGAGACGAGAACCAAGTATAAGGCGCTATGAGAAATGATAACAAGAAACGCGCTTGGTGAGGACGAGAACCAAGTAGGATGCGTTATGAGAAATAGTGTCACGAATAGGGTACAGAAGCACCATTAATCAACGTATACATTCAGACCGCAGAACAAAAGGTTAGATCTAACGGGTGCCTGGCAGCCACACTCCCGGTCGGGGCGAGAACCGAGGAAGTGCTTTTGTGTCTCAGAATATACCAATTAAATGCCTTAGGTTTGGTGGCTTCCTATGACGTGTCACATGTTAATGGCTTTGCAACCCATTAACAATCTGATAAGTACAGAAATACTGTACTTACATAAAATTCATACCATACAAAAATTGATAAATAACTTGAAGTACGTGGGGTACTCAAGAGAATTGATAAATAACTTGAAGTACGTGGGGTACTCAAGAAAAGATTGAATTATACATGGGTACGTGGGGTACACATGAAACTGGATTTATATATGAAAACTTGATTTACTCACAAACTATGTTTTCATACAAAGTATACAAACATGAAATACAAAACTGCATGAATTCACACCAACATTATGTTGACGTTTTTCCAAAAACTCACATGTATTTCAGGTAACTAGGATGGATGTGCGCGTGGTCTTGCCTATGCTCGTGGATGTCGCTTATGTTTAACTTTAAATAAAGTTGTAAACTTTTAAGACAATGTTTCATGCTGTCTAGCGATGTAAACGCTAAACTTATGTTTTCAAATCATGGTATTTGATGTTATTTTACGAGCATGTAGCATGTTTACTCTTCGTATGCAATGAGAACCTTTCATGATCACACCTCGTGCTTCCGCCATAGAAAGGGGTGTGACAAATTTTTTCCAGAAATATAACACTTAGAAATATTTTTGTAACAAATGTTCATAAATGTGTTTTTAACTTGGTTTTCAAAATAAACTTCGCCATGATTTTTATTTCAAAAATTACAAAGTGTCGGAGGTGGATTTTAGTAAATAAAACTTATTAAATATATATTTAGAATATATATTTCATAATAAAACGCTTGTGTGATTATATGATTATTTTGTGAACTAGATATATTATTAGGATAAAAATAATATAACCTGGGAATGTTAAGAAATCACGACTCCAAAATAATACCAACGCTATCACAAATAAATATTTAAGTTACACCGGTATTGTTATTACAACGCGAACTTTAAAATGTAACTTATGTATTTTCGGAAAATACTCTTAAATGTGTATTTTGATAAAGTATTATTTTGGAAATGGTATGGAGTAAAATATAATATTTTTGGGAAAAATATGTATATTTTTGGGAATTAAAGTATTTTAGACAAGTGATTAAAATATATTTTCAAGTGAGACTTAAAAATATATTTTCGGAAATATAACGTATACATGTATTGAAAACCCCCATCCTTGGGAAGGAATACACTTATAAAATAAATAAGAAGTGTGAATACGGAATAGTTACCTAACTATTTCTCCAACAAAACGTTAAACCCTAAACCAAGGCACGGCCATCCGTCTAATAGGAATTAGTACGTGTAGGTCGTCACGCAGCAGATAGAGTTGGAGATTGACGTTTCTGGATACGCACTTCAGTGAGTTCATGTCCCCCTTTTCTCTTAACTGTTTTCAGTTTTTATACTTCGGGGGTGGAATACATGTTACAGTAATTACGGATACTTTTATATATGGTATGGTTAGCTTAAGGAGGGTTTACTACTTAGATCATGTGAGTGGGTAGGCTGGAACTAGAGGCCATTAATCCTCATTGTAGGACCGAGGGTCATTAGCGGTAGATCTATCTGGGTGTAGCGAGCCCAACTCCAGGCCCACTGTACGAACCTTGGGGTGACTTTAAGCCCGACGCAAAAATCTGCTAGGTTTGAGTCTTCCTACAACACTTCACACATATCATTGGCTTTGCAACCCAATGGTGATCTCTTTTTCCTTATTTGCTACATACCAGGGATTTTTTGTCACACCCCCAAAATCCACTCGCGGAGTACCACCGCTTGGAGGCGTGACATGACCAGGATCAAGCCACCAATCATATTGAACATAAGTAAATAGTAAAAGTCATTCATCAATACGATAGGTGTTTTCAAACCAAACATAAAACAAGTGTGTAGCGGAAGCAATAATGTAAAACCCAACATAAGTTTAAGTACAAAAATGTCACAATGTTTAACAACACATTCACGATCCATGTCCACAACGACCGTGCCTCCCGTGCAAGCTCCAAAAGTACCTAAGGTCCTGCAAGGCATGTAACAGAGAGTCAACGACTAGTTGAGCGAGTTCACAGTAGGTTATTTAGTTATAATGTTCGTATCGTATATCTTATGCTTGTTTAGAAATCATGTATCGTATATAATGGTATCGCGGCCCTCTAGGCATGTTTGCGAAGTTTAGTGGGGGTTTCCCATGTTTTCTAGACTAGTTATATTTGTATCGCGGCCCTCCAGGCATGTTTGTGAAGATTAAAGTATAGTTCGCGGCCATTCCAGGCATGTTTGCGAAGATTGTTCTAGTATCGCGGCCGATCCCGGCATGTGTGCGAAGAGAAGTATATGTATCACTAGTCTAGTAGCATCTACCATTGACCTTCCTCTCCCGAGGCCTATGGTATGTAATTCCGATAACTCTTAAGCATAAATAATCAATCAACCCATTCCCAACCCCGGGAATCCCATGCCTTGGTAGAAGTGTGAACTCACCTTATTTTGCTCGGTATGCTAAACTATGTGCTCGCAAGTAATCAATCAAATCCTATAGTGCACGTATGTTCAGTCAGTACATGTTTGTAAGATATTGCATGCAATCACTATCACAGAAATATCACAGAGTGTGTCTAGTGATTTGCATTCTTGTATCATGTAAACAGTTACTCCAATTCATGCAATTCAAGCTTTACATATATAACCCAGTTAACATATTAACAGTACTGGTAACTAACTGTGTCACATGTTTTACTTAACTAAGTTACATATTTAACAGAATGTCATCCATAAATCTTACATAGAGAGTAAAGTTAACTGAGTTAATGAACTTAACTCAGTTAGTAGGCTAAACATAGTTACATAACTAACAGAGTTATTATATGTAATTTAATAAGTTAACAACTTAATAAATTTAACCAGTTAACAAGATAACAGTTGGGCCGAAATCACTAGCTAGCCGAAAACCCTTATGTGCCGAAAACCCCTTTAGCCGAAATCACCATTATGGTCGAAATCCCTTTATGGGACGAAAACACTATTGGGCCGAAATCTTGTCTGGGCCGAAATCACTCACATGGGCCGAAATCACCTTTAGTGATTTCGTCCAGTTTCACTTATGGGGGTGTTTTCGTTACTAGTCATCATCATCAACAACACTTACTGTAACTTATAAAACCCAGCAATTCGATCATTCATATAAGTTTGAGATCGTTGATTATTATAACAGAAACATTTGGTCTCTACTTAATTAATATATATGATCACATATCCTTCCATATTAATCCAACATCATATAAACAGAATCATCATAAAATCATTGTGTAACCAGGTTTACCATTCACTTTAACATTTCGATATATATATATCATTCAGCCATACTTGAGCAGTAGTATTATTATTTAGATCTAGTCTAACAATCTAACCATGTTTCATATACAAATATATATATACTGATTGATCACAAGCAACCACATAACAATATAATTAGATCTGAAACAACTAATTGTGAAAATCACTAACCGAAAATTAAACAGAGGTTTGGCTTCAAATGAGTAATTCTCTTTGTTGGGTTTTAGAGGTAGAGAGAGAAACAAAGTGATAAGGTTGCCAAGTGAGAAAGCTTCTTGAAGAAGATTGTTTATAAAATCATTATATAAATATCTCAAGTCTGGGCCAAGGCCCATCTCTGTTTTCGTCAGCCACATGGACGAAAACACCATGTGTTTTCATCAGGGGGGTGTTTTCATATGAACAGGGGTGTTAGGCCAAACTTCCACAATAAACTATACAATCCCAATTAGCACAAATTACACTATCATATACTCAAATATAATATGCACCCCAATTATAAAATATCAATCGCAATACTATTTAACTTTTTACAACTTTAAGCGTTGTGAAACAAACAAGTCGAGTAACAAACAACATAAAAAAAAATTAACGTGCACTAAATGCGAAGATGGAATCTTGGAAACTCGAGTTGTCACATTTTCCCCAACTTGAAATAAATTTCGTCCCGAAATTTAGCATGCGGTTACTGAGGAAGCTAGGTAAGTTATCGTTTACTGGTTCTCCTGGGGTGTCACATCATCCCCCTGTTGATTTGGGATTTCATCCCGAACTTCTGTAGTAGCTTCAGCCTCAGTAGTAGTTGCATTGTTTTCGAACAACTGGGGATATTTGAGTTCCATTTGATCTTCGCGTTCCCAGGTATATTCTGGGCCACGACGGGAGTTCCAACGAACTCGAACAAGAGGTATTCTGGTGTTCTTGAGGACCTTAACATCCCGGTCCGTGATTTCAACAGGTTCCTCGACAAATCGTAACTGTTCGTCGATAGTGAGCTCCTTCAAAGGAACTATGTGGGTCTCATCTGACAGACACTTCTTCAGATTCGACACGTGAAAGACGTTGTGAACTGCACTGAGTTTAGCTGGTAAGTTCAGTCTGTAGGCCACTTTGCCTATTTTCTCAATGACTTCAAATGGTCCAACGTATCGTGGATTGAGTTTGCCCCTTTTGCCAAAACGAACAACGCCCTTCCAGGGTGAAACTTTGAGTAGCGCTCGATCCCCAACCTGGAACTCGAGTAGTTTCCTGTCTTTATCGGCGTATGCTTTCTGACGGTCACGAGCTGCCGCCATGCGTTGTCGTATTTGAGCAATCTTCTCAGTAGTATCAACTACCATTTCCGGACCTGTGATCTGACTGTCACCCACCTCTGCCCAACAAAGAGGTGATCGGCATTTACGCCAGTACAATGCCTCAAATGGAGCAGCTTTAATGCTGGTGTGGTAACTGTTATTGTATGAAAATTCCACAAGTGGCAGATGTTTTTCCCAGCCCTTGCCAAAGTCAATTACGCACGCCCGAAGCATGTCTTCTAGAGTTTGAATAGTGCGCTCAGACTGCCCGTCGGTCTGAGGATGATAAGCTGTGCTCATGTCTAAATGAGAGCCAAAAGATTTGTGCATTGCTTGCCACAGTTCTGAAGTAAAACGTGCGTCACGATCAGAGATAATAGAGGTGGGCACCCCGTGCCTCGAGACAACTTCCTTAAGGTATACGTCTGCTAGAGTGGAGAACTTATTCGTTTCCTTGATAGCCAAGAAGTGAGCAGACTTTGTGAGTCGATCCACGATCACCCAAATAGTATCATTCCCACGCTGAGATCTAGGTAGGCCAGTAACAAAATCCATGGAAATTTGTTCCCATTTCCATTGTGGTATCTCAGGTTGCTGGAGTGGGCCTGAGGGTTTCTGATATTCCGCCTTGACTCTCGCACAAGTCAAACACTTGCTAACGTAAGTTGCTATGTGGGCCTTCATGCCAGGCCACCAATATGTAGTTCTGAGGTCGTGGTACATCTTATCCGAACCAGGATGTACTGAGTAGCGAGACTTATGAGCTTCTTCCATTACAAGCTCGCGTAGGTTGCCATAGTGTGGGACCCAGATGCGTCCTGTTACATAGTAGGCGCCGTCTGCCTTTTGTTCTAACCTTTGCCTTGAGCCGCGTAGAGCTTCAGCCCTGACGTTTCCTGGTTTCAATGCTTCTACCTGAGCATCTCGTATCTGTGAAGGAAGACTGGATTGAATAGTGAGTTGCAACGCTCGTACACGCCTAGGTGTAGTATCCTTTCGACTGAGGGCGTCGGCCACCACATTGGCTTTGCCCGGATGGTACTTTATAGCACATTCGTAATCGTTCAGTAACTCGACCCATCTACGTTGTCGCATGTTCAATTCTTTCTGCTTGAAGATATGCTCAAGACTCCTGTGATCGGTGTAGATGGTGCACTTGGTGCCATACAGATAATGTCGCCATATCTTGAGCGCAAAAACAACAGCTCCCAGCTCTAAATCGTGCCTAGTGTAATTCCGTTCGTGAATCTTAGGTTGGCGTGAAGCATAAGCAATAACTTTATCCCGTTGCATCAATACACATCCAAGACCTTGGATAGATGCGTCGCAGTAGACTACAAAATCGTCCGTGCCTTCAGGCAATGAGAGGATAAGTGCGCTACAGAGTCTATCCTTTAAGTGCTGAAACGCTGTTTCCTGTGTATTACCCCAACGGTAGGCAACACCTTTCTGTGTCAGTAGTGTAAGCGGCTGCGCAATCTTTGAGAAGTCTTTAATGAACCGTCTGTAATAACCCGCCAAACCCAAGAATTGGCGTATTTCGGTTGGTGTGCGAGGTGCAGGCCAGTTCTTGATCGAATCTACCTTGGATGGATCGACATGAATCCCATCCTTGTTTACCACGTGGCCTAGAAAGTGGACTTCACGAAGCCAGAAGTCGCATTTTGAAAACTTAGCGTACAACTGTTCCGTTCGAAGGAGTTCCAGAATAAGTCGTAAATGCTGCTCATGTTCCTCCCGATTCTTCGAGTAGATCAGGATGTCATCAATAAAAACAATAACAAACTTGTCAAGGTAGGGTTTGCACACCCTGTTCATAAGATCCATGAAAACCGCAGGCGCGTTCGTTAGCCCGAATGGCATGACCAAAAACTCGTAATGGACGTAGCGAGTTCTGAATGCTGTTTTGGAGACGTCCTCATCCCGGACTCTTAGTTGATGATACCCTGACCTCAGGTTAATCTTTGAGTAATAGCTCGACCCTTGCAACTGGTCGAATAAGTCGTCGATGCGTGGAAGAGGATAGCGATTCTTCACGGTCACCTTGTTTAGTTCGCGGTAATCTATGCACATACGAAAGGTACCATCTTTCTTCTTCACAAATAATACTGGAGCTCCCCAGGGCGAAGAGCTAGGACGTATGAAACCCTTTTCCAAGAGTTCTTGCAATTTCTTAGACAGTTCTTCCAGTTCAGTTGGAGCTAAGCGGTAAGGCGCTCGAGCTATAGGTGCTGCTTCTGGAGCTAGCTCGATCTGAAATTTGACCTGGCGATGGGGCGGTAGCCCAGGTAACTCTTCAGGAAACACTTGAGGAAAGTCGCGTACTACAGGAATATCCCCAATCTTTTTCTCTGTCGTCGATGTATCAGTAACGAGTGCTAAAATAGCTATGTGGCCCTTTCGCAGACACTTCTGAGCCTTCAAGAAGGAGATGATGCCACTCACAACACCACTCTTGTCGCCTTGAACTTCGAGAGGTTCTTTGCCAGAACGAGGAGTACGAATGATCTTCTCCTTGCATAGGATCTCTGCTTGCTGTTGGGATAACCAATCCATACCAATGACAATATCAAAACTACTCAGAGTTATAGGAATGAGATCGATAGAGAAAGTCTGACCAGCGAGGATAAGATTACAACCCTGAACTATGTGTGTGGCCTCTAGACTTTTTCCATTAGCTAACTCTACGACATGTTTGGTGTTCAAAAGTGTTGGTGCGCGTTTAAGCATTTGACTAACTTTCAGAGACATATAACTGGTATCCGCACCTGAATCAAATAGTACGGTAACATAAAAGTCGTCGAGAAGAAACTTACCCGTAACCACATTAGGATCGTTCCTCGCATCACCCCGACCAATCACAAATGCACGACCCCTAGCACCATTGTCGTTGTTGTTTCCCCCATTGTTGTTCCCGTTGCCCTGATTATTGTTGTTGTTATTCTGATTCTGGTTTAACTGGGGACAGTTCCGCTTGAAGTGACCTTCAGCCCTACACTGAAAGCATGCCTTATTTCCTTGCTGTTGTTGCTGTGGCGGGTTTCGTGGAACGGGTGGCTGTTGTTGCTGGTTCTGATTCGCAGGCCTTGAGCTCCTACAATCTTTAGCTTCATGACCTACCCTTAGACATCTCTGACAGCGGCCTTTACGACACTGACCACTGTGGTGTTTGTTGCACCTGTTACACAGTGGATGAATTCCCCGATATCCACTCTGCCCCTGACCACCAGACGATTGCTGACTCGGGCTCTGGTAATCACTAGTCTTGCGCTGCTGCTGTGCTTGAGACTGTACAGTAGCTGAACCCCTGCTGGAATCCCCTTCCCATTTCCGCTTGTTGTCACTGGGATTAGCAGGAGTAGCTGAAGTGGTAGCGGTAGTAGTAGCGTTGATACGTTTAGGCAGCCTGTTCTGTTCCACCGCCTGATCGGTGAGGCGATGAGCTAGCTTGACGATCTGTTGAATTGTGCCCAGATTTGCTGAAGTTACATGACTTTGAATCTCCGGCACCAGACCATTGAGATACAGTTCGATACGCTTAATGGGAGGGTCCACCATAGTAGGACACAAAATAGCCAACTCATTCGATCTTCTGGTGTATGCTTCAATTTCTGACCCCGTCATTTTCAAGTGGTAAAACTCTACCTCCAACTTATGAATATCATCACGGCTACAGTATTCCTCTTTGATCAACTCCTTGAAATCATTCCAGGGTGTGGCGTTAGCAACAGCCAACCCTAACATCTGAACTTGCGCATTCCACCAAGTCAGCGCAATGCCTTCTAGAGTACCAGTGGCGTACTTCACCCTGCGAGCCTCAGGGCATTCACACATTTCAAATACGGACTCGAGCTTTTCAAACCAATGGAGGAGTCCAACCGCTCCCTCCGTGCCACTAAAAGTAGTAGGACGACAGTCCATGAAAGTTTTGAAGGTGCAAACAGGTGGTTGACCTCCTGCTTGTGCGGCTGTAACTGCCGCAGCAACTTGTTCGTTAATGAGAGCCGTCAACTGGGCTTGGGTCATGTTGATACGTCCAGACATGATCTTCATAGCAAAGATAGCATAAGTGAGAAAGGTTCGCGTGTAGTGCGATGTCAGAAGAGAGTAAGCACACAAGTGTTCTCATGCAATAGTGTTACGTTTATCTAAGCATACCTTGAGCAAAGTTCTATGCAATTCTAGCAAGTAGGTAATAAAACATATACCATATTACCTAGGATGTTGAGTCTTGCACGTGGAGCGAGGCGTCGTTGTGGATCGTTGAGCACTGTTTCGGTTATAGTCTGGTTTTAATAAAAACGTTTTCCCCTTATTAAAACCGAGTTCTCTATAACCAATGGCTCTGATACCAATCTGTCACACCCCCAAAATCCACTCGCGAAGTACCACCGCTTGGAGGCGTGACATGACCAGGATCAAGCCACCAATCATATTGAACATAAGTAAATAGTAAAAGTCATTCATCAATACGATAGGTGTTTTCAAACCAAACATAAAACAAGTGTGTAGCGGAAGCAATAATGTAAAACCCAACATAAGTTTAAGTACAAAAATGTCACAATGTTTAACAACACATTCACGATCCATGTCCAAATCGACCGTGCCTCCCGTGCAAGCTCCAAAAGTACCTAAGGTCCTGCAAGGCATGTAACAGAGAGTCAACGACTAGTTGAGCGAGTTCACAGTAGGTTATTTAGTTATAATGTTCGTATCGTATATCTTATGCTTGTTTAGAAATCATGTATCGTATATAATGGTATCGCGGCCCTCTAGGCATGTTTGCGAAGTTTAGTGGGGGTTTCCCATGTTTTCTAGACTAGTTATATTTGTATCGCGGCCCTCCAGGCATGTTTGCGAAGATTAAAGTATAGTTCGCGGCCATTCCAGGCATGTTTGCGAAGATTGTTCTAGTATCGCGGCCGATCCCGGCATGTGTACGAAGAGAAGTATATGTATCACTAGTCTAGTAGCATCTACCATTGACCTTCCTCTCCCGAGGCCTATGGTATGTAATTCCGATAACTCTTAAGCATAAATAATCAATCAACCCATTCCCAACCCCGGGAATCCCATGCCTTGGTAGAAGTGTGAACTCACCTTATTTTGCTCGGTATGCTAAACTATGTGCTCGCAAGTAATCAATCAAATCCTATAGTGCACGTATGTTCAGTCAGTACATGTTTGTAAGATATTGCATGCAATCACTATCACAGAAATATCACAGAGTGTGTCTAGCGATTTGCATTCTTGTATCATGTAAACAGTTACTCCAATTCATGCAATTCAAGCTTTACATATATAACCCAGTTAACATATTAACAGTACTGGTAACTAACTGTGTCACATGTTTTACTTAACTAAGTTACATATTTAACAGAATGTCATCCATAAATCTTACATAGAGAGTAAAGTTAACTGAGTTAATGAACTTAACTCAGTTAGTAGGCTAAACATGGTTACATAACTAACAGAGTTATTATATGTAATTTAATAAGTTAACAACTTAATAAATTTAACCAGTTAACAAGATAACAGTTGGGCCGAAATCACTAGCTAGCCGAAAACCCTTATGTGCCGAAAACCCCTTTAGCCGAAATCACCATTATGGTCGAAATCCCTTTATGGGACGAAAACACTATTGGGCCGAAATCATGTTTGGGCCGAAATCACTCACATGGGCCGAAATCACCTTTAGTGATTTCGTCCAGTTTCACTTATGGGGGTGTTTTCGTTACTAGTCATCATCATCAACAACACTTACTGTAACTTATAAAACCCAGCAATTCGATCATTCATATAAGTTTGAGATCGTTGATTATTATAACAGAAACATTTGGTCTCTACTTAATTAATATATATGATCACATATCCTTCCATATTAATCCAACATCATATAAACAGAATCATCATAAAATCATTGTGTAACCAGGTTTACCATTCACTTTAACATTTCGATATATATATATCATTCAGCCATACTTGAGCAGTAGTATTATTATTTAGATCTAGTCTAACAATCTAACCATGTTTCATATACAAATATATATATACATATATACTGATTGATCACAAGCAACCACATAACAATATAATTAGATCTGAAACAACTAATTGTGAAAATCACTAACCGAAAATTAAACAGAGGTTTGGCTTCAAATGAGTAATTCTCTTTGTTGGGTTTTAGAGGTAGAGAGAGAAACAAAGTGATAAGGTTGCCAAGTGAGAAAGCTTCTTGAAGAAGATTGTTTATAAAATCATTATATAAATATCTCAAGTCTGGGCCAAGGCCTGACGAAAACACCATGTGTTTTCATCAGGGGGGTGTTTTCATATGAACAGGGGTGTTAGGCCAAACTTCCACAATAAACTATACAATCCCAATTAGCACAAATTACACTATCATATACTCAAATATAATATGCACCCCAATTATAAAATATCAATCGCAATACTATTTAACTTTTTACAACTGTAAGCGTTGTGAAACAAACAAGTCGAGTAACAAACAACATAAAAAAAAAATTAACGTGCACTAAATGCGAAGATGGAATCTTGGAAACTCGAGTTGTCACATTTTTATACATACAGACATATTACAAAGGTTTATACATACTCACTTTTACATGAACTCGCTCAACTTTATGTTGATTTTTCAACTTACATGTATTTCAGGAAACTAGGGGATCTGGCAAGGTATGCGATGTCGTCAAGCTGCGTAAGAATAATGGTGTCATCTGAGTTTAGGAAATGTGATCTTTGCCTGGACGGGTCACAAGTCTTAAACTGTGTTTTTATTCATGTCTTTTGGTTGTGTCTTGTGAACAATTTTTTAATTATGTCGTTGTTGTAATCAGTTTTAAGTGTCGACTTTCAAAACAATGTGGTTGTGGTAACTTTTAAAACTTGTTGAATGGATGAACATCATGGTTTTAATTTCATATAGCATTGTTGTGATTATGCTATGGTATTAAGAAGTCACACCAAATTAAACCCACGCTTCCGCAAAGCCAGGGTGTGACAAACAATTACCCCCATGATTTACAACCCATTGATATTTACAGTTTGATAACCGTTTTTCAATCTTGTGAAATTAATCATGTTTGTTCCGCCGTGAGGGTTTCGGCATATTCAAGCAACTTTTTTTTATGTACAAAAAAAATATTAAACTCCCTGTTCAACCAAACCAGGATCTAGCAGCCTCTTCCTGTGCCAGGCTGCTCCAACTTCCAATCTCACAATCTTCGGTTTTGTTGAGCACCTGCACATTCAAACTACTTGATTATTTGAACAATTTAGCCCAGGTCTGTTGAACCTTAGGCAATTCAACACAATATGTATCATGCAGTTTCGGAAAATCTTTATCATCAAAAACTTTTTCAACTTTAACTTCAACTTTCTCATCTTTTACCGAAGTCACTTGTTTCTTAACACTCCATGTTTTACCTTTCGGAGTACCTCTTTTATAAAAATGTGAATCTTTTTGAACATTTTGTTTTTGATCAACAACTTTTGGTTTCCAAAACTCTTGGGGTTTTGTCATATCAACAGATGTTTTCCAACTTTGTGTTGTTCTAACTCTGGGTATGTGAGAATTTCAGGTCTGTCTTGAACCAAACTTACTCAAGTCTGATTTCCAATTTTGATTCGAAGCAAACTTGTTTGTGTTATACCTCCAAGTTTGTTTTGAATCAAATCTAGTCGACCTTTGTTTCATATTCTCAGATTTCTTTTTCTCAACATTTTCAGGCTTCTTTTTGTCAACATCCACAGGTTTCAGATTCGGACACTTTCGTGCAAGATGTCCTAATTGATCACACTTAAAACATGTTCTTTTTGAAACATCATTAACCTGTGGTTGTTGCCTTTTCTTTTGAGCACAAAACTCTTCATTAGACTGTTGTCTAAATTTGAGTTTTTCCTCTTCTTCAAAACTTTTTCCTTGAACAAAACTCATTTTTTCTTGATAATTCGGCGTTTCATTTCTTTTCCAATTCTGTTTCTTCTTATAACCCAACCCAGCCTTCATGTTTTTCTTCTTGTAACCAGGTTTGTTATAAAAAGATTTGTGACCTTTTCCAGCAAATTTTGAAATTTCAGATTTTTCAATCTCAACCATTTTGAAAACTTTATCAACCTTTTCTGAAATCACATTCTGAATCGGGAATACAACATCTAAGAATAATTTGTCCGATCCAATCATGGTATAAACCAATCCTTTTGAATCATCATTCAAATTTTTCTCGGATTTTGTCTGTTTAAGATAGCCATCATGAAAATTTCCCTCATTTTCATCATGTGATTCAGACTTACCTTTGTTTGACTCATCTTTCAGAACACTTTCAACAACCTTACTTACCACCTCTGAATCATTAGCTTCATCAGATTTGGTGTAAGTCACATCGATACTTTCAGGTAATTGGTCAACTATGTTCAGACCTTTTCCACCTTTTCCTCATCATAAAAGCTCGGTATGTTAAGTTACCCGTACACGTTGGTCAACCCAAACCCTACCGTGGTTACCAATCAAAATCAGTTTCACAATAAATCATTCAAGTCACGTATTTTTCATAGTTTGCATCTACTACAAAATCACCGTTTATCACATATCAAGTATTCAGTCCTCATACATGTTCACATCTCATGTGTAAGTCTCATAATAACATTTCACAATCACAAGTGTACAATATCACAATCATCCTAACTGTTTCACTGTTCAGGACATTGGCCTCCACGGCGAATTACCCATGCGACGAAGAACTATCCTTCGTCGAGTTTGAGTTTGGCGAAGAACCTTAGTGGTTCGTCAGAAACTGTTCAACGTAGAATTAACCTTCTTCGAAATGGAGTGCGACGAAGTATCTAACCTTCGTCATTGGTGAGGTGTGACGAAGCACCTAACCTTCGTCATGGTGAGGTTTGGTGAAGTATCACCAAGGTTCGTCAAAATCAAACAGTTACAACTCCTCAATCTCATAACAGTAGTTAACACAATTTCAGCAGGATTAATGGATCAAACAACAGTTATTTTACAAGTTCAAACAACCCTAATTATGAACAATCATCGACTACCAAAACATAATAGTTTCTTCATCAAAACATAACAATCACTGACCATACACAATCGGATGTTAGTCTATCATGCCATCAATTCATTACGCATAATTTATCGAACCACCCTATGAACACAACCGCATACAGATCATCGAATCCCCCCTTCATCATGCAAGTTCTAAATTTTCAATCCTAATAGCGTAACCCTAGTCTCACATATAATCACATCATCAGTATTTTATCAATGGACAAGGATGAATACTAATCGTCAGACCGAAGTAAATAACTTAATCGAGATAGGAAGGTTTCGTGATTCTAAGATTGCCGTCGCACAGATAATAGGGAGAGAAATTTAGGGTTTATGTGTTTACGGTTACATGAGTTTATACAATTAAACTCGTACTGGGCCGCGAACCTTCCTAGGCTGAAGCCCTGTTTGGCGAAGAACATTCTTCGCCGTATAGTGAGTGTGACGAAGAATCATCTTCATCGAAGATTGGTTGCGACGAAGGATACTCCTTCACCGAGGGGCAGCATGTGACGAAGATCTAGTTCTTCGTCAAGTGTAATATGTGTTTCAGTGTGCTAGTGCAATCCAAAGTTAAATATAAGCATGTTACGACTAAACCTCAAACAACCCTTAAGTTTCCATGCAATAACCAACATAACCAACTTTAATCATTCATAAATAAAGCACATGGTACAACGTAAAAATGAATTGTGAAAACAGGATTTGTGAAACAAATGGCGTGTAGAGAAAGACCTTGAAATTTCGGGTTGTCACATCATCCCCAACTTGAAAGAAATTTTGTCCCGAAATTTGATAGTAATCCAAAACAGCAATCTGAAGATGTTAGATCAGGATGACTGTGGATTTTTCGCAGGTGTCACATCATCCCCAACTTGAAAGGGAATTTCGCCCCGAAATTCACCAGTTGCATCAGGTTTTGATTGGTCAGTTGGGAATAATTGAGGATACTTGAACTTCATCTGATCTTCGCGCTCCCATGTGAACTCCGGTCCCCATCTTGAGTTCCAACGGACTCTCACCATCGGGATTCGACTATGCTTACGGACCTTGACTTCCCGATCCATAATTTCGATGGGTTCCTCGGTAAACTGCAATTTGTCGTCGATTTTCAATTCTTGAAGCGGTACAACAAGTGTTTCATCAGACAAACACTTCTTTAGTTGCAAAACATGGAAGCCATCATGAACGTTACCCAACTCAGCAGGTAACTCAAGCTTGTACGCCACTTTACCAATACGTTCCAAAATTTTGAATGGCCCAACATAGCGTGGATTAAGCTTGCCGCGCTTCCCAAAGCGCACCACACCCTTCCAGGGCGAGACTTTCAATATAACACGATCGCCTACAGTGAACTCCAAGGGTTTCCTATGCTTGTCAACGTAGCTTTTCTGACGGTCGCGCGCTGCCGCCATACAGTTTCTGATCTGGACAATCTTTTCTGAAGTTTTAAGTACATGTTCCGGTCCGGTGATCTGACTGTCACCCACCTAAGCCCAACAAAGAGGTGAACGACATCTTCGCCCGTACAATGCTTCTAATGGAGCTTCCTGGATGCTGTTGTTTCTCCCATCCCTTACCAAAATCGATCACACATGCTCGCAGCAGGTCTTCAAGCATCTGGATGATTCGTTCGCTTTGACCATCCATCTGCGGGTGATAAGCGGTACTCATGTCGAGACGTGAGCCGAAAGATTTATGCATCGCCTGCCACAAATCTGATATAAAACGCGGGTCACGATCAGAAATATTAGAGGTTGGCACCCCGTGCCTAGAAACCACTTCCTTAAGATAAACAGTAGCGAGTTGTGAGAACTTATCAGTTTCTTTGATCGCAAGGAAGTGCTCAGATTTCGTGAGGTGGTCAACGATCACCCAGATGGTATCGTTTCCATTTTGAGTTCTTGGCAGACCAGTGATGAAATCCATAGCAATTTGCTCCCATTTCCACATGGGTATTTCTGGTTGCTGAAGCAGGCCTGAGGGTTTCTGATACTCTACCTTGACTTTCACACAAGTCAAACACTTACTCACATACGTTGCGATGTTAGCTTTCATCTTCGGCCACCAATACAAGACTTTGAGGTCCTGATACATTTATCCGAACCCGGTTGAACAGAGTATCAGGACTTGTGCGCTTCGTCCATCACCAGCTCCCTAAGATTACCATACAAGGGAATCCATATCCGTTCCATAAAATAATAAATGCCGTCAGATCTTTCCACGAGTCGTTTTTCCATGCCCCGCAAATATTCAGCTTCTAGGTTTTCTTCCTTCAATGCTTCAGTCTGAGCCGAACAGATCTGATCAGGAAGATTTGAGTGAATAGTGAGCTGTAAGGCTTATACACGCTTGGGTTTCGTTTCCTTTCGACTAAGGGCATCAGCTACAACGTTAGCTTTACCTGGGTGATACTTGATGGCGCAATCGTAGTCATTTAAGAGTTCTACCCAGCGACGCTATCGCATATTCAATTCCTTCTGATCAAAGATATGCTGAAGGCTCTTATGGTCGGTATAAATACTGCATTTAGTATCGTACAAGTAATGCCTCCAGATTTTTAACGCAAAGACCACGACCCCCAACTCTAAGTCGTGAGTCGTGTAATTATTCTAATGAACCTTCTCTAATGAACCTTCAACTGCCGGGAAGCATACGCTATAACCTTCTCGTGTTGCATCAGCACACAACCGAGACCCTGAATAGAAGTATCACAATACACCACAAAATCCTCGGTACCCTCAGGTAATGATAAGATTGGTGCACTGCAGATTTTTTTGTTTCAAGAGCTGGAAAGTATCTTCCTGCTTCGTTCCCCAGGAGTATACCACACCTTTCTGTGTTAGCGAAGTAAGAGGTTGAGCAATTTTCGAGAAGTCTTTAATAAATCTGCGATAGTACCTAGCAAGACCAAGAAATTGTCGCATCTCCGAAGGATTCTTCGGTGCCGCTCAATTTCTGATAACATCTATCGCAACCCCCGCCCCCTACCTGTCTCGGGAACGGGCGGCCGCGAACTTAGTTTCGGTGGTATCGGTGTTTATTAATTTGGCAGCGGAAATTTCATCCGGACCGTAGTTAGGAAATATTTTATCAGAGTAAAACACCATATTTTATATAAATAAACATATTGGGTTAAAACCCAAATTTTCATTACAAACTGATTTATAGGGATAAATCCCATTTTATTGAAATAAAACGTCTTCTTTATTTAGGTAACTTTTAAAGCCACTTTTTCCAAGCCTTCAGTGCTGTCCAGCTGGCTTCTAGTTGGCTTTCAAATTTTTGTTACCTGAAACGCGTTTAAAAACATTTTGTCAGTGGGAAATACTGGTGAGTGAATCCCAGTTTAATCAAGAAGTGTTTTATTGATTTGCAGTATTGAGAGCGATTACAATGTTTATATCTACAAAATTACTCATTCAATACTGTCAATCCTGACTTGTGGGTCATATTACACATTGGCTAACTCTTTGTCCAATGGTAACGTGTCTCACATTTTGTATACAAAACCCCAACATACCGGCAGTAATTGAAGACTACAAAGACTCAATCACTGCTTAATCACATTGTAAAATATTTAAGGTTTTGTAAAAACAATTTGCCAAAAGGAGATTACACACATTGCTGTCTTAGGTTTTCTGTAAGGGTTCCCTGGTGATTATCTATAATTTACACAAATGCACACGTGTTAGTATAATAACCCTTAATATTTACATTAGTAATACCCTCCCCGAGACGGCATTCCAACGACTACGTTGGGCAGAACCACGACAGCCGTTACGGAACCCTGGATCAATCGGGCAGCATATCTAATATGTAACCGGGGTTATGATACTTACAACGAAGTAGAACTTCGTTATTTAGGGGGGTATTATACCCGAGAATTATGCCTACTATGTGAAATTTGATAGAGAGATCGAAGAAATGAGCGACGGAAACTGAAGGCTTGAGCTCCCATTATATAGGAGCTGATTTCGAGTTTTACGCGGCCCTCGTAAGACGTAGCAAGGGGCTACGCGGCCCGCGAGGGCAGCTAGGGTAGGCCCTAGCTTGTCCGACTCAGCCCTAGCTTCGACATGCTGCACGACACGTGGCAGCACCGGGTATCGCCCCATCTTGGAGCTGTCGCACCCCGCGTAAGACGTAGCCATGGGCTACGTGGCCCGCGACAACCTCAATTTTCTTGTTTTTATTTTATTTTTAATGATATATCGTATTTTGGGCTCGGTTTTCACTTACGGGGTATATTTTAGGACATATAAAGGTATTTTAATATATTTTAGGGTATCGATAATGTTTAGGAGGGTTGTTATATCCTCCCCACCTTGTTTTAGAGCTCGTCCTCGAGATCTACTGGAATAAATGTGGATATTTCCTTTGCATTTCTGATTCAAGCTCCCATGTGTATTCTGGCCCTCTTTTGGAGTCCCATTTCACTTTGACCAGAACTAATCTCTTGTGCTTGAGGTTCTTAACTTTCCTGTCTTCAATCTGTAGAGGCCTTTCTACAAATTTGAGTTGTTTATTTACCTCTATATCCTTTACAGGCACTACAAGGGATTCATCAGCTAAGCATTTCTTGAGATTAGATACATGAAATACATCATGTATTCCTGCCATTTCCTCTGGCAGTTGTAGCTGATAGGCTACAGGTCCTATTCTTCTAATAATTTCAAAAGGTCCAACATACATGGGACTTAGCTTTCCCCTTTTGATGAATCTTACCACTCCTTTCCAAGGAGAGACTTTTAATAACACTTTGTCTCCTACCTGAAATTCCAATGGCTTGTGTCTGTTATCAGTGTAGCTTTTTTGTTAATCACGTGCTATTTTCAGTCGTTCCTTGACTTGAATGATCTTGTCGATTGTTTCTTGTACTATCCCAGGTCCAGATAGTTGCTTTTCTCCAATTTCTGCCCAACAGACTAGGGTTCGGCACTTTCGTCCATAAAGTGCTTCGAATGGTGTAGCAATGATACTTGTGTGATAACTGTTATTATAAGAAAATTCTATTAATGGTAAGTGATCGTCCCAATTACCTCCGAAGTCAATTACACAAGCTCTAAGCATGTCCTCCATTGTTTGGATTGTCCGTTTGCTTTGTCCGTCCATTTGAGGATGATAAGCTGTGCTTAGATTCAACTTGTTTCCCACTGCTTTTTGGAAACTTGTCAAAAAATGAGAGGTAAAATGGCTATCCCTATCAGAAACAATTGATAAAGGAATTCTGTAACGACTCTTATCAAAAGTCATAATTATTAAATTAATTGACCAATAGGAAACCCTAATTAAGAAACCCAAGTGATTCTGAACAAACCCTAAAATTTTCAGAACAATCGGAATCAGGATCAGGGCCCCTAAAACTCAGGGGGGGTAAAACCTAGTCGGTATTATCTACACAGTTTTACGTGTAAATCACAAACGAACGCAAGACCAACTCAGCAAGGCTAGTTAGACACGCGGCCACCCTATGATAGGGGGCGGCCTCTCGCGCCACGCGACACCCCCTCGCGCCACGCGAGGGGGGAGGTTTTTCATGTATAAATATGGGACTTTGGGACTTGATTCTGGGAGTTGAAACGACGCTCAAATTCGTTTCGTAGACTGAGATAAGCTCTGTTTACTCCAATTAACACACACAGGCACTAAATCGACGCCGCAATCAGGGTATTAGCACAATCGCTGCTACGATTCATTTTCCGACGATCAATATATCCAATGAATGTTTAAGTGCCGCCCACATTAGGGTTATACTTTATCATTCGTCATTAATTTGACGGATCATCGTTAATTCGATGGATGAAGTATTGTACTTTATCGTTCGTCATTAATTTGACGGATCATCGTTAAATCGATGGATGAAGTATTGCACTTTGTCGTTCGTTGTGAGAATTTGATCTCGTGAGTTATCGTAATTGCTGGATTGATTAACTAACCCAGTTTTGTGTGCCTGTTATTAAATTTAGGAAAAGGCTAAATCAGTAGGCCAAACTCTGCCCGTATAAATCTGCAATGTGAGTCATTCTCTTTTTCTCACAGTTTGTGAGTTATTCTCTTTTTATCAAATATTTTGCAATACCTCAAATTATTTTCAAGGTTATAATTACAGGGACTAAGTCGTGGATATCTTGAATTACTGGTTAGTGGGGTATTGTGCACATTACTAATTTCTCCCAGTTAGGTTCATTGACCTACTCGGGATAATCACTGTTGGGTTCATTGACCTACAGGGATACTCATCACTATTTAGGTTCATCGATCTAAATAGTGGTATGACCATCGTCACCATTGTGACATGTCACCATTGTGACATAGAGCCAGATAAAGATAAGATAGAAGCCATTGTAATCGCTCTTATGCTGTAATTAATAACTATGCATCATTATGCAAAATAGAATGATTCACTCAGTATTTCCCGCTGACAAAACCTTTTTCAAACATGTTTCAGGTGATCTGTTATGATCTAGGAAAAGTGCCATATAGCACTACAAGCTCAAGGAAGTGGCTCAGTATAAAATAAAGAAACATGTTTTGTAAAAATAAAAGATTTCTTCATGAAATCAAACTATTGTAAATTACCGGGTTTTATCCCGAATCGTGAAATAAAATAATCAGGAAATATTTACATTTTAAAAGATCCTGATGAAAACTTCCGCTGTCAAACTCAATTAATTAAATACCGCAGTATTTCTGTCCCGCGGCTCCGGAAACGGGTCAAACCGGGTCGGGGGCCGTGACAGAAAAAGGTGGTATCAGAGCCACTTATCGAGCCACTGATTTAAGCCAATTAAGTATTTAGAAAATACTTAATAATTTTTATTAATTACTATTTTGTGATTATATGTTTTAATTATTTGACTAATTTTGAATAGTATGGGCAGATTTTTATATATATTGTAATATTTATTGCTCTATCATCATTAAAACATTATATATAAATTTACTTGATTATATATGGACTTACCTAATTTACAAATATAGTATTACTATATTGCGGTAAAGAAATTAAATTTTTATGTTTGAAGTATATTCTTATTTTTAAAAATTTTGTTTAGTTATTTATTATTAATAATTTTATTATTAATAATAATATATTAATAGTAGTAGTAATAAGATTATTTTTAAATACTAGGGTTATTATCAAAGGCAGATATTGGATAGCCTAGCCTTAGTTAGGCATGGACTGATCACCTATGCTTAAACAAGGCAGCACTAACCAATATCCACCATGATAATGACTAGTTAATATATATAAATTAAGTCATCATACTTATTTAGTATATAGATTTTTATATGTTAACTACTGTAATAGTAAATATAAATCTTTAAATATTCTGATTTAAAGTTTAGTATTTTATTATCTACAGTCTAGAAAATTTATAAATGAATTACAAATAAAACCTAGTATGTTTTAATTTTCAGTTGGTTTGGTAGTATGAAATACTATTTAAAAAGTTGTTCTATAAAATTTTGATATGACTTAGTAAATTGTGTGTATTTTGCTAAACAGCATGAGTGATCTGTCAGAAGCCCTTCAGAATTTAAATCTTTATCCAGTAAGAATCGAAGTTTCCAGAGATTTTAATAGGTATATTCCAGACATAGAAGAACCTATAGAATTCAACGCTTTACCTCTCGAGAAACCTAAGCCTAAGAAAATGGAAATTGGGGAAAGCTCTAGGCAAATTGAAGAATTACCATCTCAAGAAGAACTAGATTTTATAATGGCAACCGATGATACTATTGAGCCTGTTAATGAAAATAATTTTATGAACTTAGAACCATTTATTCCAATCTCTTTGAATCACTGGAATATAGACGAATGGTTGGATAATGAAATACTGTTACAAAACCATCCCTATAAACTTTTTCCTAAGTACAATTCAGAACCTTTACCAAATTCATCAATGAGTAACAAGAATATGGCTGAATTCCGTCATTTTGACGAAATGGATGCTGAGAATAGGATCCAAGAAATTTTGGGACAAATCTCCTGGAAATACGATGAGAAGGAACGCCGTTACTAGAACATCAACTGACAACGGATAGGGGATTTTGAAACTGTGGTTGTGTAATAGTAATAGTAAAATCGGTATGTGTAAAATAAATAATAAAACGGGTGTATATAAGAAGCATGATATAATCTTTACAACAAATGAAATATTAGAAAAGTTACAATTTTGTTTGTATATTCGTTTATGTGATTATGTGCAATTAAATTGTGACATTGGATTATTACCTTTATACTAATTATTTATCTATAAATTAGATATCAGATGGAAAACGCTAATAATGAACCAGTTAATGAGGGTAATCAATCTGAGCAACAACCGGGGGACCAATATGTGACTAGGCAAGATATAGAAAATATCATTGCTCAAGGGATAGCCAACGCTATTCCAGGAATAGTTGCTCAAGGGATAGCCAATGCTATTCCAGCAATCATTGCTGCTGTTAAAAATCCAATCGACCCGCAACAAGTTGTTCCTAGTAAACGCATTTCTGAAGATAATTTCAGTAATAGCGTAAATGGAGGTGGTAATCATGTTAATCATAATAATGAACCACAGCAAGCTCCGCTCCCTAAGAAAAGGAAAACTGCAACGCCTGGTTGCACTTACAAAGAATTTCTTGCTTGTAAACCCACTGAGTTTGCAGGTAATGAAGGAGCGACTGCGACACTGCGTTGGTTAGAGAAAACCGAGGCAGTAATTGCCATAAGTAAATGTGCTCAGGATGATCAGGTTATGTATGTATCAAACCTTTTCAAAGAAGTGGCGTTAGAATGGTGGAACACAGTGTTACAAGCAAAAGGAAGAAGGATGGCGTATGCTATGAACTGGGAAGAATTTAAGAGTCTTGTAGAAAGAAAATTCTGTCCCGAATATGAAAAAGATCAAATGGCAAATAAGTTTCTAACCTACCGGATGGTGGATGTAGATTGTCGAGGGTATACTACGACATTCTTTGAGTATGCTCGAGTGGTACCAACCCTGGCTTCGCCAGAGCCGGTACTTATTTCTCGTTATATTTGGGGATTGATTTCCGAAATCCGTAATATTGTCAAGGCTGCGAAACCTCGCACGATTGATGATGCGGTAGAATTAGCCAATACTCTGACTGACGAGCTAGTACGGACAAGAGAAGAAAATAGAAGGAAGGAAGTAGCCCAAAAGATTACCCAAGAATTCCGTTTAGGTAACTATAACAATTGCAAGAAAGGAGGGAATGGGCAATCTTCTACTAGTACATTTTGCAATTTCTGCAAAAAGAAGCATTTCGGAAGATGCAAAAGATATTGCAATTTTTGCAAAATTCCGGGGCATCAAGAAGAAGACTGCAGAAGGAAGAAATTTTCAGTCTGCTACAACTGTGGAGAAGCTGGACATCTTAGGCCAGATTGTCCAAAACTGAATAAACCATTTGACAATAAAGCCAAACCGGCAGAAGGAGCAAAAAGGAATGCGAGAGCCTTTCAGCTGACTACTCATGAAGTCGAGATGATTCCAGATGTGATAGCCGGTATGTTCTTAGCTTACAACTTTTACACGAAAGTATTATGTAACTATGGTGCAAACCAAAGTTTTATAAATACTTTACTCTGCCAAACTCTTAACTTACCATTAACCAGCATTAGATAAATTTCTACAGTAGAATTGGCAGATGGGAATTTAGTTAAAGTAAATAAGGTTCTGCAAAACGGAGAAATAGAACTTTTAAGTCATAAATTTTCTACAACCTTATTATCTATGAAATTAGTTGAAATCAAGAGTGTGCTAAGAATGGATTAATTAGTAAACAACTATGCTCGAATTATCTATGATAAAGATTCCATAGAAATTATGCACCACTGGGGAAATAATAACAATTATAGCAGATAAATCATAAAGTTCATATTAGTAATGAAAGTTGTTAGTTATGAACAAAAGCAAAGAATAGTATATATGATTTCAGTAATCATTAATACTAAAGATAAAGAAATTAAGGAAATTTCTGTAATTTTAGAATACCCAGATGTATTTCTAGAAGATTTACCTGGATTACCACCAGATAGGAAGATAGAATTTAAGATTCATCTAATTCCAGGAATTATACCAATAGCCAAGGTTAACACAGTGTTGATTGTTAAGAAAAAGGAGGTTTCAATGAGAAAGTGTATTGATTATAAGGAATTGAATAAGGTTACAATTAAGAATCAATACCTATTACCTAGAATTGATGATCTATTCGATCAATTCCAGGAAGATAGATAAGTTTTCTAAGATCAACTTATGTTCCGGATATTATCAATTAAAAGTATCAGAGGAAGATGTACCTAAGACTGTTTTCAGAACTAGGTATGGTCATTACTAGTTTACAGTCCTGCCCTTCGAATTAAAGAATGCACCTGCAGCATTCATGGACATGATAAATAGGATCGGTACACCATATTGGATAAATTGGTAATTATCTTCAATGACGATATACTTATTTATTCCAAAAATCAGGAAGAACATTATCAGCACTTGCATGTACTCTTAAATTTGTTAAGAAAAGAAAAGCTTTACGCCAAATTTTCGAAGAATGAATTTTGGCTGCTAGAAGTGCAATTTTAGGACATATGGTGAATCCCGAAGGTATTCACGTAAATTCTGATAAGATATTACCAAATGAAAGGTTCCCTAATCCGTAAGGGAAATTAGAAGTTTAGTCGGATATTACAGACAATTTATTAAGGATTTTTTTTTTATAGTTATACCATTAACTAAGTTAACCTGTAAAATAGCTAAGTTGAATGAGGATCTTAAAGCAGAAATTAACCAAATACTCAGACATTAGCCTTATGAACTAAAGATTTTGAAGTATAAGGTAATACTTCAAAGTTAGGATTTGAATGCATGTTAATGCAACGCAAAAAGGTAATTGTGTATGCATCAAGGTAATTGAAAAAGAACGAAGGAACTATACCACTCATGAGTTAGAATTAGGAACCATAATTTTTACCTTAAGATTTGGAGACATTATCTATATGGAAGTAAGGGTACTATCTATACGGATTATAAGAATTTAAGATATATAATTTTTGGGCAAAAAGAATTAAACATGAAGCAAAGGAAATGGATGAAAATCCTAAGTGACTACAACTGTGATATTCAGTATCACAAAGGAAAGGATGAAGACGACAAGAGATCGTCAGAAGAATTATACAGATAATAGATGAAAGCCGTTGGAGTTCGAGTTGGAGACAAAATGTAATTGAAAGCATCTCCTTGGAAAGGAGTAAGAAAGGAAAGCTAAGTCCAAGATACGTAGGACCATTTCAGTAATCCAACATATAGGACTAGTTACTTATCGTTTACAACTACCAGGAAGATTAGCTGGAATACATGATGTATTCCATATATCCAATTTCAAGAAATATCTATCAGATAAATCTTTGGGTATTACCTCTTCAAGATATAGAGGTAAACAAAAAGTTAAAATATGTGGAAAAACCTCTTCAGATAGAAGATAGAAAGATCAAATGATTAGTGTTAGTTCAAGCAAAGTGGGATTCAAAGATAGGACCTTAATACACTTGGAAACTGGAATTTGAAGCGAAAGTATCCTCAATTATTCCAGTAAATCTCGAGGACGAGATTTTTCTTAAGTTGGGGAGAATGTAACGACTCTTATCAAAAGTCATAATTATTAAATTAATTGACCAATAGGAAACCCTAATTAAGAAACCCAAGTGATTCTGAACAAACCCTAAAATTTTCAGAACAATCGGAATCAGGATCAGGGCCCCTAAAACTCAGGGGGGTAAAACCTAGTCGGTATTATCTACACAGTTTTACGTGTAAATCACAAACGAACGCAAGACCAACTCAGCAAGGCTAGTTAGACACGCGGCCACCCTATGATAGGGGGCGGCCTCTCGCGCCACGCGACACCCCCTCGCGCCACGCGAGGGGGGAGGTTTTTCATGTATAAATATGGGACTTTGGGACTTGATTCTGGGAGTTGAAACGATGCTCAAATTCGTTTCGTAGACTGAGATAAGCTCTGTTTACTCCAATTAACACACACAGGCACTAAATCGACGCCGCAATCAGGGTATTAGCACAATCGCTGCTACGATTCATTTTCCGACGATCAATATATCCAATGAATGTTTAAGTGCCGCCCACATTAGGGTTATACTTTATCATTCGTCATTAATTTGACGGATCATCGTTAATTCGATGGATGAAGTATTGTACTTTATCGTTCGTCATTAATTTGACGGATCATCGTTAAATCGATGGATGAAGTATTGCACTTTGTCGTTCGTTGTGAGAATTTGATCTCGTGAGTTATCGTAATTGCTGGATTGATTAACTAACCCAGTTTTGTGTGCCTGTTATTAAATTTAGGAAAAGGCTAAATCAGTAGGCCAAACTCTGCCCGTATAAATCTGCAATGTGAGTCATTCTCTTTTTCTCACAGTTTGTGAGTTATTCTCTTTTTATCAAATATTTTGCAATACCTCAAATTATTTTCAAGGTTATAATTACAGGGACTAAGTCGTGGATATCTTGAATTACTGGTTAGTGGGGTATTGTGCACATTACTAATTTCTCCCAGTTAGGTTCATTGACCTACTCGGGATAATCACTGTTGGGTTCATTGACCTACAGGGATACTCATCACTATTTAGGTTCATCGATCTAAATAGTGGTATGACCATCGTCACCATTGTGACATGTCACCATTGTGACATAGAGCCAGATAAAGATAAGATAGAAGCCATTGTAATCGCTCTTATGCTGTAATTAATAACTATGCATCATTATGCAAAATAGAATGATTCACTCAGTATTTCCCGCTGACAAAACCTTTTTCAAACATGTTTCAGGTGATCTGTTATGATCTAGGAAAAGTGCCATATAGCACTACAAGCTCAAGGAAGTGGCTCAGTATAAAATAAAGAAACATGTTTTGTAAAAATAAAAGATTTCTTCATGAAATCAAACTATTGTAAATTACCGGGTTTTATCCCGAATCGTGAAATAAAATAATCAGGAAATATTTACATTTTAAAAGATCCTGATGAAAACTTCCGCTGTCAAACTCAATTAATTAAATACCGCAGTATTTCTGTCCCGCGGCTCCGGAAACGGGTCAAACCGGGTCGGGGGCCGTGACAAATTCCATGTAATGAAACTATTTCATTTACATATAACTTAGCTAATTGTTCCATACTGAAAGTTTCCTTCATTGGTAGGAAATGAGCTGACTTGGTTAGTCTTTCTACAATCACCCAGATTGTATCATTACCTTTTCTTGTTTTGGGTAATTTGGTAACAAAATCCATTGTTATTAATTCCCATTTGCACACTGGCATCTCTAATTGCTGCAGCAAACTTGAGGGTTTCTAGTGTTCAGCTTTAACTTGTGAACATGTTAAACATTTAGAAACATAAGCTGCTTTATCCTTTTTCATTCCTATCCACCAAAAATTCTTTCTTAAATCCTGATACATTTTATCACTTCCAGGATGCATCGTATACTTAGACTTATGAGCTTCTTCTAATATACGATGACGTAGATTTCCTAATTTAGGTATCCACATTTTTTTCTTATGGAATCTCCAAATTCCATCTGTTCCTTGTTCTAATTCCTTAATCATTCCTTTTAACTTTTCAGTATCATCTTTGATTACTGATTCTTGTGCTTTTCTAATTTGATCATTTAAATCTACTTGCAGATTTAATTTAAGAGAACGTACCTTTTTTTATTTTTTCATGATATTTCCGACTTAAAGCGTCAGCCACTACATTGGCTTTTCCTGCATGTTACTGGATATTGCAATCATAATCACTGGGTATTTCCATCCAGCGTCTTTGCCTCATATTCAGCTCTTTTTGCCCGAAAACATACCTTAAACTCTTATGATCGGTAAAAATGGTAAACTTACTACCATAAAGGTAATGTCTCCAAATCTTCAGGGCAAAGATTATTGCTCCTAACTCTAGATCATGGGTTGAATAATTCTCTTCATGATTCTTAAGTTGTCTAGATGCGTAAGCTATAACCTTTTGACGTTGCATCAATACACATCCATAACCTAACTTAGAAGCATCACAATAGACTACAAAGTCTTCAGTTCCTGCTGGTAACGCTAGTATGGGTGCATGGGTTAGTCTTTGCTTAAGAATTCTAAAGGCTTCTTCTTGTTTTGGTCCCCATTCAAACTTAATGGATTTACAGGTTAGCTTAGTTAAGGGAATGGCTAATCTAGAAAAATCTTGAATAAATCTTCTATAATAACCGGCCAATCCTAAGAAACCTCTAACCTCGGTTGGTGACTCAGGGGTTTTCCATTTGGTAATTGCCTCGATCTTGGTGGGATCTACATGAATTCCTTCATGATTGACTAGATGTCCAAGAAATTGTACCTGTTCTAACCAAAACTCGCACTTTGAAAATTTTGCATAAAGCTTTTCTTTTCTCAATAAACTTAAAAGTGCGTGCAAATGCTTTAAATGTTCCTCTTTACTTTTAGAGTAAATAAGAATATCATCTATAAAAACAATTATGAATTTATCCAAATATGGCTTACATATTCGGTTCATCATGTCCGTGAATGCAGCTGGGGCATTGGTTAAACCAAATGGCATGACAGTAAATTCATAATGACCATACCTTGTTCTGAATGCGGTCTTAGGAATATCCTCTTCCTGTACCTTCAATTGATGATATCCTGATCTTAAATCGATTTTAGAGAAAAATCAAGCTCCTTGCAATTGATCGAACAGATCGATTCTCGGTAATGGGTACCGATTCTTAATAGTGACCTTGTTCAATTCGCGGTAGTCAATGCACATGCGCATTGATCCGTCTTACTTCTTAACGAATAAAATCGGTGCTCCCCACGGTGATGAGCTTGGTTGGATGAACCCTTTCTTCAACAATTCGTCTAATTGTTTCTTTAGTTCCTGCATTTCGGCGGGTGCTAAACGGTAAGGTGCTTTGGCGATCGGTGTTGTTCCTGTTAGTAGATGGATTCTGAATTCGACTTCTCTGTCTGACAGTAGTCCCAGTAATTCTTCTAGAAACACATCTGAAAACTGGGATACTACTAGAATATCTTTTAGTTCTTTTCCTTTAGTATTAGTGATTATGGAAATCAAATATACTAAAGATCCTTTTCTTATATAACTTGTTGTTTTCATCACAGAGATGAATTTCGTGGATCTAGATGGTTTATCTCCTTTAATTGTGATCTTTTCACCCTTTGGTGAATTTAACTGAATTGACTTTTGATCACATAAAATACTGGCTTTATTGGCTATTAACCAATCCATTCCTAATGTAACACCTGTGTCTCCACGGCCATCAAACAAATGCCAAACCAATGAAATATTGTATTTCATACTTGGGATTTGTAAAAAAAGATGTGTATCATTTACACATATCAATTCTTGTTCGATTTCAAACTCTATATCGCTTTCTGGAAGGTTATACGCGCACTGATGCGTAAATATAACCAGTTTAATGCAACGAACACTCCGGAATAGTGACATATACTTAACATACCTTAAATAACCTTTACATAACTTAGAAATAAGTTTTGAAGGCTTTGGTATTGCAAAAACAAGTTAATTCGCTTACAGGGACTAAATATGACAAACTGCGAAAGTATGTCAATTTGAACTGTAACGAACATTCCGGAACATGACCATAAGTTAAACACACCTTAAATATCCTTTACATAGCTTAGAAATAGGCTTTGAGGGGTTCGGTGTGCTAAAATAAACTTTTGGGTCATTCAGGGACTAAAAGTGTCAAAAAGTGCACAAGTTTGCATTTTCGCGCATAACATACGTTCTGAATACATCCGGACATCCAAAAATTTATGTAAGCACCAAAATATTTTATTTTAGTGTTTGGCATAAGAAAAATCCATTCGTCGCGCAATTTGGATCGTTTTTCGCGCTTATGCGCATTCCGTCGTAATTAACCGAACATCGCGATCGTACGACCAAACGAACGTTGGTGACCGACCGGATAATATTTAAATCCCACAAATATTCTGTTATGATTAAAATCTTATTTTAATCAGGTCCGTGTTGAAAAATAAATTAAAACGCCTAAAAACGTTATTTTTCAAAGTTTAAGCGCGTACCGTGTGTTTCTGCGCAACACAGTGCTTCTACTGCAAAACGCAGACAACGCAGCCAGTCCTGGCAACTGAAATTTATTTCAGTAATAACTTGGCGAGTTTATTTTTATAGAGTAATAAAAATAATTTAGAACGCCATAAACCGGGATTTAAACGCTAGATAAAATACCCGGTACCCAGTTAAATACCCGTCTTAGCCATATACTAGGAATATGCTTGGCATATGCTTGGAATATGCTAAGGTATATGCTTGGAATATGCTAAGGTATATGCTTGGAATATGCTAAGGTATATGCTAGGAATATGCTTGGAATATGCTAGGAATATTCTAGGAATATTCTAGGAATATTCTATATGGAAAAACTATAAATACCCACCATATGTTTCATTCATAATCACTAGAAATTTGATTTGAGAAACTCTAAGTTGAAACACTAGTTTCATACCTGAGATTTTCGAATCGAGTTTAGCATTCGGGGACCCTTCGTAAGTATTCTTTCGTTCTTTTCCTTATTTTATTGCTTTTCGAGTCAGAAAGTCAAACTTTGTTTGACTTTCAGCGTTGACCAGTAATGGTCAATGCGAAGTTCGTTTGAACTTCGCAACGTGAGTGTAATCACGTTGGTCATAGTCCCTTGGGACTATGCCCACTGATTACCACGTTGTCTAGAGTCGTAGGGTAGGCGATCTAATAAATCGCCTATACCTTCGAACTCGACCCATTTGGTCGATCATTAGGATCGGACCAAATACATTAGGTGACCATAGTAGGTAGGGAATAACCTTCCGAGGTTATACCCTATGGTCACATCGTTTAAGTAGTTGTATGATAGGTAGTTTATATGCCTTAGGTAAATTACCAGAATACCCTTTTCATGTATAATTGGTAATTAAGCATATGTAACCTAAACTTTTGTCACATAACTGATTATGTAACATGTTTAGGCATATAACACTTGTCATAGGGCTAGTTAGGCGGTCCGAACGCGTTTCACGCGCACGACGCGTTAAAGTAGCATAAGCTTCCTAAACGGGTCGTAATGGGTCGATAAGACTTAGGTTAAGTTTCATTTAGCATGTAGGCCTTGTCAAACCATATCACATGAGTTCCTACACTCATTTGGTTTACAAACCCTAATGCTACCCAGTCTTCCGATATAGGTCCGGTTTATTAACATAGTTACCTATATTAGGTGCCGTTTGATATCCGTGATCTCTAGCATTGTTTGGTTGTTACTCAAGGACTACTAAGCAATCTCAAGTGAGTACATAGACCCCTCTTTTACTGTTTTCCAAACTGTTTTGGGGTGGAACACATGTGCCTACTTGTTACTTTCATGCTTTCCTGTTTTCACATCATATACCGGCTATGTTTGATAGTACATTATAGTACATTGTTTTACATTACATTTCATGATAGGTGTGCCCATTGTGTGCATTACTTAGTACATCGTTTTACATGACATTTCATGCTATGTATGCCCGTTGTGTGCATTACTTAGTACATTGTTTCATATGACTTTTCACGCTATGTATGTTCATTTTGATTACATACTTAGTGCATTGTTTTCACAATACCGCATAAATGTTCATTATCAGTATTAGCATGCATTTTCCACAAGACATAATATTGATTTAAACCATGTTTACTTCAATACTTTGTTTTTGTGCATATGGTTTAGTTGAGACATTTCACTTGCCATACATGACATTTTGACATAGACATTTTACACAAAGACATTTGACATAGACATTTGACATGGATATTTGACATAGACATTTGACATGGATATTTGACATAGACATTTGACATGATTTACATTTGACATATAACATGTTTGACAATTGGTTTAAACATAGACATCTTACATTGTTTGGTTTGGTTTGATTAAGTGATTAAGTAACGATGCGTGTGTAATATGATACAAGCATGGTGGATACGCCGCTGGTACTTCCTATATATAAGTGGTTGTATGGTATTACATGTCGTAGCGTTATTTGAATCATTTCAGTTGGATACATATGACATTTTATACAAATAACATACTTTTCACAAGACATTGTTAACAAACAACTTATCTTATACAAACTCCTTTTATATGGTTATTCATTTAACCATACATTATTCTCTTATTTATACGTATCATTTGATCTTATCGTTTTTCAAATGATTTACAAGACAAAGCAAGTTACAAGGTTCATGACTAAACATTTTCTCAAACATAAGTCATGAAACCTATTTTCACAAAACCTATGTATCTCACCGGCATTTTTATGCTGACGTACCATATTTTCACATGTGTTTTTCAGGAGCTGTTGCATAAGATAATCAAGATACACTTAGGCGGACATGGGTCTTAGTGACAATAAAAGATGCAGACTAGTTAATTATGTTGCATTTCCATGTTTGTTTAGACATTGTAACACTTTTATTGAATAAAACGAAACTTTAATTTCCATGGTTGTGAAACATTAATTCTGTTACAACACTCCCCGATGTTTCCGCCACGTTTTGTATATTCTACGTGGTCGGGGTGTGACAGAAAAGATGGTATCAGAGCTAATGGTTATAGGGAATTAGGTTATTAGTAATGCTTTGACCTAGTCTATAACCTTTCTAGGACCCTAACGCGAGTTTACTTGCGTTTAGTCATAAAACAATACCGTCACCTATCCTTAGGTGACTACCACAACAAGAACATAATTTTCGAAACCGCTTTGAAAACTAATCATCTGTTCTAGGATGATTAATTACTAGGTTTTGAACCCTCTGTTATAAGGTTTTGAAACCCTTTGAGTTTTCAAAATCTCGTCAAGGTTTTGGGTTTTAAATAATGTGAACACGTGCAAACTGGAAGGGTGAATGCCTGTATTCTGGGTTTTCTGTCTAGGCAAGCACTTCGTATACATCTCATCAGACGCGAGACCAGTTGTGCTTACCTGGGAATTCTTGGAATGAGTGTTCACTTATAGGCGAGCATGTCTTCGCGATACATTATTTTTTACCCATTTACTTTGATTAGTCACTGTGTGTCGTTTGTTGCTTTGTAGTAACAAACAAATGACCACTATCCTTGCTTTCATCAGATTTGTTTCATCTCATTCTTTTCGTCTAATTCTCTCGTTTCCTTTCATGTTTTCTCTTTTAGAATGCCTCCTCGACGCGAAAACCAGATAGAGACTGCCGAGTTGGCAGAAATCATTGCGCAGCAAATGGCTGCTCAATTCCCAAACCTCTTTGCTCTATGGAATCAAGCCAACAACAACAACAATGGTCCATGCAATTTCAAGAGTTTTAACTCGGCGAAACCACTCAAGTTTAATGGTTCTGAGGGAGCGACTGGTCTTCTTCAATGGTTTGAGAGCATTGAGAATACTTTCCGCCACGTGCAGTGTCCTGACAATCGCAAGGTCAAGTTTGCTTCGAGTGTGTTCCAGAAGAGAGCCCTTACGTGGTGGAACGGGGTTATGAGAGATCGTGGTGCAGAAGTTGCTCTAGCACAGACATGGGCTGAACTTAGAGCCCTTATGATGAAGGAGTTTTGTCCTCGTCACGAAATCAGGGCTCTGGAAAGGGAATTTGATGATCTTAAGCAAGATAGCGGTGAGCATCGAGCCTACACGGACCGTTATGAGGAGTTAAGCCTGTTATGCCCAAACATGGTCACGCCTTTGGATAAGGCAATCGAAAAGTATATTGATGGCCTTCCCGACTCAATACAAGATATTTTGACTGGTAGCAACCCTACTACTGTTAGGCAGGCCATTGAGCTAACTGCAACCTTGACCGAATCCCAGATCAGGAAACGTAAGCTTTTCCGAAAGGGTGACAAGAAACCGGTCGAGGAATCGAAACCAATCGAGGAATCAAAGACCATGGATGAACAGACTGGATCCTCTAAGAAGTCAAAGAAGCAAAAGGCTTCTCAGAACTTCGCCGTGGTCGCTCACAATGATCAAGCCATCCCCAACCAACCAGCTCAACCCCTTGCCAGGAAACCTTACAACGGAACTGCACCCTTGTGCAACCAATGTGGCCTACATCATCATGCTGGTGTGAAGTGCCGCACATGCCAAGTTTGCGGACTTATAGGTCATACAGCGAGGGTTTGCCCAACAGCAGCAGCACCAAATCAGATTAACAACAATCCTGCTCAAGCTCGTTTTCCACCGGGATCTTGCTACAACTGTGGCGAGATGGGCCATTTTAGTAGGAATTGCCCAAGACTTGCTAATGCAAATCCAGCATAGGGATGAGCATATGACCAACCAGAAGACAACATCGTTTAGAAATAATCACGTCTTATGTATTATTTTCTTTTGTTGTCACGATCCATGAAACGGTTGTTGTTATCATTGTTTATAAATAAATCTTTTATTTACATCGCAATGTATTTATGTGATTGTATGTATAAACAACATATCCTCTACAATACCGACAATCAAGGAACCGCATTCCTTGAAGAACAGACTACCCCCAAATTTCTTCCATTGTATGATCTCTTGCGTTTTCCACGAAGATCCTAAGTACCCGTTTCTTCCAAGAGAAACAAAGTACGAGGTGCCAAGTTTATAGCAATTAATAACAAGATAATGACAATTAAACAAATATGTGGTTATGTGCTTATGTGTTCCCTTTTATGTGTCGTGTGATCCAAATTATGTTATCCCAATCCTCGTAGAATCTTACATATCTTTGTACCAGAGATTCATAGTAGGATACCCAAAGGTACTATCTAAAATCCTTAATGGACTTCTACGTTGTAGATAAGTCCCTTGGATTATAAAGTACTACTTCGTAATTAGACCCCCTTTAGTGGTCTAGTTTAACAGATTGATCAAAAAAATCTGGTTAGGGATATCATGTGATGATATAGCTGAAAGGACTCCTGGGAGGCCTAATTAAGAAGATCCTCTGTGGATATAATTAAAAGGATCCTATGGTAGTCTAGTCACCGTCATCACAAGTTCGACATCCTTCCCCACAACATTATAAAACAAACTGTGCGGACTGTGCAAGGAATTACGTAATTATGGATGCATACATAATTATGGAATTTAGTGCACGAAAATCACAGCAAGTTCTATCATGTATCTAGAGTTAACCCTATTCATTTCCAATTCTGATGAAGCATCCATTGAGGAAAAATGAACTAGCTATTCATTTTTCACTTCTGAAGAATATCCGTTGAGGGAATGAATATCCGTTGTGTAGTCCTTCATTTCCAACTCTGAGGAAGCAACCGTTGAAAATGACTCCGTTAGTTCATTTTCGTTTCTGAAGATTTATCCGTTGAGGAAATGAATATCCGTTGTGTAATCCTTCATTTCCAACTCTGAGGAAATAACCGTTGAAAATGACTCCGTTAGTTCATTTTCGTTTCTGAAGATTTATCCGTTGAGGAAATGAATATCCGTTGATTTTTCTTTCATTTCAAATTCTGAAGAACAAACCGTTGAGGAAAATGACTCCGTTTGTTCATTTTCGTTCTGAAGAATATCCGTTGAAAGAAATGAATATCCATGGATTTTTCCTTCATTCCCGTTTCTGACGAAGAACCCGTTGAGGAAGAATGAATCATCCATTCATTTTCACTTCTGAAGAATATCCGTTGAGGGAAATGTATATCCGTTTAGTTAAACTCCTTTATTTTCCATTACTGAAGAACCCGTTGAAGAAAATGATTTCCGTTCGTTCATTTTCGCTTCTGAAAAAAAAACTATCTGTTGAGGAAAATAACCAGATTATGCTTTACATATCTTTGATGACTATTTGACACAAAGTCATAGACAGACTCCTACGAATAAATTTCGGGACGAAATTTCATAAAGTAGGGGAGACTGTAACACCTGTGTCTCCACGGCCATCAAACAAATGCCAAACCAATGAAATATTGTATTTCATACTTGGGATTTGTAAAAAAAGATGTGTATCATTTACACATATCAATTCTTGTTCGATTTCAAACTCTATATCGCTTTCTGGAAGGTTATACGCGCACTGATGCGTAAATATAACCAGTTTAATGCAACGAACACTCCGGAATAGTTACATATACTTAACATACCTTAAATAACCTTTACATAACTTAGAAATAAGTTTTGAAGGCTTTGGTATTGCAAAAACAAGTTAATTCGCTTACAGGGACTAAATATGACAAACTGCGAAAGTATGTCAATTTGAACTGTAACGAACATTCCGGAACATGACCATAAGTTAAACACACCTTAAATATCCTTTACATAGCTTAGAAATAGGCTTTGAGGGGTTCGGTGTGCTAAAATAAACTTTTGGGTCATTCAGGGACTAAAAGTGTCAAAAAGTGCACAAGTTTGCATTTTCGCGCATAACATACGTTCTGAATACATCCGGACATCCAAAAATTTATGTAAGCACCAAAATATTTTATTTTAGTGTTTGGCATAAGAAAAATCCATTCGTCGCGCAATTTGGATCGTTTTTCGCGCTTATGCGCATTCCGTCGTAATTAACCGAACATCGCGATCGTACGACCAAACGAACGTTGGTGACCGACCGGATAATATTTAAATCCCACAAATATTCTGTTATGATTAAAATCTTATTTTAATCAGGTCCGTGTTGAAAAATAAATTAAAACGCCTAAAAACGTTATTTTTCAAAGTTTAAGCGCGTACCGTGTGTTTCTGCGCAACACAGTGCTTCTACTGCAAAACGCAGACAACGCAGCCAGTCCTGGCAACTGAAATTTATTTCAGTAATAACTTGGCGAGTTTATTTTTATAGAGTAATAAAAATAATTTAGAACGCCATAAACCGGGATTTAAACGCTAGATAAAATACCCGGTACCCAGTTAAATACCCGTCTTAGCCATATACTAGGAATATGCTTGGCATATGCTTGGAATATGCTAAGGTATATGCTTGGAATATGCTAAGGTATATGCTTGGAATATGCTAAGGTATATGCTAGGAATATGCTTGGAATATGCTAGGAATATTCTAGGAATATTCTATATGGAAAAACTATAAATACCCACCATATGTTTCATTCATAATCACTAGAAATTTGATTTGAGAAACTCTAAGTTGAAACACTAGTTTCATACCTGAGATTTTCGAATCGAGTTTAGCATTCGGGGACCCTTCGTAAGTATTCTTTCGTTCTTTTCCTTATTTTATTGCTTTTCGAGTCAGAAAGTCAAACTTTGTTTGACTTTCAGCGTTGACCAGTAATGGTCAATGCGAAGTTCGTTTGAACTTCGCAACGTGAGTGTAATCACGTTGGTCATAGTCCCTTGGGACTATGCCCACTGATTACCACGTTGTCTAGAGTCGTAGGGTAGGCGATCTAATAAATCGCCTATACCTTCGAACTCGACCCATTTGGTCGATCATTAGGATCGGACCAAATACATTAGGTGACCATAGTAGGTAGGGAATAACCTTCCGAGGTTATACCCTATGGTCACATCGTTTAAGTAGTTGTATGATAGGTAGTTTATATGCCTTAGGTAAATTACCAGAATACCCTTTTCATGTATAATTGGTAATTAAGCATATGTAACCTAAACTTTTGTCACATAACTGATTATGTAACATGTTTAGGCATATAACACTTGTCATAGGGCTAGTTAGGCGGTCCGAACGCGTTTCACGCGCACGACGCGTTAAAGTAGCATAAGCTTCCTAAACGGGTCGTAATGGGTCGATAAGACTTAGGTTAAGTTTCATTTAGCATGTAGGCCTTGTCAAACCATATCACATGAGTTCCTACACTCATTTGGTTTACAAACCCTAATGCTACCCAGTCTTCCGATATAGGTCCGGTTTATTAACATAGTTACCTATATTAGGTGCCGTTTGATATCCGTGATCTCTAGCATTGTTTGGTTGTTACTCAAGGACTACTAAGCAATCTCAAGTGAGTACATAGACCCCTCTTTTACTGTTTTCCAAACTGTTTTGGGGTGGAACACATGTGCCTACTTGTTACTTTCATGCTTTCCTGTTTTCACATCATATACCGGCTATGTTTGATAGTACATTATAGTACATTGTTTTACATTACATTTCATGATAGGTGTGCCCATTGTGTGCATTACTTAGTACATCGTTTTACATGACATTTCATGCTATGTATGCCCGTTGTGTGCATTACTTAGTACATTGTTTCATATGACTTTTCACGCTATGTATGTTCATTTTGATTACATACTTAGTGCATTGTTTTCACAATACCGCATAAATGTTCATTATCAGTATTAGCATGCATTTTCCACAAGACATAATATTGATTTAAACCATGTTTACTTCAATACTTTGTTTTTGTGCATATGGTTTAGTTGAGACATTTCACTTGCCATACATGACATTTTGACATAGACATTTTACACAAAGACATTTGACATAGACATTTGACATGGATATTTGACATAGACATTTGACATGGATATTTGACATAGACATTTGACATGATTTACATTTGACATATAACATGTTTGACAATTGGTTTAAACATAGACATCTTACATTGTTTGGTTTGGTTTGATTAAGTGATTAAGTAACGATGCGTGTGTAATATGATACAAGCATGGTGGATACGCCGCTGGTACTTCCTATATATAAGTGGTTGTATGGTATTACATGTCGTAGCGTTATTTGAATCATTTCAGTTGGATACATATGACATTTTATACAAATAACATACTTTTCACAAGACATTGTTAATAAACAACTTATCTTATACAAACTCCTTTTATATGGTTATTCATTTAACCATACATTATTCTCTTATTTATACGTATCATTTGATCTTATCGTTTTTCAAATGATTTACAAGACAAAGCAAGTTACAAGGTTCATGACTAAACATTTTCTCAAACATAAGTCATGAAACCTATTTTCACAAAACCTATGTATCTCACCGGCATTTTTATGCTGACGTACCATATTTTCACATGTGTTTTTCAGGAGCTGTTGCATAAGATAATCAAGATACACTTAGGCGGACATGGGTCTTAGTGACAATAAAAGATGCAGACTAGTTAATTATGTTGTATTTCCATGTTTGTTTAGACATTGTAACACTTTTATTGAATAAAACGAAACTTTAATTTCCATGGTTGTGAAACATTAATTCTGTTACAACACTCCCCGATGTTTCCGCCACGTTTTGTATATTCTACGTGGTCGGGGTGTGACACCTAATACAACATCAAATCCCGCCAGATTCGTTGGATAAAGGTTTGCAATAAACTTTTGATTTAAAAATTATATTCTTGCTCCGCTCCCTACAAGATTTCCGAAATCTTAATGCTTTCTTCATTTGTTGTCTCTACTAGACATTCTTGTGGGAGTTTAGTTAATGGTTAATTAAGAAGTTTGCAAAATGAAGTATTAATAAAACTTTGGTTCGCACCAGAGTCAAATAATACTTTAGCAAAAACATCATTAACTAAAAACGTACCGGCTATGACGTCCGGAATCATTTTGGCTTCATCTGCAGTCAGAACAAATGCCCTAGCATTTTTGGTGTTCTTGTTGTTCGTAGCTGGAGCTAGTTTCAGACAGTTTGGCTTGATGTGGCCTTGTTCTCCGCAGTTGTAGCATATCCTGTTGTTAGGTTTCTTGCTGCAGTCTTCTTCCTTGTGTCCAGACATTTTGCAGAAATTGCAGTAGATAGAGCATTTTCCAGAATGCTTCCTTTTGCAATACTTGCAGTAGGATGCAGAAGTAGAACCTACATTTCTCCCACGGTTAGAATTTCCAGAACGGAATTCCTGGGTAAGCCTTTGAGCTAGGTTTCTTCTTTGATCCTCCTCCCTTGTACGCACTAACTCGTCTGTCAAGGTATTTGCTAGTTCTACAGCTTCCTCTATGGTTTGGGGTCTAGCTGCCTTGACTACATGCCTTATCTCATTGATTAATCCCCAGATGTAACGGGAGATTAATACTGGTTCAGGTGATGCAAGGGTTGGTACTAGTAGCATATTCAAAGAATGTGGTAGTATAACCCTTACATTCTACTCCAGTCATCCTAAGGTTTAGGAATTTATTTGCTATCTGTTCCTTTTCATTGGGAGGGCAGAATTTCCTTTCTACCATGTTCTTAAATTCCTCCCATTCCATATTATAAACCCTATCACTTCCCCTAGACTGGAGGATAGTGTTCCACCATTCTAAAGCTGAGTTCTTAAACAGATTAGAAGCAAACATTATCTTATCCTCTTCTGCACATTTGCTTATTTTTAAGACAGCCTCAGTCTTTTCTATCCAGCGTAGAGTTGCAATGGGTCCTTCATTTCCTGAGAATTCTATTGGTTTGCAGGACCAGAATTCCTTGTAAGAACAACCATAAGGCATGGTTCTTCTTCTTTTGGGAATGGGCGCTTGAAGTAAGGGTCCATTGTTCACGCTGTGTTCTAGTTCAGTTGGTCGCTTACTGCTATGCTTACTTTTATTATCCGCTTCCTTAACAGTTTGAATAATAAATGGCATTGCATCTATGATTCCTTGTGCCACTATGTGTTGGATAGCACTGTTATCCACTTGATTTCCATTGTTATTGTTGTTCGGATTCTCATTATTTGGGTTATTGTCGTTCTGGTTATTATCATTCTGGTTTTCCTGGTTCACTTCGTTGTCCATCTGAATTTTAAACATTCATCAGGTATTAATATCACAAAATAATATTTAATACAACCAATCACACAACACATATGTTGATCAAAAACGTCAAGCATTGCGACTTACTCTTTTTTATATATATAGTATGCATCTAATACAAACCAGTACTGAAATTAAAATTACAATATGATTGAAATAAAGATTACACTACTAGTAGGCATTAATAGCTATGATATATTTTTTTCATACACACATATCATATATTATATTATTATTATTATTACTACCTCCACCATCACCTTCACGGATATGGATTCATCTAGAAATCCATATTGCGCTCGTCGTACTTCCAGACGAGACGCTCTCCTACCTGTCTCATTCTCTCGCTACTTTCTAAAATTTCCTCACCGATTGTCCTGAGTTCTTGCATATTTTCTGCACTCATTGGGGGTGCAGGTTCTGGGACTGGGTTTGGAATCTGAGGCATGGGTTCCTGGTATGGGTAAGGATTCCCTAAAGTTTCCCTAATGTACTGATCACTATCGTAGTAGGGATCTAGAGGGTCCAAACCTGGGTAGGCTCCTAGATTCGGCATGGGCATGTCTTCTGGTATCAGGTAATGTTGCACATAGTCCCTATTGTCGTCCCACCATGGGTCGTAGTTCGGGTCTAAGGGATTGGGTGTTGGTACCCTAGGTATCTCTTCTGGGTTAAAATCATGCATTTCAACTTGATTTTCTGGATTGTTTTCTATTTCCATTGGCTGGTTGGGTAATGGTGGTAGTGGTTGGGGTGCTATTAGTTGCTCCAGGTTAGGGTCGGCTGCTGTGGTTGCTAGGATATGGAAATTGGCTCAACTTCTATTAAGCATATCCTAGGCGTGGGCATCTGTCTCTCGTTTAGCGGCTGCTAGGGTTCTCTGTTGTGGCAACTTTTTCATTCGTTTCCTACGCTCATGTGCTCCCCTACTGAACCATCCTCTCTTTTTAGGAGAGAATGGCTCTTCAGACTAAGCCTTAAATACGAATATTCCTTCTTCATTATCAGCAGAATACCCTGAGAGGGCAGGCTGTGAAGAGGCGCCTTCGCTTCTAGGCGAACCGGACAATTGACGGTATGCGTCGAATGGTCCTTGGTTGCTCATACTGTAAACTAACAAATAGTCAAATAACACATAACAATAATATACAATTATGCACGTAGTTCCGTAATTTATTTCCTAACATATTGAATAATATTTTGGTGTCAGCAGAACATTTCTATGGCTGAATCAGTGGCTTAGCTCTGATACCACCTTCTGTAGCAACCCCCGCCCCCTATCTATCCCGGGAACGGGCGGCCGCGAACTCAGTTTCGGTGGTATCGGTGTTTATTAATTTGGCAGCGGAAATTTCATCAGGACCGTAGTTAGGAAATATTTTATCAGAGTAAAACACCATATTTTATATAAATAAACATATTGGGATAAAACCCAAATTTTCATTACAAACTGATTTATAGGGATAAATCCCATTTTATTGAAATAAAACGTCTTCTTTATTTAGGTAACTTTTATAGCCACTTTTTCCAAGCCTTCAGTGCTGTCCAGATAGCTTCTAGTTGGATTTCACATTTTTGTTACCTGAAACGCGTTTAAAAACATTTTGTCAGTGAGAAATACTGGTGAGTGAATCCCAGTTTAATCAAGAAGAGTTTTATTGATTTGCAGTATTGAGAGCGATTACAATGTTTATATCTACACAATTACTCACTCAGTACTGTCAATCCTGACTTGTGGGTCATATTACACATTGGCTAACTCTTTGTCCAATGGTAACGTGTCTCACATTTTGTATACAAAACCCCAACATACCGACAGTAATTGAAGACTACAAAGACTCAATCACTGCTTAATCACATTGTAAAATATTTAAGGTTTTGTAAAAACAATTTGCAAAAAGAAGATTACTCACATTGCTGTCTTAGGTTTTCTGTAAGGGTTCCCTGGTGATTATCTATAATTTACACAAATGCACACGTGTTAGTATAATAACCCTTAATATTTACATTAGTAATACCCTCCTCGAGACGGCATTCCAACGATTACGTCGGGCAGAACCACGACAGCCGTTACGGAACCCTGGATCAATCGGGCAGCGTATCTAATACGTAACCGGGGTTATGATACTTACAACGGAGTAGAACTTCGTTATTTAGGGGGTATTATACCCGAGAATTATGCCTACTATGTGAAATTTTAGAGAGAGATCGAAGAATTGAGCGATGAAAACTGAAGGCCCGAGCTCCCATTATATAGGAGCTGATTTCGAGTTTTACGCGGCCCGCGAGGGCAGCTAGGGTAGGCCCTAGCTTGTCCGACTCAGCCCTAGCTTCGATACGCTGCATGACACGTGGCAGCACTGGGTGTCGCCCCGTCTTGGAGCTGTCGCGCCCCGCGTAAGACATAGCCATGGGCTACGCGGCCTGCGACAACCTCAATTTTCTTATTTTTATTTTATTTTTAATGATATATCGTATTTTGGGCTCGGTTTTCACTTACGGGGTATATTTTAGGACATATAAAGGTATTTTAATATATTTTAGGGTATCGATAATGTTTAAGAGGGTTGTTATAGCATCAACCTTAGCAGGATCCACGTGTATCCCCATTTCATTAACAATGTGACCGAGGAAGTGTACTTCTCGAATCCAGAAATCACACTTAGAGAATTTCGCATAGAGTTGCTCCTTCCTCAGGAGCTCCAAGATAAGACGCAAGTGTCGCTCGTTGTCACACCCCCAAAATACCACAAGCGGAAAACCCCCGCGAGGCGTGTGACATACTAGGATCTAGCCACCAATCACATTGAACTCATAGATATATTTTAAATAAAACTTTCATTGATTAAACATTCAGTGTTACACATTACAAATAATTCACAGCTTATAGCGAAAGCATAATTCATTAGTTAAGTGTTTATAAACCTCATGTAAAAATCATTAGTCTTGTATTACGATTTCATGTATCTCGACCCATGACCACTCCAGCCTCCCAGACAGCAAGTTCCAATGATATGCACCTAAAGGCCTGCAAGGCATGTAACAACAAATCAACAACAAAGTTGAGCGAGTTCACAGTTGATTGTTTCGTAAATCAGTTGTTCGTTTTGTAAACCATGTATCGTATTAATTTAGTGTCGCGGTCTCCCAGACATGTTTGCGAAGATTGGTGGGGGCTTCCCATGTATTATTAGACCACGCGTATCGACTGCTACGAAAATGTAAGAGGTGCCCTAAGTCAATGTCTATCAGCATTGACCCTTTGCCCATAGTCCATTAGTACACGCCCGTCCGACTGGCACGGTGTGAGGCTTGTTAAACCTAATAGCGCTATTAACTAATGACCCGCTCGCCATAGGCCTCGGCGATTAAGTCGATAAATGAGGGACTTCAATTGATAGAGTGATGGTCTTATGGTCGTACGTATCCTGCTGTATGGGGAATACGCAAGTTTGTAGTTACCGTTCAGTTCTTTAACCCATGCCCAACCCTTGGGAATCCCATGCCTTGGATAGAGTGTGAACTCACCTTGGTTTTGCTCGGTTTGACTCTCAAAAATAGCTAACAGTCAAAGTCGGTCAATCACGTCCTAGTATGATTACCACTTAGTTTATTAGTGACTTCAAATAAGTACGAAGTTCCTACACGCATTTATCACATAACATGCACTCACTTTAACAGTTCACGCCTATATAAACTTTCCACTTATAGCTACTCAAGAGCAAGCATACGATATTTCACATAACACTTTTATTGACATATAACACGTTAGATCATTATCGGATACCATAACCGACATTTAGACATGCAAATCACTAGTTATATTGTTTCAGCTTAAATATCCAAAACTGGACTGTTTTCGGGTAATTTAATAAAATAGTTAACTTATTCCAAAAATTCCCAAATTTTTACAGAATATTTTAAACAATCGTAATCTTATTGTGTAAAAATATCAGGATCAAATTCATTACCAATATTTTATAAAAAATCATTTACCGGACTGCAATTCAGATTCGTCACTTTCTGACTGCAGTCCACGGAAAAATTCAATTAAAATTCATCGTAAGTCCGATTGAAGAAATTCCAGTGGGAGAATTACTTATACATCAGTGCTCATCTACTGAACAAATTTCATGATCTGACTCTTCACAGAATTCAATTTATGATGGAAAACATGACGTTTATTTTCAGCAGTAAAAATGCAGCTTGAGTTGCTGTTACAAAATGATCCTTTAAAAATAGTAAACGAAGTCCAAAAATTATGATTTCAGTGCCATTAGAACCGTATTTCATAATACAAAAATCTAGAGTTCAGAAAATACATTTTATGCTTTATTAAAGTTCGGTTACAGCCAACTGAAGTTGGCTGTAATCACTAAACAGCCTCCTGTTTTTCAGCTTTTAACATTCTAATGCGAGTTATATTGGTTCCGTTACATGTTCAGTGATCAAAAACAACATCATACTAGTATTATTTCATCATAATATAATCTTTAACTACTAAAACATGAAGTAAACAAGAGTTTAAAGAAGTCTTACAACTAGCTTAAAGCTTGGGAATATCACTAGAGAAAAAGATGACAAAGATGGATGATGAAAGCAAATGAGAAGGATTCTTCAAGACCTTCAAGCTTCAAGTTCCTTGTATCACCTTCTAACACTTGAAACAAGCTCAACAATGGAATGGTGGTGGTGGTTTTAGAGTGAGCCAAGAGAGAGAGAGATGGAGAATGAGAAAGATGGTGTGAAGATTGTGAAGTTATGCACCATATTTATAGTCATCCTTTCTAGTGTTTAGTCAACATGAGCAAGCCAAGATTAACTAAAATATAGAGGTAAAATCTTGGATTCTAATACTTAGTCAACATAAGAAGGAGAAGTAAATACTTAGTCAACATAAGGAGGATAAGTAAATACTTAGTCAACATAAGGAGGATAAGTAAATACTTAGTCAACATAAGGAGGATAAGTAGGTGACTTATAGTAAGAAGTAAGGAATTTATTGTACATGTGCTTGTATTTAACCAAAATGGAAATTTCACAAACTAGGCACCTAGCTCGGTTGGCTAGGCGCGCGAAAGGGTGTGGCCTGGCCTAGACCCGGGTTCGATTCCGGGGACGGCCGGTTTAACCATTTTTTTTATTAGAAATTTTTCAATAACACGTTAAACGAAATTTTTGATACACTTGAGGTATGTAAGGTATAATATATATGTTGTTTAATATTAATTAATCATACGGATACATGTAATTATGAGGGTTGTCACATTCTCCCCCTGTTAAGAAAATTTCGTCCCGAAATTTAGTACGTGGTTACTGAGGAAGCTAATTTAAGCTGCGTGTTTTACTGGTTTTTCCTGGGGTGTCACATCATCCCCCCGTTGGTTTGGAATTTCGTCCCGAAATTCCGTAGTAGCTTCAGCCTCAGTAGTGGTTTCACTTTTCTTAAACAACTGGGGATACTTGAGTTTCATTTGGTCTTCTCGTTCCCAGGTATACTCTGGGCCACGACGGGAGTTCCAACGAACTCGAACAAGGGGTATCCTGGTACGCTTGAGAATCTTAACATCTCGGTCAGTAATCTCTACTGGTTCCTTGACGAATCTCAGCTGGTCGTCGATTGTGAGCTCCTTGAGAGGAACTATGAGGGTCTCGTCTGACAGACACTTCTTCAGATTTGACACGTGGAATACGTTGTGAACTCCATTGAGTTCTTCGGGTAGATTCAACTTGTAGGCGACTTTGCCAATTTTCTCAATGATTTCGAATGGTCCAACATATCACGGATTGAGCTTGCCTCGTTTGCCAAAACGAACTACACCTTTGCAAGGTGAGACTTTGAGTAGCACTCGATCCCCAACCTGCAACTCGAGTGGTTTCCTGTTCTTATCAGCGTAGGCTTTTTGTCGGTCGCGAGCTGCCGCCATGCGTTGTCGTATCTGAGCAATCCTTTCTGTTGTGTCTACTACAAGTTCTGGACCTGTGATCTGACTATCACCCACCTCTGCCCAACAGAGAGGTGATCGGCATTTACGCCCGTACAATGCCTCAAACAGAGCGGCTTGAATGCTGGTGTGGTAACTATTGTTATACGAAAATTCCACTAACGGGAGATGTTTTTCCCGGCCGTTGTCGAAATCGATTACACATGCCTGAAGCATGTCTTCTAGGGTTTGGATGGTGCGCTCAGATTGCCCATCCGTTTGCGGGTGATATGCTGTGCTCATATTTAAACGTGAGCCAAAAGACTTGTGCATAGCTTGCCACAATTCAGACGTAAAACGCGCGTCACGATCAGAAATAATGGAGGTCGGCACTCCGTGCCTTGATACTACTTCCTTTAGGTAAATGTCTGCTAGTGTAGAAAACTTATCCGTTTCCTTGATAGCCAGGAAATGTGCAGACTTTGTCAGTCGATCCACGATTACCCAAATAGTGTCATTTCCGCGTTGAGATCTAGGTAGGCCAGTAACAAAATCCATGGAAATTTGCTCCGATTTCCATTGTGGAATCTCTAGTTGTTGGAGTAGGCCTGATGGTTTCTGATATTCGGTCTTGACCCTCGCACAAGTCAGACATTTGCTAACCTAAGTTGCTATGTGAGCTTTCATGCTAGGCCACCAATACGTAGTTCTGAGATCGTGGTACATCTTATCCGACCCAGGGTGTACCGAGTAACGAGACTTATGTGCTTCATCCATTACAAGTTCTCATAAGTTGCCATAAAGTGGGACCCTAATGCGTCCGTTAACATAGCAGGCGCCGTTTTCCTTTTGTTCTAGTCGTTGCCTCGATCCTCGTAGGGACTTAGCCCTGATGTTTTCTGCTTTCAATGCTTTAACCTGAGCTTCGCGAATCTGAGCGGGAAGGTTAGGTAAGCTGTAACGCAAGTACACGCTTAGGTATAGTATCCTTTTGGCTGAGAGCGTCGGCCACAACATTGGCTTTGCCCGGATGGTATTTGATAGCGCGTTCTTAATCATTCAAGAGTTCGACCCATCGACGTTGTCGCATGTTTAGCTCCTTTTGCTTGAAGATATGCTCGAGACTCCTGTGATCGTTTGTAAATGGTGCACTTGGTACCGTACAGGTAATGTCTCCATATCTTAAGTGCGAAAACAACTGCTCCCAGTTCCAAGTCATGCGTAGTGTAGTTCCTTTCGTGAACTTTAAGTTGGCGTGATGCGTAGGCAATGACCTTGTCACGTTGCATCAACACGCAACCAAGTCCTTGGATGGAAGCGTCGCAATAAACCACAAAATCATCAGTGCTTTCAGGCAATGAGAGGATAGGTGTGCTACAAAGTCTATCTTTTAAGTGCTGGAAAGCAGATTCCTGTGCATCACCCCAATGATAGGTGATACCCTTCTGAGTTAATGAGGTGAGAGGTTGTGCAATCTTTGAGAAATCCTTGATAAACCTTCTGTAGTAGCCCGCCAAACCCAAGAATTGGCGAATTTCTGTTGGTGTACGGGGTGCAAGCCAGTTCTTGATCGAGTCAACCTTGGATGGATCCACATGAATCCCATCTGCATTTACCACGTGGCCTAAGAAATGGACTTCATGAAGCCAAAAGTCGCATTTTGAAAACTTAGCATACAGCTGCTCTGCTCGAAGAAGTTCCAAGATAAGTCGTAGATGATGCTCGTGTTCTTCCTGACTCTTGGAATAGATCAGGATGTCGTCGATGAAGACGATAACGAACTTATCCAGGTAGGGTTTGCACACTCGGTTCATGAGGTCCATGAAGACTGCAGGTGCGTTTGTTAATCCTAAAGGCATGACCAGAAACTCATAGTGCCCGTAGCGAGTTCTGAATGCTGTCTTGGAGATGTCTTCATCTCGGACTCTCAGCTGATGATAGCCCGATCTTAAGTCAATCTTAGAGTAGAAGCTTGACCCTTGCAGCTGGTCGAATAGATCATCAATACGTGGGAGAGGATAACGATTCTTCACAGTCACCTTGTTGAGTTCGCGGTAGTCAATACACATTCTGAAGGTACCGTCTTTCTTTTTCACGAATAACACTGGAGCTCCCCAAGGAGAAAAGAGCTAGGACGTATGAAACCCTTTTCCAAGAGTTCTTGTAGTTGCGTGGACAGTTCTTCAAGTTCTGATGGAGCTAGACGATAAGGTGCTCGAGCTATGGGCGCTGCTCCAGGAGCTAGCTCGATTTGAAACTCGACTTGACGATGAGGCGGAAGACCAGGTAATTCCTTAGGAAATACCTCAGGAAAGTCGCGCACAATAGGAATTTCTTCTATCTTCCTTTCTTCCGAGGATGCATCAGAAACGAGAGCTAGAATAGCAGTGTGGTCCTTTCGCAACCACTTCTTGGCTTTAAGGAAAGAGATAATGCCTACAACTACACCACTCTTGTCACTACGAATCACGAGGGGTTCTTCACCAGCACGAGGGATGCGGACAATCCTCTCGTTGCAAAGAATTTCCGCTTGCTGATGAGATAAGCAATCCATCCCAATAACAACGTCGAAACTACCCAGAATGATAGGAATAAGATCGATAGAGAAGGTCTGACCCGCTAGGACGAGGTTACAGCCCTTAACTATGTGTGTGGCTTCAAGACTTTTACCATTTGCTAATTCTACCGTGTGTTGGGTGTTTAGAAGTGTTGGAGTGCGCTTAAGCATTTGGCTAACTTTTATGGACACATAACTAGTATCGGCACCCGAATCAAATAATACAGTAACAAAGAAGTCGTCCAGAAGAAACTTACCCATCACAACGTTGGGATCGTTCCTTGCATCATCCTGACTAATCACGAAGGCACGACCTCGGGTGCCATTGCCATTATTGTTACCCCCGTTGTTGCCTCCATTGTTGCCTCCATTGTTGTTCCCGTTTCCTTGGTTGTTGTTGTTGACAATTCTGATTTACAGGATATGGGTCCTACGTTCCTTTGCTGCGTGACCAACCTTGTTACATCGGTGAGAACGACCTTTGTTTCGTGGCCCACTATGGTGCATGTTACATCGATTGCACCTAGGGTGGTTCCCCTTGTATCCACCCTGTCCCTGATTCCCTGTAGACTGCTGACCGGGGCTCTTGTAGTCGTCAGTCCTTCGTTGCTGAGACCGGGTCTGAACGAAAGTAGAACCTTCGTTGCTGAGGTTGGTAAGGTACTATGCTCATCCGCATGTCCATCAATCTAGCGAGTCGATTGAGTAATTCACGGTATGCTGCGGGAGTGTTGCAGAAGTGATCACACTTCGGAGTCTAAGACGTCAATACGTGAGTTCCAGCAAACGAAGAAATGTGAAAAATGGTAACGCTCAATCATTCGATGCTGCTACATTCAACTTAGGGACGTTCGTATAAGCACCTCACATTCTACACAGTTCGCTAGGTGTTCAGATGGGTGTTCAGGTAATGCTTGATAGCATCGAGATTCGAAGGGATCTAGAGATGAATGAAAAGTTCACATTCGAGTAGGGGACAATCACTTGTTATGACCCCTATAGGTTTGTTATGTTTCACATCGATCAAATAACAGAACGGAACCCCCTTTTCCACTTGTTAAGGCTCACTGGGACTCGCATGCACCCCACATTATTATTATGTGTGCACCCACAATAATATTGTGCTTTGCATATTCATCTCAGTTCCTCTTAACTCATGTCAAATGGTTCCTCAAATTCAGATGTTAAACGGAGGTCGGCAAGGTAAAAAAAAATTTCACCAAATTCAAGGACTATGGCATACTATCAACGCATCATAAGGTAGGCAAGCAATCCATGCCATCATGCTATAGTGATGAGTGTGTGTTCGTATGTTTCGTCATAGACAAGTGTGTACTAGTTACGTAATGTATACAACAAGTAAGAGGGACGAACCTTGCAAATCTGGAGCTGAGTATCATGGTCGTATTCATGTTTTCAGAACTGTTCGGTTATAGTCTGGTTTTATAAAACATTTTCCCCTTTTTAAAACCAAGTTCACTATAACCAATGGCTCTGATACCAATCTGTCACACCCCCAAAATACCACAAGCGGAAAACCCCCGCGAGGCGTGTGACATACTAGGATCTAGCCACCAATCACATTGAACTCATAGATATATTTTAAATAAAACTTTCATTGATTAAACATTCAGTGTTACACATTACAAATAATTCACAGCATATAGCGAAAGCATAATTCATTAGTTAAGTGTTTATAAACCTCATGTAAAAATCATTAGTCTTGTATTACGATTTCATGTATCTCGACCCATGACCACTCCAGCCTCCCAGACAGCAAGTTCCAATTATATGCACCTAAAGGCCTGCAAGGCATGTAACAACAAATCAACAACAAAGTTGAGCGAGTTCACAGTTGATTGTTTCGTAAATCAGTTGTTCGTTTTGTAAACCATGTATCGTATTAATTTAGTGTCGCGGTCTCCCAGACATGTTTGCGAAGATTGGTGGGGGCTTCCCATGTATTATTAGACCACGCGTATCGACTGCTACGAAAATGTAAGAGGTGCCCTAAGTCAATGTCTATCAGCATTGACCCTTTGCCCATAGTCCATTAGTACACGCCCGTCCGACTGGCACGGTGTGAGGCTTGTTAAACCTAATAGCGCTATTAACTAATGACCCGCTCGCCATAGGCCTCGGCGATTAAGTCGATAAATGAGGGACTTCAATTGATAGAGTGATGGTCTTATGGTCGTACGTATCCTGCTGTATGGGGAATACGCAAGTTTGTAGTTACCGTTCAGTTCTTTAACCCATGCCCAACCCTTGGGAATCCCATGCCTTGGATAGAGTGTGAACTCACCTTGGTTTTGCTCGGTCTGACTCTCAAAAATAGCTAACAGTCAAAGTCGGTCAATCACGTCCTAGTATGATTACCACTTAGTTTATTAGTGACTTCAAATAAGTACGAAGTTCCTACACGCATTTATCACATAACATGCACTCACTTTAACAGTTCACGCCTATATAAACTTTCCACTTATAGCTACTCAAGAGCAAACATACGATATTTCACATAACACTTTTATTGACATATAACACGTTAGATCATTATCGGATAACATAACCGACATTTAGACATGCAAATCACTAGTTATATTGTTTCAGCTTAAATATCCAAAACTGGACTGTTTTCGGGTAATTTAATAAAATAGTTAACTTATTCCAAAAATTCCCAAATTTTTACAGAATATTTTAAACAATCGTAATCTTATTGTGTAAAAATATCAGGCTCAAATTCATTACCAATATTTTATAAAAAATCATTTACCGGACTGCAATTCAGATTCGTCACTTTCTGACTGCAGTCCACGGAAAAATTCAATTAAAATTCATCGTAAGTCCGATTGAAGAAATTCCAGTGGGAGAATTACTTATACATCAGTGCTCATCTACTGAACAAATTTCATGATCTGACTCTTCACAGAATTCAATTTATGATGGAAAACATGACGTTTATTTTCAGCAGTAAAAATGCAGCTTGAGTTGCTGTTACAAAATGATCCTTTAAAAATAGTAAACGAAGTCCAAAAATTATGATTTCAGTGCCATTAGAACCGTATTTCATAATACAAAAATCTAGAGTTCAGAAAATACATTTTATGCTTTATTAAAGTTCGGTTACAGCCAACTGAAGTTGGCTGTAATCACTAAACAGCCTCCTGTTTTTCAGCTTTTAACATTCTAATGCGAGTTATATTGGTTCCGTTACATGTTCAGTGATCAAAAACAACATCATACTAGTATTATTTCATCATAATATAATCTTTAACTACTAAAACATGAAGTAAACAAGAGTTTAAAGAAGTCTTACAACTAGCTTAAAGCTTGGGAATATCACTAGAGAAAAAGATGACAAAGATGGATGATGAAAGCAAATGAGAAGGATTCTTCAAGACCTTCAAGCTTCAAGTTCCTTGTATCACCTTCTAACACTTGAAACAAGCTCAACAATGGAATGGTGGTGGTGGTTTTAGAGTGAGCCAAGAGAGAGAGATGGAGAATGAGAAAGATGGTGTGAAGATTGTGAAGTTATGCACCATATTTATAGTCATCCTTTCTAGTGTTTAGTCAACATGAGCAAGCCAAGATTAACTAAAATATAGAGGTAAAATCTTGGATTCTAATACTTAGTCAACATAAGAAGGAGAAGTAAATACTTAGTCAACATAAGGAGGATAAGTAAATACTTAGTCAACATAAGGAGGATAAGTAGGTGACTTATAGTAAGAAGTAAGGAATTTATTGTACATGTGCTTGTATTTAACCAAAATGGAAATTTCACAAACTAGGCACCTAGCTCGGTTGGCTAGGCGCGCGAAAGGGTGTGGCCTGGCCTAGTCCCGGGTTCGATTCCGGGGACGGCCGGTTTAACCATTTTTTTTATTAGAAATTTTTCAATAACACGTTAAACGAAATTTTTGATACACTTGAGGTATGTAAGGTATAATATATATGTTGTTTAATATTAATTAATTGTACGGATACATGTAATTATGAGGGTTGTCACACTCGTGGTCCTCCTTGCTCTTTGAGTAGATCAAGATGTCATCGATAAACACAATGACGAAATCGTCGAGATACGATTTGCACACGCGGGTCATAAGGTCCATGAAAACCGCTGGTGCATTTGTCAACCCGAATGGCATAACCAGAAACTCATAATGGCCATACCTTATTCGAAAAGTTGTTTTAGGGACATCTTCCTCTCGGACTCTCATCTGATGATAGCCCGATCTTAAATCGATCTTCGAGTAAAAACTTGACCCTTGTAACTTGTCAAACAGGTCTTCGATGCATGGTAAAGGATAACGATTCTTGACGGTCACCTTGTTGAGTTCACGGTAATCTATACACATACGAAAGGACTCGTCTTTCTTCTTCACAAACAGAACTGGGGCTCCCCAGGGCGAAGAACTGGGTCGGATAAAACCTCTATCCAACAGTTCTTGGAGTTGATTTGACAGCTCTTGCATCTATCCCGGTGTAAGACGATAAGGAGCACTAGCAATCAGGGCTGCTCCTGGTGTAAGGTCAATCTGAAATTCCACCTGACGGTGAGGAGGTAGACTAGGAAGTTCTTCACGAAAGACATCGGTAAACTCACGAACAACTGGTAGATCTTCGATTTTCCTTTCTTCAGGCTGAGTATCAGTAACAAGCGCTAATATAGCAGGGTAGCCCTTTCGCAGACACTTCTGGGCTTTCATGGCTGAGATGATGCCAACCACATCACTACTACGATGACCTTGGACCGACAAAGATCCTCCACTGGGGAGAGGGATATGCACGATTCTCTTTACAGAGAATTTCCACTTGATGTTTAGATAACCAGTCCATACCAACGACTATATCAAAGCTTCCAAGAGTAACAGGAAGTAGGTCAATATCGAACACTTGACCCATAAGATCAAGTTTACACCCAAAAAGAACATGCGAGGCTTCAATCGATTTGCCATCAGCTAATTCTACTACGTGTTTGATTACAAGAGGTGTAGGAGTTAACCCTAACTGACGACTGAACCCCAAAGACACATAACTCCAATCGGCACCAGAGTCGAATAAAACAGAAGAAAATAGATTGTTCACAGAAAACGTACCAATCACCACATTGCCATCATTCCTAGCTTCCCCAGCACCAATTGTAAACACCCTTCCACGTGCATCATTCCCACCATTATTTCCATTGTTGTTGTTCTCAGTGTTGTTATTGTTATTACCAGCATTCAGATTTAGTTGAGGGCAATCCCACCTGAAGTGACCCTAGTCTCCACACTGAAAACACCCCTTACGATTTCCCTGATTCTGCTGAGGCTGCTGCCTCTCCTGTTGCTATGGCTGTTGTTGCTGTCTTGGGAGTGGAGCCCTGCAATCTCTAGCCATATGGCCCACCTTGTTGCACCTGTGACAGACTCGGGTGCATGGCCCACGATGATGAAAATTGCACTTGTTACACTTTGGTTGCTTTCCCGCATAGGAGCCCTGATTCGAATTGTTGCTCTGATTCTGATTCACAGGAGATGACTGGCTAAAACTACGGTTGATACTGTTGTCTGGTTTCTTCTGTGACTGATTTAAGTTGGACACCTTGTCCACATCATTCCATATTCGTTTGCTGTCAGTAGCAGGAGTAGTAGCTGCAGCAGTAGTAGAAACACGTGGTGGTAGCGAGCCACGCTCCACCTCCAGATCTGTGATCTTGTGAGCTAAGCGGATGATCTGAGGTAAGTTGTTTAGGTTCGCTGCTGTAGCCAAGCCCTTGACCTGTGGGGCTAATCCTTTGATGTACAGTTCAATTCTACGAGGTGGTGGTCGAGATAAGTTAGGACACATATTCACAAGTTCGTGAGATCACTTCGTGTACGCCTCGATCTCAGATCCTTCCATTTTCAGGTTGTAGTACTCGTTCTCCAGTTTCTGCACTTCATCACGAGGACGGTACTCCTCTCTCATCAACTCCTTGAAATCCTCCCAAGTAGTGGCATTCGCCATTTCAATGCCCAGCATCTGGACTTGGGCATTCCACCAAGTCAAGGCACCATCCTCCAATGTGCCTGTAGCATACTTCACTCTGTCCCCAGCAGGATAGTTACACATAGCGAACACCGATTCTGCCTTCTCAAACCAACGTAGTAATCCCACAGCTCCTTCAGTCCCACTGAACGTCTGTGGCTTACAATCCATGAACGTCTTAAACGTGCACATAGGCGGATTGTTCTGATTCACGTGTTGACCTAAAGGCGGAAGAAAATACAACACACAGGTAAGATTCAAGTACGTGACACAAGGATAAAGAGTATTTGGCACATATCATACCAGCCTGCTGAGCCGCCAAGGCTTCAGCCACACGAGTATTGATCAAATCGGTCAATTCAGCCTGGGTCATATTAATGTTGCCACGTCCACCGTCGCGGCCTCCACCACGTCCACCATTTCGTCCACTCATGATTCTATATAACCAGTGTAAAAAGGTTAAAAGTCGGGTTCGAGTAGGAGTCAAGCATCACTATGACTTTTTCAAATTACAGAGTTCTATCATTACGTCAGACAACAGAGCGGAACCCCTTTCACACTCGTTAAGCCTCACTAGGACTCACATGCACCCAACATTATCATTATGTGTGCACCCATAATAACAATGCGATTTGCATGCTTATCTCACCTCCTCCCAACTTATGCTAAAAGGTTCCTCAAATTCGAGTAGCAAGACAAAATACCACAACATAGATCAGGAAGGTTTAGGGAAGTGTCAGACTAGCAATCACATAACATAGGCTAGTAGCACATGAACTCATACTATAGTGCTAGGTGTGCATTCACATGCAATGTCATACTCAAGTGTTCACTAAATATGATGTGCAATAAGTAAACGAGAGACGAACCTTACAATCTGGAGCTGAGTGTCATGGTCGATTTTTGAACTGTTCGGTTATAGTCTGGTTTTATAAAAACGTTTTAAAACCTAGTTCACTATAACCAGTGGCTCTGATACCAAACTGTCACACCCCCAAAATACCACATGCGGAAACCCCTCTAGGCGTGTGACGTACCAGGATCTAGCCACTAATCGCATTGAACTAATATTAAAATGTTTAACAAAGATTCCATTCATTATAATAAAAATAACCACAAACATAATCCAAGTTTAACATGTTCAGTGGAAGCAAATAGTAATTAATTGTTTAAGTGTTTCAAAACCAAATGTATGTAAAATCAGTAAGCAAGTCATGCATATGCAAGCAGTGCGACCCATGACCACTCCAGCAAATCCAGATAGTAAGTTCCTTGTCCATAGTACCTAACAACATGTGAGCATGCAACAAGTGTATCAGACAACACTGGTGAGTTCATAGTTTTACGAAAATGTTGGTTACCAAGTGTTTAGTTCAGTTCATTGAATTATAATGTTGATAATAACTCGAGTACTGTACAAGATGGCTTCCAGATTGTTTTGATCATCCCCAACGCCCCCTATCTAAGCATTGGTCATGATTTAAGGTCATTAGTTCACGCCCGTCCGCTCAGGTACGGTGTGAGGTTGCCAAGCCTAATAGCGCAATCAACTAATAACCCGTTACCTTTCAGGTAACTATTCGGTAGAAGATGGGACTTAAGGTGATAGGAAATGAGTGTATTATCTAACATTCCAGTTTTTACCCAAAGACTTATTCCTCTCAGGAATACCCAATGATTGTGCCACCCACCGGGACGCATACTCAAGAGGAATGAACTCACCTTAGATTTGCTCGGTATGTTAAGTTACCCATCCACGTTGGTCAACCCAAACCCTACCGTGGTTACCAATCAAAATTAGTTTCACAATAAATTATTCAAGTCACGTATTTTTCATAGTTTGCATCTACTAATCACCGTTTATCACATATCAAGTATTCAATCCTCATACATGTTCACATCTCATGTGTAAGTCTCATAATAACATTTCACAATCACAAGTGTATAATATCACAATCATCCTAACTGTTTCACTGTTCAGGCCATTAGCCTCCACGGCGAAGTACCCCTACGACGAAGAACTATCCTTCGTCGAGTTCGAGTTTGGCGAAGAACCTTAGTGGTTCGTCAGAAACTGTTCAACGAAGAATTAACCTTCGTCGAAATGGAGTGCGACGAAGTATCTAACCTTCGTCGTTGGTGAGGTGTGACGAAGTACCTAACCTTCGTCATGGTGAGGTTTAGCGAAGTATCATCAAGGTTCGTCAAAATCAAACAGTTACAACTCCTCAATCTCATAACAGCAGTTAACACAATTTCAGCAGGATTAATGGATCAAACAACAGTTATTTTACAAGTTCAAACAACCCTAATTATGAACAATCATTGACTACAAAAACATAACAGTTTCATCATCAAAACATAACAATCACTGACCATACACAATCGGATGTTAGTCTATAATGCCATCAATTCATTACGCATAATTTATCGAACCACCCTATGAACACAACCGCATACAGATCATCGAATCCCCCCTCCATCATGCAAGTTCTAAATTTTCAATCCTAATAACGTAACCCTAGTCTCACATATAATCACATCATTGGTATTTTATCAATGGATAAGGATGAATACTAATCGTGAGACCGAAGTGATTAACTTAATCAAGATAGGAAGGTTTCGAAATTCTAAGTTTGCCGTCGCACAGAGAATAGGGAGAGAACTTTAGGGTTTATGTGTTTACGGTAACAAGAGTTTATACAATTGAACTCGTACTGGGCCGCGAACCTTCCTGGGCCGAAGCCCTGTTTGGCGAAGAACATTCTTCGCCGTATAGTGAGTGTGACGAAGAATCATCTTCGTCTAAGATTGGTTGCGATGAAGGATACTCCTCCGCCGAGGGGCAACATGTGACGAAGATCTAGTTCTTCGTCAAGTGTAATATGTGTCTTAGTGTGCTAGTGCAATCCATAGTTAAATATAAGCATGTTACGACTAAACCTCAAACAACCCTTAAGTTTCCATGCAACAACCAACATAACCAACTTTAATCAGTCATAAATAAAGCACATGGTACAACGTAAAAACGAATTGTGAAAACAGGATTTGTGAAACAAGTGACGTGTAGAGAAAGACCTTGAAATTTCGTGTTGTCACAATGAAACCTCGTTTCCTGAGGTGGCTATGGGAATACAAACTACAACACACGATAAGTTTAAACATTATATTTTGTGATTTGACCAGGAAAGGATTAGAGGTGATTTCTACTTTTAATAAGCTGTCACAGTTGTCAAATTCGTTGCGTGCATTCATTTTGTTGAGACAACAACAAATAATGAACGGATTGTTGGACTTCTCGTTCCACATGCAGCTGTAGGATCCGTACTTAAAGGTCTTTCTAAAATATGCAACCGAGACCGCCTTGTTAATTTTAATGAAGCAATGAAGATTGAATGTGCAAACAGCAACCGTTTTTTTACTACGGAAACGGTGACTATGGGAAATACAAACCGCAACCTTTTTTTACTAGCAGAAGAACCCGACACGTCTTCTATGATGATTCGAAACATTCCGAATAACTAGTAGAAGAACCCAACACGTCTTCTATGATGATTCGAAACATTCCGAATAACTAGCAGAATAACCCGACACGTCTCTGCTAATTATTCGGAATGACAATCAGATGACACATGATAAAAACTCTTCTTTAGACAATCGTATGACACATGATAAATGCGAACCCGAGAAACGGAAGGGATTTCGAGCAGTTGGTCGATGACATGATAGATAAAGATCTTGACACTATCATATCCATTTTCAAGTATTAGACTAGATAGTCCAAGATGAGATATATTAAAACCATTCAAGCCCACCAGTCTACAATGTGTTATGGTGAGATTTTTCAAGTTTGCACAGTGGTAGAAAAGACCAGCACCCCTGTCAGTATTGTCATAATGCAATGAGACATAACTAAGATTTAAGAGGCATGTTCCGATCAACGTTTATCGACATTCTTATAGGTGATGAAGAAACCCTAAAACGGAACATAATCCCAGATTGTCTAAAGAAACTAGCTAGGACTAGACCCCTGAAGACCAGCACCCTTGTCGTTCCGTATTTTCTCCTATTCTAATTCTCGAAGAATCTCGTAACGTATTCTTTGTTTCTCTAAATCGTCTGTAAAATTATGTTTCTCTAATATGACACAAGATAAAAGCGCTTCTCTAGACAATCTGGGATTATGTTCCGTTTTATGACACATGACACATGATACGGCACGCTTACCTTAATCACACCTTCCATGGAGTTACAGATCCGACAATAGGGCCCACGGATCTTATGCCCACCTGAGACCGACCTCTGGATCACACGTGGGAGAAAAGACCAACACCCTTGTCGTTCCGTATTTTCTCATTTTCTAATTCTCGAAGAATCTCATAACGTATTCTCTGTTTCTCTAAATCGTCTGTAAATTATAAAAAAAACAAACTAGTGGTTTCTGTAAACAGTTGGGAACCACATATTTGCTTCAAGATTTACGTCTGATGTCCAAGTTTGATCACATTTGACTTCAACTGCGGCAGTCCAATGACCTTCTTCCCACGTGTCTGCACCGTGATCTTCATATTCTTGGTTTAATACCAACTCATCTTTATTGATCTTCATATTATTGGTTCAATAATCCGTTCAATTTCGAGAAATGAAAGAGATTTCGAGCAGTTCGTTCAATAATCCGTTCAATATCAGCGTTGTTTATCACCCTGTGTAAGCATTGGAAGCCAAACAAACAGTCTTGCAATTACATCTTCAATCTAGACCGCATTATTAATTATAATGAAGCAATGAAGATTGAATGTGCAAACTGCAACCGTTTTTTACTACAGAAACGGTGGCTATGGGAAATACAAACCCAACACGTCTTCTATGAAGATTCGAAACACTCACGAACCACAATGGACTCAGATTCATACTACTCACCCTCCCCTGAGAAAATGTTTTCCCGACGACTCAACCGGTCATCATGATCAATTACTGCAGAGTGATCTCCGTGACTTGAAGTTGTATCCAAATCTTCAATATCTTCCAAGGTCAAATTTATTAGTCGGCCATGATTATGAAACCTCGTTTCGTGAGGTGGTCTTCTTTCATGTTTCCCCGCGGCATCAAAATACAGAGCTTCATCCTTATTTCTGTAAATCACACAAACAAGCATGCTTTGAACGAGTCTAGAACACTCGTAATCCTCAACCGGCTTTGAAACTGGATGGAATCTATGAAGAAACTGTTCGATTTCACGGTGAATGAAGAAATTAGCGATGGAGAAAACTTCTTCGTTAATTTGAAGGCTAACAAATTTCAATATCATTTTGTCATCGACCAACTACTCGAAATCCCTTTTGTTTTATTACAGTCATCATGATCAACTACAGCAGAGTGATCTTCGTGACTTGAAGTTGTATCCAAATCTTCGATATCTTCCAAGATCAAATTTCTTCTTTTCCCATGATAATGAAACCTTGTTTCTTGAGGTGGCTATGGGAAATACAAACTGCAACACACGATAAATTTAAACTGTATATTGTGTGATTTGACTAGTAAAGGATTGGAGGTGATTTCTACTTTTAATGTCAAATTCGTTGCATGCATTCATATTATTGAGACAACAACACATAATGAACGGATTGTTGGACTTCTTGTTCCAAATGCAGCTGTAGGATCCGTACTTAAAGGTCTCTCTAAAATATGCAACCGAGACCGCCTTGTTAATTTTAATGAAGCAATGAAGATTGAATGTGCCAACCGCAACCATTTTTTGAATACAGAAACGGTGGCTATGGGAAATAAAAACTGCAATCGTTTGTGACTATGGGAAACATAAGTTTTCTTTTTGAGCTTGATGGATGTCTGTTATCTCAACGCTTCTCCTTACATTACTGATCTAGAATTGGAGATCCGTTGTTATTTTAGTGCTTCTCAATCAGATATTATTTATTGAAACATAACTGAAACTGTCACAAAAAAACTAAACCAAACCAACATAGTTGAATTGATTGAAAAACCATTGCGGTTGCCGGGAGCCTGAGGAACTTTTAGTAAGCTGTCACAGTTTTCAAATTCGTTGCTTGCATTCATATTGTTGAGATAACAACAGATACGGACGGATTTTTGGACTTCTTAAAAGATGCAACTTTACGACATGTTGTTCAGTACTTTCCTGATAAATACAATGTCCGTCTTTGTTATCCTTTGCTTTCTGCAATTCAACAAGGCACGGATGCTAAACGTACTGTTAACGATTCATGTGAGTCCTATGAAGCAAGTGTATGTCTATTCAATTGAGAGGAATAATTGCATTACATGCCAGTTGAAAAAAAAAGAATTGATAAATTTTGACTATGGAAACGGTGGCTATGGGAAATACAAACCGCAATCGTTTGTAACGAATAACCCACAAACGCCATACTCACAAAACAAACCCTAATAACAATTATGAGATGACAAAACAAACGCACCTGCTGCAACGTATAGGCATTCCCACTAGTATATAAAAATTCAAAGCGGTTGTTGGTTTGCCACTGATCAATTTGTTTGTGCATTTAATAGCAGTTATGATCTAAAAGTATGTGAAAGAAAGGTCGTATGTTCTATGCTCATACATAGAAGGGTAATGTAAGAGTACATGATATTTCAAAAGTGGAAGAAATAGAACAAGATAGGAATTTAAAAAAAATATATGAATGACAGTTCACATTTTACTACAAAGTCATACATATATGTTTATATATAGTTATTTCAGGGCGTTTCTAAAAATCACAAAAAATAATAGCTCTGTACGAGATTAAAGATTTGGACCCTATTCATTTATCCATTATGTTTTTTTATTGATTTGGGCCAAGTTACTAATCTATAGGGCCGGCTCTGGGCCCGGCATACCCGTGCCGACGCCCGAGGCCCAAAATTTCAAAGGGCCTGAAAAGTATTTATAAGCTTGTATATATTTATAAATGATATATTTAGTATATGCATCTATTTATTATGCAAAAAAATGTTGGTGTAGTGGCAAAAACCATCTCAAAATAATGTAAATGTCTCAAGTTCGAGTCTTTGCTCCATCACTAAGTTTTTGTTTTTGTAATTCATTTACCCTTACCATAATTTTGGGCCCAATTCTTTTCGTTGCCCGAGGCCTAAATTCTTTTAAGAGTTTTCGGGACGGTTCTGCCGCTTACACATCCAATATCAAGTTCCAAATCATTGGGCACAAATGGTTGTTCAAACCTTAAGACGTGAACTAGAATGTATAAATCTTAACCCGGTTAAACCTGTTGATTCACTCTCATTTAAACACTTCAGTCCATTTTAACGTTTATAAATAACTCAGAGCTAGCCCAGAGCAAGTGCCGGTTGGGCGACCGCTTTGGGCCCAAATCGAAATAGGCCCCGAAAGAAATTATAATTTTTATATAGATATATTTAAAAAGAAATTGTTTGTTTTAAAGAAAAAAACTTAAAGGGTCTGGATTTTATAACCAAAAACGTTAAAGCTCAACTAGTGTGTAATTGATTCAGAGCCTTCCCTGAAAACTCTTGAAAAAATTTAGGCCTCGGGCGACGAAAAGAATTGGGCCCAAAATTATGGTTAAGGGTAAATGAATTACAAAAATAAAAACTTAGTGATGGAGCAAAGACTTGAACTTGAGACCTTTATATTATTTTTAGATGGTTTTTGCCACTAGACCACCAATATTTTTTTGCATAATAAATGGATAAATATACTAAATATATAATTTAATAAATATATATACAAGCTTATAAAGACTTTTCGGGCCCTTTGAAATTTTGGGCCTCGGGTGTCGGCACGGGTTTGCCGGGCCCAGAGCCGGCCCTATAGATTAGTAACTTGGCCCAAATCAATAAAAAAACATAATGAATAAATGAATAGGGTCCAAATCTTTAATCTCGTACAGAGCTATTTTTGGTGATTTTTAGAAACGCCCATGAAATAACTATATATAAACATATATGTATGAATTTGTAGTAAAACGTGAACTGTCATTCATATTTTTTTTTTAAATTCCTATCTTGTTTTATTTCTTCCACTTTTGAAATATCATGTACTCTTACATTACCTTTCTATTTATGAACATAGAACATACGACCTTTCTTTCACATACTTTTAGATCATAACTGCTATTAAATGCACAAACAAATTGATCAGTGGCAAACCAACAACCGCTTTGAATTTTTAAAAACCAGTGGGAATGCCTATACGTTGCAGCAGGTGCGTTTGTTTTGTCATCTCATAATTGTTATTAGGGTTTGTTGTGTGAGTATGGCGTTTGTGGGTTATTCGTTACGGTGACGTGAAGTAAGAACAACCTAGTAGTAGTAGGGTGTAAGTCGTAGATGCAAGTAATTAAAAGTTGAAACTCATATATATTGGTTATGAAGATTTTAATTGAGTACATTATAATTATTAGGAAGCAGGTTGTGTTTTAAGATAAACGCAAGTATTTTTATTTATTCATTACACCAAAAAGTTAGCGGGGACCTAACGTACAACCAAGATACACAGCCTATGTAGCACGGGAACGGGTACTACTTTTCCGTATAAAAGATTATTAATTGGACTTGTCTTTGTTTTTTATGGTTATGCACTAAATAATAATTATTTATAATTAAGTAGGAGAGTTATCTATAATAGTAAGGTGTCCGCGCGATACAGCGGGAACACCACTTAGATTTGGTGCTTTTAGGGATTGCACGTCTGAGATTCAGTTTAATTAGGTCCGGTTCAGTTTTGAGCCATAACCATGTTGTGTTCAGATTATAAAGTTACAAAAACCTCGGGTAATAATATTGAAAAGATGATGTTAACCGTACCGTACCAGGATCAAATTGAGCAGTCATTTTAAATTAGTGATAATTTTTTTAAATTATTTGTGTACTCTGATTCATCGTATCATTATTCCCTTAAATCTATGACATTACAGAATAATTATCCAAATTATTTAAAGAATTTGTTTAAAGATACGTCAATGATTATAAATTTAACTATACATATAATTATCAATTTTTGTTACTTAATTCAATTTACACAAGTGGGTAAGATCCAATTATTTCATTACTTGTATACCAGTGATACGGACCCTTAATGAACCGCCAAACATCCAATCAAGTGCACCATTTGAAAAGTTCCCATGTTCCCACATTCTTGTAGTTTAGGCCATGTATTTTCCCACTTTCCCATGTTTACTTTATTTCCTAATTCCATGTTGCTCACGTAACAGTAGGTGGCATGCATCAATTTCCTTTAAATACCTTGTTTTGCATCGGAATAAATATAAGAAGAAAAATTAGATCAAAGAAGAAAAATTAGATCAAAGTTATTATTGTCTTGTTCTCTTATCTAAATTATCTTCTTTGGAGCCTAACCCACTTTACGGGTCTCTTGGGAGATTAGGTGGCGTAGGATCGACTATACACATTTATTTACAGTATTTACAATCGCACCTGGCGTAACTTGGTGTTTTAAATTTATAAAAATGGTTTATACCTTAACATTAAAACACACACAACAAAGGACAAGTGTATCCCGTCATATATGCAGTAAAGTATTGGTAAGAGCCAGATATCGATCCATGGAACACGGTCGTTATTAAGTACTAAATCTTTGTCGTTATTTTACCAGAATAAAGGATAAGTGAATGGTTGTTCAACTAAGTTATCTAAATTATATCTAAAACATAAATATACTATTATCTTGTTTCACAAATAACCTAAACATGTTATCTATCAGACATGTCACAAAAGCACTTAATCAATTTTCCAATTTCAAGACAGTTAGTCATCCGCTAAGAGTTTTCTAACATGATAATTCTTCGGAAATTTAACGCGATAAACACACGTTAACCACCTAAACTCATTCTTTAGCGAGCTATTGATATTCATTCATGTGAACCTTTAAAGATAGATTAGTCATCCGCTAGGAGTTTTCTAACCTCACTTATTAAAGAAAGCAATACCGATGGTCACAATACAGCCACGAGGATAAGCATTTAAGTAGATCATATAACAACATATTTCACCTTTACAACTCTTGCATACAAATCTAACATGTCAGCAATTTCAGACCAAAACTACTAAACAAGGATCATAAATCGCATACAAGAACATGTAATCAACACCATATAATTCGTTAGAACCCTTACGTGCAAGACAGCATTCAAAATCAAAATAAGATATATCTTAGATAAAACCAATACCCCTCTCGAGTCTCATGGTGTAAACAAGTTTACAAACAAGTGATTAATCAAGAAATAGTTACCATCCCACTAACCACAGATTCATTATCCAAGATAATCAAGAACTCAACATCAATGAAACGTTCATTATACAATCATGAAGATTCAAACATGAAAAAGTACTCAACATTCATACTAACAAGATTACAACATAAAGATAATTCAAGAAACAAGTTTATAACTACTATTACATAATACTACATTAAACATAAACTAACATCAGCTCATAACTTGCAAAATGATAAGAATACATGTTCAAGAACAAGGAATCGAACCATAAACAAGCAAGGAATTGATGGGTTGGATCGGTTATTGTGACATCTGTGCCTCCACGGCCATCGAACAAATACCAAATCAATGAAATGTTGTGTTTCATAATTGGGATTTGTATAAATATGTGTATCGTTTGCACATATCAATTCTTGTTCGATTTCGAGCTCTAAATCGTTTCTAGAAAGTTATACGCGAACTGATGCATAAACGTAATCAGTTTAATGCAACAAACACTTCGGGATAGTAAAATAGGCTTAACATACCTTAAATAACCTTTACATAACTTAGAAATAAGTTTTGGATGGTTTGGTATGCCGAAATCAAAGTTTATTCGCTTACAGGGACTAGTTTCGACAAACTGTGAAAGTATGCCGATTCGTACTGTAACGAACATTCTGGAACTTGATCATAAGTTAAACATACCCTAAATATCCTTTATATAGCTTAGAAATAGGCTTTGAGGGGTTCGGTATGCTAAAATAAACTTTATTGATCATTCAGGGACTAAAAGCGTCAAAAAGTGCACAAGTTTGCATTTTCGTGCATATCTTACGTTCTGAATATATCCGGACATCCAAACATTTATGTAATCATTAAAATATTTTATTTTAGTGATTGGCTTGATAAAATTCCATTCGTCGCTTAATTTGGATCGTTTTTGCGTTCGTTACGACTTCCGTCGTAATTAACCGAATAACGCAACCGTACGACCAAACGAACCGACATACGAGATGTTTTTGAGCATGTTTCATGTTTCCTATACTTTAACTTCATTTTAGAACCTTAAAATGGGGTTAACGGTGTTTAAACGCATCGAAAAAGGCCTTAAACATGTGCAGGGACCATTTCTGCCATTTTGGCAAAAAGTTTGGAGCTGTTACCTGGTGGCGCTACACCACCAGCTTCTACCTATCCCTTGGCGTAGCGCTAGCACCTGATCTGGACAGAAAGTTGATTTTCTGCATTTTTCAGCAATGAGGTCAAACTTGGGGGTCTATTTTGTAACATTTTCAATACCGTTAGCTGGTTTTGGGGCACCCCTAGTATCCCAAAACCATGGGCCACATGTGTACGATCCAGATCAATGCACATTTTACGATGAACGATCCTAACGGTTCTAGATTCCCTATAAATAGCAACCCCCACTTCATTTCAAACCCACTTGATTTTCTGAAATTTCTCTAAGTTGAAGTGTTAACCACTTCATACCTGAGAATACTTGGAAAATCAAACTTGCGGGACCCTTTGTAAGTATTCCTTCGTTCTTTTTACGCGTTTTTAGCGTGAAAGTCAAACTGTGTTTGACTTTCTGCATTGACCAGTTTATGGTCAATGCGAAGTTCGTTTGAACTTCATAACGTGAGCGTAATCACGATGGTTATAGTCCCTAGTGACTATACCTACTGATTACCACGTTATCTAAGCTCAGTGACGAGTCGTAGTTTCGGCCAAAATGCGCATTCTCGCGTATTTTATAACCAAACTACTTTTGGGTATCAAAACTGTTTGTTTTGATACCAAATCTGTTTTCTAAATTCGTTAAACATGTTTTAACATGTTTAACTCATCACTTTTAGTTTAGTGCTTGTGTAGAGTCGTAAGTCAAGCGGACTAAACACCCGCTTAGACTTTCGAACTCGACCTGTTTGGTCGATCATTAGGATCCGACCAAACATGTCTAGTGACCATAGTTGCATAGGGAATAACCTTCCGAAGTTATACCTTATGGTCACTTAGGTTTAATTAGTTGTATGATAGGTAGTTTATATGCCTTAGGTAAATGACCAAAATACCCTTTTTATGCATAATTGGTAATTAAGCATATGTAACACAAACTTTTGTCACTTAATTGATTATGCAACATATTTAATCATGTTTAGGCATATAATACTTGTCATAGGACTAGTTAGACATCTCGAACGCGCTTTTGCGCGAAGGACACGTTAAAGTAGCGTAAGCTACCTTAATGGGTCACAATGGGTCGAAAGCACTTAGGTTAGGTTTCGATTTAGAATGTAGACTTTGTTAAACCATGTCATATGAGTTCCAATACTCATTTGGTTTACAAAACCTCATCCTATCCGATCTTCCGACTTAGGTCTGGTTTATTTATATAGTTATTAGGTTGCCGATTGATTCCGTGCTCCCTCTAGCTTTGCTTGGTTGTTGTTCAAGACCTCTAAGCAATCGCAGGTGAGTACATAGTTCCCCTATTTTACTGTTTTCAATTGTTTTGGGGTGATTCATATGTGCTAAATGTTTTCAAGGTTATAACGATGGTTTCAAAAATAAATGATATGGTTTATACAAAATTTATAACGATTTTGATAAAGTAAACAAACTTGTTGGTTGTATTTACATAACGAATAATATCCATTAGTTTTGGCCGAACCGACCAGTATTAGGTTATGGTACCATAGGATCTGACAAATCCCGTTATCAGACTGCACCCATGGTTATGTGTGGGTTAGGTGGGTAACGACTGAATCCGTGATTGTTAATTTACCCTTTGGTGGTTTATTAATGCGAGAAGCGATAGGCGAGTTGCGAAGGTTTGGATGTTATTAGCGAGACAATCAAAAGTAGCTTTCACAATTTAAATCGAGAATGATTTAAACGACTAAAGCGATTTCTAACGAATTAACCGATTTGGGTAAACGATTGGTTTTTGGTTAGTGTTTAGATAACAGGACGGGTGTAATGTGATGAAAGCATGGTGGATACGTCGCTGGTACTTCCTATATATAAGTGTTTTCATCGTATTACATACCGTGGCGTTATTTAGTTCACTTGGGTAAACGATTTTGAAACGATGTCACACAAACGAGGTTTTCGAAATGATATAAACCATACGACTTTTATTAACGAGATTTATTAACGAGTTTTATTAACGAGTTTTATTAACGAGATTTATTAACGAGTTTTATTAACGAAATTTATTAACGAGTTTTATTAACGAGATTTATTAACGAGTTTTATTAATGAATTTTATTAACGAGAATTATTAACAAGTTTTTACGAGATGTTTTACAATTTGATTTAATTAAATAAATGTTTTGGGTTAAGAATCATGGCTACGAGATTTTATAAATTATAACCAACTTGATTTGAGTTGGTTAATTATGTCGCAATACAATACTTTTCAAAACAAGGTTTTAAATTAAGTATTGCAACATGTAGACTAGCCATGAATTCGACACTCTCAAAAACCTATGTACTCGCCATCATTTCTTTGCTGACTTTGTTTTCACATATGTTTCAGGTGTTGTTGAATAATGTTGATTGCTAGGATGCATGCTCACATAGGACTGGACGAGGCCTTAGTGACTTAATAACAATGATAGACTATGTTTAACTTGTTTATTTAGATTTCCAGACGATGTAAATATTTAATGTTTAATAAAATGAAACTTCAAACTTTCGTGTGTTTTGAAACAATGATTCTGTTACAACACTCCCCGATGATTCAGCCGCGATTTGTTGTTTTACACGGTCGGGGTGTGACAGAAAAGTTGGTATCAGAGCCAATGGTTATAGGGAATTAGGTTATTAGTAATGCTTTGACCTAGACTATAACTTTCTAGGACCCCAACACAAGTTTTCTGCGTTTAGATTTTTAAAAACAAAACCGTCACCTACCTTTAGGTGATAACCACAACGAGAACACAAAATCCGAATCTGCTTCGAAAATTAATCATCCGTTCTAGGATGATTGATTACTAGGTTTTGAACCCTCTGTTATAAGGATTTGAACCCTTCCAGTTTGACTCGTATTTGGCTTAGTGCCTTCTGAGTTTTCAAAATCTCGTCAAAGTTTGGGTCTAAATAATGTGAACACGTGCAAACTAGAAGAGTGAATGCCTGTACCCTGAGTTTTCTGTCTAAGGTTAGAGTGTTCGTACAAATCTGCAGTATCGGACCAGTCACTCTTACCTGGGAACTCTTGGGGTGAGTGTTCACTTATAGGCAAGCATGTCTTCAGTGATACATTAATATGACCCGTTGACTTTGATTAATCACCGTCACATTTGTTTGCCTTAGGTAATAAACAAATGATCTCAATTTCTATGCGTTGTCATTCTGTTTTAATTATCCGATAACATTTCACTTGTTTTCTCCTATGTCTTTCATTTCCTCTAGGATGTCTCTTCATCGCAACGACACTCAAATGTCCGAGCAAACTGCCAAATTTACCCAGCGAATAGGCGAAGTAATCCTGAAAACTGTGGATTTAGGTATCGCCATGTCTCGTCTCAATAATGAAGCCACCCAAGAAGCATCAAAAGAAGTAGAAGCCGAGCCTTCGAAAAAGTCAAAGAAGCGTAAAGCTACAAAGGATCCCATAGCCGTTACACCAAATCAAGCAAAACCTAGCCAGGTGGCAGCACCACCAGCCAAGAAGCCGTACTTAGGAACTGCTCCTTTGTGCAATCAGTGTAACCTCCACCACTATGCCAGTGTCAAATGTCAGAAATGTTACAACTGTGGACTCATTGGTCATTTTGCACGAGACTGTCGTTCAGTCACTGTGCTAAACCAAGCTTTTCAGAACCCCGATCAATTTCAAGCAGATCCAGCACGGGCTCATTTTCCTCCTGGTATTTGCTACACCTATGGAGAGACGGGTTATGTCAGGGACAGATACCCAAAGATTTTCAATGCAAATCTGACCCACGGATGAGCATTTGGCCGATTAGAAGAAGCTGCTGCTTTGAATAATCCGAATCTTATGTTTATGTTTCTAGTGTTTTCCTTTGAACTCGGAAACAATCGATTTTGTTTATAAATAAATCTTTATTTACAATTCTGATGTACAAATATAGTTGCATGTGTGTATGGCATACCCCTACGATACCTACACCAAAGAACCGTATTTGTAGTTCTCTCATTCATATGATCGCTCGTGAATTCCTCGAAAATTCTAAGTGCTCGCTTCATTCTAAGAAACGAAGTGACAATTTGAGTAATCACTTTAATTCCTTGGTTAGATAACTAAGGAAACCCTTATCTGTCGAAGTTGCTTTTGGTAAACCTCTTGTACTCAATTCTGTTATTTGCGACTGTCAATTTAACTTTGATAATCACCTTTTTCCTATTGACCTCACACCGATACAACTTGGGAGTTTCGACATTATCATAGGGATGGATTTGTTAGCTGAACATCATGCTGAGGTGGTTTGTTTCGATAAGATTGTTCGTATTCCTCTTTCATCTGGTGATGTTCTGGAAGTTCGTGGCGAGAAATGTGACAACCCGCACCAAACCAGGTATCCGTACGAGTTAATTAATATTTAATTAAAGCTTAATTACTGTGCTTGCTTACAACTGGGTTAAACTGCTTCTTGATTTCTGATACCTACATACTCATGCATCATACTTTATTGCCGTCACTCCATTATTTACACACAAACATCAGTGACAACCTTGATGCACAAAAGCACAGTAGCACACTATACGGATAACCCAGTAAACATGCTGACATAGCCAGCATCAGACAGACACTGTCTCTGAGGCCAGTATGAGCCGGGAATAGTTTACTACACCGGTAGGGAGTGTAGGGAGGTGAGGATTGTTAAACTGCGTCACTAGGTGATAGTTATAGTGACCGGATGTGCCTAAAACATGCTTTAACTACAAAATCCTGCACTTTAATACAAAATTCAGCATTTAAGCTAACTAGTAAAGTGCAAAAACATGGGAAAATAATACTAGACACTTTCCAAAGTGTCGGGAATTCTTTGTGTCACTAAAACAAATATTAACGACACTTTAAATGCTTATTTAGCACTTTAACGGATTAATATCCAACCGAACCACCGGACTTTACCCGGGACATAAAAGTAATGTCAATGATATTGTTTTTCCTTTTCTGAGCTAGTTAGGGTACCCTAACACCCATTATAAAACATAACACACTAAGTAACTAATCTAAACACCTAACTAAACCAACTAGTTACTAACTATCAAGTTGAAATCAAACCAATTACCCCCACCCCCCCTTCAACCGATCGGTCCCCATAGGGGACACACCTCTTAAACTTTTGATTATTTTAATCATGCATGTCCTATATCTAGAGAACATATTATCTCTTGGTTAATCAAGTAAAATGGACTATAAGTATAACCTAAAGATCACCATCTCATTCTTAAACACTTAACAAATTTTGTTCTCTCTCTCCCCCTCTTGCTACCTTAGGCCGAGACCAAGAAGCACCACCACCACCATCATTTGATCTTTCTCATGCAACCCATCTACATACAAGTGTGCTAGAGTTCATACGAGGAGGCTCGGTGCTTACGGAATCGCAAGGACCTCTCTATGTTGCTTTTATCCACCTAGTTTTCGCCTTGAATCTTCCTTAGCCTTGAGCTAGTTGTAAGTGATTCTAAACACTCTCTTGTTCATGTCTAAAGTGGTTAATAAGAGATTTAACGGATAAAAGTCATGAACACTAAAGATCAAAACTTAAAGTCTTGCAAGAAAGATGAACATGGTGGTTAAAGAGTAAATAATGGTGTAAAACTCATGAATCTTGTTTAGTTATGGTTATTTTATGTTGTTGGATGCTCGTAGTGGAACGGATCGTCATCTAACCACGCTAGGTCATGTTCATGGAACATGAACTAGCATTATGTTTAGTGTAAAAGATACAAGATGACGAACCCTTTCATACATGAACATGAACTAGCATTATGTTTAGTGTAAAAGATACAAGATGACGAACCCTTTCATACATGAACATGAACTTGTGTAAAAATAGTTTTCTTGTAAAATGGAGTTTTAAACTAGTAGATATAAAGATCTACAAGTGGTATTTTCGAAGAACCAAGTGTAAGATGCAAATCATGTTTAAAGCCGGATCTTTCATGAAATAAAAGCATTTATATGAACAAACGAGTGAGTAAGCACTTGTGCGAACAAAGGTTTTAACAAAGAAATATTTTCGTAATTTTTGACTAAGGAGTTGTAAAGTTACATGTTCTTTGAAAATAAAGATTTCAAGAAACCGATTTTATTTTTAAAAGATAGAAAGATCTACTAAAAATGTTTGAAGATTACTACGTATTTTCACACAACTTACAAGTTCATGTGTTTGCGATTTAGACTTGTTTTGACTAGTTTAATGTTTGAATATTGTTTGTTGATGATTGGAAAATTGTTGATTGAATTTTGAAAAGAAAACGATACGCTAGTAAGTGTGGCCACCTCCAGTTACAGAGGAAACTCTGGCGAAATTTTTCTAGAAGATAACACTTAGAATATTTTTGCGACAAGTGTTACGAATATATTTTTGACTTGTTTTCCAAACAAACTTCGCCATGATTTTTATTATAACATAACCAAGTATTCGGAGGTGGATTTTCTTAAATAAAACTTGTTAAATATATATTGAGAATATATATTTCGTAGTAAAACGCTTACGCGATTTTATGATTATTTTGTGAACTATATGTATATTATTTTTAGAGTAAAAATAATATAACTGGAATACATTGTGAAAACACGACCCCAAAATAATACCAACGCCTTCACAAATAAATATTTAAGTTACACCGGTATTATTATTACCATCCGAACTTTAAACGTAACTTATGTATTTTCGGAAAATACTCTTACGCGTATATTTTGATAAGTATTATTTTGGAAAAGGTATGAAGTAAAATACAATATTTTTGGGAAAAATATGTATATTTTGGACAAGTGATTTAAAATATATTTTTCAAGTGAGACTTAAAAATATATTTTCGGAATTATAACGTATACGTATATTTTGGTAAAATATTATTTTGGAAACTAAGGAGGTGAAAATATATTATTTTTGGGAAAAATATATATATTTTGGGAATACGCTATTTTCGGACAAATGAGTTAAATGTATTTTACTAAGTGAGACTTAATATATATTGTCGGAACTACAAGCCTACATGTATAAAGACCCCCATCCTTGGGAAGGAAATACGAATACGAATACTCGAAAAGTATTAACACAGAAATATTGTATAAACAATTATTCCAAAACTAAATGCAATTATTATAACTTGGAATAATACCAGAATTGTAACTCAAAAACAAACATACTAAGACAAGGCACGACCCGTTCGTCTAATAGACATTAGACCATTGTAAGTAGTCGTGTTTGCCACGGAGATTTGGGTTACAAATACGAAGACGCAATACAGTGAGTTCATGTCCCCCCTTTTCTCTTAACTGTTTTCAGTTTTTATACTTCGGGGGTGAAATACATGTTAGTATGATTACAAATACTTTTTACATGGTATGGTTAGCGTAAGGAGGGTTACTACTTAGATCATGTGAGTGGGTAGGCGGGAACTGGAGGCCATTAATCCTCATTGTAGGACCGAGGGTCATTAGCGGTAGATCTATCTGGGTGTAGCGAGCCCAACCCCTGAGCTCGCTTAGTGGACCAGGTGGTGACTTTGAGCCCGACGCAAAAATCTGCTAGGTTTGAGTCTTCCTACAGCACTTCACACATATCATTGGCTTTGCAACCCAATGGCGATCTCTTTTTCCTTATTTGCTACATACCAGGGACTTTTATACATACTTACAACATTTTTCAAATGTTTGTACATACTCACTTACACATGAACTCGCTCAACTTTATGTTGACTTTTCAAACTACATGTATTTCAGGAAACTAACGGATCTGGCACAGTATGCACGTATTTTCAAGCTGTGTTTGAATAAAGAAGTCATCCAGGGTTTAGAAGGTGTAACCTCTTCCTGGACGGGTTACATATCTCTAAACCTAGTATTGTTTAAAGTCTTTTACTAAGTCTTTATAAACTCAATTAAATCAAGTTAAGGTTTGTAACTTACTTTGTGATTATTGAAAATGGGATTTTTCTAACTTTATTAATGAATGAATATCTCATGTTTTTATCATATAGTATGGTTATGATTGTTGCTATGGTATTAAGAAGTCACACCAATTAAACCCACGCTTCCGCAAAGCCAGGGTGTGACAGCTTTGTATCAGAGCCTCGATCATAGCGAACTAGGATTCTTTCTCGAGTCTAGACTATGATCATCAGGGCTCTCACGAAAACGTTTTCAAACACTTTTACATTGCATACACTATACGTCCAGATCCAGGGAACAAACCTTTTTACAAACAAAAAGGCACAAATACATATTCCCAAATTTAAATTTATAGCTCAGTCGGGGAGGCTGAGGGAGTCCAGTCGGGGAGACTGGGGAAAAATTAGGTCAGGGAGACCAGGAAAAATTAGGTCGGGGAGACCAAGAAAAATTAGGTCGGGGAGACCAGGAAAAAAAATTAGGTCGGGGAGACCAGGAAAAATTAGGTCGGGGAGACCAGGAAAAATTAGGTCGGGGAGACCAGGAAAAATTAGGTCAGGGAGACCAGGAATTAGGTCAGGGAGACCAGGAGATTAGTCTGAGAAACTAGGAGGATCAGTCTGAGAGACTGGGAGGATAGTCTGAGAGACTAGGAGGATCAGTCTGAGAGACTGGGAGGATAGTCTAGGAGGATCAGTCTTAGAGACCAGGAAGTCAGTCTGAGAGATTGAGAATTCAATCTGAGAGATTGGGAGATTTTAGTCTGAGAGACTAGGAAGTTCAGTCTGAGAGGCTGAGAGGATAGTCTGGGGAAGACTAGGATGATTACATGCGTACATTGTTACTGCTTAATTGATGATTACTGATATACGTGCACTCGTGGTGAATATTTGCATACACTAATTGTTAATAACTACTATGGGTATACATGCTATGACTATTATGTACCGGCACACATGTCATTCTATTTAGAAAGCGAGTTATCAGACATTGATAACCCTACGGCCACCGCCACGGATAAGGAGACTGCATCTGCGCCAGAGATATTTACGGCAGACACTGAGAGTGATCCTGATATGCCGACCAAGGACGAGGACGACTTCCAACAGTCCGCGCTACCAGATTCTGGTAATACTTTACCCTTGCTGATGGCTTCTCTGACAAGAATCCTTCTGTCACTCTTGTTTCGATCGATGACCACTTCATCACTGGTCATCCCGATGGTGAGCACACTATGGATCCGATCCTAGACAATGCGCCTCTTGTGGACATCTCTTCCGAAGGACGGTTACTCGACGAACAACTAATAACGATATTGACGCAATATTGATGGTCCTTCCGATAACGCCCATAATGATGGAAAGTTGGACGAGAACGTTATTACCAATTTCACTTATTTGAGACCACTGTTAACACGCTATCTTCTGATTCTAACATACATTCGATTCCAGGCTCCTTTGAGTCTGTGACATCTGCAGCCCTACAGACAGCCGAATTACAAGCTTTCTACTACTGACGCAGACAACGACGTCATGACTGCTGCACAATCACCTGCTTGAGGCACCACACCGTCACACGGCCCAGAATCTGCTCCTGAGCTAGCTCCTACACCTTTTGGGTCAGCTTGATGTTGCGCCTGTTGAACCTACACCTTTACGTGATCACGATCCTGTTTCTTTTGGTCTGCCAGTCATTGCACCCCTTATATCTACCTGCATCGGGCAATCTCCTCATTTGTTGAGATGTTTGTTTTTACACCCGCAACCGCTGACATTGCTCCTTTTCCCTATGAAGACCGACTTCCATTGCGACAAGGTGCCTATAGCTTTCTTTCAGAATATAACCACACCCCGGGAAGGTACTTCAGGTCAGCACCTGCATAACGATTCATCTGCTACAACAGCATTTTCCCAACTGCACAGGTCGCACCATTTGCTACATTCACCTCTACATCGCTGTACGAGCCGATTTGATGGATCCTATAATACACTATGCAGATTTTAGACCCTTACCGTCCCTCACGTAATGGAGGCCACATACGAGATGAGTTGCTCCTGTAACACTAACTACAGTTTGAGGATATGAGTCGCAGAATGTTGGAGCTTGAGCTGACACCACAATTGGCAACTTCAGATGCAAAACATTACATAACCAAAAACATGATTTAAGTGTCTACATCACAAGACAGCATTTTGTCAGAAAAGTTTACGTAAGACACCACGTCCTCCACCCTGTCTATTGTCAGCATGCTTTGGTTCGCCACATATATCAAGGTTCCTTTTGCGCTCTCGACCGTTGCTATTACACCGTTCCCAGGATTCTGATACTCATTTCTTTACTATCGAGCGGCAGAACAGATAATTACTCCGACGTATATACAAGCTCGAGGAGGAGTTTACGCATGCTAGCAGTCACTTTTCTTTCCTCCTCCACCTCAGTCACAAGTATAGTTGGTTTCTGGATTATGCGGATTGCATTACACTTGGGTAAAGACACTAATGACAAGCTGGGATTGCGGAGACTTTGAGGACCACTTCTGATTGTGAAATTTTGATGCACTAATATACTTATTGGACAGGGGTAGGGTGACCCTGTGTCCCTTTCGATGTGATACATTTTGTTAGACACAATGATTGTGGCCGAATGATAATGAAAGCCCAATCATCTTTAAACGTGCGACAACACTCTGTGGCCAATAACCAATGAAAGCTCAGTCGCTAGGTTTTCGCTAAGCACGTCATTGATCTATGTGTGTGTGCTATAATTCTAATACTACGTGCTTACTTGCTATTCTCTCATTAAACATAATTACCGAATTACTTGGTCATACTATGATTATACTATTATTTGATTGGTTGGTATGGTAACCTGTTATGTGTATGTACTTATGACCACTAAACAACCAAATGCACGCACCAAGCAAATTAGAACTGACCTAACCGACCTTCATCTAGGAAGATGTCGACTCAAGGGAACACCGATATCAACAACCCTCTACCGACAACAGAGGCAGAAATGCAAGAGCGCCTCTTACAGGCCATCGCACGGTACGAGGCCCGTCGCTCCGATTGCAGCGGAGGTACCTCGGGAAATAACCCCCCAACGGTAATGTCTAGTCCTTTAAGACACATTACAAAACGTTTGGACATTTCCACGAGTGCCTTGCTAAGGCCTTACGCGAATAATGTTGCTTACATCGCAGGCTGCACCTACAAGCAGTTCTTGGACCACAAACCTCGAGAGTTCGACGGCACTGGGGGTGCCTTAGCCTTCGTGCGCTGGGTTGAAAAGACAGATTCTGTTTTACGATTGAGCAAATGTGACCCCGAACATCAAGTCAAGTATATAACTAGACTATTGGTGGATGAGGCTCTGTCATGGTGGAACCATCAAGTTCGGACAATGGGCGAGACCGCTGCGTATGCTATGAGGTGGGACGAACTGAAAGATCTGATGCGTAAGAGATATTGCTCGAGGGCAGAAGTCCAGAAGTTGGAAACAGAACTGTGGAACTTGAAAATGGAAGGACCAAATATAGCGGAGTATGTGCAGATATTTAACGAATTATCACAAGTTGCCTTACTCCTGAGGGCACCAGAGTTTAAGAGAATTGAGCAGTTCATAAGAGGATTGGCACCGCAGATTCTAAGCCTGGTAACAACATCAAAACCTTCAACGATCAACGAGGCTATCAACATAAGCATGGCACTCACGGAAGAAGCAGTTAGACGAGGAGAATTTTCCACTACGGAGGAGAAAAAGGAGACTGCTATAGAGGCATCTAGGGATAACAAGAGAAAGCTCGCAAATTTCAAAATGGTTACTCGGGTAAGTAACAAGAAGAAGGCCAAGAAGGGAAAAGATTACAAGGGTATCCTACCTAAGTGCGACAATTGTTTACGTTATCATGTCGGGCGGTGCAAATATGGAAATTGTGGTAACTGTGGCAAGGTGGGACATGTCAAGGAAACTTGTTGGCAAAATACTGAACATAATAATGGGGGCCAAGACGGTAGTGAGAATCACGAAGGGGAAAATGACAATGATAATTGTCGAGGCAGAATGAGTGATAAACAGAAACGTGCTCGAGGATGTTTTAAACAGTGGAAGGAAAAAGCATTTAAGAAAATATTGCCCTAAGAATGACCAGGCACAAGGATGAAAGCTCCACGCCGGGAGTTCTGGCGAGGATATCGGTACGTCCCATATTACTCAATATTATGCATCTGTATTGCCAAATACTGTTGCAAATTTTACGATTCGCACTTCTAGAGTTCGAGAGCATAATTGGTATAAGTAGCGAGTAAGTAGATATTCCAGTACCCATTAGAACTAGCTTAGGGGAAGCTAGTGGAAGAAAACGCAGTAACTGGAATCGGCAAGATAGAACCCGGAGAGTGTAAGTTTACGCTAGATCTATTGCCAGTTGAGTTGGGAAGCTTCAACGTGGTAACTGGATGTATTAGTTGGCAAGCGATCGAGGGAGGTTGATATCCGCAACTCGATGACGAATGAAGAATACGATCGTAACTCACGAAGCAGGACACGCCACCACAGATCACGAATTGCTTAAGGCACGAAAGTTGTTGTGGGAAGAAAGTGTTGTTTTCTGGCTCATGTCGGGGACAAGGGAGCCGAAGAACTAAAACACGAAGATACCCCCGTGATCAGAGGATATCCTAAAGTCTCCCTCGAAGACTTACCGGAATCACCTCCTCAACGATTAGTCGAGTCTCGCATCAATTTAATCCCAGGCACCACGCCTGTAGTCGATGCATCGTAGCGACTTACACTTCCGGAGATGCAAGGATTGACAGTGCAACCTCAGTGGTTGATAAAGAAGGAAGATAACAGACCAAAACTTTTGTTTTGGATAACCTCAGTTCTGCTCGCCAAAAGAAAGGACGAATGACTTTCAAATGATCGGGAATCGGACGAGCTAGTCAACCAGAGTCGGTGGCTCTTGTTGAGGATTAATGAACTCCTTACATAACTGACTGTGAGGACCCAACTACTATTACACGACTGGTCGACAATCGAGCGTCGTTAGCAGTGATTCAAGAAGAAAGTTTACCGATGAAAATTGTGGGACAATGACTAGTTCTTAGACGTACACAAAAACGGTGCTTCCTACACAATGTACAAACCGGATCCACACGGGACACAAAATCTGGAGGATTTAGAGAACATATATTTAGGACCTTGGGAACCCAGGTCCAAACTCGTAAAGGTTTTTATTTAGGAACCATATCTGTCAACTCAATCAACCATCATTAAACTGGCACATATGCCAGTTCCGTTGACCAAACAGAGAATACTTGGATTTCTTTTACTTTTGGCGAGTAGATGTTTGTATCTCTACTCCCCTTAATGGTAGTTGCATCGCAATAATTTTCTCGCTGAGAGCGAACACACATTTGCTTCGATATCTGGTCATTTCTTCACTTTAGCAGATACTCGTTGTTCCTTTTCTTGGAAACTTACCTGACATACATGCATCATTTGCTACGCATGTGATTTCGTTTTGAACAAACACTTCATGGGAATTTACATATTATTTTGCCAAACCTAATTACTGATTCCTGATTCGAGTAACCTACATTATTGTTATTGTTGACTCTTTTGTTACCAAGCCAACACACTTTCTTGAAACCGCTTTCTTTCAAGTTACATTCATGGTTTATTTTGCTACCATGCCGAGAATTCCTTGTTGATACATACATTGTCGGGTTACGTTGAAACCAAGTTCAATTAATTGAACTTATCCAGTTCACAGGTTTAACTTGAAACGATATATGATGTATTGGGAGCATCATATTCAACTATTTTTGCAGAGATTCTTTCATTTCGAGTCGTAGTAGATTTGGTTGGTCTACGACTCCACTAAAATGTTTGATTTGCTTCGATACCTTGCGGTGATACTTTCACAAAAATTGAAGCTTGCGCTAATTTGGTTACTTACTTCGTACACGGACTCAATTCCCTATTTAGTTGTTAATAACCCATTTTGGATCTTCACGATCAAAGCGGTCTCAACACAATTGTGTGTTAAGGCAATGGTACATATATTCATTTCATAAGCACAATGTACCTCCTAACGATTCTTTCGTTGTCAATCAAATGCCTTGCGATACTTATTACTTTTCATCTTCGATTGGGAACAGTGGACCTTTGATGTTCCGTATTTAATTGGAAACTCTATAACATGGTATAAATCAAATCTTCAGATTGTCTCAGTACACTTTCATTTGATTTCAAACGCGGTGAACTTGTTCAGTCACCACTATTATTGGATAATGCCAGTACGACACCTTGTGGTGTCATCATAAACTTGTAGCTTGTGCTAATCATGGTTAACCGTTTCACACGAGACCACGCATACTTTTGTTTGATTTATCATTTAAACATTTCTGATGCAACTACGAATCAAGACAATGATACACCAGATTCGCTTGTATTCCATTCGGTGTATCTTCACCATTCAAAAATGTCAACACACTAAACCTTACCAGACATTTATTCAGGAGTTGACAGATCATTTTACTATTACGTTGAGTTGCTGCTTTTGAGTTCTTATACCGGGTGCTATGGTTTGTGAAAACTCGTTTGCATATTACAACCGATCGTTTAAAAAATCTTAATAGTCAAAACTCCACTTTTGTGGAACCCCTGCTAGCCGGATTACACTAGACTATACGTCAAATGCGTCTTGTACCTTTGACATCCAATGCTAGAAGCACACACCTTTCAACCCTAGGATTCGGGTTGTTATATATTCTTGGACTCACCTAATGTGAGTAATGTTCATTTCGACTTGATGATTATCTACTTCGATACGTGTGTGACTTAACCATAAGGAGTTAAGGTAGTACAAATTTCGAGGACGAAATTTCTTTAACGGGGGAGAATGTGACAACCCGCACCAAACCAGGTATCCGTACGAATTAATTAATATTTAATTAATGCTTAATTACTGTGCTTGCTTACAACTGTGGTTAAACTGCTTCTTGATTTCTGATACCTACATACTCATGCATCATACTTTATTGCCGTCACTCCATTATTTACACACAAACATCAGTGACAACCTTGATGCACAAAAGCACAGTAGCACACTATACGGATAACCCAGTAAACATGCTGACATAGCCAGCATCAGACAGACACTGTCTCTGAGGCCAGTATGAGCCGGGAATAGTTTACTACACCGGTAGGGAGTGTAGGGAGGTGAGGATTGTTAAACTGCGTCACTAGGTGATAGTTATAGTGACCGGATGTGCCTAAAACATGCTTTAACTACAAAATCCTGCACTTTAATACAAAATTCAGCATTTAAGCTAACTAGTAAAGTGCAAAAACATGGGAAAATAATACTAGACACTTTCCAAAGTGTCGGGAATTCTTTGTGTCACTAAAACAAATATTAACGACACTTTAAATGCTTATTTAGCACTTTAACGGATTAATATCCAACCGAACCACCGGACTTTACCCGGGACATAAAAGTAATGTCAATGATATTGTTTTTCCTTTTCTGAGCTAGTTAGGGTACCCTAACACCCGTTATAAAACATAACACACAAAGTAACTAATCTAAACACCTAACTAAACCAACTAGTTACAAACTATCAAGTTGAAATCAAACCAATTACCCCCCCCCCCCCTTCAACCGATCGGTCCCCATAGGGGACACACCTCTTAAACTTTTGATTATTTTAATCATGCATGTCCTATATCTAGAGAACATATTATCTCTTGGTTAATCAAGTAAAATTGACTATAAGTATAATCTAAAGATCACCATCTCATTCTTAAACACTTAACAAATTTTGTTCTCTCTCTCTCCCTCTTGCTACCTTCGGCCGAGACCAAGAAGCACCACCACCACCATCATTTGATCTTTCTCATGCAAACCATCTATATACAAGTGTGCTAGAGTTCATACGAGGAGGCTCGGTGCTTACGGAATCGCAAGGACCTCTCTACGTTGCTTTTATCCACCTAGTTTTCGCCTTGAATCTTCCCTAGCCTTGAGCTAGTTGTAAGTGATTCTAAACACTCTCTTGTTCATGTCTAAAGTGGTTAATAAGAGATTTAACGGATAAAAGTCATGAACACTAAAGATCAAAACTTAAAGTCTTGCAAGAAAGATGAACATGGTGGTTAAAGAGTAAATAATGGTGTAAAACTCATGAATCTTGTTTAGTTATGGTTATTTTATGTTGTTGGATGCTAGTAGTGGAACGGATTGTCATCTAACCATGCTAGGTCATGTTCATGGAACATGAACTAGCATTATGTTTAGTGTAAAAGAAACAAGATGACGAACCCTTTCATACATGAACATGAACTAGCATTATGTTTAGTGTAAAAGATACAAGATGACGAACCCTTTCATACATGAACATGAACTTGTGTAAAAATAGTTTTCTTGTAAAATGGAGTTTTAAACTAGTAGATCTAAAGATCTACAAGTGGTATTTTCGAAGAACCAAGTGTAAGATGCAAATCATGTTTAAAGCCGGATCTTTCATGAAATAAAAGCATTTATGTGAACAAACGAGTGAGTAAGCACTTATGCGAACAAAGGTTTTAACAAAGAAATATTTTCGTAATTTTTGACTAACGAGTTGTAAAGTTACATGTTCTTTGAAAATAAAGATTTCAAGAAACCGATTTTATTTTTAAAAGATAGAAAGATCTACTAAAAATGTTGGAAGATTACTACGTATTTTCACACAACTTACAAGTTCATGTGTTTGCGATTTATACTTGTTTTGACTAGTTTAATGTTTGAATATTGTTTGTTGATGATTAGAAAATTGTTGATTGAATTTTGAAAAGAAAATGATACGCTAGTAAGCGTGGCCACCTCCAGTTACAGAGGAAACTCTGGCGAAATTTTTCCAGAAGATAACACTTAGAATATTTTTGCGACAAGTGTTATGAATATATTTTTGACTTGTTTTCCAAACAAACTTCGCCATGATTTTTATTATAACATAACCAAGTATTCGGAGGTGGATTTTCTTAAATAAAACTTGTTAAATATATATTGAGAATATATATTTCGTAGTAAAACGCTTACGCGATTTTTTGATTATTTTGTGAACTATATGTATATTATTTTTAGAGTAAAAATAATATAACTGGAATACATTGTGAAAACACGACCCCAAAATAATACCAACGCCTTCACAAATAAATATTTAAGTTACACCGGTATTATTATTACCATCCGAACTTTAAACGTAACTTATGTATTTTCGGAAAATACTCTTACGCGTATATTTTGATAAGTATTATTTTGGAAAAGGTATGAAGTAAAATATAATATTTTGGGAAAAATATGTATATTTTGGACAAGTGATTTAAAATATATTTTTCAAGTGAGACTTAAAAATATATTTTCGGAATTATAACGTATACGTATATTTTGGTAAAATATTATTTTGGAAACTAAGGAGGTGAAAATATATTATTTTTGGGAAAAATATATATATTTTGGGAATACGCTATTTTTGGACAAATGAGTTAAATGTATTTTACTAAGTGGGACTTAATATATATTGTCGGAACTACAAGCCTACATGTATAAAGACCCCCATCCTTGGGAAGGAAATACGAATACGAATACTCGAAAAGTATTAACACAGAAATATTGAATAAACAATTATTCCAAAACTAAATGCAATTATTATAACTTGGAATAATACCAGAATTGTAACTCAAAAACAAACATACTAAGACAAGGCACGACCCATTCGTCTAATAGACATTAGACCATTGTAGGTAGTCGTGTTTGCCATGGAGATTTGGGTTACAAATACGAAGACGCAATACAGTGAGTTCATGTACCCCCTTTTCTCTTAACTATTTTCAGTTTTTATACTTCGGGGGTGAAATACATGTTACTATGATTACGAATACTTTTTACATGGTATGGTTAGCGTAAGGAGGCTTACTACTTAGATCATGTGAGTGGGTAGGCTGGAACTGGAGGCCATTAATCCTCATTGTAGGACCGAGGGTCATTAGCGGTAGATCTATCTGGGTGTAGCGAGCCCAACCCCTGAGCCCGCTTAGTGGACCAGGTGGTGACTTTGAGCCCGACGCAAAAATCTGCTAGGTTTGAGTCTTCCTACAGCACTTCACATATATCATTGGCTTTGCAACCCAATGGTGATCTCTTTTTCCTTATTTGCTACATACCAGGGACTTTTATACATGCTTACAACATTTTTCAAATGTTTGTACATACTCACTTACACATGAACTCGCTCAACTTTATGTTGACTTTTCAAAGTACATGTTGTAACAACTGTGCTTGTAATCACTATGAACAGTTCTGTTATCAATAAAACAATGTTATTTGATCACAATGTTTGTTTGATTGTGTTTTACATTTTTCATGTTTTGACTTTTATGTAATTTCAAACTCTACATCGCTTTCTGGAGAGTTATACGCAAACTAGTGCGTAAACGTACTCAGTTTAATGCGACAAATACTCCGGAACATCAACATATACTCAACATACCTTAAATAACCTTTACATAACTTAGAAATAAGTTTTGAAGGCTTTGGTATGGCAAAAACAAGTTAATTCGCTTACAGGGACTAAACTTGACAAACTGCGAAAGTATGTCAATTTGAATTGTAACGAACATTCCGGAACATGACCATAAGTTAAACACACCCTAAATATCCTTTACATAGCTTAGAAATAGGCTTTGAGGGGTTCGGTGTGCTAAAATAAACTTTTGGGTCATTCAGGGACTAAAAGTGTCAAAAAGTGCACAAGTTTGCATTTTCGCGCATAACTTACGTTCTGAATACATCCGGACATCCAAAAATTTATGTAAGCATGACTACATTATATTTTAGTGTTCGCGATAAGAAAAATCCATTCGTCGCGTCATTTGGATCGTTTTTCGTGCTTGTGCGCATTCCGTCGTAATTAAGCGAACATCGCGTTCGTACGGCCAAACGAACTGACATCAGACATATTTTTGAACATGTTTCAAGTCCACAATGTTTAGGCATCATTTTAGGGCCTTAAAGTTGGCTTTACGGGCCTTAGAAGTGCCGGAAATGGGCTGAATACACAACAGGGACCAAAAATGTAATTTCTGATCTGCAACTGTCAGGCGGCCCGCCTCAGTTTCTGATCTTTCTCACGCGGGCCGCGTCCGCCTGTCTGATCAGATTAGAACGAACAGTCAGCACGATCCAGCTGTTTTAACCTCAACCACATGCTTGCAACTTGCCTAATCTGTTGATAAACATCATTTTTAGCCACCATGAGTTTCCGACACTTGTACGGCTTGGATTAAGGCACGATATTCAACAAACGATCTTAACGGTTACCCGAAAACTATAAATACCCCACCCCCCCATGCTTCAAAATCACTAGAAATTTGATTTGAGAAACTCTAAGTTGAAACATTTGTTTCATACCTGAGATTTTTGAATCGAGTTTAGCATTCGGGGACCCTTCGTAAGTATTCTTTCGTTCTTTTCCTTATTTTTACTGCTTTTCGAGTCCGAAAGTCAAACTTTGTTTGACTTTCAGCGTTGACCAGTAATGGTCAATGCGAAGTTCGTTTGAACTTCGCAACGTGATTGTAATCACGATGGTCATAGTCCCTTGGGACTATGCCTACTGATTACCACGTTGTCTAGGGTCGTAGGGTAAGCGATCTAATAAATCGCTTATACCTCGAACCCGACCCAGTTTGGTCGATCATTAGGATCCGACCAAATACATTAGGTGACCATAGTAGGTAGGGAATAACCTTCCGAGGTTATACCCTATGGTCACATCGTTTAAGTAGTTGTATGATAGGTAGTTTATATGCCTTAGGTAAATTACCAGAATACCCTTTTCATGTAGAATTGGTAATTAAGCATATGTAACCTAAACCTTTGTCACATAACTGATTATGTAACATGTTTAGGCATATAACACTTGTCATAGGGCTAGTTAGGCGGTCCGAACGCGTTTCACGCGCACGACACGTTAAAGTAGCATAAGCTTCCTAAACGGGTCGTAATGGGTCGTAAACAATTATGTTAGGTTTCATTTAGTATGTAGGCTTTGTTAAACCAAATGAAACGAGTCTTTACACTCGTTTGGTTTACAAACCCTCATTCTATCCAATCATCCGATTAAGGTCCGGTTATTAACATAGTTACCTATATTAGGTGCCGTTTGATTCCGAGATCTCTAGCATTACTTGGTGATTATCTTAAGACATTTGAGCAATATCAAGTGAGTACATAGACCCCTCTTTTACTGTTTTCCAAACTGTTTTGGGGTGAAACACATGTGCCTACTTGTTACTTTCATGCTTTCCTGTTTTCACATCATATACCTGCTATGTTTGTTAGTACATTATAGTACATGATTTCATTACATTTCATGCTATGTATGTCCATTGTGTGCATACTTAGTACATTGTTTTACATTACATTTCTGCTATGTATGTTGACTGATAGCATGCTAGCACATTGATTTACAAGACTTTTCTACTTTGTATGTTAACTTAGCATACTTAGTACATTTTTTTCATATGACATGTATACAACTTCTATGACATTTGGTTTGCACAAACGGGTCTTTATTACGTTCATTAACATTTGCTACGCCGCTCGGTAGTAAGTAGTGGTACCATAGGACTTGACAAATCCCATTCCTGACATCCCGGGTTTGTTTGGATGTAAGGAATGACTGAATCCGAATACAATTCTTTTGATAACCTTGACTGAAAGGGTTATCCGACTGTCTCAAGGCTTGAATGTATGCGTTAACTTACCACATAAATGTTCGTATCAGTGTATCATGCATCACTTTGCAAAACATAACTTTTTGATATATTCAAAATACTTTGTTTTGTACATTTTACTTATGGTTTAAGTAGTCTTATTTTACTTACCATACATAACATTTGTTACACATTACTTGACTACTTTTGGACTATCAACATTTGACATGGTTTATACAAGGACTATTGACTATTGGTTTAAACATAGACATTATACTTTGTTGGTTGGTTTAGGTGACTTGAGTAACGAGATGTGAGTAATATGATACAATCATGGTGGATACGCCGCTGGTACTTCCTATACATAAGTGATTGTATTATATTACATATCATAGCGTTATTTAAATCATTCATTTTGGACTTATACATTTTACACAAGTGACATGTTTTTACAAGACTTTGGTTTACAATACAGTTTATTTTATACAACTCATTTTGCATGGTTATTCATTTAACCATACATTATTCACTTATCTATACATATCATCTGGACTTATTGTTTTTCAAGCGATTTACAAAACAAATCAAATAACAAGGTTCATGACTAAACATTTTCTTAAACTTAAGTCATGAATTCTATTTTCGCAAAACCTATGTATCTCACAGGCATTTTTATGCTGACGTACCTACTTTCACATGTGTTTTCAGGTGCTTTTCCGTAGGATGACGATCATGACACTAGGGCGGACCTGTGCCTTAGATACTTAAAATGAAGATAGACTTTGTTTAATTATGTTATAAACTCTTTAATTTCTGTTTGAAACAATGTAACACTTATGTTGATAAATAAATACAACTTTGTATGCCATGGTTATGAAACAATTAATTCTGTTACAACACTCCCCGACGTTTTCCGCCACGTCTTGTATGATATACGTGGTCGGGGTGTGACACATGTATTTCAGGAAACTAACGGATCTGGCACAGTATGCACGTATTTTCAAGCTGCGTTTGAATAAAGAAGTCATCCAGGGTTTAGAAGGTGTAACCTCTTCCTGGACGGGTTACATATCTCTAAACCTAGTATTGTTTAAAGTCTTTTGCTAAGTCTTTATAAACTCAATTAAATCAAGTTAAGGTTTGTAACTTACTTTGTGATTATTGAAAATGGGATTTTTCTAACTTTATTAATGAATGAATATCTCATGTTTTTATCATATTGTATGGTTATGATTGTTGCTATGGTATTAAGAAGTCACACCAATTAAACCCACGCTTCCGCAAAGCCAGGGTGTGACAAGAAACCATCTGTTGGTTTGAAACTTATGTCTTGTACGAAAGCCCAAAGTTATTTACGAAAAGGATATGTTGCCTTTATGACACATGTCACCGAGGAGAAAGACAAGAGCAAGAGTATTCAGGATATTCCAATTGTTCGAGATTATCCAGAGGTGTTTCCTGATGAACTGCCTGGTTTACCTCCAGTTCGTCAAGACGGGTTTCATATTGACCTTGTACCCAATGCCAACCCGATTCCGAAAGCACCTTATCGTCTTGCACCGTCGGAGATGCAAGAGTTATCGAAACAGCTTCAAGAGTTATCTGATAAAGGATTCATCCGTCCGAGCTTTTCGCCTTTGGGAGCTCCTGTCCTCTTTGTGAAAAAGAAATATGGATCTTTTCGAATGTGTATCGATTATCGTGAGCTTGATAAGCTTACCATTAAGAATCGATATCCCCTGCCTCGAATTGATGATCTTTTCGACCAGCTGCAAGGTGCTTCATGCTTTTCCAAGATCGATCTGCGTTCTGGGTATCATCAACTTCGTGTTCTCGAAGAAGATATTCCCAAAACTGCCTTCCGAACAAGATATGGGCATTACGAGTTCACTATCATGCCTTTTGGTTTGACGAATGCCCCAGCTATCTTCATGGACTTAATGAATAGGGTCTGTAAACCTTATTTAGACAAGTTCATCATTGTGTTCATCGACGATATTCTCATTTATTCAAAGTCTCGAGCCGATCACGAGCAACACCTTCGTTTGACATTGGAACTCCTAAAGAAGGAACAACTTTTTGCTAAATTCTCCAAGTGCGAATTTTGGTTTAAAGAAGTTCAGTTTTTGGGTCATATAGTCAACGAGCAAAGTATTCATGTGGATCCATCCAAGATTGTTGCTATTAAATATTGGAATACGCCGATGACACCTACAGAGATTCGATCTTTTCTTGGTCTTGCTGGATATTATCGTCGATTCATTTCTAACTTCTCAAAGATTGCGGTTCCACTCACTGCTTTGACTCTGAAGAATAAGCCTTTGGAGTGGGGACCTAAGCAAGAAGAAGCGTTTCAAACGCTAAAACAGAAGTTATGTGATGCTCCTGTTCTATCTTTGCCCGATGGAAACGAGGATTTTGTTGTCTATTGTGACGCGTCGAATCTAGGACTTGGTTGCGTTCTTATGCAACAAGGTAAAGTCATAGCTTATGCGTCTAGACAGTTGAAAGTTCACGAGAAGAACTATACGACTCATGATCTTGAGTTAGGTGTTGTGGTATTTGCTCTCAAAATCTGGAGACACTACCTCTATGGAACGAAGTGTGTGGTTTTCACAAGACCACAAAAAGTCTCCAGCACATTCTAAATCAAAAGGAGCTGAACATGAGGAAACGACAATGGGTTGAGCTCTTGAAAGATTACGATTGTGTGATTCGCTACCTTCCTGGTAAGGCGAATATCGTAGCCGATGCGCTTAGTCGAAAGGAGCGAGTCAAGCTTCATTCTGTTCAAACTCTATTTGATATTCAATCTTGTGTCCTTCAAGTATAACGATCTTGTGTAAACGAAGGCTTATTGAAATATGAGCTACCACTTCAACTCGAGCTTAAACTCGAAACGAAAGGTGATGGGTTGCCCTATTTTAAGGATCCATGTGGATGTTTATCGCTCAAATCGGAGTCCTTAATTGAATTCATTGTATGCTTTAATACGTACATTAGGATTCAATAAGGACAAAACCGAATTCCTATTAAGATCTTCCTATCTTCATAGTTAGATTCTTAAAAATGTTTAAAGTGCCAAATGAAATCCACGGATTAGATTCCTGGCGTGCTTTAAATACCCGTGTCCAAAGATAACAAATTAAAGGTCAAATTAAACAATTATGCGATTATGTGATTATGTGTTCTCCTTTATGTTTTTGTGTGATCCGATTTTCGTTATCCAAATCCTCATAGAATCTTCCATATCTTCATATGAGGGATTCATAGTAGGATATTCAAAAGGTACTACCTTAAATCCTTAATGGGCTTCTACGTGGTAGTTAAGACCCTTGGGTTATATAGTACCATTCCATGATTCAAAAAGAGACCCTTGAGTGGTCTAGTTAAAGAATGATTCAGAATCTGGTTAAGAATGCCATGTGATGATACAGCTGAAAGGACCCTATGGTGGTCCAGTCACACTCATCATGGGTTCATTCATTTGGTTTTCCCCTACACATTATCAAATGCAATGTGTGGACTATGCAAGGAATTACGTAATTATGGACGCGTACATAATTATAAAAATTCAGTGCACGGAAACCACAGTAAGATTTATCATGTGTAAGAACCAATAGTGACAACAATAACGAAACGTAAACAATGTAATGGAGGTACGGTGGACGCACCAATGGCGCTTCATATACTTGTATATAAGTGTCCCTCTTACATTGCAAGCATAATGTTATTTAAAGTTACTAGAACTTCAGAACCCTAACCAGTGTTGTTTTATCTTTTCGACTTCATGTTTCGAGCTTTCACAAGTTTCCTCTAATTAAATTTCGGGACGAAATTTCCTGAAGTAGGGGAGACTGTGACATCTGTGCCTCCACGGCCATCGAACAAATACCAAATCAATGAAATGTTGTGTTTCATACTTGGGATTTGTATAAATATGTGTATCGTTTGCACATATCAATTCATGTTCGATTTTGAGCTCTAAATCGCTTTCTGGAAAGTTATACGCGAACTGATGCGTAAATATAATCATTTTAACGCAACAAACACTTTGGGATATTAAAATAGGCTTAACATACCTTAAATAACCTTTACAAAACTTAGAAATAAGTTTTGGATGGTTTGGTATGCCGAAATCAAAGTTTATTCGCTTACAGGGACTATTTTCAACAAACTGTGAAAGTATGCCGATTCGTACTGTAACGAACATTCTGGAACTTGATCATAAGTTAAACATACCCTAAATATCCTTTACATAGCTTATAAATAGGCTTTGAGGGGTTCGGTATGCTAAAATAAACTTTATTGATCATTCAGGCACTAAAAGCGTCAAAAAGTGCACAAGTTTGCATTTTCGCGCATATCTTACGTTCTGAATATATCTGGACATCCAAAAATTTATGTACTCATTAAAATATTTTATTTTAGTGATTGGCTTGATAAAATTCCATTCGTCGCTTAATTTGGATCGTTTTTGCGTTCGCTACGACTTCCGTCGTAATTAACCGAATAACGCAACCGTACGACCAAACGAACCGACATCCGAGATGTTTTTGAGCATGTTTCATGTTCCCTATACTTTAACTTCATTTTAGAACCTTAAAATGGGGTTAACGGGGTTTAAACGCATCGAAAAAGGCCTTAAACATGTGCAGGGACCATTTCTGCCATTTTGGCAAAAAGTTTGGAGCTGTTACCTGGTGGCGCTACACCAACAGCTTCTGCCTATCCCGTGGCATAGCGCTAGCACTTGATCTGGACAGAAAGTTGATTTTCTGCATTTTTCAGCAATGAGGTCGAACTTGGGGGTCTATTTTGTAACATTTTCAATACCATTAGCTGGTTTTGGGGCACACCTAGTATCCCAAAACCATGGGCCACATGTGTACGATCCAGATCAAAGCACGTTTTACAATGAACGATCCTAATGGTTCTAGATTTCCTATAAATAGCAACCCCCACTTCATTTCAAACCCACTTGATTTTCTGAAATTTCTCTAAGTTGAAGTGTGAACCACTTCACACCTGAGAATACTTGGAAAATCAAACTTGTGGGGACCCTTTGTAAGTAAGTATTCCTTCGTTCTTTTAACGCGTTTTTAGCGTGAAAGTCACTAGTGACTATACCTACTGATTACCACGTTATCTAGGCTCAGTGACGAGTCGTAGTTTCGGCCAAAATGCGCATTCTCGCGTATTTTGTAACCAAACTACTTTTGGGTATCAAAACCGTTTGTTTTGATACCAAATCTGTTTTCTAAATTCGTTAAACATGTTTTAACATGTTTAACTCGTCACTTTTAGTTTAGTGCTTGTGTAGAGTCGTAAGTCAAGCGGACTAAACACCCGCTTAGACTTTCGAACTCGACCCGTTTGGTCGATCATTAGGATCCGACCAAACATGTCGAGTGACCATAGTTGCAAAGGGAATAACCTTCCGAGGTTATACCTTATGGTCACTTAGGTTTAATTAGTTGTATGATAGGTAGTTTATATGCCTTAGGTAAATGACCAAAATACCCTTTTCATGCATAATTGGTAATTAAGCATATGTAACACAAACTTTTGTCACTTAATTGATTATGCAACATATTTAATCATGTTTAGGCATATAATACTTGTCATAGGACTAGTTAGATGTCTCGAACGCGCTTTTGCGTGAACGACACGTTAAAGTAGCTTAAGCTACCTTAATGGGTCACAATGGGTCGAAAGCACTTAGGTTAGGTTTCGATTTAGAATGTAGACTTTGTTAAACCATGTCATATGAGTTCCAATACTCATTTGGTTTACAAAACCTCATCCTATCCGATCTTCCGACTTAGGTCCGGTTTATTTATATAGTTATTAGGTTGCCGATTGATTCCGTGCTCCCTCTAGCTTTGCTTGGTTGTTGTTCAAGACCTCTAAGCATTCGCAGGTGAGTACATAGTTCCCCTATTTTACTGTTTTCAATTGTTTTGGGGTGATTCATATGTGCTAAATGTTTTCGAGGTTATAACGATGGTTTCAAAAATAAATGATATGGTTTATACAAAATTTATAACGATTTTGATAAAGTAAACAAACTTGTTGGTTGTATTTACATAACGAATAATATCCATTAGTTTTGGCCGAACCAACCAGTATTAGGTTATGGTACCATAGGATCTGAAAAATCCCGTTATTAGACTGCACCCATGGTTATGTGTGGGTTAGGTGGGTAACGACTGAATCTGTGATTGTTAATTTACCCTTTGGTGGTTTATTAATGCAAGAAGCGATAGGCGAGTTGCGAAGGTTTGGATGTTATTAGCGAGACAATCAAAAGTAGCTTTCACAATTTAAATCGAGAATGACTTAAACGACTTAAGCGATTTCTAACGAATTAAATGATTTGGGTAAACGATTGGTTTTTGGTTAGTGTTTAGATAACAGGACGGGTGTAATGTGATGAAAGCATGGTGGATACGCCGCTGGTACTTCCTATATATAAGTGTTTTCATCGTTTTATATACCGTGGCGTTATTTAGTTCACTTGGGTAAACGATTTTGAAACGATGTCACACAAACGAAGTTTTCGAAATGATATAAACCATACGAGTTTTATTAACGAGATTTATTAACGAGATTTATTAACGAGTTTTATTAACGAGATTTATTAACGAGTTTTATTAACGAGATTTATTAACGAGTTTTATTAACGAGATTTATTAACGAGTTTTATTAATGAATTTTATTAACGAGAATTATTAACAAGTTTTTACGAGATGTTTTACAATTTGATTTAATTAAATAAATGTTTTGGGTTAAGAATCATGGCTACGAGATTTTATAAATTATAACCAACTTGATTTGAGTTGGTTAATTATGTCGCAATACAATACTTTTCAAAACAAGGTTTTAAATTAAGTATTGCAACATGTAGACTAGCCATAAATTCGACACTCTCAAAAACCTATGTACTCGCCAGCATTTCTTAGCTGACTTTGTTTTCACATATGTTTCAGGTGTTGTTGAATAATGTTGATTGCTAGGATGCATGCTCACATAGGACTGGACGAGGCCTTAGTGACTTAATAACAATGATAGACTATGTTTAACTTGTTTATTTAGATTTCCAGACGATGTAAATATTTAATGTTTAATAAAACGAAACTTCAAACTTCCGTGTGTTTTGAAACAATGATTCTGTTACAACACTCCCCGATGATTCCGTCGCGATTTGTTGTTTTACGCGGTCGGGGTGTTACAGTTATGCTTCCACTTGATCTTGAGGCTTCAAATGGGTCTGATCAGGACTGCTTCAGAACCCAGAAATCGCCCAGAAACATGGAGAAAAACCCAACCACCGAACCAGTAGCGAATGGCTGTATTTATAGGAGATTTTCTGATCGGCACGGTCGTGTCACTGATCGCATGGTCGTGCGACAGGTGTTGTCGGGTGACGTCATTTTGCCCGATTCGATGTCATCTAAGTGGACTAGTGGACAAGTTGCCTGGGTCATCAGATCGGCACGGTCATGCCGTTGGTGGCACGGTAGTGCGATGTCATAAAAAACAGGAGCAGTAAACTTGGTTTGGCTGTGGCACGGTCATGTGGCGGGTCGTACAGTAGTGTGGCCCGGGAACAGATTAGCACTAGCAGTAGCATTGGCAGTGCTTCCGAGATTGAACAATCGGCACGGTAGTGCCGTCAGATGGCACGGTCGTGCCACACCTAGCAGTCATCAGAATTTCGTTCTTTTTATCAGAAATGCATCAGAATTTGTCTGTTTTCATCAGATTTTTGCTTTATGCTCTGTTTAAGACCTGAAAATATAAAAGTACCGAATTTGGTTCCTAAACGTTGCGGTTTCGGTCAAAAACGCTTAAAACGGAAGTGTTTTGGGGTATAAAAACATGTATAATTTAATGTATATCAAACATCCCCACACTTTAACTTTGCTTCATGGAATCAAATCTGAATATTTACAAAGTTACTAATTTGTTTGGTGGTCAAATTAGTTTTCAAAAAGTCATCATCAAAGATTTTAAAAAAAACTAGCTTTGTTGGATGTATGAAAGGATAATTATAAAGCAATGATTCTACGTTCGATTAACTTATTATGTAAATCTTTATATTTCTCACAATGTTCACACACACTCGGTTAAATTTCTGAATCATACATATAATGTGTATGTAAAACACTCAATGCCTAGTTAATGAATCATGCAATATCATAAGCTTGTCAGAAGATCTAATCTCCACCAATTAATATGTGAAAAACATAAATCAAGAGGTATTTGATGGGTTGTAACGTTAGGCTATGGTTAAGGGTATGGAATGGATATTTGAAAGTGGCAAGAAAGGTTAAAACTTGGTGATTTATTTTCTAGGATTCTGAACACGTTGCTAAGGTACTTGTGTATGTGTTTAGAGTTTATTCTTTTTACACTTCCACTCTCTATTTTCTTTCTTGATAGTTTTTCCATAATTTCCTTAGAGAGTTTTGACGAACGGGTGTTTTTTTTTTTTTTTTGAAAAAGTTTGTATCAAACTTAGATAACTTTGGCCGAATTTTATCAAAAAGGGTAAATACGAAAAGGGTTTATATCTGGTTTAAGTAGGCTTAATATTTGGGTAAAGTTTAAGAAAAATACGGAAAATAGGCTCAACATGGCGAACTAATGGATAATGTTGGGTGCCGGATATAAACAAAGAAAAAGGCTAACGAAAGGGTATCCTAAGTGCCTCTATCATTTTTATGTAATTTCACATATTCATGATTTTGAAAAGTATACAAATGACAATTTCTAAATTACATAAAACATCCGGCTCACTCATCTTTCCGCAACCACAAAGAAGCATTTGACAAGATTGCTGTAATGGCTCAAAAATATGCTCACGTAAACAGAAGGAATGGGTATAAATATAAAGATAAACATGTAAGTCTTTCTTTTTGTTTTATCACGCTTTTTAGTTATCTTTTTCAAAAATCAATTTAGCTTGTTGGTTTTTATCAAATTTGATGTTTTATAAAGAACACAATTGACCATTTTTGTTTTATTTTTCGAAAATATTTACAGAAATGAGAACAATTAATGACAAACAAAGTTTAAAGCCCTTTAAACCCCTCCCCACACTTGAACTTCACATTTTCCCCTATGTGAAATACATATTAGTTAAGCAATTATGAAGAGCTAAACTAATAATGTGAAAAGGGAAAGAGGTACTCCCTCAGAGTTGGAGTTGACTTGTTTGAGTAGACTTTGATTGAAGTCGTCTCAACTCTGTGTGCATTTCTTTACAAATCTGCCAATTATGTCACTCACTAAAGCAGTCAACATTACCATTGATCAAAATGTTAGATAACCCAACCAAATCCATTATTCAAACAAAGCAAACATACTACTTAAACATTTAAAAACATACATAAAGTATTGAAAGTCCCAAATAAAATAAAGTAATAAAATAGAAATACGATAAAACATCAGTTTCTGAATGATCCGCTCTACCTCCTCCTACTCATCATCATCATCATCATCATCATCATCATGGTGGCGTGTTCCAGATGAACTCGCCCCATAGTTACCTAGGTTTCCAAATAAGAACTGTGGAAGGTCCCCAAAGTGGCTTGGATAAAAGCTTTATAGCCCTCCGAAGATGTAGGAAAAACCTGCATACATTTCCTCCCTCATTATGCCTTGAGTTGCCCGCATAGTCTCCTGTGTGGATCTCGTAGTGTCCTGAGTAACCTGCATATGCTGAAATTACTGGTACAACTCGGGATAGGAAGGTATACCTGGCGGATACTGATACTGGTGCTGGTGCTAGTGCTTGTGCCCTTCATGCTGTGGCTGATTGTGTGGTGGCTGGTTGTGTGGTGGTGGCTCTAGATCCTGATGCTCCTCCATGTTAACGTTTTTGTCCTATGCTGGTAGCGGATCCCATATCTCTCCATTTAGGCCCCTCAGTCTCGGGCCATTGTCTCTATCCACTACCAGACCCATCGCTCTCAAAGATCGCATGTCTACGTCTCCTCCTGCATGAACCATCGTGAGACCACTGACTACATCATCCGTCATAATACCCAAATTATATGCCAGCTGAGTCACATATTCACCACCATGGATTTCACTACTTGTAGTCCTCCCCGCGCTGTTCACGAAAAATTCAGCCATTCTAGGTGCGAGGTTGACGTGCACTCCATTAACTATGGAATATAAGAAAAGAAGATCTGGAGTGGGGCAGTTTCCTGCACTGTCCATGCGTCCACAAATGGTGTGACTCATGACCTGATGAATAACCCTAAGTAGCGGGTCTCGTAGTCATGAAGCTTTAGCCTTTCTATCCTCATAGGGTGGTCCAACTGCCACTTGTGCCCAAAAGTTAGCCCGTTGCTGCTCATTATCAAACTTGTAGATATTGGTGAAAAGTATTGAATCGATATCTTCAGCTGAGTATATGCCCAGTCTTCCCCCAAGTCTAGCAACTGACCACTTATGCCACTTTCTACCCAACCTGAACTGTATCGTCTCCCTGTTCTTAAAGTCCGGATTTTCGCTTCTTGGTTTGTCATAAGTGTATGAAGCGAAAAATTCCAATGTTAGCTCAAGATATACGGGTCTTTCAATGTTGAACAACCTTGACATTGGATGCGACATCATGTCGGATAGCCTTTCTTCTTGGTTCAGGGCTGTTAGGGTTGCCCAATTGATCCTTCTTGGTTCACCAATTTGTCCCCTTCGATTCCATAATGCTTCTAATCTGGCAATACAGGGACGTTCTTGCGTTTTGTTTTCGCTGAACTGGAGGAATCTGTGGTTCATCTGCATACAGGAATACAACAAAATAAGAGCTGAATATAAAATTTTCATTGCTGCCACCGGAATAGGCTGTTTACGATGTTCTGTCATTGTGTCAGTAGCCGCACGGTCATGCGACTGGCCGCAGTACCGTGCCGATTCAAGATCGGTGACTAGCTTGTTTCCGAAATTGACGTTGCACTGCCGTGCTGATTTGGCACTGCCGTGCGTCTCGATATCGTAGTTCTGATTCATCGATCTGGTATAGATTTCTGATCGGCACTGTCATGCTGTTTCAAGTGCATGACCGTGCGACCGAGAAATTCATTAGAAATCAATCTTATTCACTGATTTTAACTTTTATATTTCGAAATCCAACTTGTAATTAGTGAATGAACTTCAAATCAAAGACCAGAACTAGTGATTTAGCACCAAACAATCAAGAACTATGGTTTATTTGACTTTTATGAAGAAAATCCCCAAATTTCTTGAATCAAACCCCAGATCTGTTGGACTCTGTATGCCCAAGACACATAATAAATTGATGTGGCTAGTACGTTATGATCCAAGTCGAGTCATACCCAATAACAAGCTAGACAAACACTTATATTATTTATTTGTGATATGATCAAACAAATAAATATTAACACTTACAATATTTAGAAATTGGTTTTCTAAATAATTACACTTGAGAAACCAATAAATTATGTGGATAATTTATTTTGAGAGAATATTTTATTTTGTTATTTAATAGGTTAAATGACATTATAAAAGATTATATAAAGTCTTGCAAACATAGTGTTATAATTTTATAAAAGTTATAAAATTAAACAAGACTTTATTTGTTATAAAAAAAATTGGAATTTTTTTTTAAAAAAACCCCTAAGGGGCCATCCACTTTGGGGGTCTTCCCAAGACCCATGTTGGTCCAATGTGATGACATGCAACTTTGCATGTGTAAGAGATTTTGATTGGGTCTTGGTTTTGATAATATTCTCTCTAATATTTAAATAAAATGGATGACCAAAAATGATAGAGTGAGCTGAATTTTTACTCTCTAATTTTCGGCCATAAGAGGGTTCTTTCAAGTGTTCATTTTTGATCTTCAAGTGTTAAATCCTAGCTAAACTTGTGGTGTTTGTTGGAAGCTTGGGGTATACAAGCTTGAGGTCTTCTACTCTTGAAGACAACCATTTCAAGAAGCATCATCCGTTTCATAATCCTTGCACTTCAAGAAGGTAGTTTTCTAAACATCCTATGGTTGTGTTTGATAGTATACATCTCATATATGGATCCGGGTTTTGGGATTTTGCATATAAGTGGTTTTATATCTTATAAAAGTAACATGTTTTAAACTTATTTTCCGTTGTGTTTTTATTTCATATGGATGAAATTACTTTGATGAACATGTTAAAATCCCATCAATGGCATCTAGAGCCACTTATATGAGTGCATACTTCAATAGATTAAAAATTTCGGGTTTCGGGTTTGAAGAAAACCCTATGGCCGAAAATTTTAACATGGTTAACCCTTTGTTTTTCAAGATTATTTTCTTACATGCATAAGAGAATCTTGAAAAATTTATTTCATATGGATGATTTGTTTGTTTGGACAAAACTTAACTTTTCGGTTTTTTGAGAATAGCCGAAAATGTTTATAAAAGGGAACCATTTTTTTATGCTTCTTGAAATTAATATATATATATTTGGATATATATTTTGGTGCATATGACCTAGCCATGACCTTGTGTTGAATGATTGTGTTGTGATTTATTATTTCAATGGGTTGTAATAATTATTATTTTGTTCTTCCATTAGAAGATATGTAATTTATTTATTTCATTTGGTATGTAAAATAAATAGATTAGATGCATTTTATTTTACTAGAAAAAATGTATTAGGATATATTTTGTAAAAGAAAATGCACACAAAAATGCGGTTTTGGTTTGGACCATAATATTCGGTCCAAAGAACTTCATCGTTCTCAACGGGATTTTAACCCGATAACCAAAACACATTTTGAAGTCCAAAGGAGTTTGGAGCTGAAAATAAAAGACTTTTGGAAGCTCAAAGAAGGTGGAGAAATCACAACACAAGAAGGAGACTTGAAGCATTTGGATGCGGGATCAAGTGGGAGTTCATCGACACATTACTTGTGTCATTTTTCACCCTTTAGGAAGGACCTTTTGACACACTTGTTTCGGCTAACAAGTGTTGTCAAAATAGTTGGCTATGGTTATGCACCTATTGTTATGCTTGTGTGGTTGTTTATTTTGTTGTTTAGATGATATGTAGATATGCATGACTTAACAAACTAATAATCAACAACAAGCGTAAAATTGGTTCTTGACAAAATCATTAAAATGATTAATAAAGGTTTTATTAAAAATTAATGATTTTATAATAAAATGGGTTTTATTAAAAAGAACCATGAAAATTAGTTTTCACTAAAGTACCATTGATTTGAATGCATGCAAATATATGGTACATAAAGTTTTCTAACTAGAATTTTGAAATATTAAAAACCCTTTTATAAAACAAGTCAAACACCATCCTTTTATACAACACTCGAAACACTTGGGAACTCTTATTGTGGGATAAAGGTCACCTAACCACATTTGAGGGAACTTGTATGTTCGAGGTGGGTTTACCATGTTTGTGGGATAAAGGTCACCTAACCACTTATGTGAATAAACTCACACGTGTGTGTAAGTTGGACGACTTGATTTGGAAACCATGAACTTAGGGTCACCAAAGCATGGGGAACAAAGGTGTTGATGGGATTAAACATGCCAACTAAACATAAAGATGTTTAACCGATCCCATATGGCTAGAAGTTGCAAAGAGTTGCAATTGTCAAACGTTGACTACCTTGTTAATTTAAATAGAGGGATAAAGGTCACCTAACCAATATTTAAATGTAACGTTGGATTCTAGATTTTAATTATTAATTGTCTTTAAGACACAAAAGGGTATTAATGATTAAAATATAATAATATCGAAAATACTAAAATTGAACTTGTTAAATTTTGTAGATGGCCGCTAACAATGCAAACCCGATTAACCAAACCGTCCGAAACCTGTCACTAAGAACCATCCTTGAAAAGGATCGTCTCAACCATAACAACTTCATGGATTGGTTTCGAAACTTGAGAATCGTTCTCAAGCAAGAGAAAATATCCTATGTGTTGGACGATCCTATTCCCGATGAACCTAACGTGGAAGATGTGGAAGCCTACAACGATTGGGTTAAGTATACCGAGGACTCCATGCAAGCCTCATGCCTCATGTTGGGAACTATGATTCCCGAAATTCAAAAGGATTTTGAACACCACGGGGCATACAACATGATTACCCAGTTAAAGGAAATGTTCCTACAACAAGCAAGGGTAGAACGCTTCGAAACTGTTCGGGCGCTTCATGCATGCCGAATGGAGGAAACCCAATCGGTATCATCTTATGTTCTCAAGATGAAAAGCCACATTGATCGCCTCGAACGGCTAAATTGTCCCGTCTCTAAAGAGTTGGCTACGGATTTGATCCTCAACTCTTTAACAAAGAAATTTGAGAGTTTTGTAATGAATTACAACATGAATGGATGGGACAAGAGCATTGGTGAACTTCATGCAATGCTCAAGACGGCCGAAGCAAGTATGGGCAAAAAGGCTTTACCCGTCCTAGCGATCAATGAAGGAGGCAACAAGAAGAGGCCCCACCCCGACTCTAAAGCAACCTATGCTAAAAGAAAGGGACACGTCAAAGGAAAAGGGAAGGGAAAGGCTAAAGCAGAACCCACCAAACCGAAGGAGAAGAAGCAAAAGGTTGCTACAAATGACCCATGTTTTGAATGTGGTGAGATAGGACATTGGAAGAGAAATTGTCCAACCTATCTCAAGGAGTTGAAAAACAAGAGGGATGCAGGGCAAACCTCAGGTACTATCTTTATGATACATGTTGAGCTTAATGTTAATTCTTCTAACACATGGGTACTAGATACCGGATGTGGAACTCATATTTGCAATTCGTTGCAGGGGTTCAGAAGAAGTAGACATTACAAGAAGGGAGACAGTAGTCTCTTTATGGGCAACGGAGCAAAAGTTGAAGTCGAAGCTCAAGGAGACTACGTTTTAAAGCTTCCAAGTGGTTTGGAAGTGATTTTGAAGAATGTTTTATATGCTCCTAGTTTGACTAGGAACATAATTTCTGTTTCCCTTTTAAAACAATCTGGTTTCAATTTCGAATTTGTTAACTATGATATTTATGTTTCTAAGAATGATGTGTTTTATTTTAAAGCTATGTCTTTAAATGGTATTTATGAATTAGATCATGATAACGCATCATATGATAGCTCAATGTACCAAGTAACCAACAAGAAACTCAGAATGGATTTGAGTGATTCCTATCTTTGGCATTGTCGCCTTGGACATATAAGCAAGAATCGCATGCATACACTTAAGAAAAATGGTCTTCTGAATACAAATGAAGATAATTCATTTGATGTATGCGAATCTTGTTTACAAGGCAAAATGACCAAGACACCCTTTAGTGGAACTTTTGAAAGGGCAAAAGACTTACTAGGCATCATACATTCAGATGTATGTGGTGCTTTTAAGCCGATGACTAGGAATGGTGAAAGATACTTCATTACCTTTACCGACGACTATAGTCGTTATGGATATGTGTACTTACTAAGACACAAGGATGAAGCATTTGAAATGTTCAAAGACTTCAAAAGTGAAGTAGAAAATCAACTCAAGAAAACAATTAAAGTCCTTCGTACCGATAGAGGAGGTGAATACCTAAGTGGTGCTTTTCAAGATCATCTTAGAAGTTGTGGAATCATTTCACAATTTACTCCATCTGGAACACCACAACACAATGGTGTGTCCGAAAGGAGAAATCGAACTCTATTAGATATGGTTCGATCTACGATGGCTAGAAGCACATTACCTCTATCATTTTGGGGTTACGCCTTGCTCTCCGCAGTCCGTATACTAAATATGGCCCCAACCAAGAAAGTGGAAAAGACACCTTTTGAAATATGGCATGGAAACCCTCCATCATTATCATTCTTAAGGGTTTGGGGTTGTGAAGCTTATGTTAAGCAATACACTCCAAATAAATTGGAAGTCCGATCTACTAAGTGTATCTTTGTAGGATATCCTAAAGATGATATAGGATATTATTTCTACGATCCAACCGAGCAAAAGGTATTTGTTGCTCTTAAGGGTAAGTTCTTAGAAGCTAAATTCCTTATGGAAGGAACTAGTAGTAGAACAGTGGAACTTGAAGAGGATCAAGAACCACAAGACGATACACGTTTGGTTGATACTAGCACTCAACAAGAGGTTGTTGAAAACGATCAAGAGGTTGATCAGAACACACAAAATGTTCGCAGATCTGGTAGAATTAGTAATCCACCTGAAAGATATGGATTTTTCATGGATGGATGCTACGTGGTAGATTCAGATGAACCAACCACATACCATGATGCAATGTCAAAATCCGATTGTGACAAATGGCTTGAAGCCATGAACATAGAGATGCAATCCATGTATGACAACCAAGTTTGGGAATTGGTTGTACCACCACTCAACTCCAAAGTAGTTGGAAGTAAGTGGGTTTTCAAGAAGAAAACGGATATGCATGGTAACTTGGATACTTATAAAGCAAGACTTGTAGCAAAAGGTTTCACTCAAACTCAAGGGATTGATTATGATGAGACCTTCTCGCCTGTGGCGATGCTAAAGTCAATCAGGATATTATTTGCCATAGCTGCATATTATGACTATGAGATCTGGCAATTGGATGTCAAAACAGCTTTTCTTAATGGATATCTTGATGAAGATGTCTATATGGTTCAGCCTGAAGGTTTTGTCGATCCAAAACATCCTGACAAAGTATGCAAGTTAAAGAAATCAATCTATGGATTGAAACAAGCATGTAGAAGTTGGAATCATCGTTTTGATGAAGAAATTAAGAATTTTGGATTCATCAAGAACGGTGATGAAGCTTGTGTGTATAAGAAAGCTAGTGGGAGCATCATCACTTTCTTAGTACTGTATGTCGATGACATTCTACTATTTGGGAATGACATTCCAACCATGGAAGGTGTAAAAGCTTGGCTTGGAAGTTGTTTTTCCATTAAGGATCTTGGTGAAGTCGCCTACATTATGGGAATAAAGGTCTATAGGGATAGATCAAGGCGCTTGATAGGTTTAAACCAAAGTGCATACATTGACAAAGTCTTGAATAGGTTCCAAATGGAGAACTCTAAGAGACGTTTTGTACCTATTCAAAAGGGGACAATATTGAACACATCTCAATGTCCAAGCTCAAAGGATGAGCAAGAGAAAATGAAAAGAATCCCATATGCATCAGCTATAGGATCCATCATGTATGCAATGATATGCACCAGACCGGACGTTTCATGCGCCCTGAGCATGACGAGTAGATACCAGCAGAATCCAGGTAACAGTCATTGGATGGCTGTTAAAAGCATATTGAAATATCTTAGGAGGACTAAGGATATGTTCTTAATATATGGATCTGGTGAGGAGGAGCTCGTTGTAAAAGGTTACACGGACGCGAGTTTCCAAACCGATCGAAGTAATTCTCGATCGCAATCGGGGTATGTCTTCATTTTAAATGGTGGAGCAGTCTCTTGGAAGAGCTCAAAACAAGACGTGGTAGCATTGTCCACTACAGAATCAGAATACATCGCCGCTTCATTGGCAGCCCAGGAAGCTGCATGGCTGAAGAAATTTATAGCCGACCTAGGGGTGGTCCCTACCATTCAAGACCCCCTAGAGATCTTTTGTGATAACGAGGGTGCGATTGCTCAAATCAAGGAACCTCGTGCGCACCAAAAGACCAGACATATCGAGCGGAGATTCAACTACATAAGGGATGAAGTTGAAAAGGGAAAGATATGTATCCGCCAAGTTCACACAGATCAAAACATTGCGGATCCACTCACGAAGCTCCTTGACAAGGGAAAACATGAGGGTCATACATGTTCCTTAGGACTTCGATATTCTAGTCATTGGATTTGATCTAATTTTGTATTTGGATATTGAAACAATTATTAATTTAACTCTTTTATGGTATTTGAGTTATGTTTCATATTAGCATGTTTAAATCCGTGAATAAGTTAATTATTCTAAATGTCCGTAGTCGATCATAATTGTGGGAACAAATATGAATGTAAGACTATTATGAACTTGGATTGGTGGATATTCATTTAGAATGAATATAGAGCAAAGTGCTGCTGCCAAAGTTCATAGATATTTGTAGGATACAAATATTGGACTGACTCGCTCTCAAATATTACTGCATGGAATCATCTGTGATTGATCATAAGTAAATTTGAGTAAAGGCGAATATCATAATATCCTCTGACCTGAGATACATATTGGGTCTTGATATTCACCAAATATTATACCTTGACTTATTTCTTCGCTGTCAGTAATATGACAGTACATGAGGCTGAGCTCAGGTGTGATACAAGGTGATTGTGAGAGACGTATGTAGTCAAGAAGGGATTTGTTCCTCTTATTCGTTGAGAGTAAGATGTCTAAGGCCTGCTAAAGTTAAATCAACAGAGAGTGATCACTCTGTGTCTCTGGATTTAACATGACATCTGAAACAAAAGGATAAATGATAGATTCACCTAAATCATGTTCAAGTAAGGGACTTGAAAGGGATGAAGTTATTGAATGGCAAATATAGTCATACGTATTGGGGGTAGTAAACCGTAGTTAGGCGTCATTTACTGCTTGCATCAATCTTCTATGTATCTTGTGCAAGTGGGAGATTGTTGGACTCTGTATGCCCAAGACACATAATAAATTGATGTGGCTAGTACGTTATGATCTAAGTCGAGTCATACCCAATAACAAGCTAGACAAACTGTTGGATCGTTGTTTGACCCGATTGAGTCGATTCGAAGAGTTTAAGTCCGTTTCAAAGGCGGAATCAGAGAAACGGATAGAAACACAGCTTGATAATCTAATATCTGTCTCTTATATTTCGTTTAACATTGTTTACAACCTGACAGAAAACCGGCAGCACTTCGTTACACTTTCGGAAGTCGCGTACCGAATGAACTAACATGTGCCCCTTATATACTAGTGCTGATTTCGCTTTTATGACCATGACATATAAGCGAAATCACTTATATCTGATTCCGCTTATATGGTCATGACAAGTAAGCGAAATTACATGTTGACTAATAAACGAAATCACCTAATTTGACAAATGGACGAAATCAGAATTTTACAATTCAACGAAATCAGACTCTAAACTTTTGTCTTCTTGTGTAGATGATGTCATGGATGATGTCATATTGATGATGTCATCATGACATCATGTTGAATCATATCCGCAACGAACTGAGACTCGATCTAAGACGAAGTTGACAGATGAATGCACTAACAGACTCCCCCTCAGATGTTGACGAGTCTTAAGTGTCGAGTTTTCTCAGTCTTCAGTCTTTATCAGCTTCAGGCTCCCCCTTTTATCAAGCTTCCGTGCTTTGGGATCGACACCGAGCTTTCTAGCTACAAGCTCCTCCTAACTTTCAACTTGTCTTCAGACTCCCCCTTAGACTTTGCTCTCAGGATCGTAGTCTGGACTTTTCCTGCAATCACTCATACATCTATAAGTAACAACATTTTAATCTTCCAGATATCGTAATCTAACAATTCAATCTCCTCAAAATCACTTCTCATGAATATGGCAGTTTCATCGAATCGTATCGGAAACTAGCTCTATAACAATATAAACATCCAACTCCCCCACAGTTAATCATCCAAGTCCAACTTAATGACCTTGGAGATATCACAAACTGTTTTTGAATTTTTGATTTTAAAACTTCAAGTTTCAAATTAATGAACTTGTTTTATTTTCAGAAACGCGATCAGCTTACTTAGATTTTGAAACTCAGCACTCAGACATCAGTTGTCGAAAATAAAGCAGAAATCAAAATCTTTTTGTATTTTCTGAAAACATAAAGCAGTAAAGAAATATGTACAAACATATTTACAGACAATATTTTTGTTTGAGTACGCGTCAGAGGATCATATCAGTTTTTGACAAGTCACAAGTACCGTTGAGCTTAGTTACACAGTAAGAATTAAACAATTCACTTAGATTGTCGATATACTTGTCCACTTAAATTTTCATACAAATTTCAACTGATTCAGGATACGAATTAGGTGTTTTAAGAACTTAAACTCATTCATGTGTCCCACCTCTTGAATATACTCCCGTATCCAGAATCCCAATAATCAGTCTTACAGGTGAGTATACTACAATGATATCTGTATATAAATTAGGTATGCGAGGGCCGAGGGATCTCAGGTCGATACTTCCGTATACGCAGAGAGATATCAGCTTCGATTTTTCGGTGTGTCCCCTTTAGAGGATCTTTTTGCTTACAACAGCAGCATTTATCAATTTTATTGTTTCAGCATGCTGAGGGTTTAATGCTGTGTTTCAAGCATTGCAGCAAGTATTAGCCAAGGACTAGGTCAGAACTACCGTTCAGCAAAAGTCCCGGAATAATACCCCAGACATCATTGAGTATAAAGACCTAGTATATCAGATTAAGAGACCTTTCAAACGAGATTTCAGGGGTTACCTATATATCCAAGTAGTTTTCCCCACAAAATAAGCAAGTATGAATTTAGGTTTATATCCCGAAAAAGTTTACTAAATGTATAAAAATCTACCGACACATCCACGGTGAAATCGTTTAACACATTTAAACTTTCCATTTCTTTAGCGTACTGTAACTGTCTACTGATGTACTATCATTTCCTCTTTTTACGTAAAAACTCAATTTTTGAATTTTATCATGTTTTTGACTTTTTCAAATTTTCAAATGTTTTTGTATTTTCTAGTGACAATTTTTCTCCCCCTAAAATGCAAAATCATATAAAGAAAATTTGACAACCAACACTGATAGCTTTGTCTCGCCATCCATTTTCTGCTTCAAGTGCTCTGATTTGCAGAAAATATAACGTACCCCCATGATTTACAACCCATTGATCTTAACAATTTGAAAACCATGTTTCAATCTGATGAAAGTAATCATGTTTGTTCAGCCGTGAGGGTTTCGGCATATTCAATCAACATACATTCAAACAAAATTAAAAACAACATATTTTTGGTTTTTAATTTTTCAATTTTTAGGATTTTGAAAATATTGTTTATTTATATACATAAAACAATGAAACTAAACTCCCTGTTCAACCAAACCAGGGTTCTGCAACCTCTTCCTGTGCCAGGTTGCTCCAACTTCCCTTTTCACAATCTTCAGCTTCGTTGAGCACCTGCACATTCAAACTTTATCAACCATTTGAACAATTTAGCCCAGGTCTGTTGGACCTTAGGCATTTCAACACAATAATGTTCATTCAATTTTGGAAACTCTTTGTCACTTAAAACGTTTTCAATTTTGACTTCAACTTTCTCATCTTTTACCGACGTCACTTGTTTCTTAGCACTCCACATTTGACCTTCCGGAGTACCTCTTTTGTAAAAATTTGTCTCTTTTTGAACCTTTTGATTTTGAACAACATTTTTAGGTTTCCAAAACCCTTGAGGTTTTGTCATATCAACAGATGTTCTCCAACTCTGTGTTGTTCTGAATCTGGGTGTGTGAGAATTCCAGGTCTGTCTTGAATCGAACCTGTTCGGGTTTGATTTCCAATTTTGATTTGAAGCAAACTTGTTTGTATTGTACCTCCAAGTTTGTTTCGAATCAAATCTGGTTGACCTTGATTTCACATCCTCAGATTTCTGTTTTTCAACATCAACAGGCTTTGGATTTGGACACTTTCGTGCAACATGTCCAATTTGATCACATTTAAAACACACTTTCTTTGAAACATCCTTGGCCTGTTGTTGTTTCTTTTTCAAAGCATCAAACTCATCATTAGACTGTCGACCAAATTTGAGTTTTTCCTCTTCTTTCAAGCTTTTCCCTTGAACAAAATTCATCTTTTGTTGCAAATTCTGTTTTTCACTTTGATTCCAATTCCGTTTCTTTTTATAACCCAAACCAGCCTTCATGTTTTTCTTCTTAAAACCAGGTTTGTTATAAAAAGATTTATGACCTTTACCAGCAAACTTTGAAATCTCAGACTTCTCAATCTCAACCATTTTGAAAACTTGATTGACCTTTTCTGAAATCACATTCTGAATCGGGAATACAACATCTAAGAATAATTTGTCCGATCCAATCATGGTATAAACCAATCCTTTTGAATCATCATTCAACTTTTTCTCGGATTTTGTGTTTTTCAGATAACCATCATAAAGATTTCCTTCATCTTCAACATGTGATTCAGACTTACCTTTTGTTGACTCATCTTTCAAAATGCTTTCAACAACCTTACTTACCACCTCTGAATCATTAGCATCATCAGATTTGGAGTAAGTCACATCAATACTTTCAGGTAACTGGTCAGCTATATTCAAACCCTTTGCCACCTTTTCCTCATCATAAAAAGTATAATTGTTTCTCAATGGTGGTGGTACCTGATGAAATTCTGAACCAATACCCTTTTTGCAATTTTCAGTATCTTTGTCATCTGGTGTGATGTTGAAAATGCGTTCGAGAATGTACGAAGAGTTATGATAACTTTGAAGTTTTGTAACAACCTTTTCTTTTTCAGCCAAGACTTGTTTAAGATTTGCAATTTCATCAACACATTTGTTTAATTCAATTTGCTTTTCTTTAAACTGTCTCTCATACATTTCTTTGGTTGTTAAAGTTTCAGAAAATCTTTGATCAAAACTTTTGACTTGGCTCTTCAAAGTATCATAAGCTTCTTGTACTCTCTGACTCGACCACTTTAAAGAATCATACTGTTTTTGTAAATCTTGAAATTTCGATTCTTTTTCAACACAATCGACACATTTTGTAGAACACAGTTGTCTATAAACATCATTATCCTTTTCAAGACCTTGACATTTCTGTGTCAATTTTTCAACTTTTAGTTTCAAAATTTCTTCTTTTTCAATCATTTCTTTACATTTCATTTTGAAAACATTTTCAAGTTTGCTTGTTTCAATATCTTTTGTTTTGATTATATCATCTTTTTCAGTACAGGCTTTGCACATTTCTATGCAATTCCTGCACTTGTTTTCTTTTTCATCAACTAATTTAACATTCGATAGATCAGAAGATTTTCTAACGTCGGTCTCATTAAGCACCGGTTCTTCTGTTTCAGCTTTCTGATCTTGCTCTTTGTTCTCCACTTTTTCTTCTTTCTGTGCTTCTTCTATCTTCTGTTCTTCTGCTCTCTGTTCCTCTCCAGCAAGCTTTGCAACAGTCTTCACTTCTTCAATCATCTTCTTCAATTCTTCTTCCTTTCTTTTCTTCAGTTCTACCACCTTCGGTAAACTTGCTTCAAAAACTTCTTTTAACTTGTTCATCAAATTTGGCAAATAGCTTTTATCAGAAAGCCTTCTTGTGTTGAAAGTGCCCTCACTTGGAAACACATTGGTTACAGCATCAAAATCCACTTTTGATGGATCAACTACTGGATTACCCTGTGGATCCATGTAACACTCTAATTTTTCATTCCATCTCTTGGCTCTTTGTGCTTCCTTAAATGGTTCATACAATTTGCCAATCTCCCATCTCGCACTGTCTTTTCTCCACCATCTATCATGATCATCATTTGCAACAAATGCATAACCAACTGCATCTTCTTCAGGGAAAACTTGACTCCAATCGTAACCTTCATCATCATATATAACTGCAAGAGCCCTTGATCTTTCTTCTGGTTGCTTTAATCTTGGTGGCTCAGACTTGTTCTGATGGTAAATCGCTTTCTTGTAATAATCTTCGTTGAACGGGTTTTCAGAATCATCAGCAGCATACGCATTTCTGCACTCGCGCTTAAAATGACCTCTTTGTTTGCATTTGAAGCATGTCACCTTGGATTTATCAAATCCCAATTTGGTAGATGGTCCACCAATTGACTTTCTCCCCGTGATCTCCATGAACCGCTGTGCCCGACGAACCGCACTGGCCATGCACCATCTTATATCCATTAGTTCCATCTCCTCGGGGTCTAATTGATCATAATCTTCTTTCGTCAAGTTGGTGTTGCCAATCTTCCCTGCAACGAGGCTTTCATACGATTCAAGTACAGATGCCAAGAAAACCATCTGTTGTTTTGCCGACTCTTCGCTGAAATTCTGCCCATTCTTCAAATCCACTGCAATATTACACTGAAACAAATTCTTGGAAGCAGATTGATCAGAAGTTGTTGAAGAAGATCCACTGTGAAAACCACTGTGAAGACTTTCATTGTTCACTGAACTTGAACTTTCTGCAGAAAATGCTGTTCTTGGAGACCCAGCCTGCTGTACATTTCCTCTGTAGTAAAGTTCTACATTCTGCTGGTAAGCTGGATTGTTGACTTTAGATCTCTTTATCTCCAACTCATGGCTTTCAAGTCTTTCAATCAGCAAATCCACTTTCAAATCTTCAGGCTTGATTGTGTTTTTCAACATTAGAGCGAAGTATTGCCACTCTTGATCATTTGGCAATGAATCAAACAATTTATCCACCAGCTCCTCTTCAGAAGGTAAGATTTTGTGTCTGATCAGCTCCATTTTCAGATGTCCGAATCTCTCAATCATTTTACAAACAGACTCATTTTTCATACAATTGAATAAATCAAACTCTTTACGCAACAATTTCTTTTTGTTTTTAACAATTTCATTACTTCCAACACATTTTCTCTCTAATGCTTCCCACAAACTCTTTGAAGTCTTTTCTTGTTCGAGCAATGAAATAATATCCTCTCTTACTGACTGTTTAATCAATGTTATCATTCTATGTTCAGCCACAACATTTTTTATATCTTTTTCTGTAAAATCTTTTGGATCTATTAACTCTCCTCCCTCTTTTACTGGTGCAACATATTCATGTGTCAGTTTTAACCAGCTTTCAGTAGCGAAAGCTTTTACCCAACCCTCAAATCTGTTTTTCCACCAGTGATAATCTTCCACTTTCATTAGCTTTGGTGGCTTCTGTTGGCTTCTGTACATGTTCTCAAACTTCAAATTTTCCGAAATCTCTTTTGAATATTCTTTCATCTCAGATCTTCTATCTGATGATTCGGAATTGAACGCGTTGTAAAAAGTATTGTAGAACTCTTCACCGTTGCTTGACATCTTCAATTTACCTGGACAAACAAACAAACACAATCAGTTTAACAACTTCTCAATTAACTGAAACAAACTAGTACTCGAACTGATGATTTTCTATGCAGACTGAAAATAGACACATTGTGCGGACAGCTCTGACCCGAATCGAATAACCTTTGAACTCCAAACCTTACAAACTTTCAAACGACTTGATGAACTTTTGATACGCGACTTGACTGACAAAACAACTGATCGAACTGTGCGTACCGACTGAACTCCAAACCTTAAACCATGAGACCTGTCGATTCTATTCAAACAAGTTGAACTAAATTTGCACACAACTTGATCTACTAGCACATGTAATCTAATATATCACAAACAATTCAAAATCACATTATGTATAAAATTGATAATATTGTATTATATCACACTCACATGCATTTCTATTAAAGGTCTGACAATAAGAACATGCAATCTTTTACTTTAACACATTTCGATGACAATAATATTTCACATGTAATACAATTCAATTTCAATCGGTTCACAATAGACAATGCACTTTCGATAAAGTTTCACACAAAACGATATGTTTTTCAAACAGTTTACACTTTTGTCTATTCTTTATTTAATGAACTGAACAATTAGACTTATCACTCTTCACATGCGTCTGACATACAGAATTAATTGTTATCATATGCAAACTGACTTTAATACACAACTTAATCCCTCAAAATTAATAACCGACAACTTTTTAATATGACCAACAACTTTTTAACACAAGTTTACCCTATTGGACCTCAAATACCACCAAACTGACATCTATTAATTTTCAGACTCCTTTTAATTCATATCACATGCAGGTTGTTATTTTCAATTTTTCTGACAAATATTCACATGATAACACTATTCGATGATCAACACAATTATTTCAACCACTATCCTAGATAAGAACACATAAGCGAAGTCCACTGATGATGATGACCTTATGAGCGATACCTCAAAATATATGACACAAAAGCGAGATCACTTCACAAACTATGTGACTTAAGAGCGAAATCAAGAACAAATAGTTGCTGACATCATCAAATTCACGAGTCACTTGGAGCGAAATTACAAAAATACGATGTTTTAGGTCGATTCAAGCTTTGAAACTTTCAAGGATTTACTTTTATATGATTACGAACCCACTGTGTGAATTTAAAGCAATTTCGACCGAAAAAATTTTTGTTTTTCGAAAAAGAAAGGTGTAGAAACAGATTTTCCAGCTGAATTGTAGAAAACTCTTCTCCACTGGCTCTGATACCACTTGTTGGATCGTTGTTTGACCCGATTGAGTCGATTCGAAGAGTTTAAGTCCGTTTCAAAGGCGGAATCAGAGAAACGGATACAAACACAGCTTGATAATCTAATATCTGTCTCTTATATTTCGTTTAACATTGTTTACAACCTGACAGAAAACCGGCAGCACTTCGTTACACTTTCGGAAGTCGCGTACCGAATGAACTAACATGTGCCCCTTATATACTAGTGCTGATTTCGCTTTTATGACCATGACATATAAGCGAAATCACTTATATCTGATTCCGCTTATATGGTCATGACAAGTAAGCGAAATCACATGTTGACTAATAAACGAAATCACCTAATTTGACAAATGGACGAAATCAGAATTTTACAATTCAACGAAATCAGACTCTAAACTTTTGTCTTCTTGTGTAGATGATGTCATGGATGATGTCATATTGATGATGTCATCATGACATCATGTTGAATCATATCCGCAACGAACTGAGACTCGATCTAAGACGAAGTTGACAGATGAATGCACTAACACAAACACTTATATTATTTATTTGTGATATGATCAAACAAATAAATATTAACACTTACAATATTTAGAAATTGGTTTTCTAAATAATTACACTTGAGAAACCAATAAATTATGTGGATAATTTATTTTGAGAGAATATTTTATTTTGTTATTTAATAGGTTAAATGACATTATAAAAGATTATATAAAGTCTTGCAAACATAGTGTTATAATTTTATAAAAGTTATAAAATTAAACAAGACTTTATTTGTTATAAAAAAATTGGAATTTTTTTTTTAAAAAAACCACTAAGGGGCCGTCCACTTTGGGGGTCTTCCCAAGACCCATGTTGGTCCAATGTGATGACATGCAACTTTGCATGTGTAAGAGATTTTGATTAGGTCTTGGTTTTGATAATATTCTCTCTAATATTTAAATAAAATGGATGACCAAAAATGATAGAGTGAGCTGAATTTTTACTCTCTAATTTTCGGCCATAAGAGGGTTCTTTCAAGTGTTCATTTTTGATCTTCAAGTGTTAAATCCTAGCTAAACTTGTGGTGTTTGTTGGAAGCTTGGGGTATACAAGCTTGAGGTCTTCTACTCTTGAAGACAACCATTTCAAGAAGCATCATCCGTTTCATAATCCTTGCACTTCAAGAAGGTAGTTTTCTAAACATCCTATGGTTGTGTTTGATAGTATACATCTCATATATGGATCCGGGTTTTGGGATTTTGCATATAAGTGGTTTTATATCTTATAAAAGTAACATGTTTTAAACTTATTTTCCGCTGCGTTTTTATTTCATATGGATGAAATTACTTTGATGAACATGTTAAAATCCCATCAAGATCTACATCAGAAACTAAGTTAAATCAGAAAAACAAGTAGGAAACATACCTTGGAAGGAGATTGGAGTGAAATCTAAGCAAAGATTTGTTGATTTTTAGGTGTGGGCGACCTGGAACTCCCGTGCGGCCACTAGGGTTTCGAAAAAGTGATTAATTTTTATTGAAAAATCGCTTAAATATCCCGTTTTTGCTGTTCAGCTTTTTACTCGCACAGTCGTGCGGCTGGCCGCACGGTCGTGCCAATGTGGATCGCACTACTGGTTTGCCTATTCATGCAGCGTTGCACGGTGGTGCAATATGTCGCACGGCTGTGCCGATCGATGACCGTTTTGTGCACGAGTTCTGGCCTGGTCTGATTACGGGTTGCATGACCGTGCCGATTGCCGCACGGTCGTGCGTCATCTGGGCATTTCTTGGTCATTTTTCACAGCTAGCTTTTAACTCCGTAATTTCACCTAATTTTTCAATTTTTGCAATATTTCGTATATTTTAACAATAAATCAACCTCAAAATTCAATAAATTATGGATCAAGCTTGTATGTACCTACGTTTAAAACCTAAAAATTACCGAACTAGGAAATAAATATCACAAAATAATATGTACCAAATTATCCTTAGCGTGTGAAAACACGCTCGCTAAATTTGTCAGCGAGTCGATAGCTAGACTTATTCTCCCCACACTTGTTTTAAGCATGCGGGACACTGCACGTGGCGGAAAGTATTCTCAATGCTCTCGAACCATTGAAGAAGCCCAGTCGCTCCCTCAGAACCACTAAACTTGAGTGGTTTCGCCGAGTTAAAACTCTTGAAATTGCATGGACCATTGTTGTTGTTGTTGGCTTGATTCCATTGAGCAAAGAGGTTTGGGAATTGAGCAGCCATTTGCTGCGCAATGATTTCTGCCAGTTCGGCAGTCGCTATCTGGCTTTCGCATCGAGGAGGCATTCTAAAAGAGGAAACATGAAAGGAAACGAGTGAGAGAATTAGACGAAAAGAATGAGATGAAACAAATCTGATGAAAGCAAGGATAGTGGTCATTTGTTTGTTACTACAAAGCAACAAACGACACACAGTGACTAATCAAAATAAATGGGTCAAAAATAATGTATCGCGAAGACATGCTCGCCTATAAGTGAACACTCATCCCAAGAATTCCCAGGTAAGCACAACTGGTCTCGCGTCTGATGAGATGTATACGAAGTGCTTGCCTAGACAGAAAACCCAGAATACAGGCATTCACCCTTCCAGTTTGCACGTGTTCACATTATTTAAAGCCCAAAACCTTGACGAGATTTTGAAAACTCATAGGGGTTCAAAACCATATAACAGAGGGTTCAAAACCTTACAATAGAGGGTTCAAAACCTAGTAATCAATCATCCTAGAACAGATGATTTGTTTTCAAAGCGGTTTTGAATTTTTTATGTTCTTGTTGTGGTAGTCGCCTAAGGATAGGTGACGGTATTGTTTTATGACTAAACGCAAGTAAACTCGCGTTAGGGTCCTAAGAAGGTTATAGACTAGGTCAAAGAATTACTAATAACCTAATTCCCTATAACCATTGGCTCTGATACCATCTTTTTTGTCACCCCCCGACCACGTAGAACATACAAAACGTGGCGGAAACATCGGGGAGTGTTGTAACAGAATTAATCGTTTCAAATCCATGGCAATTAAGGTTTCGTTTTATTAATCAAACATGAGAGTTTACATTGTTTAAACAAGAGACAAAGAGTACATAACATAAATTAACTAGTTCTTGTCTCGTTTTAAGTCACTAAGGCACAGGTCCGCCTAAGTATGTCTTGATAAGTCCTATGCATCATCTCCTGAAAACACATGTGAAAATAGGTACGTCAGCATAAAAATGCCTGTGAGATACATAGGTTTTGTAAAAACAGAATTCATGACTTATGTTTGAGAGAATGTTTAGTCATGAACCTAGTAATTTGCTTTGTCTTGTAAATCATTTGAAAAACGATAAGATCAGATGATATGTATAAATAAGAGAATGATGTAAGGTTAAATGGATAACCATGAAAAATGAGTTTGTATAAGATAAGTTGTTTGTAAAAAAACAATGTCTTGTGAAAAGTATGTTATTTGTATAAAATGTTATATGTCTCAAATTGAAATGATTCAAATAACGCTACGATATGTAATACCATACAAACATTTATATATAGGAAGTACCAGCGGCGTATCCACCATGCTTGTATCATATTACACACGCCTCGTTACTTAATCACTTACTCAAACCAAACAAAACAATGTAAGATGTCTAACAATTGTAGAAAGGTTTATGTATAGTCAAATACGGTTCACACGGTTCACAGATACAAACGGTTCACAGATACAAACGGTTCACAGATACAAACGGTTCACAGATACAAATGGTTCACATAGTCAAATGTTTACAACGGTTCACATAGTCAAATGTTTACAACGGTTCACATAGTGAAATGTTTACAACGGTTCACATAGTCAAATAGTTATAAACGGTTCAAAAATGTAATATAAAACGATGTACTAAGTATGTACACAATGGACATACATAGCATAAAATGTAATGTAAAACGATGTACTAAGTAATGCACACAATGGGCACACCTAGCATGAAATGTAATGAAATCCTGTACTATAATGTACTAATGAACATAGCAAGTATATGATGTGAAAGCAGGAAAGCACGAAAGTAACAAGTAGGCACATGTGTTTCACCCCAAAACAGTTTGGAAAACAGTAAAAGAGGGGTCTATGTACTCACTTGAGATTGCTTAGTAGTCCTTGAGTAACAACCAAACAAGGCTAGAGATCGCGGATATCAAACGGCACCTAATATAGGTAACTACATTAATAAACCGAACCTAAATCGGAAGATCGGATAGAATGAGGGCTCGTAAACCAAATGAGTATGGGAACTCATGTAGTATGGTTTAACAAAGCCTACATACTAAAAGAAACCTAACCTAAGTGCTTACGACCCATTACGACCCGTTTAGGTAGCTTATGCTACTTTAACGCGTCGTTCGCGTGAAACGCGTTCGGACCGCCTAACTAGTCCTATGACAAGTAATATATGCCTTAACATGTCTAATATGGTTGTCAAATCAGTTTAGATGTCAAAAGTTATGTTACATATGTTTAAAATGAATTTTGGCATCAAAGGGGTATTTTGGTAACTTACCTAAGGCATATAAACTACCTATCATACAACTACTTAAACGAAGCGACCATAAGGTATAACCTCGGAAGGTTATTCCCTATACACTATGGTAACCTAATGTGCTTGGTCGGATCCTAATGATCGACCAAACGGGTCGGGTTCGAAAGTATAAGCGATTGTTTAGATCGCTTACCTTACGACCCTATATAAGCACTAAACTAAAAGTGACGAGCTAAGCATGTTAAAACATGCTTAACTAAGTTTAGAAAACAGGTTTGGTATCACAACAAACGGTTGTGATACCTAAGAGTAGTTTGGTTACAAAATACGCAAGAATACGTATTCTGCCCGAAACTACGGCTCGTCACTGAGCCTAGATAACGTGGTAATCAGTAGGTATAGTCACTAGGGACTATAACCATCGTGATCACGCTCACGTTATGAAGTTCAAACGAACTTCGCATCGACCATAAACTGGTCAATGCAGAAAGTCAAACAAAGTTTGACTTTCGGACTCGAAAAGCAATAAAAGAACGAAGGAACACTTACGAAGGGTCCCCGAATGCTAATCTAGATCAAAATAGCTCAGGTATGAAACAAAGGTTTCAACTTAGAGCACAAATGATCAGATTCTTGTGAGAAATGAAGTGAAATGTGTTGGGTATTTATAGTTTTCGGTCCATCGTTAGGATCGTTTCTTGGAGAAGAGGGGATGATCTAGCCCGTACACTTGTCGGAAAGTTGTGGTGGCTCATTGGCACTCACCATAGGGTTTTGACACTTGTACTTGGCTTTTGGAAGGGTTAAAGGCTGCTAACAGCTGCTGAAAATCGAGTTGCTGCATCTGGCCCAGGCTAGCGCACCGTTACAATAAGAGTGTAGGGGTGCGCTAGGCCTTAGTTTGGCAGATTTACAGTTTTGGTCCCTGTCATGCATTCAGCCCATTTTCGACACCTTTAAGGCCCGTTAACCCCATTTCAAAGCTCTAAAATGAAGTTAAAGTATTGGGAACTTAAAACATGTTCAAAAATATCTCGGATGTCGGTTCGTTTAGCCGTACGGTTGCGATGTTCGGTTAATTACGACGGAATGCGCACAAGCGCGAAAAACGATCCAAATGACGCAACGAATGAATTTTTCTCATGCCAAACACTAAAATAAAATATTTTAGTGCTTACATAAATATTTGGATGTCCGGATGTATTCAGAACGTAAGTTATGCGCGAAAGTGCAAACTTGTGCACTTTTTGACACTTTTAGTCCCTGAATGACCCAAAAGTTTATTTTAGCACACCGAACCCCTTAAAGCCTATTTCTAAGCTATGTAAAGGATATTTAAGGTGTGTTTAACTTATGGTCATGTTCTGGAATGTTCGTTACTGTTCCAATTGGCATACTTTCGTAGTTTGTCAAATTTAGTCCCTGTAAGCGAATTAACTTTGTTTTTGCCATACCAAAGCCTTCAAAACTTATTTCTAAGTTATGTAAAGGTTATTTAAGGTATGTTAAGTATATGTTGATGTTCCGGAGTATTTTTCGCGTTAAACTGGTTATATTTACGCATCAGTGCGCGTATAACCCTCCAGAAAGCGATTTAAAGCTTGAAATCGAACAAGAGTTGATATGTGTAAACGATACACATATTTTTACAAATCCCAAGTATGAAATACAATATTTCATTGGTTTGGAATTTGTTTGATGGTTGGAGTGACACAGGTGTCACAGTCTCCCATACTTTAGGAAATTTCGTCCCAAAATTCATTCATAGGAGTTTATCTGTGGCTTTGTGTCAAATAACCACCAGAGATATGAAAGGCATAATCCTGTCATTTCCTTAACGGACATTCTTCAGAACGAAAAGGAACAGACGGAGTCATTTTCCTCAATGAGTATTCTTCAGAAGCGGAAATGAAGGAATAAACAAACGGGGATTCATTTCCTTAACGGAAAATCTTTCAGAAACGTAAAATGAACAAACGGAGTCATTTTCAACGGGTGCTTCCTCAGAAACGGAAATGAAAAGGAGAAACAAACGGATATTCATTTCCTCAACGGACCAATCTTCAGAAACGAAAATGAACAAACGGAGTCATTTTCAACGGGTGCTTCCTCAGAAACGGAAATGAAAATGATAGACAAACGGAATTCATTTCCTCAACGGACAATCTTCAGAAACGAAAATGAACAAACGGAGTCATTTTCGACGGGTGCTTCCTCAGAAACGGAAATGAAAATGATAGACAAACGGAATTCATTTCCACAACGGAAAATCTTCAGAAACGAAAATGAACAAACGGAGTCATGTTCAACGGGTGCTTCCTCAGAAATGGAAATGAAAATGATAGACAAACGGAATTCATTTCCTCAACGGAAAATCTTCAGAAACGAAAATGCACAAACGGAGTCATGTTCAACGGGTGCTTCCTCAGAAACGGAAATGAAAATGGTAGACAAACGGAATTCATTTCCTTAACGGAAAATCTTCAGAAACGAAAATGAACAAACGGAGTCATTTTCAACGGGTGCTTCGTCAGAAATGGAAATGAAAAGGAGAAACAAACGGATATTCATTTCCTCAACGGACAAATCTTCAGAAACGAAAATGAACAAACGGAGTCATTTTCAACGGGTGCTTCATCAGAAATGGAAATGAAAAGGAGAAACAAACGGATATTCATTTCCTCAACGGACAAATCTTCAGAAACGAAAATGAACAAACGGAGTCATTTTCTACGGTTGCTTCATCAGGAATGGAAATGAATAGAGTTAACTTCTAGGCACATGACAAAGCTCGCTGTGGTTTCTATGCACTAAATTCCATAATTATGTATGCATCCATAATTACGTAATTCCTTGCACAGTCCGCACAGTTTGTCTTGTAATGTTCATAAGCACATAATCACATAGTTGTTTAACTTGATTATTAATTTGTTATCGATTGAGAACGGGTATGGAAACCAGTCGATGGACTTCAATGTCCTCTGGGATCTATCTAAAGAGATAGGAAGATCTCCCAAAAATTCGATTTTGTTTTCAAAGAACGTAATAGTCGAATTAAGGAACACAACAATTTTAGGATTCATGGAAATACCCTTAGGTACCCTATTAAGGATTTATAGTGGTACTTTGGGTATTCATCCAGTGTTGTAACTTGCGCCTTGTACTTCGTTTCCTTAGAATAAACGGGTACTTAGGAATTTCGTGGAAACGCAAGAGATCATAGAATGGGAAAATTTTGGGGGTAGTTTGTTCTTCAAAGAATACGGTTCCTTGATTGTCGGTATTGTAAGAGATATGTTGTTTATACATGCCACATAAATACATTTCAATGTATATAAAAGATTTATTTATAAACAACGATAACAACTGTTTCTTGGACCTTGACAACTAAAGAAAATAATACATAAGGATCGATTATTTCTAAACAACGTTGTCTTCCATTCGGTCCGATGTTCATCCCTGTGCTGGATTTGCATTAGCAAGCTTTGGGCAATTTCTTTGGAAATGACCCATCTCGCCACAGTTGAAGCAAGAACCTGGTAGAAAACGACCTTGAGCAGGGTTGTTGCCAGCTTGGTTTGGTGCAGCTGCAGCTGGGCAGACTCTTGCTGTATGGCCTATAAGTCCACAAGTTTGGCATTTGTGGCACTTTACATTGGCATGATGATGGAGGCTACATTGGTTGCACAAGGGTTCAGTTCCATTGTATGGCTTCCTAGCAGGGGGTTGAGCTGGTTGGTTGGGGACGGCTTGATCATTGTGAGTAACCATGGCGAAATTCTGAGAAGCCTTTCGCTTCTTTGACTTCTTAGGGGATCCAGTCTGTTCATCCATGGTCTTTGATTCCTCTATTGGGTTCGATTCCTCAACCGGTTTCTTGTCACCTTTTCGGAAAAGTTTACCTTTCCTGATCTTTGATTCAGTCAAGGTTGCAGATAGCTCAATGGCCTGTCTAACTGTAGTAGGGTTGCTGCCAGTCACAATGTCTTGTATTGAGTCAGGGAGGCCATCAATGTACTTTTCGATTGCCTTATCCAAAGGCGTGACCAAGTTTGGGCATAACAGACTTAACTCCTCATAACGGTCCGTGTAGGCTCGATGCTCACCGCTGTCTTGCTCAAGATTGTCGAATTCCCTTTCCAAGGCCCTGATCTCGTGACGAGGACATAATTCCTTCATCATAAGGGCCCTAAGTTCAGCCCATGTCTGTGCTAGAGCAACTTCTGCACCTCGATCTCTCATAACCCCTTTCCACCACGTAAGGGCTCTTTTCTGGAACACACTCGAAGCAAACTCGACCTTGCGATTGTCAGGACACTGCACGTGGCGGAAAGTATTCTCAATGCTCTCGAACCATTGAAGAAGCCCAGTCGCTCCCTCAGAACCACTAAACTTGAGTGGTTTCGCCGAGTTAAAACTCTTGAAATTGCATGGACCATTGTTGTTGTTGTTGGCTTGATTCCATTGAGCAAAGAGGTTTGGGAATTGAGCAGCCATTTGCTGCGCAATGATTTCTGCTAGTTCGGCAGTCGCTATCTGGCTTTCGCGTCGAGGAGGCATTCTAAAAGAGGAAACATGAAAGGAAACGAGTGAGAGAATTAGACGAAAAGAATGAGATGAAACAAATCTAATGAAAGCAAGGATAGTGGTCATTTGTTTGTTACTACAAAGCAACAAACGACACACAGTGACTAATCAAAATAAATGGGTCAAAAATAATGTATCGCGAAGACATGCTCGCCTATAAGTGAACACTCATCCCAAGAATTCCCAGGTAAGCACAACTGGTCTCGCGTCTGATGAGATGTATACGAAGTGCTTGCCTAGACAGAAAACCCAGAATACAGGCATTCACCCTTCCAGTTTGCACGTGTTCACATTATTTAAAGCCCAAAACCTTGACGAGATTTTGAAAACTCATAGGGGTTCAAAACCATATAACAGAGGGTTCAAAACCTTACAATAGAGGGTTCAAAACCTAGTAATCAATCATCCTAGAACAGATGATTAGTTTTCAAAGCGGTTTTGAATTTTTTATGTTCTTGTTGTGGTAGTCGCCTAAGGATAGGTGACGGTATTGTTTTATGACTAAACGCAAGTAAACTCGCGTTAGGGTCCTAAGAAGGTTATAGACTAGGTCAAAGAATTACTAATAACCTAATTCCCTATAACCATTGGCTCTGATACCATCTTTTTTGTCACACCCCGACCACGTAGAACATACAAAACGTGGCGGAAACATCGGGGAGTGTTGTAACAGAATTAATCGTTTCAAATCCATGGCAATTAAGGTTTCGTTTTATTAATCAAACATGAGAGTTTACATTGTTTAAACAAGAAACAAAGAGTACATAACATAAATTAACTAGTTCTTGTCTCGTTTTAAGTCACTAAGGCACAGGTCCGCCTAAGTATGTCTTGATAAGTCCTATGCATCATCTCCTGAAAACACATGTGAAAATAGGTACGTCAGCATAAAAATGCCTGTGAGATACATAGGTTTTGTGAAAACAGAATTCATGACTTATGTTTGAGAGAATGTTTAGTCATGAACCTGGTAATTTGCTTTGTCTTGTAAATCATTTGAAAAACGATAAGATCAGATGATATGTATAAATAAGAGAATGATGTAAGGTTAAATGGATAACCATGAAAAATGAGTTTGTATAAGATAAGTTGTTTGTAAAAAAACAATGTCTTGTGAAAAGTATGTTATTTGTATAAAATGTTATATGTCTTAAATTGAAATGATTCAAATAACGCTACGATATGTAATACCATACAAACATTTATATATAGGAAGTACCATCGGCGTATCCACCATGCTTGTATCATATTACACACGCCTCGTTACTTAATCACTTACTCAAACCAAACCAAACAATGTAAGATGTCTAACAATTGTAGAAAGGTTTATGTATAGTCAAATACGGTTCACACGGTTCACAGATACAAACGGTTCACAGATACAAACGGTTCACAGATACAAACGGTTCATAGATACAAACGGTTCACAGATACAAACGGTTCACATAGTCAAATGTTTACAACGGTTCACATAGTCAAATGTTTACAACGGTTCACATAGTCAAATGTTTACAACGGTTCACATAGTCAAATAGTTATAAACGGTTCAAAAATGTAATATAAAACGATGTACTAAGTATGTACACAATGGACATACATAGCATAAAATGTAATGTAAAACGATGTACTAAGTAATGCACACAATGGGCACACCTAGCATGAAATGTAATGAAATCCTGTACTATAATGTACTAATGAACATAGCAAGTATATGATGTGAAAGCAGGAAAGCACGAAAGTAACAAGTAGGCACATGTGTTTCACCCCAAAACAGTTTGGAAAACAGTAAAAGAGGGGTCTATGTACTCACTTGAGATTGCTTAGTAGTCCTTGAGTAACAACCAAACAAGGCTAGAGATCGCGGATATCAAACGGCACCTAATATAGGTAACTACATTAATAAACCAGACCTAAATCGGAAGATCGGATAGAATGAGGGCTCGTAAACCAAATGAGTATGGGAACTCATGTAGTATGGTTTAACAAAGCCTACATACTAAAAGAAACCTAACCTAAGTGCTTACGACCCATTACGACCCGTTTAGGTAGCTTATGCTACTTTAACGCGTCGTTCGCGTGAAACGCGTTCGGACCGCCTAACTAGTCCTATGACAAGTAATATATGCCTTAACATGTCTAATATGGTTGTCAAATCAGTTTAGATGTCAAAAGTTATGTTACATATGTTTAAAATGAATTTTGGCATCAAAGGGGTATTTTGGTAATTTACCTAAGGCATATAAACTACCTATCATACAACTACTTAAACGAAGCGACCATAAGGTATAACCTCGGAAGGTTATTTCCTATACACTATGGTCACCTAATGTGCTTGGTCGGATCCTAATGATCGACCAAACGGGTTGGGTTCGAAAGTATAAGCGACTGTTTAGATCGCTTACCTTACGACCCTATATAAGCACTAAACTAAAAGTGACGAGCTAAGCATGTTAAAACATGCTTAACTAAGTTTAGAAAACAGGTTTGGTATCACAACAAACGGTTGTGATACCTAAGAGTAGTTTGGTTACAAAATACGCAAGAATACGTGTTCTGCCCGAAACTACGGCTCGTCACTGAGCCTAGATAACGTGGTAATCAGTAGGTATAGTCACTAGGGACTATAACCATCGTGATCACGCTCACGTTATGAAGTTTAAACGAACTTCGCATCGACCATAAACTGGTCAATGCAGAAAGTCAAACAAAGTTTGACTTTCGGACTCGAAAAGCAATAAAAGAACGAAGGAACACTTACGAAGGGTCCCCGAATGCTAATCTAGATCAAAATAGCTCAGGTATGAAACAAAGGTTTCAACTTAGAGCACAAATGATCAGATTCTTGTGAGAAATGAAGTGAAATGTGTTGGGTATTTATAGTTTTCGGTCCACCGTTAGGATCGTTTCTTGGAGAAGAGGGGATGATCTAGCCCGTACACTTGTCGGAAAGTTGTGGTGGCTCATTGGCACTCACCATAGGGTTTTGACACTTGTACTTGGCTTTTGGAAGGGTTAAAGGCTGCTAACAGCTGTTGAAAATCGAGTTGCTGCATCTGGCCCAGGCTAGCGCACCGTTACAATAAGAGTGTAGAAGTGCGCTAGGCCTTAGTTTGGCAGATTTACAGTTTTGGTCCCTGTCATGCATTCAGCCCATTTTCGACACGTTTAAGGCCCGTTAACCCCATTTCAAAGCTCTAAAATGAAGTTAAAGTATTGGGAACTTAAAACATGTTAAAAAATATCTCGGATGTCGGTTCGTTTAGCCGTACGGTTGCGATGTTCGGTTAATTACGACGGAATGCGCACAAGCGCGAAAAACGATCCAAATGACGCAACGAATGAATTTTTCTCATGCCAAACACTAAAATAAAATATTTTAGTGCTTACATAAATATTTGGATGTCCGGATGTATTCAGAACGTAAGTTATGCGCGAAAGTGCAAACTTGTGCACTTTTTGACACTTTTAGTCCCTGAATGACCCAAAAGTTTATTTTAGCACACCGAACCCCTTAAAGCCTATTTCTAAGCTATGTAAAGGATATTTAAGGTGTGTTTAACTTATAGTCATGTTCCGGAATTTTCGTTACTGTTCCAATTGGCATACTTTCGTAGTTTGTCAAATTTAGTCCCTGTAAGCGAATTAACTTTGTTTTTGCCATACCAAAGCCTTCAAAACTTATTTCTAAGTTATGTAAAGGTTATTTAAGGTATGTTAAGTATATGTTGATGTTCCGGAGTATTTTTCGCATTAAACTGGTTATATTTACGCATCAGTGCGCGTATAACCCTCCAGAAAGCGATTTAAAGCTTGAAATCGAACAAGAGTTGATATGTGTAAACGATACACATATTTTTACAAATCCCAAGTATGAAATACAATATTTCATTGGTTTGGCATTTGTTTGATGGTTGTAGTGACACAGGTGTCACAACCGTTGACTTTGAATGTCTCCCCGCTTAAATTTTCGATGACGACGGCTCCGTATGGAAATACTTCTTTGACCGTATATGGACCCGTCCATCGGGATCTTAACTTCCCGGGGAATAAACGCAGTCATGAGGAGTACAACAAGACAAGATCCCCTACGTGGAAATCTTTATGTTCTCTTAATCTTTTGTCATGAAACCTCTTGACTCGTTCTTTGTACCTGCTAGAACTTTCATATGCATGGTTTCTTAGCTCCTCGAGCTCGTGGATTTGTAGAAAACGGGCTTCACCTCCGCTTTTCAAATCCATATTTTCCGTCTTCAAGGCCCAGAATGCCCTGTGTTCTAGTTCGACGGGTAGATGAAAGGCTTTCCCATAAACCAACCTAAAGGGTGTGGTCCCAATAGGTGTCTTGAATGTTGTTCTAAAAGCCCACAAAGTGTCATCTAGCTTGTCTGACCAATCCTTGCGGTTGTTATTAATGGACCGCTCAAAGATTCTTTTCAAACCCCGATTTGTGACCTCCACTTGTCCGCTCGTTTGAGGATGATATGGCGTAGCCAATCTATGATGAACACCATAACGGGACAAGGCTCGTTCTAACTGTGCATTACAAAAATGCGTTCCTCGGTCACTGATAAGTGCTTTTGGAGCACCAAATCGGACAAATAAACTTTTTAAGAACCTCACAACCACCCTAGCATCATTTGTGGGCAAAGCTTGAGCTTCGGCCCATTTTGAGACATAGTCTACAGCAACTAGGATGTATTTGTTACCTCATGAGACTGGAAATGGACCCATGAAGTTGATACCCCATATATCAAAGACTTCACAGACTTGCATTGGATGTTGAGGCATTTCATTGCGTGCGAAGATATTCGTTGCCCTTTGGCAAGCATCACACGCTCTAACCCATTCATGTGCATCACAATAGATGGTGGGCCAGTAAAACCCAGAGTCTAACACTTTCTTTGCAGTGTAGTTTGCTCCATGATGACCTCTGGTGGGCCCTTCATGACAGTGGCGCAGAATGCTAGCTGCCTCTTCTCCAAATACACATCTTCGGATCACCTGATCGGCTCCGATTCTAAACAAGTGTGGTTCGTCCCAAATATAATACTTTAAATCTGTAAAGAACTTCCTCTTTTGCTGGTATGACAATCCTTTGATAAGGATTCCACATGCGAGGTAGTTTGTAAAGTCGGCGAATCAAGGTGACTCATCATTCATCTCAATACTCAAAAGAAATTCATGGGGGAAGTTGTCGTTTATTGATTCCTCCACTGAATTTTATGAATTACCATGCTCAAGTCTCGAGAGATGGTCGACTGCAACATTTAAAGCTCCCTTTTTGTCTTGGATCTCAATGTCAAATTCTTGTAGTAACAAGATCCATCTGATAAGAATCGGTTTTGCGTCCTGTTTGCTAAAAAGGTATTTGATTGCTGCATGATCCTTATATACGATTGTTTTGGACAACACAAGGTATGACCTGAATTTGTCGAAAGCATAAACTACTGCCAAAAGCTCTTTCTCTGTAGCCGTGCAATTTTCTTGAGCATCGTTGTCACACCCCGACCACGTGTAACATACAAAACGTGGCGGAAACATCGGGGAGTGTTGTAACAGAATTAATGTTTCATAACCATGGATACCAAAAAGTGTTTCGTTTTATTAAACATTGAATAATTACATCGTCTGGAAATCTAAATACACAATTTAAACATAGTCTATCATTGTTATTGAGTCACTAAGGCCTTGTCCAGTCCTATGTGAGCATGCATTCTATCAATCGATATCTTTCAACAATACCTGAAACACATGTGAAAACGAGGTCAGCAAAGAAATGCTGGCGAGTACATAGGTTTTGTGAAAATAAGATTCATGGCTTCTGTTTAAGAAAATGTTTAGTCATGAACCTTGTAATTTGCTTTGTCTTTGTAAATCATTTGAAAAATAATAAGTTCAGATGATATGTATAAATAAGAAAATAATGCATGATTAAATGAATAACCATGTAAAATGAGTTTGTATAAGTTAAGTTGTTTGTACAACAATGTATTGTGAAAAGTATGTTATTTGTATAAAATGTTATATGTTTAAATTGAAATGATTTAAACAACGCTACGATATGTAATACCATATAAGCACTTATATATAGGAAGTACCAGCGGCGTATCCACCATGCTTATATCATATTACACACGCCTCGTTACTTAAATCACTTACTCAAACCAAACCAACAATGTAAGATGTCTATGTGTAAACCAACTGCCAAATGTATTGTAATAATATGTCAAAATGTTCATGTCAAGATGTAAATCATGTTATGTATAACCAATGTCAAAAGTGTTTGTGTCAAATGTAAACCATGTAATGTGTAACCAAAATGATATGTATGGCTAGTGAAATGCATCAACTAAAACATAGGTGAAACGCACAAAACAAAGTATTGAAGTAAAACTTGGTTTAAATCAATACTATGTTTCGTGGAAATGCATGATCAAATGTAAATCATGTCCAAATGTTTACCCAATCGTTAAAACATTTTGTGAAATCGTTCAAATCGTTCTTGTTGTTTTAATCGTTCAAATCGTTCTTGTTTTAATTGTGAAACTACTTTATGGTCGATTTTCTAATAACATTCAAACCTTCTTGACTCGTTCATCGTTCCAACTCGTTCTCGTTCTTAACAAACCCTTACCAAAGGGTAAATTAATAATTACAGATTCAGTCGTTACCCAAAATACCCACACATAACCATGGGTATAGAGAATAACGGGATTTGTCAGATCCTATGGTACCATAACCTAATACTGGTCGGCTTGATCATTGCTAATGAATGTCATTGGTTATGTAACTACAACCAACAAGTTTGTTCACTTTATTGAAATCGTTCTTGAAACCATTGTTATCGTTCTTGAAACCACATTGTAATTGTTTTTGAAACCATTGTAATCGTTCTTGAAATCATTGTTAAAACATTTAGCACATATGAGTCACCCCAAAACAGTTGAAAACAGTAAAAGAGGGGAATAATGTACTCGCCTGAGAATGCTTAGAGGTCTTGAACAACAACCAAACAAAGCTAGAGGGAGCACGGAATCAGTCGGCAATCTAAAACTATATAAATAAACCAGACTTAAATCGGGAGATCGGATAGGATGAGGCTTGGTAAACCAAATGAGTATTGGAACTCATATGATATGGTTTAACAAGGCCTACATCCTACATTGAGACTAACCTAAGTGCTTTCGACCCATCGCGACCCATTAAGGTAACATACGCTACTTTAATGTGTCGTGCGCGCAAAGCGCGTTCGAGACGTCTAACTAGTCCTATGACAAGTATTATATGCCTAAACGTGTTTAATCATGTTGTATAATCAGTTATGTACAAAAGTTTAGGTTACATAAGCTTAATTACCAATTATACATGAAAATGGTATTCTGGTAATTTACCTAAGGCATATAAACTACCTATCATACAACTATTCAAACGAAGCGACCATAGGGTATAACCTCGGAAGGTTATTCCCTACCTACTATGGTCACCTAATGTATTTGGTCGGATCCTAATGATCGACCAAATGGGTCGGGTTCGAAGGTATAAGCGATTTATCAGATCGCTTACCCTACGACCCTAGACAACGTGGTAATCAGTAGGCATAGTCCCAAGGGACTATAACCATCGTGATTACAATCACGTTGCGAAGTTCAACCGAACTTCGCATTGACCATAAGCTGGTCAACGCTGAAAGTCAAACAAAGTTTGACTTTCGGACTCGAAAAGCAATAAAATAAAGAAAAGAACGAAAGAATACTTACGAAGGGTCCCCGAATGCTAATCTAGATCGAAATAACTCAGGTATGAAACAATGGTTCCAACTTAGAGTCTTTAAGATCAGATTCTAGTGATTTTGAAGCAATGGGGGGTGGGGTATTTATAGTTTTCGGTCCACCGTTAAGATCGTTTCATGGAAACCGTGCTCGTATCTTGTGCGTACACTTGTTGGAAACTCATGGTAGCTAAAAATGGTCCTTAATGTGCTGAAAGGTCAAGTGTGGATTTGTGGTTGAGGATTAAAACAGCTGTAACCTGCTGACTAATCAGTCTGATCTGATCTGGGGAACCCTTGCGCATCGTAGGGGTTACATGCTTACGATGCGCAAGCATGTAAATTTGGCAGATTTACCATTTTAGTCCCTGTCATGCAATAAGGTCATTTTCGACACGTTTAAGGCCCGTTAACCCCATTTCAAAGCTCTAAAATGAAGTTAAAGTATAGGGAACATAAAATGTGCTCAAAAATATCTCGGATGTCGGTTCATTTGGTCGTACGATTGCGATATTCGCTTAATTACGACGGAATGCGCATAAGCGCGAAAAACGATCCAAATGACGCGACGAATGGATTTTTTTTCTTATGCCGAACACTAAAATAAAATATTTTAGTGCTTACATAAATTTTTGGATGTCCAGATGTATTCAGAACGTAAGTTATGTGCGTAAATGCAAACTTGTGCACTTTTTGACACCTTTAGTCCCTGAATGAGCCAAAAGTTTATTTTAGCACACCGAACCCCTCAAAGCCTATTTCTAAGCTATATAAAGGATATTTAAGGTGTGTTTAACTTATGGTCATGTTCCGGAATGTTCGTTACAGTTCAAATTGGCATACTTTCGCAGTTTGTCAACTTTAGTCCCTGTAAGCGATTTAACTTGATGTTGCCATACCAAAGCCTTCGAAACTTATTTCTAAGTTATGTAAAGGTTATTTAAGGTATGTTAAGCCTATTTCACTATTCCGGAGTGTTCGTTGCATTAAACTGGTTATATTTACGCATCAGATCGCGTATAACCTTCCAGAAAGTGATTTAAAGCTTGAAATCGAACAAAATTTGATATGTGCAAATGATACACATATTTTTACAAATCCCAAGTATGAAACACAAAATTTCATTGGTTTGGCATTTGTTTGATGGTCGCAGTGACACAGGTATCACAATCGTGTAGAGTCTTGCTGGCATAGTATGTAGGACGAAAATGATTCTCCCTTCGTTGTCCTAAGACTGCTCCTATTGCGTAATCACTGGTGTCGCACATTATCTCAATGGCAATGCCCAATCTGGTACAACCAGAATAGGGGCTTCAATTAGCCTTTTTTTCAGCTGATTGAACGCCTTCATGCATTCTTCTGAAAACACAAATGGAGCATCTTTTTCTAACAAATGGGTCATAGGTCTTGCGATTTTTGAAAAGTCTTTTATGAATCGCCTATAGAACCCTGCATGAACCAGGAAACTTCTAATCGCCCAGACTGAGGTTGGGGGAGGAAGTTTAGAAATGATATCCACTTTTGCTGGATCAACTTCCAACCCGGCTTCAGAGATTTTGTGCCCGAGAACTACTCCTTCTTTCACCATGAAGTGGCATTTCTCCCAGTTAAGCACAAGATTAGTTTCCTCACATCTCATTAACATTCTTTTCAGATTTCCAAGACATTGATTGAAAGAACTCCCGAACACAGAGAAATCATCCATGAATACTTCCATGGAGTCTTCAATCATGTCATGGAAAATGGCTACCATGCAGCGCTGGAATGTGGCTGGTGCATTACACAGCCTAAAAGGCATACGCTGGTAGGCGAATGTGCCAAAAGGACATGTGAAAGTAGTCTTTTCCTGGTCCTCAGGAGCGATAGGAATTTGAAAATATCCAGAGAACCCATCCAGGAAACAGAAAAATGACTTCCCCGACAGACGTTCCAACATCTGGTCGATGAATGGAAGCGGGAAGTGGTCCTTACAGGTGGCATCGTTGAGTTTGCGGTAATCGATGCAAACTCGCCATCCGGTGACGGTACGGGTAGGAATAAATTCATTCCTATCATTTGGAACTACAGTAATACCAGCTTTCTTGGGTACTACTTGCACTGGACTTACCCAAACGGAATCAGATATAGGATAAATCAACCCTGCATCTAACAACTTAATTACTTCCTTCTTTGCCACGTCTTGCATATTTGGATTCAAACGCCTTTGATGTTGTGCACTAGGCTTGTAATCGTCTTCCATTAGAATCTTATGAGTACAAAAAGAAGGATTAATGCCTTTGATATCCATGATCTTCCACACCATAGCTTTCTTGTGGAGCTTTAGAACTTCGAGAAGCTGTCTCTTTTCCTCTTTTGCTAAAGATGCTGAAATGATGACTGGCAAGTGACACTCCTCGTCTAGAAATACATATTCGAGATGCGGTGGAAGTTCTTTTAACTCCAACGATGGTGGATCTTCAACTGACGGTTTTGATTTTTCTTCAATTTCACGGTTAATCTCCACAAATTGATCTGGACTTTGGGAACCATCATCACCGATTTGGCAAATCGGCTGCTCAACTTTGTGGCCCTCTTGCGAAATGCCATCTAGGTTCCGACACAACAGATGTGTGTCCGTATCAATTTCTACAATCGTGCCTTGAAAATGAGATCTTACAAAAGTATCGACAATGTTGACATAGTAAAGCATGTCATCGTGACTTTGCGGATGTTGCATTGATCTTTTAATATCAAAAGTTACGTGCTCGTCATTTACTCGGAGCGTGATTTGGCCAGCTGCCACATCAATAAACATTCTCGCGGTATTGAGGAACGGACGTCCAAGTATTAATGGCACTTTTGAGTCCTCGTCCATGTCAAGAATAACAAAATCCATGGGAAAAACAAATTTATCGATTTTAACAAGCATGTTTTCAACGAAACCACACGGATACTTGATTGAACGGTCTGCAAGTCGAATGCTCATTCTAGTGGGTGAAGGTTCACCCGGATCTAATTTAGCAAAAGCCTTATATGGCAAAAGGTTTATGCTAGCTCCTAAATCAGCTAATGCGTGACTGACAGACATGCTGAAAATGAGGCAGGGAAGAGTAAAACTGCCCGGATATCCCATCTTTTCAGGTAGACGGTTTTGGAGAAGGGCTGAACAGTTTTCATTCATCAACGCACAAGACAAGCTTTCCAGTTTCTGCTTGTTTGTGATGATATCTTTTAAGAACCTGGCGTAATTAGGCATTTGAGCCAACGCCTCAATAAACAGTATGTTTATGTGTAATTGTTTAAACATCTCTAAAAACTTACCATGTTGTTCAGCGTCCTTTTGTTTCTTCAGTCTGCTAGGATATGGAATTGGAGGAGTATAATCTGCAACAGGCTCCTGGGGCTGTGCTGTACTTGCTGGGACTCGCCTAGCATGCACCTTATCAGAAGCGTCAGTTTGGACCGTCTCAGTGATTGGTGGTGAGTCCGATTTATCAGGTCCCGTGTTTTTACCACTCCTTGTCATTACTGCATTAACATGCCCTATCGGGTTTGGTATCGTGTTACCTGGAAGACTACCTTGGGGTCTTTCAGACAACATCTTGGCCAATTAGCCAACTTGATTCTCAATGGTTTGTATTGAAGCCTTATGGCTCTGCATTTCCCCTTCTTACGCCATGAAACGCTCCTCATGCTCCTGGTATCGCTTTTCATAAATTTGATTGGCATTGTTGGAGTTGTTTAACAGCTGCGCCATCATCTCCTCTAGTTTTGAGTTGTTTTGAGAGGCTTGTGGCTGGGAAGTGCTTCCTGAACCTAAATTATTATAACGTGGTTGAAAGGTTTGCCCTAATGGCTAAAAAGATTGTCCATGGGGCAGAAAGGATTGCCCCTGAGGTTGTTGTGGTGCGGGAGCGCGTTGAGCATATCCGAGTGGGTTTTGGTTGTTGGAATTAGACTTCCACCCAAAGTTTGGGTGATTCCTCCATCCCAGATTGTACGTGTTGCTATAGGAGTTATTTTGGGGCCTAATTTGGTTGCTCAAATAGTCCACCTCTTCGTGGCCTGTAAACATAACACCCTGCTCACAAGTACCTGGCTCGTGTGACACTCCACACAGCTCACATGATGATTGTACTTTCGAAACATTCTGAGCTTGATCAAATCTTCCTTCCAAAGCTCCAATCTGTGCTACAAGAGCCGTATACGAATCCACCTGATGAACTCCAGGAATAGATGATGCTTTATTTCGCACTCCACCGTGACGAGAACTCGACTTTAAGGTAGCTTTCTCTATAATTGCGTAGGCTTCATTGGGTGTTTTTTTTTCCAAGATTGCCTCCTGCATATACATCTAAATGTTCTTGTGAGTCGTAGTTGAGTCCTTGGTAAAAGTTCAACACAAGTTGTCTTTTGGACAACCCATGATGTGGAACATCGATCAGAAGATCTTTAAACCTCTCCCAAGCTGCGAGTAGAGATTCTCCTTCATCCTATTTGAATGTCATTATACGGTTCTTAAGCTTAGCTGTCTTTTCTGGCGGAAAATATTTTTACATAAAAAGATCCGCCATCTCGTTCCAAGTCGTGATGGACCCTGCTGGAATTGACAAAAGCCAAGATCGGGCGTTGTCTCGCAAAGAAAATGGAAAGAGTCGCAAACGAATTGCGTCTTCAGAAACCTCTCTAATTTTGAATGTCGAGCACACTTCGAGAAATGATGCAATGTGCCGACCTGGATCTTCGTGATCCTTCCGATCAAACTGCACAGAATTTTGCAACATGTTAATACTACTAGATTTAATTTCAAAACTCGGTGCTGCTATCGTAGGTCGGGCGAGGCTTGGTAGCAAGCCCTCTCCTCCTGGACGGCCGGTCTCATTCAAATGCTGGTCGTCCTCTACCATAATGCTTCCTCTGTCATCCTCTGAATTTTCGCTGTCAGAAAGTACCACTGGTTCGTCGACTGCGGCCGCAATCCTTTGTGCAACGACCAGCGATCTTTCGCGAAGCCGCCTACTTCTCCTTCGGTTATTTTCTGGTTCATTGGCTAGCTCAGCATTAACGGGTACAGGGGTTGTGGACATTAGCCTGCAACATAAAAAGGAAGGCATTATACAGAAAAAAGAACATAATAATAATATAAGAAATAAGTATAAATAATAATACTATTATATATTATACATATATATATACAAGTTACGAACCAAATCTATTTAACTATTTACTTGATTATTTACTTATTTACATCCGAAAACTGTTCTTGTTTGTTTATCAGAAATTCAGATGACATTATCAGAAATCTGAGGAAACTTTTTTTTTAGAAAATCTGATAAGATTTTATAAAAACCTGATGAAAATTTTCGTTCCATCAGAATTACCAGAAAATCTGGTAAATTCATCAGAAATGAAAATTGTTGTTTTAGAACATCTAATGGGTTTATCAGAATCCATCAGAAAATCTGATAATTTTATCAGAAAGCTATATTTTATTTTTGTGGAGTAAATAAATAAACAAATGAGTACAATAATTAAATGAATAAGCGATTAATTCAAATAAATATTTGGACAGAAATAAGTAAATGAATAACTGAACGTAAATAAATAAATGTAAATAAATGCAGACATGAAATAAATATAAATAAGTGGTTCGACTTACGAACACGAACATAAATATAAAAATAAACAGAAATGAAATACTGAAATGAAATGAATAATTAAACGAATGAAGTACAACAATAAAATGACTGAATTAAAATGAATGAAATACTGAATTAGAAATAAATAATTGAAATAAATGAATGAATGGTTCGATCCCGAACACATTAACTGAATTAAATAAATGAATGGAATAAGTGTTAGTCGAACAATGAAATAAAAAGTCAGTATGTTAGTAAGGTTAGCAGTTAGTCAGTTAGTAAATTTATTAGTTAGTTGGTTAGTAAAACAGAAAAAGAAAAGTTAGTCAAAAAGTTAAATATTAACAAGTTAGTAAATAAGAAAACAAAATAAATACAAAAATGTACCAGTATTAACAAGTATTCACAGTTTGTACACCGGTAAAATAATGACTCGTATTGTTCCATAAATTTCGCCATGTCCCCGGCAACGGCGCCAAAAACTTGACGTAGGCGCAACTATACACATTTATTTACAGTATTTACAATCGCACCCAGCGTAACTTGGTTTTTAAATTTATAAAAATGGTTTATACCTTAACATTAAAACACACAAAACAAAGGACAAGTGTATCCCGTCATATATGCAGTAAAGTATTGGTAAGAGCCAGATATCGATCCATGGAACACGGGCGTTATTAAGTACTAAATCTTTGTCATTATTTTACCAGAATAAAGGATAAGTGAATGGTTGTTTAACTAAGTTATCTAAATTATATCTAAAACATAAATATACTATTATCTTGTTTCACAAATAACCAAAACATGTTATCTATCAGACATGTCACAAAAGCACTTAATCAATTTTCCAATTTCAAGACAGTTAGTCATCCGCTAGGAGTTTTCTAACATGATGATTCTTCGGAAAGTTAACGCGATAAACACACGTTAACTATGACAACCCGAGTTTTCAAGGTCCTTACTTGACACGTTACTTGTTTACGAAACACTGTTATTGTATATTGTTTGTGCATGAGTTGCATTGGATTAATTAGATATCATAAACTTGTTATAAAACTTAGGAAGTAGCAAAACATCACTCGACGAAACACTTGGTGTTTCGTCACAAACCATAGCCGACGAAACCTTGATGTTTTGCCATCACCCAGACCGACGAAACTTGGGTGTTTCGTCATAAGGGCCACCGGCCCAAGTAGTTACGGCCCAACAGTGTACGATTTAAAACATAAACTTGTGATACGGAAACCGTCAATCATAAACTCAAACCCTAGTTCTCTACAACTAGCGACGGCAGAAGGAAACTTCAAGACATTCATTCCACCTCGATTGATCTAAACCCTTTCGCCTTACGGTTAGTGCCTAAGCGTTGTATTTGATGAGATGATGATACTGTGATGATTTTTATGATCTTGTGTGATTTTAGGGATTCAGTGTTAACATTGAAACTAGGGTTTTGTGTGAACTGGATCATATGTGTAACATGGAATCTAGGGTTTCGATCATAGGAGAGTGTGCTTAGAGTATGTGATTGATCACGATATGAATCTATGATTAAATGGCTGATGTTATTGATGACTTAGGATTAACAAGGAAACCTGTGATTATGAAATTTATAATAGATCTTGATCAATGTCTGTTCTTATGTGAAAATCCATGCTAATCATATTACTGAGAATTGCTATTTGTGGTTAAGCTTGATAAGAACAGTATGATGTAACCTTGTTTGATCCATTGATTATGCTATTGAATGTCTAACTGTCGATAATGAAACCATGGCGCTGTAACTGGACCTGAAGAAACATCAATGATGTTTCATCATAGATGGCTTTGACGAAAGTTGGGGAGTTTCGTCACCTGGGTTGTCGATGAAAGTTAGTGGACTTTCGTCATAGGGGAGCCGACGACACATAGTGAGTTTTGTCACATGTAAACTCGACGAAACATGTGTTGTTTCGTCACACCTCAACCTGACGAAAGCTAATCTCTCGCCACAAGAGGAGTTTTGCCGTGTAGGTCTCTGAAGTAAATAGTAGGAGCCTGTGATGTTAGTTATGACAGATACTTGTGTGTATGTATGATCCCTGATGCATGTAAATGGTAATAGGAAACTTGGTGCGATTATTTGGTATAACAAACCCATCTGCTACGTTATGTGTTAATTGTGACATTCGAACGAGATATGAACTTGTAATGAAAGGTGTACTGACTACTGGTATACTGTGAACTAGTGTATGTGATGCAAACTGTGTGAAAACAATAACTTGTTTAATCGAGAAACTGATATTCATTGGTAACCACGTTAGGGTTGGTTGATTAACTTGGAAACGGGTAACTAAACAAACCGAGCAAACCAAGGTGAGTTCAATGCTCTTTTTCCAAGCATGCAATCCCAGGGAGGGATATCAGGTAACGTTCCGGGGAGGAATGTCAGGTTATTGGGATGTTTGTTATTACACTCATTTCTATCATATAAAACCCCTTACATCTACCGATAGTTGCCGGGGAGGCAACGAGGTTATTAGTTGATAGCGCTATTAGGTTTGGCACCCTCACACCGTACCGAGGAGGAAGGGCGTGAACTAATTACCTTAACCACTTGACCAATGTTTTGATAGAGACATTGGGGTTGGGCAAATAAATCTTGTAGCCATCTGCGGTAATCGAGTTAATAACAACATCAAAGAAAATCATTGAACTGTGTTATACTCATATCTGGTAACTAAACGCGTTAACAAAACTTTGAACTCACCAGCGTCGTCTGACACACTTGTCTGCATGCTTTCAGGTCGTTAGATTCTTGATATGGACTTGCTATCTGGAAGTGCTGTAATGGTCATGGGTCGAGACTCTTTGATACTTGCTTCACTGATTTCGAACTCATGTTTTGAAACAATTGATTTACAGTTTACGTTGTGCTTCCGCTGAACAATTACTTTGGTTAACTTATGATTTGGATTTATATTTTGAAATGAATGAATGGTTTATTTAAATACTATGCATAGTTCAATGTGATTGGTGGCTTGGATCCTGGTACGTCACACGTCCCGCGGTGATTCCGCTTGTGGTATTTTGGGGGTGTGACAGTTTGGTATCAGAGCCACTGGTTATAGTGAACTAGGTTTTAAAAAGTTTTCATAAAACCAGACTATAACCGAACAACTTCGAAAATCGACCATGACACTCAGCTCCAGATTGCAAGGTTCGTCTTCTGTTTACTTTATGCATTATTTGTTTAGTAGTCACACACTTACAGCTTGCATGAAATGACATACTAGATACTATGGTGATTTGATAGTGTGACACTACTCTTCGACTTTTGTGATTCGTAATCCTGTAATACCTTCTATTTTGCTATTTGAATGCGGGGGAAACTTTTAGGGCAAGTTAAGAGGCACTGAGATGAGCATGCAAATTGCCTTATTATTGTGGGTGCACACATAATAATAACGTGAGGTGCATGTAAGTCCCAGTGAGGCTTAACGAGTGTGAGAAGGGTTCTGCCCTATTGTGTGAAAACTTGGTAGTTTGTAGATTTCAACGTGATATTTGACTCCTGCCTTATCTCGATCCTTAAATTTGTTCCCTCTCCTTATATAGAATCATGAGTGGACGAGGTCATGGACGTGGTCACATCGCGATGACCCAGGCTGAGCTGACAAACTTAATCAACACACGTGTGGCTGAGGCTTTGGCAGCCTACCAAGCTGGTAAGAAATGTGCCGAATACTCTTTAATCTTGTGTCGCGTACACAACTCTTACCCCTGTGTTGTATTTTCTTTCATCCATTAGGTCAGCCAGCGCATCAGAACAATCCGCCTGTCTACACATTCAAGACATTCATGGATTGTAAGCCACAGACGTTCAGTGGGACTGAAGGGGCTGTGGGGTTATTGTGTTGGTTTGAGAAGGCTGAATCAGTGTTTGCTATATGTAACTGTCCCGTGGGGGACCGGGTGAAGTATGCTACCGGCATATTGGAGGATGGTGCCTTAACTTGGTGGAATGCCCAGGTGCAGATGTTGGGCATCGAGATGGCTAACGCCACGACTTGGGATGATTTTAAGTAGTTAATGCGAGAAGAGTATTGTCCTCGTGATGAGATTCAGAAGCTCGAGAACGAGTTCTACGATTTGAAGATGGAAGGATCCGAGATCAAGGCTTACACGAAACGATCTCATGAGCTAGCAATTTTGTGCCCTAACCTGTCTCGACCTCCACATCGACGAATTGAGTTGTATCTCAAGGGCTTAGCACCAGCTGTAAAGGGGTATGTTACTGCTGCAAACCATAACAATATGCCCCAGATTATCCGTTTCGCACATAAGATTACTGACCAAGAGGTCGAGCGTGGCTCATTGCCGCCTCGTAAATCTGCTACTACCTCTGCTGCTATCGCTACCACACCTGCTAATGATAACAAGCGAAAATGGAATGACGCTGACAAGGCAACCAGTGCCAGTCAGTCTCAGAAAAGGCATGACAACAGCAATAACCATAGCTTCAGTCAGTCGTCCTTAGTTAACCAAGGACAGGGCAGCAATCAGAATCAAGGCTCCTATGTTGGGAAGAAGCCACAGTGCAACAAGTGTGGTTATCATCATTATGGACAGTGTGTCCGGACTTGCCACAGGTGCGAAAAGGTGGGCCATGAGGCCAAAGACTGTAGAGCCCCGCAGCCAAAGCAGCAGCAGCAGCAGCAAAATCAGCAGCGGCAACAACCCCATCAGAACCAGGGATTTAAGAAGGGGTGTTTCCAGTGTGGGGATGAGGGCCACATCAAGCGGGATTGCCCTCAGCTGAATCAGAACGTCAATGATAACAACAACCATCAGAACAACAACAACAACGCTGGGAACAACTATAACGGCAACAATGGGGGAAATGGTGCTCATGGAAGGGTGTTCACAATTGGTGCTGGTGATGCTACGAACGACGGCAATGTCGTGACTGGTACGTTTTCTGTGAATGATCTTTTTGCTTCTGTATTATTTGATTCCGGTGCCGATTGGAGTTATGTGTCCCTAGAGTTTAGTCAGCGATTAGGGTTAACTCCAACACCTTTAGAAGTTAAGCATGTGGTAGAACTAGCCGATGCCAAAACGATTGAAGCTTTGCATGTCCTTTTTGGGTGTAAATTAGATCTTGTAGGTCAAGTATTTGATATTGACCTCCTTCCTGTTACCCTCGGTAGTTTTGATGTAGTGGTTGGTATGGATTGGCTGTCTAAGCACCAGGCTGAAATTCTCTGTAAAGAGAAGATTGTGCGTATTCCTATCCCCAGTGGAGAATCTTTATCAGTTCAAGGGCATCGCAGTGGGGTGATGGTTGGCATCATCTCAGCTATGCAAGCGCAGAAGTGTCTACGAAAGGGGTATCCTGCTATTCTAGCACTTGTTGCTGATCCTCAGCCTGAAAAGAGAAGGATCGAGGATCTGCCAGTTGTACGCGAATTTGCCGATGTGTTTCCTGAGGAACTACCTGGATTACCTCCTCACCGTCAAGTAGAATTTCATATTGATCTTGCACCAGGAGCGGCTCCAATAGCTCGTGCTCCTTAGCGTCTCGCACTTGGAGAGTTGCAAGAGTTATCTAATCAGCTTCAAGAACTGTTGGATAGGGGTTTTATCCGACCCAGTTCTTCACCTTGGGGAGCCCCAGTACTGTTTGTAAAGAAGAAAGATGGGTCCTTTCGCATGTGTATTGATTATCGGGAGCTCAACAAGGTGACTGTCAAGAACCGTTATCCATTGCCACGCATCGACGACCTGTTTGACCAGTTGCAAGGGTCAAGTTTTTATTCGAAGATCGACTTAAGGTCGGGCTATCATCAGATGAGAGTCCAAGAGGAGGATGTTCCTAAAACGGCTTTTCGAACGCGTTATGGGCACTATGAGTTTTTAGTTATGCCGTTTCGATTGACGAATGCGCCAGCGGTCTTCATGGGTCTCATGAACCGGGTATGCAAACCGTATCTTGACAATTTCGTTATAGTATTCATCAAAGACATTTTGATCTACTCGAAGAGCAAGGAAGATCACGAGCGGCACCTACATCTTATTTTGGAACTGCTGAGGAAGGAGCAACTCTATGCGAAGTTTTCTAAGTGTGACTTCTGGATTCGGGAGGTACACTTTCTTGGACACATTGTTAATGAATTGGGGATACACGTGGATCCTGCAAAGGTTGATGCTGTTAGAAATTGGGCGGCACCAAGGAATCCTTCGGAGGTGCGACAATTTCTTGGTCTTGCTGGGTATTATCATAGATTTATCAAAGACTTCTCGAAGATTGCTCAACCACTTACCTCGTTAACATAGAAGGGCGTTCTATACTCATGGGGAACGAAGCAAGAAGAGGCTTTCCAGTTGTTAAAACAGAAACTCTGCAGTGCACCAATTTTGTCTCTACCTGAAGGTACCGAAGACTTTGTGGTATATTGTGATGCTTCCATTCAGGGTCTTGGTTGCGTGCTGATGTAACGCAACAATGTGATAGCTTATGCTTCTCGACAGTTGAAGGTTCATGAGACGAATTACACGACTCACGACTTGGAGTTAGGGGCCGTGGTGTTTGCGTTGAAGATCTGGAGGCACTATCTGTACGGTACCAAATGCACCATCTACACCGATCATAGAAGCCTTCAGCATATCTTCGACCAGAAGGAACTGAATATGCGACAACGTCGCTGGGTAGAATTATTGAATGACTACGATTGCGCCATCAAGTATCAACCGGGCAAGGCTAACGTGGTAACTGATGCCCTCAGTCGAAAGGAACCGAAACCCAAACGTGTTCGCGCCTTACAGCTCACCATCCATTCTAACCTACCTGATCAGATTCGTTCTGCATAAACCGAAGCGTTAAAAGAGGAAAATATTGAAGCAGAATACTTAAGGGGCATGGAAAAACAACTTGTAGAGAGATCAGATGGTATTCTCTACTTCATGAAGCGTGTATGGATTCCTTTGTTTGGTAACCTTAGAGATCGTGTGATGGATGAAGCGCATAAGTCTCGATACACTGTTCATCCAGGTTCGGATAAGATGTATCAGGATCTCAAAGTCATGTATTGGTGGCCGAAGATGAAAGCTCACATCGCGACTTATGTGAGTAAGTGTTTGACCAGCTCGAAAGTTAAAGTGGAATATCAGAAACTGTCTGGGTTGCTGCAACAACCAGAAATACCCATGTGGAAGTGGGAGCAAATCGCAATGGATTTCGTCACTGGTTTGCCGAGAACTCAAAATGGAAACGACACAATTTGGGTGATCGTTGATCGCCTCACAAAGTCAGCGCACTTTCTAGCAATCAAGGAAACAGATAAGTTCTCACAACTAGCTGATGTCTACCTAAAGGAAGTGGTTTCTAGGCACGGAGTGCCGACATCTATTATTTCTGACCGTGACCCGCGTTTCATCTCAGATTTGTGGTAGTCGATGCACAAATCATTCGGCTCGCGTCTTGATATGAGCACTACTTATCACCCACAGACGAATGGTCAGAGTGAGTGAACCATCCAGACACTTGAGGATATGTTACGACAAGCGTGATTGATTTTGGCAAGGGTTGGGAGAAACACTTGCCACTGATAGAGTTCTCTTACAACAACAGTTACCATACCAGCATTCAAGCACCCCATTCGAAGCATTGTATGGACGGAAATGTCATTCACCTCTCTGTTGGGCTGAGGTGGGTGACAGTCAGATTACAGGCCCGGAACTTGTACTTGAAACCTCTGAGAAAATTGTTCAGATCAGGAATCGTATGGCGGCAGCGCGTGATCGTCAGAAAAGCTACGCCGGTAAGCGTAGAAAACCTTTGGAATTCAAAGTTAATGACCGTGTCATGTTGAAGGTCTCACCCTGGAAGGGTGTAGTGCATTTTGGGAAACGCGACAAGCTTAACCCACGTTACGTTGGGCCATTCAAGATTTTAGAGCGAATTGGTAAAATGGCCTACAAGTTGGAGTTACCTGCTGAGTTGGGTAACGTTCATGACGTCTTCCACGTATCGTAGCTGAAGAAGTGTTTGTTTGATGAGACACTTGTGGTACCGCTACAAGAACTGACAATCGATGACAAGTTGCAGTTCGTCGAGGAACCCCTCGAAATTATGGACCGGGAGGTCAAGGTCCGTAAGCACAACCTTATTCCGATCGTCAGAGTTCGTTGGAACACAAGACGTGGACCGGAGTTCGTGTGGGAACGCGAGGATCAGATGAAGCTTAAGTACCCACATTTATTCCCAGATGACAAGTCCAAGCCTGACAAACCTAAGTCTGGCACAACTAGTGAATTTCGGGACAAAATTCCCATTCAAGTTGGGGATGATGTGGCACCCGCGGAAAATCCACAGTCATCCTGAGCTAACATCGCGCTGTTTTGGGTTGCTTATCAAATTTCGGGACAAAATTTCCTTCAAGTTGGGGATGATGTGACAACCCGAGTTTTCAAGGTCCTTACTTGACACGTTACATGTTTACGAAACACTGTTATTGTATATAGTTTGTGCATGAGTTGCATTGGATTGATTAGATATCATAAACTTGTTATAAAACTTAGGAACTAGCAAAACATCACTCGACGAAACACTTGGTGTTTCGTCACAAACCATAGCCGACGAAACCTTGATGTTTCACCCAGACCGACGAAACTTGGGTGTTTCGTCATAAGGGCCACCGGCCCAAGTAGTTACGGCTCAACAGTGTACGATTTAAAACATAAACTTGTGATACAGAAACCGTCAATCATAAACTCAAACCCTAGTTCTCTACAACAAGCGACGGTAGAAGGAAACTTCAAGACATTCATTCCACCTCGATTGATCTAAACCCTTTCGCATTACGGTTAGTGTCTAAGCGTTGTATTTGATGAGATGATGATACTGTGATGATTTTTATGATCTTGTGTGATTTTAGGGATTCGGTGTTAGCATTGAAACTCGGGTTTTGTGTGAACAGGATCAGATATGTAACATGGAATTTAGGGTTTCGATCATAGGAGAGTGTGCTTAGAGTATGTGATTGATCACGATATGAATCTATGATTAAATGGCTGATGTTATTGATGACTTAGGATTAACAAGGAAACCTGTGATTATGAAATTTATAATAGATCTTGATCAATGTTTGTTCTTATGTGAAAATCATGCTAATGATATTACTGAGAATTGATGTTGATGTAACCTTGTTTGATCCATTGATTATGCTATTGAATGTCTAACTGTCGATAATGAAACTATGGCACTGTAACTGGACCTGACGAAACATCAATGATGTTTCGTCATAGATGGCTTCGACGAAAGTTGGGGAGTTTCGTCACCTGGGTTGTCGACGAAAGTTAGTGGACTTTCGTCATAGGGGAGCCGATGAAACATAGTGAGTTTCATCACATGTAAACTCGACGAAACATGTGTTCGTTCTTCACACCTCATCCTGATGAAAGTTGATCTCTCGCCACAAGAGGAGTTTCTCCGTGTAGGTCTCTGAAGTAAACAGTAGGAGCCTGTGATGTTAGTTATGACAGATACTTGTGTGTATGTATGATCCTTGATGCATGTAAATGGTAATAGGAAACTTGGGGTGATTATTTGGTATAACAAACCCATCTACTACGTTATGTGTTAATTGTGACATTCGAACGAGATATGAACTTGTAATGGAAGGTGTACTGACTACTGTTATACTGTGAACTAGTGTATGTGATGCAAACTGTGTGAAAACAATAACTCGTTTAATCAAGAAACTGATATTCATTGGTAACCACGTTAGGGTTGGTTGATTAACTTGGAAACGGGTAACTAAACAAACCGAGCAAACCAAGGTGAGTTCACTGCTCTTTTTCCAAGCATGCAATCCCGGGGAGGGATATCGGGTAACGTTCCGGGGAGGAATGTCAGGTTATTGGGATGTTTGTTATTACACTCATTTCTATCATATAAGACCCCTTACATCTACCGATAGTTGCCGGGGAGGCAACAAGGTTATTAGTTGATAGCGCTATTAGGTTTGGCACCCTCACACCATACCGGGGAGGACGGGCGTGAACTAATTACCTTAACCACTTAACCAATATTTTGATAGAGACATTGGGGTTTGGCAAACAAATCTTGTAGCCATCTGCGGTAATCGAGTTAATAACAACATCAAAGCAAATCATTGAACTGTGTTATACTCATATCTGGTAACTAAACGCGTTAACAAAACTTTGAACTCACCAGCGTCTTCTGACACACTTGTCTGTACGTTTGCAGGTCATTAGATTCTTGATATGGACTTGCTATCTGGGAGTGCTGGAGTGGTCATGGGTCGAGACTCTTAGATACTTGCTTCATTGATTTCGAACTCATGTTTTGAAACAGTTGATTTACAGTTTACGTTATGCTTCGGCTGAACAATTACTTTGGTTAACTTATGATTTGGATTTATATTTTGAAACGAATGAATGGTTTATTTAAATACTATGCATAGTTCAATGTGATTGGTGGCTTGGATCCTGGTACGTCACACGTCCCGTGGTGATTCCGCTTGTGGTATTTTGGGGGTGTGAAATTAACCACCTAAGCTAATTCTTTAGCGAGCTATTGATATTCATTCATGTGAACCTTTAAAGATAGATTAGTCATCCCCTAGGAGTTTTCTAACCTCACTTATCAAAGAAAGCAATACCGATGGTCACAATACAGCCACGAGGATAAGCATTTAAGTAGATCATATAAAAACATATTTCACCTTTACAAGTCTTGAACACAAATCTACCATGTCAGCAATTTCAGACCAAAACTACTAAACAAGGATCATAAATCGCATGCAAGAACATGTAATCAACACCATATAATTTGTTAGAACCCTTACGTGCAAGACAACATTCCTAATCAAAATAAGATATATCTTAGATAAAACCAATACCCCTCTCGAGTCTCATGGTGTAAACAAGTTTACAAACAAGTGATTAATCAAGAAATAGTTACCATCCCACTGACCACAGATTCATTATCCAAGATAATCAAACATAATCAAGAACTCAACATCAATGAAACGTTCATTATACAATCATGAAGACTTAAACATGAAAAAGTACTCAAGATTCATACTAACAAGATTACAACATAAAGATAATTCAAGAAACAAGTTTATAACTACTATTACATAATACTACATTAAACATAAACTAACATCAACTCATAACTTGCAAAATGATCAGAATACATGTTCAAGAACAAGGAATCGAACCATAAACAAGCAAGGAATTGATGGGTTGGATCGGTTATGCTTCCACTCGAGCTTGAGGCTTCAAATGGGACTGATCAGGACTGCTTCGGAACCCAGAAATCATCCAGAAACATGGAAAAAAACCCAACCACCGAACTAGTAGCGAATGGTTGTATTTATAGGAGATTTTCTGATTGGCACGGTCGTGCGACAGGTGTTGTCGGGTGATGTCATTTTGCCCGATTCGATGTCAGCCAAGTGGACTAGTGGACAAGTTGCCTGGGTCATCAGATCGTCACGGTCATGCCGTTGGTGGCACGGTAGTGCGATGTCATCAAAAACAGGATCAGAAAACTTGGTTTGGTTGTGGCACGATCATGCGGCGGGTCACACGGTAGTGCAGCCTGGGAACAGATTAGCACTAACAGTAGCATTGGCAGTGCTTCCGAGATTGAACAATCGGCACGGTAGTGCCGTCAGATGGCACGGTCGTGCCACACCTGGCAGTCATCACAATTTCGTTCTTTTTATCCGAAATGCATCAGAATTTGTCCGTTTTCATCAGATTTTTCCTTTGTGCTCTGTTTAAGACCTGAAAATATAAAAGTACCGAATTTGGTACCTAAACTTCGCGGTTTCGGTCAAAAACGCTTAAAACAGAAGTGTTTTGGTGTATAAAAACATGTATAATTTAACGTATATCATTAGGCATCTTGAATCCGACTCTATCAACCATCTATGAGATTAATCTTCTTTTAATATTATGTTTTTTTAAACAGGAATGTAATTTATAAGATTATAACCACAATTATTTTATAGTGATTGTTTGAAATATACAGGAATGTAATTTATAAGATTATAACCACAATTATTTTATAGTGATTGTTTGAAATATACAGAAACAAGTGATTATGACCTTTTTTAATTAAAAAATTGTTTTTTTCCCGTAGGTATTTTTTACATTTTTAGTCCAAAATAACTTTAAATGTTATTATTTTAAATTGTAATGTGTCCAACTATGGTCTTTTTACCTTATTAAATATTGATAATATTCAATAGATTAATAGTTATCCTTTTTAAATAGAAGAAAGTTACTGAATATACTTCATGAGTGTGATGGATAGGTATACGAAATAACATATTAGACTGAATAGCCAAAAACAATGAGTACATATATAAATATATACAAACACATAGTCATTGTAGCCAAGTCGTGAAAAAAATACCCGTTGGTTAATATAACTTGTTAGTACATTCATTGCATTGGCTTGGTTTTACATATCATATTTTCTCCTTATTCACTATCTATCAGTAATTCATAGGTTTCTTGAATATTAATAAAACGAGCTTCAGCAGGTTCTACTTCTTCTAGAGACCCTCTGCTATTAAAAACATGTATCAGATATGAGTAAAAACTAAGTTTAAAATCATAACTGAAGTACGATATGGCTAAGGAATAATCAAACTAATAGAGTTAGCATTTGTATCCATCACGCATAATAATAATATGTTACTTTGAGAAACTATACGAAAAGTAGTTAAGAACAACCTGTTGCAACCCCCGACCACTGCCTCGTGAGGCGGGCATGGTGGTATCGGTGTTTATCATTATTTGGCAGCGGAAATTTCATCAGGACCGTAGTCAGAAAATATTTTATCAGAGTAAAACACTACATTTTATAATAATAAATATATTGAGATAAAACCCAAGTTTCCATTACAAACGTGTGTTTTAGGGGTAAACCATAAATTATTGAAATAAAACATCTTCTTTATTTAGGTAACTTTTTATAGCCACTTTTCCAAGCCTTCAGTGCTGTCCAACTGGCTTCTATTTGGCTTTCACATTTTGTTACCTGAAACGCGTTTAAAAACATTTTGTCAGTGGGAAATACTGGAGAGTGAATCCCAATTTATTCAAAACAGGTTTTATCAGTTTACAGTATTGAGGGCGATCTCGCAATTACATTTGTTTATATTTCTACTTTAATTACCACCCACGGTACTGTCAACCCGACTTGTGGTCATGTTACTACTCACAGTGTAGTAACAAATTTTGTATACAAAACCCCAACATACCGATGATAATTGTAGAATTACAAATACTCAATCACTGTGAAATATAATTTAAAGCATTGAGGCTTTGTAAAACAGTTTGCAAAAAAGAGGATTACTCACATTGCTATCTTAGGTAATTTCCTGTGGCTTTCTGGTTATAATCTATAAAATTTAAAATAATGCACACGCGTTAGTATAATAACCCAATTTTACATTAGTTATACCCTCCCCGAGACAGAACTCCACGACTACGTCGGGCAGAGCCTCAACAGCCGTTACGGAGCACTAGATCAATCGGGCAGCGTATCTAATACGTAACCGGGGGTTAAAATACTTACAACGAGGCAGAGGCTAATTAGGGGGTATTATGCCCGATACTACTTCAATTATTCAGAATTTAGAGAGAATTTTGAATGTTGAACGATTTGTGAACTGAGGCCGATCCCATCTATTTATAGGGCTGTTCGGCCACTTCCTCGCGGCCGGCAAAAGAAACACAAGGGGTCGTCGCGCCCCGCGAGCTAGCCTACCTAGGCCGTAGCCTTGACCAATCACCGGCTAGGCTTGACAAGTGGCGTGACACGTGGCGCTCTAGGGTTTCGCCTGGTGGCACTAGGTCGCGCCCCGCGAAGGATCAGGTGTAGTCTGTCGCGCCCCGCGACAGACTCATTTTATTGTTTTTATTTTATTTTAATTATATAAAGGTATTTTGGGACCGGTTTTCGTATACGGGGTGTATTTTAGGGCGTATAGGGATATTCTAATTATTTTAGGAAGGGTTGTTATATCCTCCCTACCTTATTTTAGAACTCGTCCTCGAGGTCTACTTGAATAGGTGTGGATACTTTCTCTGCATTTCTGATTCAAGCTCCTAAGTGTACTCTGGTCCTATCTTGGAATCCCATTTTACTTTGACTAGAACTAGTCTCTTGTGTTTGAGATTCTTAATCTTTCTGTCTTCAATCTGTAGAGGCTTCTCTACAAATTTAAGCTTTTCATTTACCTCTATGTCTTTTAGAGGTACTACTAATGATTCATCGGCTAAACACTTTTTGAGATTACATACATGAAATACGTCATGTATTCCTGCCAGTTCTTCTGGCAGGTGTAGCTGATAAGCTACTGGTCCTATCCTTCTGATAATCTCAAAGGGTCCAACATACCTGGGGCTTAGCTTTCCTCTCTTGATGAATCTCACCACTCTTTTCCAAGGAGAAACTTTTAATAAGACCTTATCTCCTACCTGAAATTCCAACGGCTTTTGCCTGTAATCAGCATAACTCTTTTGTCGATCACGTGCTGCTTTCAGTCTTTCCTTGACTTGAATAATTTTGTCTCATGTTTCTTGTACTATCTCGGGTCCAGATAGTTGCTTTTCTCCAATTTTCGCCCAACAGACTGGAGTTCGGCACTTTTTCCCATAATGTGCTTCGAATGGTGCAGCATTGATATTTGTATGATAGCTGTTGTTGTAGGAAAATTCTATTAATGGTAAGTGATCATCCCAATTTCCTCTGAAATCAAATACACAAGCTCTAAGCATATCTTCCATTGTATGAATTATCCTTTCACTTTGTCCATCCGTTTGAGGATGATAAGCGGTGCTTAGATTTAGCTTGGTTCCCATTACTCTTTGGAAACTAGTCCAAAAATGAGAGGTAAAACGGCTATCTCTATGAGAAACAATAGATAAAGGAATTCCATGTAATGAAACTATTTCATTTACATACAACTTAGCTAACTGTTCCATACTGAAGGTTTCCTTCATTGGTAAGAAATGACCAGACTTAGTTAACCTATCTACAATCACCCAGATTGTATCATTACCTTTTCTTGTCTTGGGTAATTTGGTAACAAAATCCATTGTTATCAATTCCCATTTCCATACCGGCATTTCTAATTGCTGCAATAAACCTAAGGGTTTCTGATGTTCAGCTTTAACTTGTGAACAAGTTAGACACTTGGCAACATAAGCTGCTATATCCTTTTTTCATTCCTATCCACCAGAAATTCTTTCTTAAGTCTTGGTACATCTTATCACTTCCAGGATGTATCGTATACTTAGACTTATGGGCTTCTTCTAATATTCGGTGGCGTAGGTTTCCTCGTTTAGGTATCCAAATCCTTTCCTTATGGAATCTCCAAATTCCATCTATTCCTTGTTCTAGTTCTTTAATCATTCCTTTCAATTTTTCAGTATCATCCTTGATTACTAATTCTTGTGCTTCTCTAATCTGTTCATTTAAATCTAGCTGCAGATTTAATTTAAGAGAACACACTCTTTTTGGCTTTTCATGATACTTTCGACTTAAAGCATCAACAACTACATTAGCCTTTCCTGCATGATATTGGATATTACAATCATAATCACTGAGAATTTCCATCCAGCGTCTCTGACTCATATTTAACTCCTTTTGCCCAAAAACATATCTTAAACTCTTATGATCAGTGAAAATGGTAAACTTACTATCGTAAAGGTAATGTCTCCAAATTTTAAGGGCAAATATTATGGCTCCTAATTCTAGATCATGGGTTGTATAATTCTCTTCATGATTCTTAAGTTGTCTAGAGACATAGGCTATAACCTTTTGATATTGCATCAACACACATCCATAACCTAACTTAGAAGCGTCACAATAGACTATAAAGTCTTCTGTTCCTTCTGGTAATGCTAATATAGGTGCGTTGGTTAATCTTTGCTTAAGAATTCTAAAGGCTTCTTCTTGTTTTGGTCCCCATTCAAACTTAACAGATTTACAGGTCAGTTTTGTTAAGGGAATGGCTATTATAGAAAAATCTCAGATAAACCGTCTATACTAACCGGCCAGTCCTAGGAATCTTCTAACCTCTGTTGGTGATTCAGGGGTTTTCCATTTAGTAATTGCCTCGATCTTTGTGGGATCCACGTGAATTCCTTCATGATTGACTAAATGTCCAAGAAACTGTACTTCTTCTAACCAAAACTCACACTACGAAAATTTAGCATAAAGCTTTTCTTTTCTTAATAAACTTAGGAGTGCATGTAGGTGTGCTGCATGTTCCTCTTTTACTCTTAGAGTAAATGAGAATATCATCTATAAAGACAATTATGAATTTATCCAAATATGGCTTACATATTCGGTTCATCATGTCCATAAATGCGACTGGGGCATTGGTTAAACCAAATGGCATGACAGTAAACTCATAATGGTCATACCTTGTTCTGAAGGCGGTCTTAGGAATGTCCTCTTCCTGCACCTTTAATTGATGATATCGTGAGCGTAATTCGATTTTAGAAAAGAATCAAGCTCCTTGTAATTGATCAAACAAATCATCGATTCTCGGCAATGGGTACCGATTTTTAATCGTGACTTTGTTCAATTCTCGGTAATCAATGCACATACGCATTGACCCGTCTTTCTTTTTGACAAACAAGATCGGTGCTCCCCATGGTGATGAACTAGGCTGTATGAATCCTTTCTCCAGAAGTTCATCCAATTGTTTCTTCAGTTCTTGCATTTCTACGGGTGCCAAACGGAAAGGTGCTTTGGTAATCGGTGTTGTTCCTGGTAGCAGATGAATTCTGAATTCGACTTCCCTGTCCGGCGGTAGTCCTGGTAGTTCTTCTGGAAATACATCTGAAAATTGGGATACTACAGGAATGTCTTTCAATTCTTTTCCTTTAGTGTTAATGATTATGGAAATCATATACACTAGTGATCCTTTTCTTGCACAGCTTGTTGTTTTCATTACAGAGATAAATTTCGTGGATCTAGTTGGCTTATCTCCTTTAATTGTGATCTTTTCACCTTTTGGTGAATTTACTTATATTAACTTTTGATCACATAGAATACTGGCTTTATTGGCTATTAACCAATCCATTCCTAATACAATATCAAATCCTGCCAAATCCATTGGGTAAAGATTTGCAATAAACTTTAGATTTAAAATTCTATTCTTGCACCCTGCAAGATTCCAGTAATCCTAATGGATTCTCCATTTGCTGTTTCTACTAGACATTCTTGTTGAAGTTTAGTTAATGGTTGATTGAGAAGTTTGCAAAATGAAGTATTAATAAAACTTTGGTTCGCACCATAGTCAAATAATACCTTGGCAAAAACATCATTAACTAAAAACGTACCGGCAATCACGTCCCGAATCATCTTTGCTTCTTTGGCTATCAGAACAAATGTTCTAGCATTCTTAGTAGTTTTGTTTTTCATGGCTGGAGCTAGTTTCGGACAATTTGGCTTGATGTGACCTTTTTCTCCAAAATTGAAGCATACTCCGTTACTAGGTTTCTTCCTACAGTCTTCTTCCTTGTGTCCGGGTATCTTGCAGAAATTGCAGTAGGTGGAGCATTTTCCTGAATGCTTCTTCTTACAGGCTTTACAGTAAGTTGTAGAGGTAGAACCTATATTTTTCCCACGGTTGGAATTACCGTAGCGAAATTCCTAGGTAAGCCTTTGAGCTATGTTCTTCCTTTGGTTTTCTTCTTATGTACGTACTAGTTCATCAGTCAAGGTATTTGCTAGTTCTATAGCTTCTTCTATGGTTTGTGGTCTAGCTGCCTTGACTACATGTCTAATTTCACTGATTAATCCCCAGATGTAACGGGAGATTAATACTGGTTCTGGTGATGCTAGGGTTGGCACTATTCTAGCATATTCAAAGAATGTAGTAGTGTAACCTTTGCTGTCTACTCCAATCATTCTAAGGTTTAAGAATTTATTAGCTATCTGTTCCTTTTCATTAGGAAGACAGAATTTCCTTTCAACCATATTTTTAATCTCATTCCATTCCATATTATAGGTTCTGTCACTTCCCTAGACTGGAGAATAGTATTCCACCATTCTAGAGCTGCATTCTTAAATAGACTGGAAGCAAACATGATTTTATCTTCCTCTGCGTGCTTATTTTTAAGACTGCCTCAGTCTTTTCTATCCAGCATAGAGTTGCAATGGCTCCTTCATTGCCAGAGAATTCTATTAGTTTACAGGACCAGAATTCTTTGTAAGAACAACCATAAGACATGGTTCTTCTTCTTTTTGGAATTGGCACTTAGAGTAAGGGTCCATTGTTTACGCTGTGACCGGGTTCAGTAGGTGGTCGTTTACTTCCACTATTACTTTTATTATTTTCCGCTTCCTTAACTGTTTTGATAATATATGGCATTGCGTCTATAATCCCTTGTGCCACTATGTATTGGACGGCACTATTATCTAGTTGGTTTCCGTTATTATCGTTATTCGGGTTTTCTTGATTCACTTCGTTGTCTATCTGGATTATAAACATTTACCACGTATTAGTATCACATGACAATATCAAATGCAACCAATCACACAACAAGCACATGGATCAAAATCGTCGTACATTGCGACCTTTACTCTATTTTATATATATGCGTCTATTACAAACTATAACTGAAATTTAAAGTATAATACTAGTATCAATAGCTATTATCTATTTTTAGGGGATTTTTTTCAACTTACAAACATATATGTATACATACATACATATATGTATATATATATATATATATATATATTATTACTATTATGATAGGGGTTCATCCAAAATTGCATGTTGCGCTCGTCATACTTCCAAACGAGCCTCTCACCTATCTGTCTTATCCTTTCACTTTCATCTAACAACTCCTCACCAAACGTTCGGAGTTCCCGCACATTCTCAATACTCATGGGTGGGGCTGGTGTGGTATCGGGTCAGGAAACTGGGGCATCGGCTCTTCGTGTGGGTATGTGTCACACCCCAACCGATGGCGGAATCATCGGGGCGCGGCACTGAGCGAAACAGATTGTCCAGGAGAATCCTTAACAACTATTAGTTATAATATATTAAAGGTTCATGTCCCATACCATAAACATATAAAATAAAAACAGTTATTGCAGATATTGTTCTCAAAGACAAATTTTCCATTCTGACAACTCAGATTTCATTTAATTGTTTGTTTCTAAGACTCCATCCTAACTAGATTCCAGCATGTAACAAGCAAAGCATCCTAAACACCTGCCACATATGTTAAAATAAAGGTCAATACACATAGTATAAAGGTGAGCATACAAGTTTGATATAGTATAATAGAGTTCAAAATAGTTTACGCATAACCAGCATGAAACATGTACAAAGTGAAGGCAAGTAGGTTATCGACAGAGAAATATGCACAGATGTGACTGTGAGTTGTAGAATGCGCAACACATATCCCCACTGGGATACGTGAAGTAAAGCCCTTAACAACCCCTGTCCACGACAGGTGCTGAGTCCAAACTATAGTACTATCATTGCTAAGGAGTCAGGAAACAATCACTGTGTTAACATAACATACAAGCATTCATCGAATAACACGTAACATGCAATAGCGGTCAGCGTATAAATTGTGTTTGCGTTGTGTGTCGATTGTGATTTGAATAAGTAACGTATGTAACACCCAAAAGTGCGTAAAGCAAAAAGGGATCGGGTATACTCACATATTGTGTTTAACAAGTAAACACTCTCTTGGATTGAAGGGAGCGCTGAGAGAGATTAGCCTGAACATTTAACGATAGCATAACGATGAGCAGCGCGATAAATGGTGCAAAAGTACCAAGTGTCGGATGGCAATCCGATCGGGTGGCCAGTTGATCGGATGTCAATCCGTTCGGATAGTCATCCGATCGGATGGCCATTCTATTGGATTGACATTTGTTTGGCTAGGATGTGTTTGTGTATGATGGCTTTGAAGTGTTCATTGTAGCATTTTGAAAACAGAGAAGCATCTCTACCCTTCAGGTCGATCGATCGAACGGCAGTTCGATCGGGTAGCGATCCGATTGGCGGGACACTTAGTGAGAACAAGTTCACAGCAGGATTATCACTCGATCGGATTGCAATCTGATCGGTTGGTAATCCGTTAGTTACTGATGATCTTTAAAAATTATGAAAATGATTAAGTGTTGAAGTTCCAAAAGTAACATGATCGGATGGTCGTTCGATCAGATGGCTATCCGATCGGACGGTAATCCGTCCGACGTTCAGAACCTTGAGAGATGAAAATAAAAGTTAAGCATGAAACCAAGTGCAAGCCGATCGGACGGCAATCCGTCCTAACAACCTGATCATCTTGGTACTTGATTATTTTGAAAGGTTTTGCAGTTTTGATCGAGACGGTGTGATAACGTGCTAAACAACAGAAACCCCATCTTAACCCTAGTGATCTGATCGAACAAGAATCACCCTAGTCCGATCAGTTAACTATTCGTGACGGTCGTTTGTGTTTAACCCGAAATCAGTTTTCTCTTAGATAGAAATTAGATCTTGAACCAACACATCACTAAGAAGAAGTAGAAGATCAAAACAAGCTCCGATTCTATCGGTTTTGAGTGCATTGAGTGTAAAAGAGTTGAAAGAAAGTTAGAAAACCATCTTTCAATCCTTTTAACCATGAATATGTGTAGATCTATGCGAAAACATTGTTTATTCATGTGGAAATCCTTCAGATCTAAGTTGTTCTTGGTGGAATGAAGCCAAACCTTAAAGTTCATAAGAACCCCATGATGACATCACCCTAGAACACCTCAAATTCGGTGATTTCACGGTTAAAAGTTAAGATTCAAAGGTGAAAAAGATGAAGAAGTGCGTGTATATCATAGAAGTACAAGATTTAGGTTGGAAACTTACAAGAATCGCGAGAAATCGAGAGAAATGAGTGCTTGAGTGCGGCTGGTCGAACAAGTAGCTGTCACATCACAAATGATGTGACATGAGGGTATTTATAGGGTTTCCGTAAAGGAAAAATGCGCAGGGTCGGATTGGTCATCGATCGGATGGCAACCTGATCGGATGGCCACTCGATCCAGGTGTTCGGCGTTTAGTTTTGTCATTTCGATTCACGTGTTGAGCGTTGCGATGCGATTCAAGCGAGTGATGTGATAGTATTACCCATTAGTTACACAAATAACTTAACTACTATATCTAACATACAATCACTATAAGCAACTTGCGTTTAGCGTTTACGATTAGATTGCAATTGCGATAGAATTACGATTGCGATTAAACACCTCAACATAAACATAATATGCACAAGTAACACATAATGGCACACACATGTAAAACAATATCCAGAACACATAATTCGAGCTGCGAGTGCGATAGCGATAAGTCGATTAACGATTAAACATGCGATTAATTAGCGATTAAACCTCGATTATTAAAAGATACACCACATAAAACAACTAAAGCAAATAAAAATAAAGAATTCGATTACAAGTCAAAGAAGTCAAAACAGTAGTTGAGCAAGGAGTGACAGATCGCAACTAGCAATCTTTTCTTCCTTTGACTTCAATCTTGACTTTGACTTTGACTTTCGAAACACGAGGTGTTACAGCCTCCCCTTCTTAAGGGAATTTCGTCCTGAAATTAGGCTTTAGCCGTAACAAACAACTGCGGGTCTTCGTGTCACTTTCGAGTTCCTAGGTAAACTCGGCACCGCGTTTGCCTTCCCAGCGAACCTTCACAATGGGAATGCGTGAGCGTCTGAGCACCTTGGTTTCTCATCCCATGATCTCGACAGGATTTTCCACGAAGTGTAATATTTCGTTCACTTGTAAATACTCAAGAGGGACATGTAATTCCTGGTCGGCCAAGCGCTTTCTGAGGTTCGAAATGTGGAAAGTCGGGTGGACATTACTAAGTTCCTCCGGTAGTTTGAGTCTGTAGGCCACTTTCCCAATTCTTTCAAGAATCTTAAAGGGTCCAACATATCGAGGCACGAGCTTTCCTTTCTTGCCGAATCTGATCACCCCCTTCCAAGGTGCAACCTTTAGGAGTACGCGATCGTCAACGTCAAATTCAAGGGGCTTGCGGCATCTATCGGCGTAACTTTTCTGTCGGCTCCAAGCTTTCAGAAGGTTGTCTCGGATTTGGAGGATTTTGTCAGTCGTTTCTTGCAACAGCTCAGGACCGGTAATTTGCGTGTCTCCGATCTCGTGCCATACAATTGGCGATCGACATTTCCTTTCGTATAATGCCTCAAACGGTGCCATTTGGATGCTAGAATGATAACTGTTATTGTACGAGAATTCGACTAGAGGTAGGTGCGCGTCCCAATTACCACTGAAATCTATGACACACGAGCGAAGCATGTCTTCAAGGGTACGAATCGTTCTTTCAGTCTGGCCATCGGTTTGGGGATGGAAAGCGGTACTTAGATTAAGCGTAGTACCGAGAGCAGATTGAAATGTTTCCCAAAGACGCGAGGGAAACCGACCATCGCGGTCAGAGATGATGTCACGAGGCATCCCGTGTCGACAAATGATCTCATCGGTGTAGATTCGGGCTAATTTTTCTACCTTAAAGTCTTCTCGTATTGGCAGGAAATGAGCGGATTTTGTCAAACGGTCGACTACAACCCAAATGCTGTCATGACCTGACGTCCTGCATGGGAGTTTCGTTATAAAGTCCATAGCTATACTCTCCCATTTCCACATTGGGATCTCGGGTTTTATGAGTAAACCAGAGGGTCTTTGCTGTTCGGCCTTGACCTTGGAACAAGTCAGGCTCTTCGAAACTTAGATAGCGATATCCTTCTTCATGCCCAGCCACCAGTACTTGTAGCGCATGTCCTGGTACATCTTGTCTGCACCGGGATGAATTGAATATCGTGATTTGTGGGCTTCATCCATCAGAAGTTGTCGCAAATTAGTACGCTTGGGAATCCAAATTTGGTCCAAATAATGAAAGATACCATTCGATTTATTCTAGAGTTTGGTGCCATCATTTAGAATCCTTTCCTTCTTCAAAGTACGTTCGGTAAAACAAGCATGTTGTGCGTCACGTATAAGGGCTTCGAGATTAAACTGGGCTTGGGAATTACGAACGCTATGCAAATAGCTTCGTCGACTGAGAGCATCGGCAATGACGTTTGCTTTGCCAGGATGGTAACGAATCTCACAGTCATAATCGTTGAGTAGTTCTACCCACCGGCGTTGGCACATATTTAGTTCCTTCTGGTCAAAGATATGTTGTAGGCTCCTATGATCGATAAAGATCGTACACTTGGTACCATAAAGGTAGTGTCGCTAAATCTTTAACGCAAAAACAACTACGCCAAGCTCGAGGTCATGTGTGGTGTAGTTCTTCTAGTGGATCTTGAGCTGTCGAGAAGCGTACGCTATAACCTTGTCTTGTTGCATAAGAACACAACTAAGACCAAGGTTCGAGGCATCGTAGTAAACTACGAAATCGTCGTTTTCGTCGGGCAGTAAGAGCACGGTGGCATTGCAAAGCATAGCTTTGAGAGTTTGAAAGGCTTCCTCCTGTTTAGTTCCCCAAACAAAAGGTTTATCCTTATGCGTAAGAGAGGTAAGCGGTACAGCGATCTTAGAGAAACCTTTGATAAATCGGCGATAATAGCCTGCCAGTCCGAGAAAAGAACGGACTTCAGATGGATTTTTGGGTGTAACCCAACTCTTAACAGCTTCGATCTTCGCGGGATCGACGTGGATACCTTGACTATTGACAATGTGACCCAAGAATTGGACCTCCTACAACCAAAATTCACACTTAGAGAACTTGGCATAGAGACGGTTTCCCTGGTGTAACTCAAGAACCAAACGTAGATGTTGCGCGTGTTCGTCTTTTGACTTGGAATAGATCAGGATATCATCGATGAACACGATTACGAAGCGATCAAGAAAGGGTTTGCACACTTGATTCATTAAATCCATGAAAACTGCGGGGGCGTTAGTCAAACCAAAAGGCATAAAAACAAACTCGTAGTGACCATAGCGGGTTCGAAATGCGGTTTTGGGTATATCATCCTCTTGAATGCGTAACTGGTGATAGCCTGAGCATAGATCGATCTTCGAGAAACATGTAGCACCTTGTAATTGATCAAACAAATCATCGATTCGAGGCAGCGATTCTTGATTGTCAGCTTATTCAACTCCCTATAGTCGATGCACATCCGGAACGATCCATCCTTCTTTTTGACGAAAAGGACAGGCGCACCCCAAGGAGAGGTGCTAGGGCGAATAAAGCCTTTATCAAGTAGTTCCTGGAGCTGACTCGAGAGTTCGCGTATTTCAGAAGCAACGAGATGATAAGGCGCTTTAGCAACAGGGTTTGCTCCAGGAATGAGGTCGATTTGGAAATCAATATCATGAGCGGGAGGTAATCCGGGTAAATCGTCGGGGAAAACGTTGGGGAATTCACAAACAACGGGAACGTCTTTTACTCCTAAGTTTCCTTTCCTTTCCTTTCCTTCTTCGCTACTACAATGTTAGCCAAGAAAGCTCTGTATTCCTTGCAGAGATACTTGCTAGCTTGGACACATGACATGAGTTTAAGACCTTTCGAAGGCGTTTCACCATACACACAAAGTAGGCCACCATTATCAAGCGAGAAATGAATCATCTTATCGAAGCAAACAACTTCAGCATGATTTTCGCGAAGAAAATCCATGCCTACTATGATGTCAAAACTACCGAGCTGCATCGGAATAAGGTCGATAGGGAAGACGTGATTGTTGAGTTCAAGCGTACAATCATGTAGAACAGAATTGACGGCGACGGTCCTTCCTGTGGCAACTTCAACATCGAACGTCGAGCGTAGATGGGTGCGCTTACGATTAAGGAGCTTTTCGAATTCAAACGATACAAAACAGTTATCGACTCCAGTATCAAATAAACACGTAGCATATATACCATTCACAAGGAACGTACCATTGACCACATTGTTGTCTGCTTGAGCCTGGTGAGCGTTTATGTTGAAAGCACGTCCGTGGGCTGCTGGTTGTTGCTGCTGTTGCTGAGGTTGCTGCTGTTGTGGCTCTTGCTTCACCACTCGATTGGGGCACATGTTTACGAAGTGGTTGGGATCACCACACGCATAGCAAGCTCTAGCATTAATCGCGGGTGCAGGAGCCACTTTATGGCCTTGAGGAGCAGTAAGTAGAGCTTGTTGAGTAGGGGCTTGACCTTGAGCTGGAGCTGGAGCTTGACATGGACCTGTACGGCAGTTGGCGGTGAAGTGGCCATACATGTTGCAATGCACACAGTATCTGCAAGCGATTCCCACATGGTGGTGATAGGTACAAGTAGGGCAAGCCGAGTGAGGACCAGTATACGCACGTTTTGTTGGGGGTGCATTGGTGACCGGTGCCGCTACTTGGCGGTGTTGAGGTTGCGGTTGGGCAGGAACTGATTGGAGCGGGGCAGTAGTAACTGCACAGTTCTTGTTGCTGGAACTGCTGTTGTTCTTCCTCTTGCGACAAGAGGACTTTGAAGAGTGCGGAGCGGCGGCGGTTTCAGCGGTTGGAGCAGTGGTAGCTTGATGCAGATTCTTGGAAGCTTTATCCTAGTAACCAGACTTGACTCATTTGTCGTTGATCTCAGCAGCGAGCAAAAAGGTTTCCTCAATTGTTGTCATCTTTGCAGCTTTAACGAAATCAGCCACGCAATCCGGAAGAGCACAGATATACTTCTTGATGGTGATTTCAGGCGTGGTAACTTGGCTAGGATATATTATGCTTAGCTGCTTAAAGCGAGCAGTCAAACCAGTGTTGTCTCCATCTTTCTGCTTGATATGCCAGAACTCGTCCTCCGGCTTTTTGGCGCTCGTGGGGAGGGCAGAACTCTTGCATCATGACGTCCTTCAACTCATCCCACGTCAGCCCGTAAGCTGCATCATTTCCGCGTTTGTTTCTCTCGGTCGTCCACCAATCTAGAGCTCGGGATTGGAAGACGCCAGTGGCGTTAAGTGTACGGAGATTATCAGGACAGCCACTCTGGCGCAGGGTGACTTCGATAGAATTAAACCATTGGAACATGGTCGTAGGCCCATCTTCACGGGTAAACTCTTTCGGGCCGCAGGCTTTGAAATGCTTGAAACTAAAAACAGCTTAAGGAGCATCAGTCCTGGACTCTTCAGAAGACTTTCTAGTGTTTTCATTCAGCTCACTAACAATCTGGGGAATAACTTTCACCATTTTCTTAGCGACGAGGGCGGCGATGCGTTTGTCATCAAGATTTTGGCGAGCGGAACGTGAGTGAAATGATCCAAATGACGACATTGTCTGCAACAGACAGTGCCATAGGATTCAAGACGTTATACGATTTTAATTAACCCTAGTATAGACTCACGCTCAGCTCTAAACTATAGCATATAAAGCTCAGGAACACGATCAATCACATAAGCATATAAACACAGAAGCACATAAGCACGTACGGCACAGAAGCACGTAAGCACGTAGGGCACAGAAGCACGTAAGCACACATAAACTAACCTAAACACATATGTTGCACGTATTCACCTATCTTTCACAGCACGTATAACGTTTAAGTATAGCGATTGCGATTTGCGAGTACACAGCGAGTAACATAGCATGTGATCGTCCACAGACAGTAACGATTTGTTAGCGTTGGGTGGTGTGTTGTGTGTGATAAGCGGAGAAAGAAGCATTAGATCGAAACCATCAGTATCTCAAATCGCTAACGAATGTAAAACCATATAAATCACATAAAATCCACATAAAACGACAAATATCAGAGTCAGCAGTTGCAGGCTCAAATTGAAACACATAAAAGTCGAGAATAGATTGTCTGCGGCTGATAGACATCGACTGTCCAAAGTGATTCGACTATTCACAAGAACTTTTGGTACACACTTTTGGCTTTTAGGACTGTGCTCTCGACTCGATTTGGGCGAACGGCACGCATCCTTCCAGTTGCAGTGTGACTTCAAGTCATTGGAGTCCGTCGAGACTTTGGTGAGATCTTTGTAAAACCAAAATAAGAACGGAACTAGTTATCAAGGTTTGGGTTCCACCCCTGTCTTAACGACTTCGTTCCCGTTTTGATGAAATAGAGGAAAAAATATGCGTTAAAGTACAGATTTCACTCCTGTTTCAACGCAAATTCTCCTGTTTATTGATAAAAATGCGGGTCGAACAAACGATTTGGTCGAGAATTTGCGGTTTTCACACCTAATCTCAACCTAACCACTCGTTTATTTTCGGGAATTAGAGTGCAGTGATAGTGTAGCGTTCAGCGAGTGCGAGTGAGAAATAGCAGTAAGCTCGTACAAAAACCCCTACTGGGCATGTACGAGTCAGGCTGTTGGTACTTAGACTATTGACTAGGTCGTTTTTAAGACATCGACCCGGACTAGGTCGAGTCTTGCCTAATTCCCTATAGTTATGTCTCTGATACCAATCTGTCACACCCCAACCGATGGCGGAATCATCAGGGCGCGACACTAAGCGAAATAGATTGTCCAGGAGACTCCATAACAGCTATTAGTTATAATATATTAAAGGTTCATGTCCCATACAATAAACATATAAAATAAAACAGTTATTACAGATATTGTTCTCAAAGACAAATTATCCTTTCCGACAACTCGGATTTCATTTAATTGTTTGTTTCTAAGACTCCATCCTAACTTGATTCCAGCATGTAACAAGCAAAGCATCCTAAACACATGTCACATACGTTAAAATAAAGGTCAATACACATAGTGTAAAGGTGAGCATACAAGTTTGATATAGTATAATAGAGTTCGAAATAGTTTACGCATAACCAGCATGAAACATGTACAAAGTGAAGAAAAGTAGGTTATCGACAGAGAAATATGCACAGACGTGACTGTGAGTTGTAGAATGTGCAACACATATCCCCACTAGGATACGTGAAGTAAAGCCCTTAACAACCCCTGTCCACGACAGGTGCTGAGTCCAAACTATAGTACTATCGTTGCTAAGGTGTCAGGCAACAATCACTGTGTTAACATAACATACAAGCATTCATCGAATAACACGTAACATGCAATAGCGGCCAGCGTATAAATTGTTTTTGCGTTGTGCATTGATTGTGATTTGAATAAGTAACGTATGTAACACCCAAAAGTGCGTAAAGCAAAACGGGATCGGGTATACTCACAGATTGTGTTTTACAAATAAACACTCGCTTGGATTGAAGGGAGCACTGAGAGAGATTAGCCTGAACAGTTAACGATAGCATAAACGATGAGCGGAATGATAAACGGTGCAAAAGTACCAAGTGTCGGATGGCAATCCGATCGGATGGCAATCCGATCGGGTGGCCAGTTGATCGGATGTCAATCCGTTCGGATGGTCATCCGATCGGATGGCCATTCGATTGGATTGACATTCGTTTGGCTAGGATGTGTTTGTGTATGATGGCTTTGAAGTGTGCGTTGTAGCATTTTGAAAACAGAGAAGCATCTCTACCCTTCAGGTCGATCGATCGAATGGCAGTTCGTTCGGGTAGCGATCCGATTAGCGGGACACTTAGTGAGAACAACTTCACAGCAGGAGCACTCGATCGGATTGCAATCCGATCGGTTGGTAATCCGTTTGTTACTGATGATCTTTGAAAATTATGAAAATGATTAAGTGTCGAAGTTCCAAAAGTCACATGATCGGATGGTCGTTCGATCGGATGGCTATCCGATCGGACGGTAATCCGTCCGACGTTCAGAACCTTGAGAGTTGAAAATAAAAGTTAAGCATGAAACCAAGTGCAAGCCGATCGGATGGCAATCCGTCCTAATGACCTGATCGTCTTGGTACTTGATTATTTTGAAAGGTTTTGCAGTTTTGATCGAGATGGTGTGATAACGTGTTAAACAACAGAAACCCCATCTTAACCCAAGTGATCCGATCGAACAGGAATCACCCTAGTCCGATCAGTTAACTATTCATGACGGTCGTTCGTGTTTAACCCGAAATCAGTTGTCTCTTAGATAAAAATCAGATCTTGAACCAACACATCACTAAGAAGAAGTAGAAGATCAGAACGAGCTCCGATTCTATCGGCTTTGAGTGTATTGAGTTTAAAAGAGTTGAAAGAAAGTTAGAAAACCATCTTTCAATCCTTTTAACCATGAATATTTGTAGATCTATGTGAAAACATTGTTAATTCATGTGGAAATCCTTCAGATCTAAGTTTTTCTTGGTGGAATGAAGCCAAACCTTAAAGTTCATAAGAACCCCATGATGACATCACCCTAGAACACCTCAAATCCGGTGATTTCACGGTTAAAAGTTAAGATTCAAAGGTGAAAAAGATAAAGAAGTGCGTGTAGATCACAGAAGTACAAGATTTAGGTTGGAAACTTACAAGAATCACGAGAAATCAAGAGAAATGAGTGCTTGAGTGCGGCTGGTCGAACAAGGAGCTGTCACATCACAAACGATGTGACAGAAGGGTATTTATAGGGTTTCCATAAAGGGAAAATGCGCAGGGTCGGATTGGTCACCGATCGGATGGCAACCCAATCGGAAGGCAGCCGGCAATCCGATCAGATGGCCACTTGATCGGTTGGCCACTCGATCCAGGTGTCCGGCGCGTTGAGTTTTGTCATTTTGATTCACGTGTTGAGCATTGCGATGCGATTCGAGCGAGCGATGCGATAGTATTACCCATTAGTTACACAAATAACTTAACTACTATATCTAACATACAATCACTATAAGAAACTTGCGTTTAGCGTTTGCGATTAGATTGCGATTGCGATAGAATGGCGATTGCGATTAAACACCTCAACATAAACATAATATGCACAAGTAACACATAATGGCACACACACGTAAAAAAATATCCAGAACACATAATTCGAGCTGCGAGTGCGATAGCGATAAGTCGATTAGCGATTAAACATGCGATTAATTAGCGATTAAACCTCGATTATTAATAGATACACCACATAATACAACTAAAGCAAATAAAAATAAAGAATTCGATTACAAGTCAAAGAAGTCAAAACAGTAGTTGAGCAAGGAGTGACAGATCGCAACTAGCAATCTTTTCTTCCTTTGACTTCAATCTTGACTTTGACTTTGACTTTTTAAAAACGGGGTGTTACAGTATGGGTTCTCTAGGATTTCCCTGATATATTGGTCATTATCCCATTATGGATGTAGAGGGTCCAGGTCGGGATAGGGTGCTACTGGGTTTTGCATGGGTTCCTCTATTGGGTAAAGTTCTTGATAATCCCTGTGGTCGTCAAACCATGGGTCATACTCTAGAGGAGGGGGTGCTGGAATTCTAGGGATTTCAGCTAGGTCAAAAGCAGGTACTGGAAGCTGGTCTACTGGGTTTGGTTCAATTTCCATGGGTTGTGTGGGAAACAGTGGTAACAGCTGAGGTGCAATAAGTTGTTCTAAATTTGGGTCTACAGCTGTGGTAGCTAATATTGAAAATTAGCTAATCTCCTATTGAGTATATCCTGGGTTTGAGCATTCATTTCTCTATTTGTCGCTGCTAAGGCCCGCTGTTGCTGCAACTTCCTCATTCTTTTCCTACGCTCGTGCGATCCCCGACTGAACCATCCTCTCTTTTTGGGAGGGAATGGTTCTTCGGACTGTGCCTTAAATACAAAGATTTTTTCTTCTGTGTCAGCTGAGTACCCCGAGGGGTAGGCTGGGAAGAAGTTCCTTCGTCCTTAGGTGAACTAGACAGTTGACGGTAAGCGTCCGAAGGTCCTTGATCACTCATACTATAAACTAACAAATTGTTAAATAACACAAAACAATAATATACGCACATAATTCCGTAGACAATTTCCTAACATAACAGATAAAATTTTGGTGTCAGCAGAACACTTATGTGGCTGAAATCAGTGGCTGTAGCTCTAATACCACCTTCTATCGCAACCCCCGACCCCTGCCTCGGGAGGCGGGCGGCCGCGGCTTACTTAGAGATGGTGGTATCGGTGTTTATCATTATTTGGCAGCGGAAATTTCATCAGGACCGCAGTTAGGAAATATTTTATCAAAGTAAAACATCACATTTTATAATAATAAATATATTGGGATAAAACCCAAGTTTCCATTACAAATGTTTTTTTAGGGGTAAACCCTAAATTATTGAAATAAAACATCTTTTTTATTTAGGTAACTTTTTATAGCCACTTTTCCAAGCCTTCCGTGCTGTCCAGCTTGTAGGACCGGTTTTGACTCTGAAACGATTGCGAAACGAACGTGTGACGTGCGGAATCCGTACACGAAACCTAACACATAAGACGTAATATAAACGTGATTCTATTAGAAACGTATGAAATTGTACACCACCTGAATCACTTTCTCTCTCTAGAATCTCTCTCTAGATCTAGAGCTCTCCAAATGTCAAAATGAGCATAAAGTCCCTAAACTATGACATAACATCCCTATTTATAGGTCAAGGCTTTTAATGAGATTTCTCATTAATTACAAGATTGCCACCTTGCCTTTTGACTAGTTATTACAATATAAGCTTGTTTTCTTCTGTTTCTCGCTACGGCTCGGATTGACGAAGGCGATAGACATAAATGCACTAACAGACTCCCCCTTGGATATTGCCGCAGTCAATCTCGTAGCGTCTTGTCTTTCTCTCTCTCTTTGAGTCTTCTTGAAGCTTTAACACGTTTTCATCAACGTAGACTCCCTCTTGCTAGAACAGAATCCCCGTGGATCTGTCTTCAGCTTCAGCTCCCCCTTTCACTAGACTTTTTTCTTCATCAGGCTCCCCCTTTCGTCAAGCTTCCGTGCTTTTGGGATCGACACCTGGCTTTCCGTACACAAGCTCTTCTGGGATAGTTACATGGCTCCTTGAATCCACGCTTCCTCTTGCGTTGAGCTCGTCTTCAGACTCCCCCTTAGACTCAGCTGTCGAGATCGTAGTCTGGATTAGTATCTGCAACTCTCAAACATTTATAAGTACAAACATTTTGAACATTCGATTATTCAGGAATTGTGACCTGGCTCTTTTAAACTTTCTAAATCAAGATCCTGGCTTTAAGATATAATAATATGAATATATCCAGGATTCACTTGATACTCTCCCCCTATCAACAAACTTCATATATTTAGCAGTTTTAGCGAACATAATCTGAAACTGGCTCTTTTACAAATTTTAACAATATGAGCATCCAAATTCCTCATAGTTAATCATCCAAGTCTAAATTAATGACCTTGGAGATATCACAAAATGTTTTTGATTTTTGATTTTAAAATTTCAAGTTTCAAATTAATGAACTTGTTTTATTTTCAGAAACATGATCAGCATACTTAGATTTTGGAACTCAGTTTTCAGACATCGGTTGTCGAAAATAAAGTGAAATAAAAAATCTTTTTGTAATTTTCTAAAACATAAAGCTGTAAAGAAATATTCACAAACATATTTACATACAATATTTTTGTTTGAGTTCACGTCAGAGGATCATATCGGTTTATGACAAATCACTAGCACCGTTGAGCTTTAAACACTTTAAGTTCTAAACAATTCACATTGATTGACAATATTGTTGTCCACTTAAACTCAATCTAAAAACTTTCAAAATGCTTACCGATACGTTAAGGTATATTAATTTGCACTAAATTCTTATGGACCCCACGATCTCAACATATCCCCTCATCATGCAATACACTGACTCAAGTAATGCCTTTAAACTTTCATCAACTGTGATATGTGCGAAAACAACGCAGAATGTTTAAACATTAACAATCAGGTCGATCTTTCGATACGCAGAGAAAGTCCAATGTTTAAACAAAATAAGAAATAAAAACAAGTTGAAATTGTTTAGGCTTTAACCACCAGTTCGATACTCCCGTATGCGCAGAGGTGATCCAAAGCTTAAACAAAACACCAAAGAAAATAAAGCAGAACGTTTAGGCAATAACATCCAGTTCGATACTCACGTATACGCAGAGGATGTCCAATGCTTAAACAAAATAAAGAAATAAAACAAATTTAAATCTTTGCAAAATGAAATGCACAATCACAGTGATTTTTTCAGCAAGTTGTGAAAGTTCACAAACTGACTGGTTTTTATGCTCTTTCAGCATTCAGTGATTACTGAGTAGGTACACAGTCACGAAGGATAAAACTAAGTACTATGCTTTCAACCGCGTTTCCCACTATAACTAGGCTTTTTCATTTAAGTTTGTATCGTTATCGCAAATCTAGTAGTCTAGCTGAGCCTATTGTCACATCTTTAGTGAGATTGTTTATTGCTTTTTAACTTTCCATTTCTTTAGCGTACTGTGATTGTCTACGGATGTACTATCATTTCCTCTTTTTACACAAAAACTCATTTTTGAATTTTATCATGTTTTTGTCTTTTTCAAATTTTCTAATGTTTTTGGATTTTCTGACAATAATACTCTCCCTAAAATGCAAAATCATTTAAAAGAAAATTTAACAACCCGATACTGATAGCTTCGTCTCGCCATCCATTTTCTGCTTAATGTGTACCAAATTGCATGGAAAGCAGTAAATACCCCCATGATTTACAACACATTGATCTTTTACAGTTTGAAAACCGTTTTTCAATCTTGTGAAATTAATCATGTTTGTTCTGCGGTGAGGGTTTCGGCATATTCAAGTAACAAATTTTTGTAATTTTTGAATTTTTGACAAATTTAAAAACAAACATATTTTTGGTTTTTCAAATTTTTGACAAACTAAAACAAATTTTTGGTTTTTAAATTTTTCAATTTTTAGGGTTTTTGAAATATTGTTTATTTATGTACAGGAATCAAACAAACTCCATGTTTCAACCAACACAGGGTTCAGCAGCCTCCTCTTCCCGTTGTGCCAGGCTGCTCCGAATTCCATTTTCACAATCTTCAGTTTTCTTGAGCACCTGCACATTCAACTAATTCAATCACTTGAACAAGTTAGTCCATGTCTGCTTGACCTTAGGCATTTCAACACAATATATTTCATTCAATTTTGGAAAATCTTTGTCATATTTCACAAAGACTTTATCAATTTTGACTTCAACTTTTTCGTCGTTTACCGAAGTCATCGGTTTCTTAACCGACCATGTTTGATCTTTTGGTGTACCTCGCTTGTAAAAATGTGAATCTTTTTGAACATTTTGATTCTGAACAACATTTGTTTTCCAAAACTGTTGTGGTTTTGTTGCATCGACATTTGTTCTCCAACTTTGTGTTGTTCTAAATCTGGGTGTGTGAGAATTCCAGGTCTGTCTTGAATCGAACCTATTCGGGTTTGATTTCCAAGTTTGATTCGATTTCCAAGTTTGATTCGAAGCAAACTTGTTTGTATTGTACCTCCAAGTTTGTTTTGAATCAAATCTGGTGGACCTTTGTTTCACATCCTCAGATTTTTGTTTCTCAACATTATCAGATTTCTTTTTCATGTCAACATCAACAGGTTTCAGATTTGGACACTTGCATGCAAGATGTCCAGTTTGATCACATTTGAAACATGTTCTCTTGGACACATCTTTGACCTGTGGTTGTTGCTTTTTCTGAGCATAGAATTCTTCATTAGACTGTCGTCTAAATTGGAGTTCTTTCTCTTCTTTGGAACTTGTTCCGTGAACAAAATTCATCTTTGTCTGATAATTTGGAGTTTCATTTCTTTTCCAATTTTGTTTCTTCTTATAACCCAACCCAGCCTTCATGTTTTTCTTCTTGTAACCAGGTTTGTTATAAAAAGTTTTGTGACCATTTCCAGCAAACTTTGAAATTTCAGATTTTTCAATCTCAACCATTTTGAACACTTTATCAATCTTTTCTGAAATCACATTCTGAATCGGGAATACAAAATCTAAGAATAATTTGTCCGATCCAATCATGGTATAAACCAATCCTTTTGAATCATCATTCAAATTTTTCTCAGATTTTGAGTTTTTCAGATATTCTTCATGAAAACTACCTTCATTTTCATCCTGTGATTCAGATTTACCTTTATCAACCGACTCTTCTTTCAACACACTTTCAACGACCTTACCTACCACCTCTTGTAACACCTGTTCCTCCACGGCCATCAAACAAATACCGAACCAATGAAATATTATATTTCATACTTGGGATTTGTAAAAATATGTGTATCATTTGCACATATCAATTTTTGTTCAATTCCAAACTCTAAATCGCTTTCTGGAAGGTTATACGCGCACCGATGCGTAAATATAACCAGTTTAATGCAACAAACACTCTGGAATAGTGACATAGGCTTAACATACCTTAAATAACCTTTACATAACTTAGAAATAAGTTTTGAAGGCTTTGGTATGGCAAAAACAAGTTAATTCGCTTACAGGGACTAAACTTGACAAACTGCGAAAGTATGCCAATTTGAACTGTAACAGACATTCCGGAACATGACCATAAGTTAAACATACCACAAATATCCTTTACATAGCTTAGAAATAGGCTTTAAGGGGTTCGGTATGCTAAAATAAACTTTTGGGTCATTCAGGGACTAAAAGTGTCAAAAAGTGCACAAGTTTGCATTTTCACGCATAACTTACGTTCTGAATACATCCGGACATCCAAAAATTTATGTAAGCACTAAAATATTTTATTTTAGTGTTTGGCATAAGAAAAATCCATTCGTTGCGTCATTTGGATCGTTTTTCGCGCTTATGCGCATTCCGTCGTAATTAAACGAACATCGCGATCGTACGGCTAAACGAACCGACATCCGAGATATTTTTGAGCACATTTTAAGTTCCCTATACTTTAACTTCATTTTAGAGCTTTGAAATGGGGTTAACGGGCCTTAAACGTGTCGGAAATGAGCCTATTACACAGCAGGGACCAAAACTGTAATTCTGCCAACCTTGGTCCTTGCGCACCTCAACAAATATTTGTTACGGTGCGCAAGGGGTCTGCAAACAGCAGAAACTCAGAAACATTGGATCTGGTCCATTCCTCTTGTTGCACATGGTTTTGAGGCAATACAATGGGCTCAAATGGTTTTAGAAAACCAGGGTTTGTAGGTGTATGGCCAAGATCAAAGCACGGTTAACGAGGAACGATCTTAACGGCTCTACGAATCCTATAAATACCCCATGCCTTCATTTGCCAAAACCCACAAGAATCTTGATTTGAGAAGCTCTAAGTTGAAACCTTTGTTTCATACCTGAGCTTCTTGGATCGAGGTTAGCATTCGGGGACCCTTCGTAAGTATTCTTTCGTTCTTTTATTGCTTTTCGAGTCCGAAAGTCAAACTTTGTTTGACTTTCTGCGTTGACCAGTTTATGGTCAATGCGAAGTTCGTTTGAACTTCGCAACGTGATTGTAATCACGATGGTTATAGTCCCTTGGGACTATGCCTACTGATTACCACGTTGTCTAGGGTCATAAGGGTAAGCGATCTGATAAATCGCTTATACCTTCGAACCCGACCCATTTGGTCGATCATTAGGATCCGACCAAATACATTAGGTGACCATAGTGTATAGGGAATAACCTTCCGAGGTTATACCTTATGGTCACATCGTTTAAGTAGTTGTATGATAGGTAATTTTTATGCCTTAGGTAAATTACCAGAATACCCTTTTCATGTATAATTGGTAATTTAGCATATGTAACCTAAACTTTTGTCACATAACTGATTATGCAACATGTTTAGGCATATAACACTTGTCATAGGACTAGTTAGGCGGTCCGAACGCGTTTCACGCGAACGACGCGTTAAAGTAGCATAAGCTACCTTAATGGGTCGCGATGGGTCGAAAGCACTTATGTTAGGTTTCATTTAGTATGTAGGCTTTGTTAAACCTTATTACACGAGTCTCCACACTCGTTTGGTTTACGAACCCTCATTCTATCTAAATCCTCCGATTTAGGTCCGGTTTATTAACATAGTTACCTATATTAGGTGCCGTTTGATTCCGTGATCTCTAGCATTGCTTGGTGGTTATCTTAGGACTTCTGAGCAATCTCAGGTGAGTACATAGACCCCTCTTTTACTGTTTTCCAAACTGTTTTGGGGTGGAACACATGTGCCTACTTGTTACTTTCATGCTTTCCTGTTTTCACATCATATACTTGCTATGTTCATTAGTACATTTATAGTACATGATTTCATTGTTTTATATTACATTTTATGCTATGTATGTCCATTTAGTTCATACTTAGTACATCGTTTCACATCACATGCTATGTATGTTCATTTATAGCATACTTAGTACATTTGTTTTCATCACATGCTTACATTTTGGTATGACATTTGGGTTGTTTACAATGGAACAATACATTCATTAACATTAGCTACGCCGTTCGTTAGTAGGTAGTGGTACCATAGGAATTGACAACTCCCGTTCCTGAAATCCTAGGTTTGTTTGGATTGGAAGGAATGACCGAATTCGATATACATAACTTAGATAAACCTTTAATTTGTTTAAGGGTTTATCGCCACAGTCTCAAGGCTTGGATGTACGCATTTTCACAACACCGCATAGATGTTCGTATCAGTATAGCATGCATTTCCACAGAACATAACTTTGATTTAAACCAAGTTTTACTTCAATACTATGTTCTTGTGCATATGGTTTAGTTGATACATTTCACTAGCCATACATATCATTTTGGTTACATATTACATGATTTACATTGATCATGCATTTCCACAGGACATAACTTTGATTTAAACCAAGTTTTACTTCAATACTATGTTCTTGTGCATATGGTTTAGTTGATACATTTCACTAGCCATACATATCATTTTGGTTACATATTACATGATTTACATTGATCATGCATTTCCACAGAACATAACTTTGATTTAAACCAAGTTTTACTTCAATACTATGTTCTTGTGCATATGGTTTAGTTGATACATTTCACTAGCCATACATATCATTTTGGTTACATATTACGTGATTTACATTGATCATGCATTTCCACAGAACATAACTTTGATTTAAACCAAGTTTTACTTCAATACTTTGTTTTGTGCATTTCATCTATGGTTTAGTTGATGCATTTCACTAGCCATACATATCATTTTGGTTACACATTACATGGTTTACATTTGACACATAAACACTTTTGACATTGGTTATACATTACATGATTTACATCTTGACATAAACATTTTAACATATTATTTCAATACATTTGGAAGTTGGTTTAAACATAGACATCTTATGTTGTTGGTTTGGTGTGAGTAAGTGATTTAAGTAACGAGGCGTGTGTAATATGATACAAGCATGGTGGATACGCCGCTGGTACTTCCTATATATAAGTGATTGTATGGTATTACATATCGTTGCGTTATTTGAAATCATTTCAATTTAGACATATAACATTTTATACAAATAACATACTTTTCACAATACATTGTTTTACAAACAACTTAACTTATACAAACTCATTTTACATGGTTATTCATTTAACCATGCATTATTCTCTTATTTATACGTATCATCTGAACTTATTGTTTTTCAAATGATTTACAAAGACAAAGCAAATTACAAGGTTCATGACTAAACATTTTCTTAAACAGAAGTCATGAATCTTATTTTCACAAAACCTATGTACTCGCCGGCATTTTTATGCTGACGTACCTATTTTCACATGTGTTTCAGGAAATGAAGCATAGGATTGATCAAGATACACTTAGGCGGACATGGGCCTTAGTGACAATAAAAGATGCAAGACTAGTTATTTATGTTATGTTTCTTTGATTGTCAAGACATTGTAACTCTTTTATTCAATAAAATAATATTTAAATTTCCATGTGTTATGAAACAATGATTCTGTTACAACACTCCCCGATGTTTCCGCCACGTTTTGTTGTTTTACGTGGTCGGGGTGTGACACCTCTGAATCACTAGAATCATCAGATTTGGAATAGGTTACGTCAATGTTATCTGGCAATTGATCTACCATGTTGAAAGCTTTTTCGGCCTTTTCATCATCATAAAATGCAAACTTTTCCGGTGGTGGAACTTGATGAAATTCTGAACCAATGCCCTTTTTGTTTTTCTCAGAATCACCATCTCCCGGTTTTATATTGAAAATACGTTCAAGCACATATGATGACGCGTGATAACTTTTTAACTTGTTATTATCCTGTTCTAAATCAGCAATATGACGCTTAAGCATTGCAACATCCTCAATGTAAGAATTTATAACTTGTTGCTTTATTTCATATTGTCGCTTAAACATATCAGTTGTTTCAGAACAGTATCTCAATCTCGATTGAACAAGTTTCATTTGACTTTTCACATCTTCATATGACTTTTTAGTAATGTGATAAGCCAATTTTATTGAATCATATTCTTTTTTCATTTCTTTAAAAGCATTTTCTTTTTGTAAACATTCATCTGTCATTTTTGAAACTTTTTCTTTTAAATTTTCATTTTCTTTTTCTAAATTTTTACATTTTTGTGTTATCTTTTCATCATTATCTTTCAAAATATTTTCGTTTTCTAACATTTCTTTGTATTTATTTTTAAAAACTTTTTCTATTTTGGTAAATTCAATATCTCTTGTTCTGAACTTTTCGTCTTTCTCAATACAAGCACTGCACGTTTCCATGCATTTCTTGCACTGTTCAACAATTTTCAAGATTTCAGAATCAGAATTTACCTTAGTGATTGGTACTTTAGTGTTTGCTTCTGTTTGCTTCAACTCAGCTTCACTCTTCTTTTCTTCACCAGTACCAGCATCACCAACACTATCAGCTGAACTTTCAACCTTTAATTCAACCGATCTTTCCAACTTCTCCTCAGCTTCTTCAACCTACTGTTCTTCAGTAACAAGTCCTTTTCCAATAACTTTTTCTTCTACCTTCTCTTCCTCTACTTTAGCTTCTTCAGCAACTTTCTTCAAATCGTTCACCATCTCATCAACATTCTTCTTCATTCTCTCTTCATCCCTCTTCCTCAGACTTGAAGTCATAACATCTCTAAGAAGTTTTTCAAACCTTTTCACATATGTTTTATCTTTTCCAACATTTGTGTAGTATTCGACTGATAGAGGAATTACTAAAAGAACATCATCAAAAACTATGTCCTTTTTGGGAACAACAGGTTCACCATTTCTGTTGACATAGCATTCTCGCTTCTTGTCTCATCTTTTGTTACTCACGGCACTTTCATACTCCTCTTGCATTTCATTAATTCTATTCCAAGCAATGTTTTTCTCTCTGTATGTTTTCTCCTCCAGAATCTCTTCTCTGGTTTTCTCTTTGATCTCAGCAACAAAAACATAATATTTGCCTTGTGATATTTTTCTTCCATGACCTGTGACTTTTTCATCAACACAATCTTCTTCATTTCTTTTCTTGATCTCAGCAGCCAGTCCTGAATCAGATGGAATGTATTTGTCCCAACTGAAACCCTCTGCCACTTTTTCATCATCTTGATGTATAAGTAAGGCTTTCTTCTTGGGATTATTTTCAATCATTTTTGGCTCTTCTTTGCTACGGTAGTAAATCGCCTTTCGGTAATAATCATCATTGAAAGGATTTTCATTTCCATCAACTGAAGAATTTGACATTCTCTCTTGAAATGACCTCTTTGCTTGCATTTGAAACAAGTCACTTTGGATTTATCAAATCCTAGCTTAGTTGATGGACCACCGATTGACTGCTTTCCAATAATCTCCATATATCTCTGAGCTCTTCTAATGCAACTCGCTAAACACCATTGAATATCGATAAGTTCCATCTCTTCCGGATCAATCTGGTCATAGTCTTCTTTGGTCAATTCAGAATTTCTAATTTTGCCAGCTACTAGACCTTCATATGATTCCAGAACAGAGGCAAGAAAACTCATTTGTTGCTTGGCTGCATTGATGCTCATATGTGACACCTGTGTCACCTCAACCATCAAACAAATGCCAAACCAATGAAATATTGTTTTTCATACTTGGGATTTGTAAAAATATGTGTATCGTTTACACATATCAATTCTTGTTCGATTTCAAGCTCTAAATCGCTTTCTGGAAGGTTATACGCGCACTGATGCGTAAATATAACCAGTTTAATGCAACGAACACTCCGGAATAGTGAAATAGGCTTAACATACCTTAAATAACCTTTACATAACTTAGATATAAGTTTTGGAAGGTTTGGTGTGGTGAAATCAAAGTTTATTCGCTTACAGGGACTGAATTTGACAAACTGGGAAAGTATGCCAATTTGAACTGTAACAGACATTCCGGAACATGACCATAAGTTAAACACACCTTAAATATCCTTTACATAGCTTAGAAATAGGCTTTAAGGGGTTCGGTGTGCTAAAATAAACTTTTGGGTCATTTAGGGACTAAAAGTGTCAAAAAGTGCACAAGTTTGCATTTTTACGCATAACTTACGTTCTGAATACATCCGGACTTCCAAAAATTTATGTAAGCACTAAAATATTTTATTTTAGTGTTCGGCATAAGAAAAATCCATTCGTCGCGTCATTTGGATCGTTTTTCGCGCTTATGCGCATTCCGTCGTAATTAAGCGAACATCGCGATCATACGGCCAAACGAACCGACATCCGAGATATTTTTGAGCATGTTTTAAGTTCCCAATACTTTAACTTCATTTTAGAGCTTTGAAATGGGGTTAACGGGCCTTAAACGTGTCAGAAATGCCTTATATGCACTGTAGGGACCAAAACTGTAATTCTGCCAAACTTGTATGCTTACGATGCGCAAGCACTTTTCCCCTACGATGCGTAAGGTGTCTGCAGAACAGATCAGATCGAACAGTCAGCAATTTCCAGCTGTTTTAACCACAACTGCACATTCAGCTCATTAGGACCATTTTTAAGTTACCACAACTTTGTGACAAGTGTACGCATGAGATTCGAGCACGGTTTCCATGAAATGATCTTAACGGTTACCCGAAAACTATAAATACCCCATCCCCCATTGCTTCAAAACCACTAGAATCTGATCTTAAAGACTCTAAGTTGGAACCTTTGTTTCATACCTGAGTTATTTCGATCTAGATTAGCATTCGGGGACCCTTCGTAAGTATTCTTTCGTTCTTTTATTGCTTTTCGAGTCTTTTCGTGTGACAACCCTCACTAAACCAGGTATTCGTACGACTTAATTAATAATTAATTACTGCTGAATTACTGTGCTTGCTTAAACTTGTGAATAAACTGCTACTTGAATACTGATACATGCACTTACTTGCATCATACTTTACTTACCGTCACTACATTATTTACATGCTGAACCTTAGTGACAAACATGATGCACAAAAGCACAGTAGCACAATAAACGGATAACCTATTGAACATGCTGATAAAGCCAGCATCAGGCAGACACTGCCTCTAAGGCCTGTATGGGCCAGAAATATTTTGCTACACTAGTGGTGAGTGTAGGGATATAAGGGTTGTAGAACTGCGTCTCTAGGAATAAGTTACAATGACTGGATGTGCCTAAAACGTGCTCTAAGCACAAAATTCAGCACTTTACAAAATAATTCAGCTTTTTAGCTACCTAATTAAGTGCCAAAACATGAGAAAAATATTACTAGACACTTTCCAAAGTGTCAGAAATGAGTTGTGTCACTAAAAAGGGTATTAACGACACTTTAAAGCTTTGTTAAGCACTTTAACGGATTACTATCCGACCGAACAAACGGACTATACCCGAAACATGAAAATATTGTCATTTTCATTATTTATCTTTTTCTGAGCCAGTTAGGGTCCCTGAATACCCTAACACCCGTCGTAACACACTACACACTAGTAACCGGGTTAAGTACTTAACTAACTTACTTAACCAAACTATTATCCTAACCATCTAGTTGGAATCGAACTAGGGACCCCCCCCCCCCCCTTGGACCGAAATCGTCCCCTAGGGGACACCTTTGTACTTGGATGATTTGTTTAATATTTGTTTCTTAATATCTTGGAGACACTAAAACCATTGGGTAATTACCATAAACTTTGTCTATAAGATCAACATTTAGCACATTATATCATTCACCACTTAACAAGTTTCACACACCTCTCTCCCCTCTCTTTGAACCTTCGGCCGAACACACCCCACCCCCATACATCCGATTTCGAGTTTAGTTCAAGCCATTCCAATCATCTACAAGTGTTAAGGGCCGCATATAAGGAACCTTGGAGCAAACGGAAGGCGAAGGACCTCTTTATCTTGCTTTTATCCACGCGTTTTTCGTCTAGATTCTTCCCTAGCCTCGAGCTAGTGGTATGTTGCTTAAATCACCTTCTTGAACTATTCTAAAGTGGTTAAAACGATATGTAACGGTTAAAAGTCATGAACATACAAGATGAAGCTTAAAAGTCTACTTAAAACACTAAAATGATGGTTAATAGCTCATATGTTGTGTAAAACTTGTAGTATTTGATTTGTGTGATTATTTGGACCCGATCTATGTTGTGGTAGCTCGGATCATCATTTAACCCGGTTTAGTCATGATCTTGGATTATGACATAAAGCTTGTTTAAGTATAACAAGGGTTAGAAGATGAAACTCTACCACACTCGAATCAAGAATTTGTGTAAAAGTGTTTTAGCTTGTAAAATAGTGATTAAAACTAGTAGATCTACGGATCTACAGGTGGTATTTTTAAAGGACCGAGTGTCAAGAAATCATGTTTTTCTAAAGATGGATCTTACACTAACAAGAATGGTTTTTAGAACACACAAGTGTGTAAACACTCGTGTAACACAAAGTTTCGACAAAATAACTATTTTTGAAAAAGATGACGAGAAGTTGTAAAGACGGAACTTCCATAAAAACGAGGTTTTTACAAAATCGGATAGTTTTATATAAAGATCCACTAAAAGTAATGGGATTTACTTCATAGTTTGAATAAATCACAAGTCCATGAAATTTATGCGATTTATATACATATTTTGACTAGTTGCGGTTTGAACATTGTTTTGATTGAATAAGAAGATTGTTGGTTTGATTTATAAAAGAAAATGATACGCTTGAAAGCGTGGCCACCTCCAGTTACAGAGGAAACTCTGGCGAAATTTTTCCAAAAACCTAACACTTAGAATTATTTTCACTATAAGTGTTAGAAATACTTTTCGACTTGTTTTCAAACTATGAATTTCGCCACGACTTTATTTATAAAATATCGGAGGTGGGATTTCACAAAATAAAACGTGATGCATAAATATATTTAGTATATATTTTCACAACATCACTTGTATAAGTGTTTATGATTATTTTGTGAACTACGTAAATATTATTTTTAGAGTAAAAATAATATTACTAAGTATTATTTTGGGAAAATCACATGTATTAAAATATAATATTTTTGGGACGAATATTTATATTTTGGAGTTAAGAATAAAATATATTAAGTGAGACTTAATAATGAAATCCGAATTATACGAACGCACATGTATTAAATCCCCCATCCTTGGGAAGGAAAATAACTACCAAGTATACAGAATGTAAACACGAAATAGTTGCCTAACTATTTCCCAAAAACTTAAACCATAAAGCTAAGGCACGGCCATCCGTCTAATAGAGTTAGCACGTGTAGGTCGTCATACAGCTGATTGATTTGGAGGCATACTTGGTAGAGACGCACCACGGTGAGTTCATGTCCCCCTTTTCTCTTAACTGTTTTCAGTTTTTAACTGCGGGGGTGAAATACATGTTACTTTGATTACAAGTACTTTATACATGGTATGGTTAGCGTAAGGAGGTTTACTACTTAGATCATGTGAGTGGGTAGGCGTGAACTGGAGGCCATTAATCCTCATTATAGGACCGAGGGACGTAAGCGGTAGATCTATCTGGGTGTAGCGAGCCCAACCCCAGGCCCAAACAGAACGGACCTCGGGGTGACTTTGTGCCACGACGCAAAATCGCAAGGTTTGAGTCTTCCTACTTGCACTTCACACATATCAATGGCCTTGCAAACCGTTGGTGATCTCTTTTTCCTTATTTGCTACATACCAGGATTTTTATACATACAAGGTTTATTTACTCACTACACATGAACTCGCTCAACATTATTGTTGATTTTTCAACTTACATGTATTTCAGGAAACTAAAGATCTGGCGCGGTATGTTATGTTTTCCCGCTGCATAAGGGTTCCAAGGTCATCCCAGTTTAGGAAATGTGACTCTTTCCTGGACAAGTCACAAATCTTAAACTGCGTTTATTTCATGTTGATGTTTATGTTTTTCAAGACAATGTTTTATGTTATGATGTTGTAAGTCTCTAAGACAATGTTATGTTACTCTGGTTTTAAAACTAAATCAAATGGATGATCTTGCATGATTTTATTTCATATAGCTTTGTTATGGTTAAGCTATGGTATTAAGAAGTCACACCAAATTAACCACGCTTCCGCAAAGGCAGGGTGTGACATTTCGAGTCTGAAAGTCAAACTTTGTTTGACTTTCTGCGTTGACCAGTTTATGGTCAATGCGAAGTTCGTTTGAACTTCGCAACGTGATTGTAATCACGATGGTCATAGTCCCTTGGGACTATGCCTACTGATTACCACGTTGTCTAGGGTCGTAGGGTAAGCGATCTAATAAATCGCTTATACCTTCGAACCCGACCCATTTGGTCGATCATTAGGATCCGACCAAATACATTAGGTGACCATAGTATATAGGGAATAACCTTCCAAGGTTATACCTTATGGTCGCTTCGTTAAGTAGTTGTATGATAGGTAGTATATATGCCTTAGGTAAATTACCAAAATACCCTTTTCATGTATAATTGGTAATTAAGCATATGTAACCTAAACTTTTGTCACATAACTGATTATGTAACATGTTTAGGCATATAACACTTGTCATAGGACTAGTTAGACGTTCCGAACGCGTTTCACGCAAACGACGCGTTAAAGTAGCATAAGCTACCTAAACGGGTCGTAATGGGTCGTAAACAATTATGTTAGGTTTCATTTAGTATGTAGGCTTTGTTAAACCATATTACACGAGTCTCCATACTCGTTTGGTTTACGAACCCTCATGCTACCCGATCTTCCGATTTAGGTCCGGTTTATTAACATAGTTACCTATATTAGGTGTCGTTTGATATCCGCGATCTCTAGCATTGTTTGGTTGTTACTCAAGGATTACTAAGCAATCTCAAGTGAATACATAGACCCCTCTTTTACTGTTTTCCAAACATTTTGGGGTGGAACACATGTGCCTACTTGTTACTTTTATGTTTTCCATGTTTTCACATCATATACTTGCTATGTTCATTAGTACATTTATAGTACATGTTTTACATTACATTTCATGCTACGTATGTCTATTGTTGCATACTTAGTACAGGTTACATGCTACGTATGTCTATTGTCGCATACTTAGTACATTTGTTATTCATCACATGCTTACATTTTGGATGCGTATTACATGATTTACATTGATCATGCATTTACTACACAAAACATAACTTTGAGTTAAACTACGTTTTACTTCAATACTATGTTTTTGTGCATATGGTTTAGTTGATGCATTTCACTAGCCATACATATCATTTTGGTTACACATTACATGGTTTACATTTGACACATAAACACTTTTGACATTGGTTATACATTACATGATTTACATCTTGACATAAACATTTTAACAAATTATTTCAATACATTTGGAAGTTGGTTTAAACATAGACATCTTATATTGTTTGGTTTGGTTTAAGTTAATGATTAAGTAACGAGGCGTGTGTAATATGATACAAGCATGGTGGATACGCCGCTGGTACTTCCTATATATAAGTGTTTGTATGGTATTACATATCGTAGCGTTATTTGAATCATTTCAGTTTGAGACATAGAACATTTTATACAAATAACATACTTTTCACAAGACATTGTTTTACAAACAACTTATCTTATACAAACACATTTTACATGGTTATTCATTTAACCTTACATTTATTTATACATATCATCTGATATTATCGTTTTTCAAATGATTTACAAGACAAAGCAAATTACAAGGTTCATGACTGACTGTTATAAAACAAATTCTCAAACATAAGTCATGAATCCTATTTTCACAAAACCTATGTATCTCACAGGCATTTTTATGCTGACGTACCTATTTTCACATGTGTTTTCAGGAGATGATGCATAGGATTTATCAAGACATACTTAGGTGGACTTGTGCTTTAGTGACTTAAAACGAGACAAGAACTAGATAATTTATGTTATGTACTCTTTGTTTCTTGTTTAAAACAATGTAAACTCTCATATTTGTTTAATAAAACGGAACTTTAATTTCCATGGTTGTGAAAATTAATTCTGTTACAACACTCCCCGACGTTTCCGCCACATTTTGTATGTTCCACGTGGTCGGGGTGTGACAGAAAAGATGGTATCAGAGCCAATGGTTATAGGGAATTAGGTTATTAGTAATGCTTTGACCTAGTCTATAACCTTCTTAGGACCCTAACGCGAGTTTACTTGCGTTTAGTCATAAAACAATACCGTCACCTATTCTTAGGCGACGACCACAACAAGAACATAAATTGCAAAACCGCTTTGAAAACTAATCATCTGTTCTATGATGATTGATTGCTAGGTTTTGAACCCTCTGTTATATGGTTTTGAACCCCTTTGAGTTTTCAAAATCTCGTCAAGGTTTTGGGTTTTAAATAATGTGAACACGTGCAAACTGGAAGGGTGAATGCCTGTATTCTGGGTTTTCTGTCTAGGCAAGCACTTCGTATACATCTCATCAGACGCGAGACCAGTTGTGCTTACCTAGGAATTCTTGGGATGAGTGTTCACTTATAGGCGAGCATGTCTTCACGATACATTATTTTTGACCCATTTACTTTGATTAGTCACTGTGTGTCGTTTGTTTACCTTGTGGTAACAAACAAATGACCACTATCCTTGCTTTCATCAGATTTGTTTCATCTCATTCTTTTCGTCTAATTCTCTCACTCGTTTCCTTTCATGTTTTCCTCTTTTAGAATGCCTCCTCGACGCGAGAACCAGATAGCGACTGCCGAACTGGCGGAAATCATCGCGCAGCAAATGGCTGCTGCTTTCCCAAATCTTTATGCTCAAATTGTGACAACCCTCACTAAACCAGGTATCCGTACGACTTAATTAATAATTAATTACTGCTTAATTACTATGCTTGTTTGAAATTGCTGATGAACTGCTACTTGATTTCTGATACATGTACTTACCTGCATCATACTTTACTTACCGTCACTACATTATTTACATGCTGAACCTTAGTGGCAAACATGATGCACAAAAAGCACAGTAGCACTATAAACGGATAACCTATTGAACATGCTGATAAGCCAGCATCAGGCAGACACTGCCTCTAAGGCCTGTATGAGCCAGAAATATTTTGCTACACTAGTGGTGAGTGTAGGGATATAAGGGTTGTAGAAATGCGTCTCTAGGAATAAGTTACAATGACCGGATGTGCCTAAAACGTGCTCTAAGCACAAAAATTCAGCACTTTACATAATAATCCAGCTTTTAGCTAACTAATAAAGTGCCAAAACATGAGAAAATATTCCTGACACTTTGGAGGAATAAGTTGTGTCACTAAAAATAATTATAACGACACTTTAAAGCTTTGTTTAACGCTTCAACGGATTACTATCCAACCGAACAACCGGACTATGCCCGGAACATGAAAATATTGTCAATAACATTATTTGTCTTTTTCTGAGCCAGTTAGGGTCCCTGAATACCCTAACATCCACTGTAAAGCACAACACACTACTAACCGGGTTAATCACTTAACTAACCTAGATTAACCTAACTATTAACTAACTAATACTTGGTGTTTAGTTGGAATCGAACCAAGACCCCCCCCCCCCTTTACAAACCGTCCCCAAGAGGGGGGACATCCTTTTGTCCTTCTTGATTATTTAATTACATGTGTTTAATATCTTGCATACACATGATCCAATGGTTAATCACCTTAAGTTTTGTCTATAAGATCCAAGCTTAACCTACCATAACCTTAACCACAATAAACATCAACACTCAAGCTCTCTCTCTCTCTCAAGAACTCACAGCCGAACACCCCCTTACACCCATCAATTTTTCAAGCTTTGATCTTCACATTCCAAGTTCATACAAGCGTTAAGGATCACGTATAAGGAGACTTGGTGCATTCGGAAGGCGAAGGACCTCACCCTATTGCTTTTATCCTCTCATTTTGTGCTTAGATTCTTCCCTAGCCTCGAGCTAGTAGTAAGTTGCTTAAATCACCTTCTCGAACCATTTTAAAGTGGTTAATATGATATGTATCGGTTAAAAGACGCAAACATACAAGATGAAGCATAAAAGTCTACTTAAAACACTAAAAATGTTGGTTAAAAGCTCATATGTTGTGTAAATCATGTAGTATTTGATTTGTGTGATTATTTAGACCCGATCTATGTTGTGGTAGCTCGGATCGTCATTTAACCCGGGTTGGTCATGATCATGGATCATGACATAAGGTTGTTTTGGAAGTAACAAGGGTTAAAGGATGAAACTCTACCACACGCGAATCATGAACTTGTGTAAAAGTGATTTTTGCTTGTGAAATAGTGTTTAAAACTAGTAGATCTACGTATCTACAAGCGGTATTTTCAAAGAACCAAGTATCAAAGAAATCATGTTTTCTAAAGACGGATCTTACACTAACACGAATGATTTTTAGAACACACAAGTGTGTAAACACTTGTGTAGCACAAAGTTTCGACAAAATAACTATTTTTGTAAAAGTTGACAAGAAGTTGTAAAGATGGAATTTCTTTAAAAACGGGACTTTTACGAAATCATATTGCTTTATATAAAGATCCACTAAAAGTAATGGGATTTACTTCATAATATTAGAAAACTACAAGTTCATGAGATTCTTGCCAATTTACATGTTTATTAACTAGTTTGATACGTTGAACATTGTTTTGGTTGAATAAGAAAATTGTTGGTTTGATTTGTAAAAGAAAATGATACGCTTGAAAGCGTGGCCACCTCCAGTTACAGAGGAAACTCTGGCGAAATTTTCCCAAAAACCTAACACTTAGAAATATTTCTACCACAAGTGTTAGAAATACATTTTGACTTGTTTTCAAATTATAGATTTCGCCACGACTTTATTTACAAAACATCGGAGGTGGGATTTCACAAAATGAAACGTGATAAATATATGTATTTAGTAAATATATTTTTCACAACATCACTTGTGTAAATGTTTATGATTATTTTGTGAACTACGTAAATATTATTTTTAGAGTAAAAATAATATTACTAAGTATTATTTTGGGAAAATTACATGTATTAAAATATAATATTTTTGGGAAGAATATTTATATTTTGGAATTAGAAATAAAATATATTAAGTGAGACTTAATAGTGTAATTCAAATGTTACGAACACACATGTATTAAATCCCCCATCCTTGGGAAGGAAAATAATTACCAAGTATACAGAATATAAACACGAAATAGTTGTCTAACTATTTCCCAAAAAAAAAAAAAAAAAACTTAAATCTTAAAGCTAAGGCACGGCCGTCCGTCTAATAGAATTAGTACGTGTAGGTCGTCACACAGCTGCTTGATTTGGAGGTATATTTGGTAGAGACGCACCACTGTGAGTTCATGTCCCCCTTTTCTCTTAACTGTTTTCAGTTTTATACTTCGGGGGTGAAATACATGTTACATACTGCTACGGACAATTACGAATGGTATGGTCAGCTAAGGAAGGAACTGTTAGGTTATGTGATTGGGTAGGTGAAATCTTAAGAACATTAGTCCTCGTAGTACGATCGAGGGATATAAGTGATAGGCCTATTTGAGCATAACAAACCCCACCCATGCGCCCTAAGGTTGGACCATGTGGTGACCTTGTCTTAACCCCACCCATGCGCCCTAAGGTTGGACCATGTGGTGACCCTGTCGTAACACCACCCATGCGCCCTCAGGTTGGACCATGTGGTGACCTTGTCCTATCCCCTCCCATGCGCCCGCAGGTTGGACCATGTGGTTACACATTAACTGATATGTTTCCTTATTTGCTTTCATACCAGAGTTTACAAAACATTCATACTTACAATGATTATAAAGGTTTATTCGCGCGCACATACTAAACACATGAACTCGCTCAACATTTTTGTTGATTTTTCAACTTACATGTATTTCAGGGAATTAAAGGATCTGGCGCGGTATGACACGTTTTCCCGCTGCACTAATTACGAGGTCATCCGGGTTTGGGGAATGTGACTCTTTCCTGGACAAGTCACATTCCTTAAACTGTGTTTATGTCATGTTGATGTTTGTGTTTGTTAAGACAATGTTGATGTATTTGGTTTTTAAAACTTAATTAAATGGATGATCTTGCATGGTTTTATTTCATATAGCTTTGTTATGGTTAAGCTATGGTATTAAGAAGTCACACCAAATTAACCACGCTTCCGCAAAGCCAGGGTGTGACAGCTTGGTATCAGAGCTCTGATCATAGCGAACTAGGATTCCTTCTCGAGTCTAGACTATGATCACTATGGCTCTCATGAAAACATTTTTACTGCATACCACTCAAGTCCAGATCCAAAACTTTTTACAAACAAATGTTGAGCACATTTATTTATTATTTATAGGCTCAGTCTGGGAGGTTGAGGCTCGGTCTGGAGGACCAAGGCTCGGTCTAGGAGACCGAGGTAGTTGCCTAGTAGGACTAGGGAAAGCAGCCTAAGAGGCTGGGAGAATACGCTAGTGGGACTAGGAAGAGCTGTCTGAGAGGCTGGGAGAGTTTGGCTAGTGGGACTAGGAAGAGCAGTCTGAGAGGCTGGGAGGCTAGTGGGACTAGGAGAACTATTTGATTGCTTATTGGTAACTAATATGTTTATATGATTATATGATTATATGATTAATTGTTATACGTATGTGTGTTTGTGTTACAAACATCATGCCTTCATCATGTACTAGAAAGATGGACACTACGAATCCCATGGCCATAGTATCAGACGACATAGTTTCATCGGAGCACGAGGTGTACATTTCCGATACTACCGGCACAGACGATGACGACTTTCAGCCCTTTGCGCTGCCTGATGTCATAGCAGAGCCTGCTGATGGCCATCTTGTTGGGAATTTGCCACTCGCGGTGATCCCTGCTCCTGTGCCCTTGCCGCTTCTCCCGTTGTTGATATGCCCCCCGACGTGGTCTCTGACGACAATAACGATCTATTAGAGGAGGACCCATTTGAGGGCGAGGCCCTATTGCTGTTGGTGATAGACTGCTGCTTGCTGACGCTCCTGCAAGAAGAGGCTCATGCCCATTCACCTGTCCCAGACCCATTTTAGTCTGTGGCGTCCGCATCTTTGCATACACCAGGAGAGCAACATCACGCACACGACGCCGACCCCGATATGGCGTCATCAGCTGCACCAGTTCTCGCGCACAGCTTTGAGTTTGATCACGATATTAAGGATAATCCTGTTCTTCCACCTGGTTTTGATCCAGACCATGACATTGAGTACATACACTTAGACCAGCCCTTGGAGGATCCTGTAGCCCCTGTGTTTGTTGATCCAGCTAACTTTGAAATAAAGTTTGTTGATCTGGAGCCGTCCATGGCCCCTGAGCCAGGCGTTGCTCCTGACCCCGCATTAGAGCATGACACTGTTCATGCCGATGCACCTGCTATTGCTCCTTGATTGATCATCTGCTTGGACGAGAGAAAATTGGGGTAACTGTGCAAGACAATTTATTATTACGGGGGCCCACGTAATAACGACTTGTAGTGCACAGAAATCCTGGTGGACTCTGCGGGTCAAGCTAGTGAAAACCAATGTAGCAGGAAATAAGTTAAACACGAATGACCAAGGCGTTGTAGCCTCGAATAAGCCAATTTGGCAAGCCTATGTGAAGGCTTAGAAATTATTTCCCCACTCATACATTAAGTATATTTACATGTGAAATTGGGTGATTACATGATGGCTTATGATGCTATATATCTCTTAGACAATTGAAACGTTGTCAAACCCGCTTCATACCACTTCGACAGAAGAGAATGTCACCCAGACGTGACACAAACACCAGTACGTTGCCAAGGACAGAAGCCGAGCTGCAAGGACGCATCTCACAGGCAAATGCACGACATGACACCCTCCGCTCTAAGCACAGCGATGGCACTACTGGGAACAACCCCCCCCCCTAACTGGCTGCACCTATAAGCAGTTCCTGAACTGCAAGCTTTTGAACTTTGACGAAACGGGAGGCACCGTGGCACTTGTTCGTTGGTCCAAAAATACTAACTCCATCCTAAGAATGAGTAGCTGTTCGCCCCAACGGAGTGTTACCTATATCTCGGGGTTATTTCTAGATGGCACACTCTCATAATGGAACCTCCAGGTTCAGACCCTTGGTACAAGATACTGCTAATGCACTGAGCTGGGACGAGCTCAAAGGAATGATGGAGAAGAAATACAATTCTAGGGATGGAAACCAGAAGCGTGAGGTAGAGTTCCGGAATTGAAAATAGACGGACCAGAGATTCCTGAATACATCCAGCAATCTCACGACTTGTCTAGGGTCGTCCCCTACTTAGTCAAACCGGAGTTCAAAAGGATGGAACGATTCATTTGGGGACTTGCACCCCAGATCAGGGGCATGGTTACTACCTCGAAGCCCTCAACCATTGCAGAGGCTATCAATATGGGTGATTGATTTATAACATGAGATGTTATGTGATTGATTTATTTATAACATGAGATGTTATGTGTTGATATTGTTGTATACTTACGTACACTTTACTTACTATGACCTGACCCATACGATCATCATTTAGAAGATGCCTCCAAGACGGGATGTACGCATACCCACCAACGAGGCGGAACTTCAGGGAATCATTGCTGCAGTCATCGCACAATACGAGGCCCATCACTCCGAGCGCAACGGAGGTACCTCAGGAAATAACCCACCCAACGGCTGCACCTACAAGCAGTTCTTAGGCTGCCAGCCCCTATATTTCGACGGCACTGGGGGTGCCGTGGCCTTCGTACACTGGATTGAGAAGACGGACACTGTTTTGCGTGCGAGCAAATGTGCCCCAAGAGATCAGGTCACGTACATTTCCGAGCTGTTCCGAGATGGGGCTCTGTCATGGTGGAAACTTCAGGTTCAGACAATGGGCGAGGCTGCTGCGTATGCTCTATCATGGGACGAGCTGAAAGAGCTAATGCATAAAAAGTACTGTTCGAGAACAGAAAGCCAGGAGGTAGAAACTGAGTTCTGGAACTTGAAGATGGAAGGTCCAAAAATAGCTGAGTATGTGGAGAAGTTCCAAGTTCTATCGCGTATCGTTCCTTACATGGTAGATCCGGAGTTTAAGAGGATTGAGCGTTTCATTTGGGGATTGGCACCCCAAATCATGAGCATGGTAACGACATCAAAGCCTGCAACAATCACTGAGGCCATCAATCTAAGTGTAGCCCTGACGGAAGAGGCAATCAGGATGAACAAATTTTCAACCTCTGAGGAGAAGAAGGAGACTCATGTAGAGTCATCTGGGGACAACAAGAGGAAGTTGGCGAATTTCAAACAGGGTACCCAGTTGAGTAGCAACGACAAGGCCAAAAAGAGAAAAGAGTACACGGGTATCCTACCAAAGTGCGACAACTGTCGACGTCACCATAACGGGCGGTGTAGATATGGAAAATGTGGTAACTATGGCAAGGTGGGACATGTCAAGGAAACGTGTCAGCAAGGTACTAAACATGGAAATAGAGGTCAAGATGGTAGCAGAAATCGCAGAGGAAATAACGACGACAACAACTATCAAGGCAGGGATGGTGACGATCAAGGCTGTGGCCGAGCATGTTTTAATTGCGGTGATGTGGGGCATTTCAGGAAGTATTGCCCTAAGAACACTCAGGCATGTGGATGAAAGCTCAACAGGGGGGATAGAATCCAAGCGCGGATATCGGTACGTCTCATAATAGTCAATGTTATGCTCTATTTGACAGTATTGTCAAATTTTAGCTTCAGAAAATATAGTTGTTTTAGTAGTAAGTAACCTAGATACCCAGTTCTCGATAGAACAAGCCTAACGGAAGCTTCGATGTGATAATTGGGATGGACTGGTTGTCGAACAACCCGGCGGAGATTGTCATCCGCGCCCCGACGACGAACGGAGAAATGATTGTGATTCATGGAGCAGGATACGCTCCTACGGATTATCAGGCAAAGAAGACACAAAAATTTTCGCACAAAGGATGTGTTGCATTCTTGGCTCATGTCGTGGAAAAAGAAGCCGAAGAACCAAAACTCGAAGATATCCCTATGATTGGAGAATACCCCGAAGCCTTCCTCGAAGACTTGCCGGAATCGTCTCCTCAACGATTAGTCGAATCCCGCGTCGATTTAATTCCAGGCACTGCACCCGTAGTCGATGCATCGTAGCGACTTACATTTTCGGAGATGCAAGGATTGACAGAGAAGTTTTAGCAATGGATAGAGAAGGAAGATAACAGACCAAAATTCCCTTTTGGGGTAACCCCATTTCTACTCGTCAAAAAGAAGGATGATGATTTTCAAATAAACATCAACTACCGGGAGCTGAACAAGCTGACGATCAAGAATAGATACCCTCTGCCAAGGATTGATGATCTGTTTGACCAACTGCAAGGCTCAAGCTTTTACTCAAAGATCGATTTGCGATCTGGATACCATCAGTAAAGGATACAAGAGGAGAGTATCCCGAAGACAGCCTTCAGAACTCGTTATGGACACTACGAGTTCCTTGTTATGCTGTTTGGTTTGACAAAAGCACCTGCAGTCTTTATGGACTTGATGAATAGAGTTTGCAAGCCGTACTTGGACAAGTTCGTGATTGTGTTTATCGACGACATCTTGATTTATTCAAGGACAAAAGCTGAGCACGAACAGCATCTAAGAGCTATTTTGGAGCTGCTGAAGAAAGAACAACTGTATGCCAAATTCTCTAAGTGCGAATTTTGGCTACGTGAAGTCCAATTTCTTGGACATGTGGTTAATGGAAATGGAATCCATGTTGACCCCACAAAGATCGAAGCGATCAAGAATTGGGAAACGCCTAAGACGCCAACCGAGATTCGACAATTCTTGGGTTTGGCTGGCTACTATCGAAGGTTCATTGAGAATTTTTCAAAGATCGCTCAACCATTGACGCTCCTCACACAGAAAGATAAGAAGTTTGATTGGGGAATCAAACAGGAAGAAGCGTTCCAGATATTGAAGGATAAGCTCTGCAATGCGCCAATCTTAGTACTACCAGAAGGTACAGATGATTTCGTGGTATACTGTGACGCCTCACATCAAGGATTGGGTTGTGTGTTGATGCAACGCCAAAAGGTTATTGCTTACGCATCGCGTCAATTGAAAGTGCACGAAAAGCACTATACCACACATGATTTGGAACTTGGCGCAGTGGTTTTTGCATTAAAGATCTGGAGACACTACCTTTATGGTACAAAGTGTACAATTTTTACAGATCACAAGAGCCTACAACACATATTCAACCAGAAGGAGTTGAATATGAGACAAAGACGATGGGTTGAGTTGCTGAACGATTACGACTGCGAGATAAAGTATCATCCAGGGAAGGCGAATGTGGTCGCCGATGCCCTAAGTCGAAAGGAGAAGATCAAGCCCATAAGGGTTAGGGCTTTAGAAATGATTATCCGAACCGATCTTTCCTTGCGCATTCGTGCCGCGCAGAAAGAAGCTCTCAAGGAAGGAAACCTTGAAGAAGAATATCTCCTTGGGATGGAGAAGCTACTGGTACCAAACGAGGAAGGAACGTTATGTTTTGAGAAAAGGATTTGGGTTCCTCTGTTTGGTGGTTTAAGGAAAGTTATTTTTGATGAAACCCACAAGTCGCGGTACTCTATCCACCCTGGAGCAGATAAGATGTACCAGGATCTCAAGGGTTATTATTGGTGGCCTAGGATGAAAGGCGATGTTGCTGTTTATGTGAGCAAATGTTTAACATGCGCTAAGGTTAAAGCCGAATATCAGAAGCCTTCAGGACTTCTGCAACAACCTGAGATTCCCAAGTGGAAATGGGAACAAATCTCCATGGATTTTATTACAAGTTGCCAAGAACGCCAAGAGGTCATGACACTATCTGGGTGATAGTTGACCGCCTAACAAAGTCCGCGCACTTTCTGCCAATCAGGGAAAAGGATAATACGAGCAAACTGGCAGAAATATACATGCGAGAGATCGTCACGCGCCATGGAGTACCTCTCTCGATCATCTCTGATAGAGATGGACGTTTCATATCAAGGATATGGCAATCCTTCCAAGAAGCTTTTGGCTCACAATTAAATCTGAGCACTGCGTTTCATCCGCAAACTGACGGTCAAAGCGAGCGAACGATACAGACATTGGAAGACCTGCTGAGAGCGTGTGTTATGGATTTGGGCGGTAGCTGGGATAAGCATTTGCCTTTGGTCGAATTTTCATACAACAACAGCTACCACACCAGTATTGGTGTCGCGCCATTTGAAGCCCTTTACGGACGCAAGTGCCGATCACCCCTATGCTGGGCTGACGCAGGTGATAGGCAGCTTGCTGGTCCCGAAATCGTCCAAGAGACGACAGACAAGATTGCGCAGATTCTAAAACGCATCGAAGCAGCTCGCCACAGACAGAAGGCCTATGCAGATCCAAACCGGAAACACTTGGAATTCCAAGTTGGAGAAATGGTGTTATTGAAAGTTTCACCCTGGAAGGGTGTGGCACGCTTCGGAAAGCGTGGGAAGTTAAATCCGCGCTACATTGGTCCTTTCAGAGTCTTGGAAAGAATAGGACTAGTAGCATACAAGCTGGACTTACCGGCTGAACTCCATTCAGTTCACGATACATTTCATGTATCCAACCTGAAGAAAAGTCCAACTCAAGATACCATTGCCATTCCCATCGACGAGATTCATGTTGATGACACGCTCCATTTCGTTGAAGAACCGGTTGAGGTTACGGATTGGAAAGTAAACAAGACCCGCCGGAGCAGTGTCAAGCTCGTCAAAGTTCATTGGAATGCCAGACATGGTCCTGATTACACCTGGGAGCGTGAGGACCGGATGAAGGAGAAATACCCCCACTTATTTCCTAAGAACCCTGCGTCTACAAGCAGAACTTAAAATTTCGGGGCGAAATTTTTCTAACGGGGGGAGAATGTGACAACCCTCACTAAACCAGGTATCCGTACGACTTAATTAATAATTAATTACTGCTTAATTACTGTGCTTGTTTGAAATTGCTGATGAACTGCTACTTGATTTCTGATACATGTACTTACCTGCATCATACTTTACTTACCGTCACTACATTATTTACATGCTGAACCTTAGTGGAAAACATGATGCACAAAAAGCACAGTAGCACTATAAACGGATAACCTATTGAACATGCTGATTAGCCAGCATCAGGCAGACACTGCCTCTAAGGCCTGTATGAGCCAGAAATATTTTGCTACACTAGTGGTGAGTGTAGGGATATAAGGGTTGTAGAACTGCGTCTCTAGGAATAAGTTACAATGACTGGATGTGCCTAAAACGTGCTCTAAGCACAAATATTCAGCACTTTACATAATAATCCAGCTTTTAGCTAACTAATAAAGTGCCAAAACATGAGAAAATATTCCTGACACTTTGGAGGAATAAGTTGTGTCACTAAAAATAATTATAACGACACTTTAAAGCTTTGTTTAACGCTTCAACGGATTACTATCCAACCGAACAACCGGACTATGCCCGGAACATGAAAATATTGTCAATAACATTATTTGTCTTTTTCTGAGCCAGTTAGGGTCCCTGAATACCCTAACATCCACTGTAAAGCACAACACACTACTAACCGGGTTAATCACTTAACTAACCTAGATTAACCTAACTATTAACTAACTAATACTTGGTGTTTAGTTGGAATCGAACCAAGACCCCCCCCCCCTTTACAAACCGTCCCCAAGAGGGGGGACATCCTTTTGTCCTTCTTGATTATTTAATTACATGTGTTTAATATCTTGCATACACATGATCCAATGGTTAATCACCTTAAGTTTTGTCTATAAGATCCAAGCTTAACCTACCATAACCTTAACCACAATAAACATCAACACTCAAGCTCTCTCTCTCTCTCAAGAACTCACGGCCGAACACCCCCTTACACCCATCAATTTTTCAAGCTTTGATCTTCACATTCCAAGTTCATACAAGCATTAAGGATCACGTATAAGGAGACTTGGTGCATTCGGAAGGCGAAGGACCTCACCCTATTGCTTTTATCCTCTCATTTTGCGCTTAGATTCTTCCCTAGCCTCGAGCTAGTAGTAAGTTGCTTAAATCACCTTCTCGAACCATTTTAAAGTGGTTAATATGATATGTATCGGTTAAAAGACGCAAACATACAAGATGAAGCATAAAAGCCTACTTAAAACACTAAAAATGTTGGTTAAAAGCTCATATGTTGTGTAAATCATGTAGTATTTGATATGTGTGATTATTTAGACCCGATCTATGTTGTGGTAGCTCGGATCGTCATTTAACCCGGGTTGGTCATGATCATGGATCATGACATAAGGTTGTTTTGGAAGTAACAAGGGTTAAAGGATGAAACTCTACCACACGCGAATCATGAACTTGTGTAAAAGCGATTTTTGCTTGTGAAATAGTGTTTAAAACTAGTAGATCTACGTATCTACAAGCGGTATTTTCAAAGAACCAAGTATCAAAGAAATCATGTTTTCTAAAGACGGATCTTACACTAACACGAATGATTTTTAGAACACACAAGTGTGTAAACACTTGTGTAGCACAAAGTTTCGACAAAATAACTATTTTTGTAAAAGTTGACAAGAAGTTGTAAAGATGGAATTTCTTTAAAAACGGGACTTTTACGAAATCATATTGCTTTATATAAAGATCCACTAAAAGTAATGGGATTTACTTCATAATATTAGAAAACTACAAGTTCATGAGATTCTTGCCAATTTACATGTTTATTAACTAGTTTGATACGTTGAACATTGTTTTGGTTGAATAAGAAAATTGTTGGTTTGATTTGTAAAAGAAAATGATACGCTTGAAAGCGTGGCCACCTCCAGTTACAGAGGAAACTCTGGCGAAATTTTCCCAAAAACCTAACACTTAGAAATATTTCTACCACAAGTGTTAGAAATACATTTTGACTTGTTTTCAAATTATAGATTTCGCCACGACTTTATTTACAAAACATCGGAGGTGGGATTTCACAAAATGAAACGTGATAAATATATGTATTTAGTAAATATATTTTTCACAACATCACTTGTGTAAATGTTTATGATTATTTTGTGAACTACGTAAATATTATTTTTAGAGTAAAAATAATATTACTAAGTATTATTTTGGGAAAATTACATGTATTAAAATATAATATTTTTGGGAAGAATATTTATATTTTGGAATTAGAAATAAAATATATTAAGTGAGACTTAATAGTGTAATTCAAATGTTACGAACACACATGTATTAAATCCCCCATCCTTGGGAAGGAAAATAATTACCAAGTATACAGAATATAAACACGAAATAGTTGTCTAACTATTTCCCAAAAAAAAAAAAAAACTTAAACCTTAAAGCTAAGGCACGGCCGTCCGTCTAATAGAATTAGTACGTGTAGGTCGTCACACAGCTGCTTGATTTGGAGGTATACTTGGTAGAGACGCACCACTGTGAGTTCATGTCCCCCTTTTCTCTTAACTGTTTTCAGTTTTATACTTCGGGGGTGAAATACATGTTACATACTGCTACGGACAATTACCAATGGTATGGTCAGCTAAGGAAGGAACTGTTAGGTTATGTGATTGGGTAGGTGAAATCTTAAGAACATTAGTCCTCGTAGCACGATCGAGGGATACAAGTGATAGGCCTATTTGAGCATAACAAACCCCACCCATGTGCCCTAAGGTTGGACCATGTGGTGACCTTGTCTTAACCCCACCCATGCGCCCTAAGGTTGGACCATGTGGTGACCCTGTCGTAACACCACCCATGCGCCCTCAGGTTGGACCATGTGGTGACCTTGTCCTATCCCCTCCCATGCGCCCGCAGGTTGGACCATGTGGTTACACATTAACTGATATGTTTCCTTATTTGCTTTCATACCAGAGTTTACAAAACATTCATACTTACAATGATTATAAAGGTTTATTCGCGCGCACATACTAAACACATGAACTCGCTCAACATTTTTGTTGATTTTTCAACTTACATGTATTTCAGGGAATTAAAGGATCTGGCGCGGTATGACACGTTTTCCCACTGCACTAGTTACGAGGTCATCCGGGTTTGGGGAATGTGACTCTTTCCTGGACAAGTCACAGTCCTTAAACTGTGTTTATGTCATGTTGATGTTTGTGTTTGTTAAGACAATGTTGTTGTATTTGGTTTTTAAAACTTAATTAAATGGATGATCTTGCATGGTTTTATTTCATATAGCTTTGTTATGGTTAAGCTATGGTATTAAGAAGTCACACCAAATTAACCACGCTTCCGCAAAGCCAGGGTGTGACACAAATGATGCAAGCCATCAACAATAACAATGCTCCATGCAATTTCAAGAATTTTAACTCGGCTAAACCACTCAAGTTTAGTGGTACTGAGGGAGCAACTGGACTTCTTCAATGGTTCGAGAGCATTGAGAATACTTTCCGTCACGTTCAGTGTCTTGAAAATCGCAAGGTCGAGTTTTCTTCAAGTGTGTTTCAGAAGAGGGCTCTTACGTGGTGGAACGGGGTTATGAGAGACCGCGGTGCTGAGGTTGCATTAGCACAAACTTGGGCTGAGCTTAGGGCTCTTATGATGAAGGAGTTTTGCCCTCGTCATGAACTGCGAGCTTTGGAGAGGGAGTTTGATGATTTGAAGCAAGACAGTGGTGAACATCGAGCCTATACTGACCGTTTTGAAGAATTGAGCCTGTTGTGTCCTACTATGGTTACTCCTGTGGATAAGGCGATCGAGAAATATACTGATGGTCTTCCTGACCTAGTTCAGGATATTGTTACTGGCAGCAACCCTACTACTGTCAGACAAGCCATTGAATTGTCTGCTACTCTAACTGAATCCCACATCAGAAAGAAAAAGCTTTTTCGAAAAGGCAACCCAAGACCATCCGACAAGACTGCTCAAGTGGAACCAAAGGAAGAACATGCTGAGGTGTCCAAGAAGAAGAAGCGTAAGGCTTCGCAGAATTGTGCGATTGCTACTCAACCCAACCAAAACACCCGCAACCAACCAACTCAACCTCCTGCAAGGAAACCTTATGCCGGTACTGCACCAATATGCGACAAATGTAATGCACACCACTTAGCTTATCTACAGTGTCGTTTATGTGCATCATGTGGGCGACTCGGTCACCTGGCAAATGCTTGTCGATTTACCCCAAACCAAGGTGGTCCAAACCAACCTCAAGTAAATCCTGCTCAAGCTCGTCTTCCACTAGGTCCTTGTTTCAACTGTAACGAGATGGGCCATTTCCGAAGAAATTGCCCAAAGATTGCTAATGCGAATCCAGCGCAGGGATGAGCATCGGACCAACTAGAAGACAATGTTGTTTAGAAATAATCAAGCCTTATGTATTATTTTCTTTTGTTGTCAAGGTCCATGAAACAGTTGTTGTTGTTTATAAATAAATCTTTTTATTTTGCATTGCAATGTACAAATATGATGGCATGTATAAACAACGTATCCCCTACAATACTGACAATCAAGGAACCGTATTCCTTGAAGAACAGACTACCCCGTAATTTCTTCCATTTTATTATCTCTTGCGTTTTCCACGGAAATCCTAAGCACCCGTTTCTTCCAAGGAAACGAAGTACAAGGCGCAAGTTACAACTCTGTACGAATACCCAATGTACCACTATAAATTCTTAATAGGGTACCTAAGGGTATTTCCGTATCTTCAAATTTTTGTGTTCCTTAATTCGAATATTGCGTTTTCTTGAAAACGAAATCGAATTTTTAGAAGATCTTGCTATCTTCATAGTTAGATTCTTGCTAATGTTTAAAGTACCAAATGAAATCCCTGCTAGTGTGCTTTAAATGCATGTACGTAATTAACAAAACAAAACTTACAAATTAAAGATCTAGATAAACAATTTTGTGGTTATGTGACTATGTGTTTATGCATTTTGCGTTTTCTTTTATGCATTTTTGTGTTTTTGTATACTCTGGATATTCGTTATCCAAATCCTCATAGAATCTTTCTTACCTTTATATGAAGGATTCGTAGTAGGATATTCAAAAAGGTACTATCTTAAATCCTTAATGGACTTCTACTTTGTAGTTAAGTCCCGTGGATTATAAAGTACTATTCCAAGGTTTAAGGACAACATGTGTTAATATAGTTGAAGAGATTGGTCCGACAATCTAGTTAAATACATCCTGCGTCGATGTAGTTAAATATTCCTCTTGGGTAGTTTAGTTGAAGAGATTGGTCCGACAATCTAGTTAAATACATCCTGCGTCGATGTAGTTAAATATTCCCCGTGGGTAGTTAAGTTAAAGAGATCCTACGTGGATCTAAGTTAAATAGATTGGTTCGACAATCTAGTTAAATATATCATGCGTTGATATAGTTAAAGAGATCCTACGTCGATCTAAGTTAAATAGATTGGTTCGACAATCTAGTTAAATATATCATGCGTTGATATAGTTAAAGAGATCCTACGTCGATCTAAGTTAAATAGATTGGTTCGACAATCTAGTTAAATATATCATGTGTTTATGTAGTTAAATAGGCCCTCGGGTGGTCTAGTTCAAGAGATTGTTCGTTGATCTAATCCTTTGGTGACCTAGTTAAAGAGACTCTATTGCAGTCAAGTTAAATCACCACAGGATTATTCGTTTGATTTTTTCCCATACGCATTATGAAATGAACTGTGCGGACTGTGCAAGGAACTACGTAATTATGGAGGCCTACATAATTATGGAATTCAGTGCACAGAAACCACAGGAAGTTTTGTCATGTGTTAAGACCTACAGTGACAAGAGTAATGATACGGGAGAAGTCTTGGACTTTGACCAATGTCATTTATTCTCACACTCCCTAATTCTGATCTAAATCACACACACAGTTTCCTATGATAAGTCTTCATAAGAAACATTCTTCTGCCCGTAGTTTGAAACTCCATGTTTTGCTGCTACAAGGACTTCACTTTGAGGGATTGACAATTTCGCTAAGAACCCTATCATGGCCCAGAGTTCTACTTAGGGTTCAAGGGGTTCATTCAAAGCAAAAACATCACCGTCGTCCCCACAAGTTTCTCCTAAAATTTAATTTCGGGACGAAATTTCCTAAAGTAGGGGAGACTGTGACACCTGTGTCACCTCAACCATCAAAAAAATGCCAAACCAATGAAATATTGTATTTCATACTTGGGATTTGTAAAAATATGTGTATAGTTTACACATATCAATTCTTGTTCGATTTCAAGCTCTAAATCGCTTTCTGGAAGGTTATACGCGCACTGATGCGTAAATATAACCAGTTTAATGCAACGGACACTCCGGAATAGTGAAATAGGCTTAACATACCTTAAATAACCTTTACATAACTTAGATATAAGTTTTGGAAGGTTTGGTGTGGTGAAATCAAAGTTTATTCGCTTACAGGGACTGAATTTGACAAACTGCGAAAGTATGCCAATTTGAACTGTAACAGACATTCCGAAACATGACCATAAGTTAAACACACCTTAAATATCCTTTACATAGCTTAGAAATAGGCTTTAAGGGGTTCGGTGTGCTAAAATAAACTTTTGGGTCATTCAGGGACTAAAAGTCTCAAAAAGTGCACAAGTTTGCATTTTTACGCATAACTTACGTTCTGAATACATCCGGACTTCCAAAAATTTATGTAAGCACTAAAATATTTTATTTTAGTGTTCGGCATAAGAAAAATCCATTCGTCGCGTCATTTGGATCGTTTTTCGCGCTTATGCGCATTCCGTCGTAATTAAGCGAACATCGCGATCATACGGCCAAACGAACCGACATCCGAGATATTTTTGAGCATGTTTTAAGTTCCCAATACTTTAACTTCATTTTAGAGCTTTGAAATGGGGTTAACGGGCCTTAAACGTGTCAGAAATGCCTTATATGCACTGCAGGGACCAAAACTGTAATTCTGCCAAACTTGTATGCTTACGATGCGCAAGCACTTTTCCCCTACGATGCGTAAGGTGTCTGCAGAACAGATCAGATCGAACAGTCAGCAATTTCCAGCTGTTTTAACCACAACCACACACTCACAACTACACATTCAGCTCATTAGGACCATTTTTAAGTTACCACAACTTTGTGACAAGTGTACGCATGAGATTCGAGCACGGTTTCCATGAAACGATCTTAACGGTTACCCGAAAACTATAAATACCCCATCCCCCATTGCTTCAAAACCACTAGAATCTGATCTTAAAGACTCTAAGTTGGAACCTTTGTTTCATACCTGAGTTATTTCGATCTAGATTAGCATTCGGGGACCCTTCGTAAGTATTCTTTCGTTCTTTTATTGCTTTTCGAGTCTTTTCGAGTCTGAAAGTCAAACTTTGTTTGACTTTCTGCGTTGACCAGTTTATGGTCAATGCGAAGTTCGTTTGAACTTCGCAACGTGATTGTAATCACGATGGTCATAGTCCCTTGGGACTATGCCTACTGATTACCACGTTGTCTAGGGTCGTAGGGTAAGCGATCTAATAAATCGCTTATACCTTCGAACCCGACCCATTTGGTCGATCATTAGGATCCGACCAAATACATTAGGTGACCATAGTATATAGGGAATAACCTTCCAAGGTTATACCTTATGGTCGCTTCGTTAAGTAGTTGTATGATAGGTAGTATATATGCCTTAGGTAAATTACCAAAATACCCTTTTCATGTATAATTGGTAATTAAGCATATGTAACCTAAACTTTTGTCACATAACTAATTATGTAACATGTTTAGGCATATAACACTTGTCATAGGACTAGTTAGACGTTCCGAACGCGTTTCACGCAAACGACGCGTTAAAGTAGCATAAGCTACCTAAACGGGTCGTAATGGGTCGTAAACAATTATGTTAGGTTTCATTTAGTATGTAGGCTTTGTTAAACCATATTACACGAGTCTCCATACTCGTTTGGTTTACGAACCCTCATGCTACCCAATCTTCCGATTTAGGTCCGGTTTATTAACATAGTTACCTATATTAGGTGCCGTTTGATATCCGCGATCTCTAGCATTGTTTGGTTGTTACTCAAGGATTACTAAGCAATCTCAAGTGAGTACATAGACCCCTCTTTTACTGTTTTCCAAACATTTTGGGGTGGAACACATGTGCCTACTTGTTACTTTTATGTTTTCCATGTTTTCACATCATATACTTGCTATGTTCATTAGTACATTTATAGTACATGTTTTACATTACATTTCATGCTACGTATGTCTATTGTTGCATACTTAGTACAGGTTACATGCTACGTATGTCTATTGTCGCATACTTAGTACATTTGTTATTCATCACATGCTTACATTTTGGATGCGTATTACATGATTTACATTGATCATGCATTTACTCACAAAACATAACTTTGAGTTAAACTACGTTTTACTTCAATACTATGTTTTTGTGCATATAGTTTAGTTGATGCATTTCACTAGCCATACATATCATTTTGGTTACACATTACATGGTTTACATTTGACACATAAACACTTTTGACATTGGTTATACATTACATGATTTACATCTTGACATAAACATTTTAACAAATTATTTCAATACATTTGGAAGTTGGTTTAAACATAGACATCTTATATTGTTTGGTTTGGTTTAAGTTAGTGATTAAGTAATGAGGCGTGTGTAATATGATACAAGCATGGTGGATACGCCGCTGGTACTTCCTATATATAAGTGTTTGTATGGTATTACATATCGTAGCGTTATTTGAATCATTTCAGTTTGAGACATAGAACATTTTATACAAATAACATACTTTTCACAAGACATTGTTTTACAAACAACTTATCTTATACAAACACATTTTACATGGTTATTCATTTAACCTTACATTTATTTATACATATCATCTGATATTATCGTTTTTCAAATGATTTACAAGACAAAGCAAATTACAAGGTTCATGACTGACTGTTATAAAACAAATTCTCAAACATAAGTCATGAATCCTATTTTCACAAAACCTATGTATCTCACAGGCATTTTTATGCTGACGTACCTATTTTCACATGTGTTTTCAGGAGATGATGCATAGGATTTATCAAGACATACTTAGGCGGACTTGTGCTTTAGTGACTTAAAACGAGACAAGAACTAGATAATTTATGTTATGTACTCTTTGTTTCTTGTTTAAAACAATGTAAACTCTCATATTTGTTTAATAAAACGAAACTTTAATTTCCATGGTTGTGAAACATTAATTTTGTTACAACACTCCCCGACGTTTCCGCCACGTTTTGTATGTTCTACGTGGTCGGGGTGTGACATCATAGTCGGAGAATTCTTCAATTTGAGAGCAATGTTGCAGAGAACTCAGATTCTTTAACACTTGCTTTTGATGAAGACGAATGATATCCCGGATTGTAGCTTGATGAGCTTGTCAGAGGTTCTTTTGTCTTCACACCACTGAATGCTGTTTTTGGTGATTCACTAACTTTCACCGAAGGTATTGCACCTTTGTAATAAAGACCGACATTCTGTTGATGCGAAGACCTGCTCATCTTGTTCTGCTTTTGCAATTCAAGCTCATGACTTTCTATCTTTTCTATCAAGACATCAAGAGAAATTGTATCATATAAAGCATCATTTTTCAATACGAATACAAACGTTTGCCACTGATCAGCTCGTGGTAACGCTTCTATGATCTTATCAATTATTTCTTCTCGAGTTTTAACAATGCCAAAACGATCAAGTTCAATTTTTAGATGACCAAATCTCTCTATCATTTGTCTAACTGATTCACCTTTCAAACTATCAAACAAATCAAATTCTTTCTTTAATAATGCAATTTTATTTTTCTTGATTTGTTTACCCCCCTCAGCTTTTACCCGTAAAGCTTCCCAGACAGATTTTGATGACCCATCATGTTGAAGTAAAGCAAACAGGTCATGTCTAATTGATGATTGAATTAAAGCAATCATTCTCTGTTCAGCTGAGAATTCTCTTTTGTCTTCTACTGATAAACTTTTGAGCGGGGTTTCTTCTCCTTTATCATCGGTCGGCCTACTATAACCAAATTCCAAACAAAACCAGCTTTCATGAGCGTAAGCTTTTGCCCAGTTGATGAACCGCTCTTTCCACCAAGTGTAATCTTCAATGCTTTCAAGTGTTGGTGGTTTTGAATTTGTTCTGTAGAAATTATCATGTTTAATGTTTTCATTGATCGCTTTTGTAATGGTTTTTGGTGTGACAGTTGAAGTTTCGGAAGACTCGGATGTAAACGCATTGTAGAACGTGTTGTAAAATTCTTCAGCCATGATGTGATCTTCTAAAATTACCTGAATCAAACAAGCAAACAAACACAATCAGTTTAAACAATATCAAACAACTTGAACCAAACTGACACTCGGACTGGTGAATATTTTGTGCGGACAGAGTTTGATGCGAACTGAGTTTGATGCGAACTGAGATTTAAGTTGTCAAACCGTACGAACTACTATGACTCGGATCAAATTCAAACGACCTGACCCTACTCCAAATGATCTGACAAGGTTCAAATGAACTGGACCTTTGAATGATCAAACCATGAGACTTGGACCTTTGACTGATCAATCCATGTGAATTGGTTTTTCGATCGAATCACACTACACAAATTCTTGGACGATCGCTTTAGCTAGTTGACTATTTGACCACAACAATGAAATACAATCTTTAAAATGAAATCACATGCAAACTTAATTCAAATGTAATGGACCGATTAGAACAAGTGGGCCGGTGCACTAAATTTTTTCACGTGGACTGCACTATTGATTGTCAAACTAATATGAATGGACCGATTTATAAGACTTGATCACATGCACAACTGACACACTTGATTATCACAATTAAATGGGCAGGTGATATGTATTGGGCTTCATCAACTTATGTTCACATGCAAACTTTAATGAACCGACATCTTTTAATTCTTTGCATGCAGTGATATCAATAGTCAATCTGATATTACGAATTTTAAACAAAATGGCCGACAACAAATTTTAATACAACACTCAATGAATTATCATTGGACCGCTAAATTGATACTAACAAAGATTTTATTGGGTCGATAATTTGATCAGATCACATGCAATCCTTGATTGTTTATTAAAAATAGCCGATAGATTTGATTAACAATACAATCCTATTGGGCCAATTCTTTTATTGAAATGAATCTAACAATTGCAATTAATGATTTATTGAACCGATTTTAATGTCTTGATTGTGCCGTCCAACTTTAATCATATGTATTCAAACGAAATAAGGTTTCTTTCACACGAAATATCAGTTTCACACGAAATAAAGATCTGATACATGACACATTCACACGAAATAGGCACCTTCAAACTAAATAGAGTATTTCGTACGAAATAGGTGAATTTTTTCAAACGAAATAAGGTATTTCGTACGAAATAGGTGAGCTTTTCAAACGAAATAGTGTGTTTCATACGAAATAGGTGAACTTTCAAGGGAAATATGGTGTTTCATACGAAATAGATGAATTTTCAAACGAAATAAGGTGTCAATTTGGTGCGAAATAAAGCTGTTGACACGAAATCAGACAGAAAAAGTTAGATTTCTCCTAAACGGCTTTGAATTAGGATCTGAAACTTTGTAGGGTTGTAGATCAGGTGTTTTCGCACAACATATCAAAAAATTATGTAATTTGGACCGTAAAAACTCGTTCAATTTTGAAAAATTCAGAAAAAAACATGAAAGAAGTGTAGAAGATGAAGAAATCGATTGAATTTGATGCAATTCGGATCTGAATCTGTGCGTTTGATCAGTGCAATCGAGCTCCTGCTCTGATACCACTTGTAGGACCGGTTTTGACTCCGAAACGGTTGCGAAACGAACGTGTGACGTGCGGAATCCGTACACGAACGTGACCTAACACACAAGATGTAATATAAACGTGATTCTATTAGAAACGTATGAAATTGTACACCACCTGAATCACTTTCTCTCTCTAGATCTAGAGCTCTCCAAATGTCAAAATGAGCATAAAGTCCCTAAACTATGACATAACATCCCTATTTATAGGTCAAGTCTTTTAATGAGATTTCTTATTAATTACAAGATTGCCACCTTGCCTTTTGACTAGTTATTACAATATAAGCTTGTTTTCTTCTGTTTCTCGCTACGGCTCGGATTGACGAAGGCGATAGACATAAATGCACTAACACAGCTGGCTTCTATTTGGCTTTCACATTTTGTTACCCGAAACGCGTTTAAAAACATTTTGTCAGTGGGAAATACTGGTGAGTGAATCCCAATTTAATCAAAACAAGTTTTATCAGTTTACAGTATTGAGGGCGATCTCGCAATTACATTTGTTTATATTTCTACTTTAATTACCACCCACGGTACTGTCAACCCGACTTGTGGACATGTTACTACTCACAGTGTAGTAACAAATTTTGTATCTTACCGACGATAATTGTAGAATTACAAATACTCAATCACTGTGAAATATAATTTAAAGCATCGAGGCTTTGTAAAACAGTTTGCAAAAAAAGAGGATTACTCACATTGCTATCTTAGGTAAATACCTGTGGCTTTCTGGTTATAATCTATAAAATTTAAAATAATGCACACGCGTTAGTATAATAACCCAATTTTACATTAGTTATACCCTCCCCGAGACAGAACTCCACGACTACGTCGGGCAGAGCCTCAACAGCCGTTACGGAGCACTAGATCAATTGGGTAGCGTATCTAATACGTAACCGGGGGTTAAAATACTTACAACGAGGCAGAGGCTAATTAGGGGGGGTATTATGCCTGATACTACTTCAATTATTTAGAATTTTATAGAGAATTTCGAATGTTGAACGATTTGTGAACGGAGGCCGATCCCATCTATTTATAGGGCTGTTCGGCCACTTCCTCGCGGCCCGCGAAAGAAACACAAGGGGCCGTCGCGCCCCGCGAGCTAGGCTACCTAGGCCGTAGCCTTGACCAATCACCGGCTAGGCTTGACGAGTGGCAGGACACGTGGCGCTCTAGGGTTTTGCCTGGTGGCACTAGGTCGCGCCCCGCGAAGGATCAAGTGTAGTCTGTCGCGCCCCGCGACAGACTCATTTTATTGTTTTTATTTTATTTTCAATTATATAAAGGTATTTTGGGACCGGTTTTCGTATACGAGGTGTATTTTAGGGCGTATAGGGATTTTCTAATTATTTTAGGAAGGGTTGTTATAAAACCATCAGGGTAATTGTCACACCCAGACCACGTAAAACATCAAATCGTGGCGGAAACGTCGGGGAGTGTTGTAACCGAATTATTGTTTCACAACCATGGTATTTAAAGTTATATTTTATTTATAAACAAAAGGATTACATTGTCTTAACTTGACTGAAACAAAGGGAAACAAGAGCACATAACATTATTAAACTAGTTCTAGCTTCATTTTAAAGTCACTAAGGCACAGGTCCGCCTAAGTGTATCTCGAACATCCTATGCAACAGCTCCTGAAACACATGTGAAAATAGGTACGTCAGCATAAAAAAATGCCTGTGAGATACATAGTTTTTGTGAAAATAGGATTCATGACTTGAGTTTAAAGAAATGTTTAAATAAAAAAATTAGTCATGAATCGTGTTAAGTGTTTTCTTTTATAAATTTTACAAAAATGTGATAAGAAATCAGGTTATATAAAAGAAAGGTGTATGGTTAATTAAATAACCAAGTAAAATGAGTTGTATAAACTGTTTTGTAAAATAATGTTTTGTGAAAAATATGTTATTTGTGTAAAATGTTATATGTATAAATTGAAATAATTTAAGTAACGCTACGATATGCAGTATCATACAAGCACTTATATATAGGAAGTACCAGCGGCATATCCACCATGCTTGTATCATATTACAAACGCCTCGTTACTCAAATCACTTACCCAAACAAACCACCAATGTAAATTGTTCATGTTTAAACCAATTGTCAAATGTTATTGTGTAAACCATGTCAGAATGTTTATGTCAATGTAAATCACGTAATGTGTAAACCAATGTTAAATGCTTATGTCAAATGTAAATCATGTAATGTGTAATCAAATGTGATGTATGGTAAGTGAAATGTATCAACTAAACCATAGGTAAAATGCATAAAATTAGGTACTGAAGTAAAACATAGTTTAAATCAAAGTTATGTTTTGTGGAAATGCATTCTATACTGATACAAACATCTATGCGGTATTGTAAAAATGCATACATTCAAGCCTTGAGACTGTGGCGATAAACCCTTTAACAAATTAAAGGTTTATCTAAGTTATGTGTATCGAATTCGGTCATTCCTTCCATCCAAACATACCTAGGATTTCAGGAATGGGAGTTTTCAATTCCTATGGTACCACTACCTACTAACGAACGGCGTGATCAATGTTAATGAATGTATTTTTGTCCCATTTAAACAAACCAAATGTCATACCAAAATGTAAGCATGTGATGTAATGTAAATGTACTAAGTATGCAACAAATGGACATACATAGCTTGTGTTGAAAAACAAATGTACTAAGTATGCAACAATGAACATACATAGCATGAAAAGGCAATGTAAAACAATGCACTAGGTATGCACTAAATGGACATACATAGCGTGAAATGTAATGTAAAACAATGCACTAAGTATGCACTAAATGGACATACATAGCGTGAAATGTAATGTAAAATGATGTACTAAGTATGTACTAAATGGTGTAAAACAATGTACTAAGTATGCAACAAATGGACATACATAGCAAAAACACAATGAAATCATGTACTATAAGTGTACTAATGAACATAACAAGCATATGATATGAAAACATGGAAAGCATGAAAGTAACAAGTAAGCACATGTGTTTCACCCCAAAACGTTTGAAAAATAGTAAAAGAGGTGTCTATGTACTCACTTGAGATTGCTCAATAGTCTTTAGATAACCACCAGCAATGCTAGAAAGATCACGGAATCAAACGGCACCTAATATAGGTAACTATGTTAATAAACGGACCTAAATCGAAGGATCGGGTAAAATGTGGTTTCGTAAACCAAATGAGTATTGGAACTCATGTGATATGGTTTAACAAAGCCTACATTCTAAAATGAAACCTATCCTAAGTGCTTACGACCCGTTTAGGTAGCTTACGCTACTTTAACGCGTCGTTCGCGTAAAACGCGTTCGGACCGCCTAACTAGTCCTATGATAAGTAAAATATGCCTTAACATGTCTAATATTATTGCCTAATCAGTTTAGATGTCAAAAATTATGTTACATATGCTTAAAATGAATTTTGGCGTAAAAAGGGCATTTTGGTCATTTTCCTAAGTCATATAAACTACCTATCATACAACTAACTAAACGAAGTGACCATAAGGTATAACCTCGGAAGGTTATTCCCTATATAACTATGGTCACCTAATGTGTTTGGTCGGATCCTAATGATCGACCAAATGGGTCGGGTTCGAAAGTATAACCGGTTGTTTAGACCGCTTACCTTACGACACTACATAAGCACTAAACCTAAAGTGACGAGCTAAACATGTTAAACATGTTTAACGAAGTTTGAAAATAGGTTTGGTATCAAAACAAAGGGTCTTGATACCTAAAAGTAGTTTGGTTACAAAATACATAAGAATACGCATTTTGGCCGAAACTACGACTCGTCACTAAGCCTAGATAACGTGGTAATCAGTAGGTATAGTCACAAGAGACTAAAACCATCGTGATTACGCTCACGTTATGAAGTTCAAATGAACTTCGTGTTGACCATAAACTGGTCAATGCAGAAAGTCAAACAAAGTTTGACTTTCACGCTTAAAACGCGTAAAAGAACGAAAGAATACTTACAACGGGTCCAAGAATGGAAGTTTTGATCTAATAATTCCCAGGTATGAAGGTTTTATCCTTCAACTTAGGGAAAAATCTGATCAAATGTGGGTTTCAAGTGCAAAGGGGGTGGGGTATTTATAGTTTTCGGAGAGCCGTTAAGATCGTTCATCGAAAACCGAGCTTTGATCTCCACCGTACACATCATACCCACTGATTTGAATACCATGGGCACCTCCAAAAGAGCCCATAGGATCATAAAAACCATTTGCAAGTGACCAAAACAGCTGGAACAGCTGGCAACAGCTGGAAAATGAATTCTGCTGAACTGGGACATGGATACGGACCGCATCCATAAGTCCATACGGTCCTGCAGACCAGCAACTTTCACAAAAAGTCAGTTTTGGTCCCTGTGTGCGTATTGATGTGTTTTGGCACTTCTAACACCCGTCAAACCCATTTTCAAGCTCCATAATGATAATAAAACATAGGGAACTTAAAATATGCTCAAAAATATGTCGGATGTCAGTTCGTTTGGCCGTACGGTTGCGTTGTTCGGTTAATTACGATGGAAGTCGTAACGGACGCGAAAACGATCCAAATTGCGAAACGAATGAAGTTTTATTATGCCAATCACTAAAATAAAATGTTTTAATGATTACAAAATTTTTGGATGTTCGGATGTATTCAGAACGTAAGATATGTGCGAAAATGCAAACTTATGAACTTTTTGATGCTTTTAGTCCCTGAATGACCAAAAAGTTTATTTTAGCACACCGAACCCCTCAAAGCCTATTTCTAAGCTATGTAAAGGATATTTATGGTATGTTTAACTTATGATCAGGTTCCGGTTCCGGAATGTCCGTTACAGTACGAATCGGCATACTTTCGCAGTTTGTCGAATTTAGTCCCTATAAGCGAATAAACTTGATTTTGCCATACCAAAGCCTTCAAAACTTATTTCTAAGTTATGTAAAGGTTATTTAAGGTATGTTAAGCATATGATGATGTTCCGGGGTGTTTTTCACGTTAAACTGATTACGTTTACGCACCAGTTTGCGTAAAACTCTCCAGAAAGCGATATAGAGTTTGAAATTGAACAAAAACCAAAACATGAAAAATGTCAAACATAAACAAACAAATATTGGGATCAAATAACATTGTTTTATTGATAACTGAACTGTTTACAATGATTACAGACACATGTGTCACAGTAATAATACTTTGCTAACCGTCTATAAGCCAACTTTATCTCCTCATCATCAGCATCTCCTTCAAATTCTGTACAACCACATTTTATACAGAATCAAACATATTATCGACAACATGTAGAATAAAATTACTTTCATTATGAGAAGAAATAGATTGAAGATAAGACGACAGCAAAGATAATACACGAACGCTTGCGGGCTATGTCGGTCATTCAAACGAGTTAATAAATTTTATGAACAAGGTTACAGAAGTGGGATTCAAATAAGCAAATTGGGTTGCAAATGGAACTGACTTGAATGGTGCGGTGGTGGTCACGGTGGAGTTGCGCGGTGACAGAGCTAGAGCAACAGTGGCGAAGTGGTGCGGCGTGACAGAATGCACCGCGAAACCATGGGGTACGGGTTCGAGAGGAACACAGGGAACCAAAATCTAAAGGCCGATGGAGGATAATCCTTCGTGACCTTGATTGCAAAGAATTTAAATTGTTTGATAATTGAGAACTTTATTCCAAATCTACCAATTAGTTTGGAGATGATAACAATTGAAGTATAGATAACAACTTAGCAATAGGTGTGAACGAGGAAAACGGCAATGGAATTTGACAAGTCAGCCTATTTGTTTTCCTTTCTTTTATACCCAAATGAAACACTTAGACTATGGGGTATGGGGCTTGGGTTGGGGTATGGCCCTTGGAGCTTGGGTTTGAAGCCGGGCGTGGGGCGGGCTAGCGATCCGATGTGGCGGCCTCCTATTCGCTTTGTTGGCCTTAAATTTTCTGTATTTTTTAATAACCTACCAACCCACGTGGTGCACCCATGCCCCGCCATACCCCACAGACACGTCACTCGGCGGTGGGGGGCTCGAACTCCACGTGTCAACTCATGCCCCCAACCCAACCCCATCATACCCCACGGTCTTAATGCATTTTTCTGATATAATAAGTGCCATAAATTCCATCAGTTATTTGATGAATTATTTTGCAAATTAGGTAGTGGTGGAGTGGTTATTTAATGGAAGTTATTATCTTTCTTCATATTTAATTGAAATTATGAGTGTTGAAAGGGTTTCAATTAATCGAATAACTAGTGTCATTCTGAATTTAATTATGAGACATAAATGGGCATGGATTCAAAGGATCAAATGTATAAATTGCCCTCAAAGTGTCTTAAAACTTTGGACAATGTCCTAGTTTCCCCCCTTTAAAAGGGCTTGCTTCATTTGTACGTGGTGCTTCAAGATTTGTACCTACGGCAAAATTACGAAAAGGGGAAAACCCAGTTCTTTAATAAGGTATTATAGATAGATATATTTTTTTTGAACGGTTGAATTTCATGATAATAGAACAGGGCCAGCATATGCTGTAAAACCCAAGAAAAAATACATAACAAAAATAGAAAAATATCTCCCCCTCCCCTTATATATGCTTACATTACAATATCTCTAATATTAAAATCCACCCATCTCTCCCACACAATATTATTAAACTTTGATCTAGCTTTTAACCATAAAAATGTGTCAGCCTTTATTTCTTCTACTACTTTCCACCCACATTTTGGATGCCCTTAAATTCTTTGTCGTTTCTTGCCCTCCAAATGTGCCACATAGTTGTTTGGAACACAACTTTGATTATTTTCTTCCAAACGGGTGATCCTGATTGTTTGTCAATACACTCCAAAGCTTCCACGGTTGAGTTAAGTGGTAAGTTTATAGGAAGTTTCGTCCAGGCTAGTATGTTCCACCATACAAATTTCGCCATCGTGCATGTGATGAGTAGGTGGTCAACTATTTCTTCAAAAGCTTCACATCTCGGGCACAACTGGTGTTGTAGTCCGACACATCTCTTTAGTAATTCGGCCTTCGCTGGAATTCTTCCCATGCATGCCCTCCAACAAAAATAATTGAACTTCGGAGATGTCCATCTGATCCAATGCTTCCATTCTTCGTTACTCTCTGCTGATGCGCTCTTCTCTAGTAGGTCTCTCAATCCCGTAACCGAAAAACCATCCTTATATGCTTTCCAAGTCCAACGATTTGCATCTGCACTAAACTTGAAACTATATAAGACTCTTGACAAATTTATCCATTCAGCCCACTCAATATCGTTATCAAGGGTCCAGCTAAGGCACCATTGGTCTTCCGTCTCCAACCTATTAACACAATCTGCAATTTTTATGTATTTATTTTTTGCAATTCTATACAGCTCAGGGTATTGTTCTTTTAATGTTCTTCCCCCACCCAGATGTCTGTCCAAAATCTGATCTCTGTTCCTGTACCAACTACTGCCTTGAAGTTATCTTTCATATTTACCCCTGCTTCTGTCAGCTCCTTCTCTATTGATATAATATCTTTCCATGTGCCAGAGTATTTTTTATTTAATGGGAAACTCTTGATTGATCTTTTGCTTTCGTGGATGGATTTGACGACTCTTGCCCATAACGTGTTGGAGTTTTCTTCGTATTTCCACCACCACTTTGCCAATAAAGCTAAGTTTGCCCTCCGAAGGTCCCCTATACCCATACTTCCTAGGTTTTACCATTTTAATCCATGAGATCCATCTAATTTTATTTCTGCCATCTTTTCTACCCCAGACAAAATCTATTCTAATGGTGTCGAGAGCTTTGATCACTTTCTTCGGTGCGAGATACATCGAAAAGAAATAGTTAGGTAAGGCCCCCATGACTGCCTTTGCCAAAATTATCCTTCCTGCAAAAGATAGATACTTTGCCTTCCAAGCAGATAATTTACCATTAAACTTATCAATTATAGGTTTCCAATATTTTACTCTCTTCATATTAGCCCCAACCGGTAACCCTAGAAACCCGAAAGGAAAAGAGCCCACTTTATATTTCAACATACTTGCCATATTGTCTACATCACGCTCCCCAACCCCAATCCCAAATATGCATGATTTATTTAAATTTACTTTTAAACCCCGAACATAAAAAAAGCATCTCAAAAGACGGTTCAAATTTTTTATATTTTCCTCTGACCATTCCCCCATGAACACCACATCATCTGCATAGCAGAGATATGACAAACACGGCCCATTATTTGGTAATTTTACCCCTTTGAAAACTCCCCTTACGCCTGCCCTATGCATAAAAATATCCAAGGCCTCCATGGCAAGAATAAATAAGAAGGAGAAAGTGGGTCACCTTGTCGGAGCCCTCTTTGCAGTTGAAACTCTGATGTAGGGGACCCATTTACCAAAACTGACGCCCAACTTAATTTTAAGCTTGCTCCAATCCATTTCCTCCTAATCATTGGAAAGTTCATCGCTTTAAGGTTTGACAGTAAGAACTTCCAATTTATAGAGTCATAAGCCTTTTCGAAATTACTTTAAAGATGAAAGTGTTTTGTTTACTTTTCTTGGCCCATGAAATGACTTCGTTGATTATTAGAGGCCCATCTAGGATTGACCTCCCTTCCACAAAAGCTGTTTGTACTGGCGCAATCAAGGACGGGAGAACAAGCTTGATTCTGAAGGCAAGAGTCTTAGCAATAACCTTGTAGATTACTCCTATGAGTGAGATTGGTCTATATTCGTTCACTGACTTGGGATCTCTCACCTTAGGGATTAGAGGTATAAACGAAGCATTGCATCCCCTATCAATATACGCCTGCTCATGAAATTCATTAAGTAAATCTACAAAGATCTGTTCCATATCTTTCCAGAATTTCTTAATAAATTTAAAAGTGAACCCGTCTGGTCCTGGCGCCTTATCATTCCTGCATGCCCATACTGCCCTTTTACTTCTTCTTTTGTAAATTTTCAGATTAGCCCCGACGCTTGTTCTTCAGAAAGCCTTCTAAATCCCCTTCCATCAATACTTGGTCTTTTATTCACAGGTTCGGTGAACCGTTCAGCAAACCACCTCTTTGTTTCTTTTTTTAAATGACATTCGGGCCAATCACCACCATCCCTTCTACCCTTAGCATGTTAATCCTATTTCTTGCTTTCCTACAGTTGATCAAACTATGAAAAAACTTAAAGTTAACATCCCCCAGTTTTGCCCATCTAAATTTGGCCCTTTGTTTCAGTTACGCAAGTCTTCTCTTCTCATACGTCTTGACCCTCCACTTACCTTGAATTCTCTTTTCTTTTTCCTCCCTAGTTAGTCTTTTTTCTTCTGCCACCTTTTCTATTTTCTCCACTTCATCCTTTGCTTCAATGAACTCTTTTTCCTCGAATGTTTTTTGAAGATTTCCTCCAATCCTTTACCTTAATTTTTAGTGCTTTCAAAAGATGAGCCACCTCCTTCATTTTGTTTTCCCCTGCTATGCGTTTTGATATCGCTTCCTGAACTACACCCGCAAAATCTTCCACTTCTAGCCAACCATTGTAGAATCTAAACAATATGGACCCAAAGTCAACTTTAGAGCATGATAGTAGTAGGGGGCTATGGTCCGATGTAACACCTCGTGTTTCAAAAGTCAATGTCAAGATTGAAGTCAAAGGAAGAAAAGATTGCTAATTGCGATCTGTCACTCCTTGCTCAACTACTGTTTTGACTTCTTTGACTTGTAATCAAATCTATTATTTATTTGCTTTAGTTGTATTATGTGGAGTATCTATTAATAATCAAAGTTTAATCGCTATTTAATCGCATGTTTATCGTTAAGCGACTTATCGCTAATCGCCATCGCATATCGCAACTCGAATTATGTGTTCTTGATATTGTTTTACGTGTGTGTGCTATTTATGTGTTACTTGTGCATGTTATGTTTATGTTGAGGTGTTAATCGCAATCTATCGTATCGCAATCGAATCGCAAATGCTAAACACAAGTTAATTATAGTGATTGTATGTTAGATATAGTAGTTATTTTATTTGTGTAACTAATGGGTAATACTATCGCATCGCTCACTCGAATCGCATCGCAACACTCAACACGCGAATCGAAACAACAAAACTCGTCGCGCCGGACAACAGGATCGAGTGGCCAACCGATCGAGTGGCCATCCGATCGGAATGCCATCCGATCGGATTGCCATCCGATCGGATTGTCATCCGATCGAGTTGCCACCCGATCGGGCTGCCACCCGATCGACCCGACACTTCACCACTTTCCTTTTTGGGAAACCCTATAAATACCCACCTATCACATCATTTGTGATGTGACAGCTCCTGACTCGAACCAGCCGCACTCAAGCCCTCATTTCTCTCGATTTCTCTCAATTCTTAACTAAATCTTGTACTTATATGATCTACACACACTCCTTCATCATTTTCACCTTTGAATCTTAACTTTTAACCATGAAATCACCGGATTTGAGGTGTTCTAGGGTGATGTCATCATGAAGTTCTTATGAACTTCAATGTTTGGCTTCATTCCACCAAGAACAACTTAGATCTGAAGGATTTTCACAAGATTAAACAATGTTTTCGCATAGATCTACACTTATTGATGGTTAAAAGGATTGAAAGAAGGTTTTCCAACTTTCTTTCAACTCTTTTACACTCAATGCACTCAAAACCGATAGAATCAGAGCTCGTTCTGATCTTCTACTCTTTCTTAGTGATGGGTCAGCTCAAGATCTGAATTCTATCTGAGAGATAGCTGATTTCGGGTTTGAATATGAACAACCGTCTCGAACCATGAACCGGTCAGACTAGGGTGGTTCCTGTTCGATCGGATCACTTGGGTCGAGATGGGGTTTCTATTGTTTAAGCAAGATATCATAACGTCTCGTTCAAAACTGCAAAACTTAAACAAAAACAAGAGTCAAGACGATCAGGTCGTTGGGACGGATTGCCGTCCGACCGGATTGCCGTCCGACCGGATTGCCATCCGATCGACCGGCTATCCGATCAGGTTGCTTTAGTTCCACACTTGAATTTTTTATTCAAAATTTCAAGGTCTGGACGTCGAACGGATTGCCGTCCGATCGAATTGCCATCCGATCGAATGACCATCCGATCATGTGACGTTTGGGACTTGGTACTTGATCAATTTTCAACATGTTCAATGCATACGGATTACCACCCGATCGGATAGTTATCCGATCGAGTGACCGTCCCGCTGTGAACTTGTTCTCAACTGAGAAGCCTCGCCAATCGGATCACCGTCCAATCGGATCGTCGTCCGATCGACCGACCTGAAGGGCAGAGATACTTCTCTATATTCAAAATCCTAAAACGAAAACTTCAAAGGACAAGCCATCATACACAAACACATCCTTACCAAACGAGGCGTCAATCCAATCGAATGGCCATCCGATCGGATGACCATCCGAACGGATTGACATCCGATCGACTGGCCATCCGATCGGATTGCCATCTGATCGGGTTACCATCCGATACTTGGTACTTTTGCATCGTTTTACACGCTGCTCATCGTTTATGCTATCGTTAACTGTTCAGGCTAATCTCTCAGCACTCCCTTCAATCCAAGAGAGTGTTTATTTGTTAAACATAATCTGTGAGTATACTCAATCCCTTTTTGGTTTATGCACTTTTGGGTGTTACATATGTTACTTATTCTAAATCACATCGATCACACAACGCAAACACTATTTATACACTGACCGTTAACGCATGTTATACGTGACTCGATGAATGCCTGTATGTTATGTTTACACATTGATTGCTATCTACCTGCCTTAGCAATGATAGTACTATAGTTTGGACTCAGCACCTGTTCACTCAGGGGTTGTTAAGGACAATATTTCACGTGTTTGTAGTGGTGAACATGTGATGCGCACTTGCTACTCGCAGTCAACTCTCAGTCATTGGTATTGATAGGATCTTTGTCGATAACTTACATGCTTCACATTATACGTTGTACATGCTGGTTATGCGTAAACGATTTCGAACTCTATTATATTATCAAACTTGTATGCTCACCTTTACACTATGTGTATTGACCTTTATTTTAACGTATGTGACAGGTGCTTAAGATGCTAGGGATTGCTGCGCTTTGATGAATCAAGCTAGGGGTCTAGTTATGTCACGCTTAAATCAGAGTCGTCGGAGCAGTATTTGTTTATGAGACAATTATTTGTAATAACTGTTTTATTTGGATATGTTGTGGTATGGGACATGACGTTTAAATTATCTGGTAATGAATAGTTGTTATGGATACTCATGGACAATCTGTTTTGCTTAGTGCCATGCCCTGATGTTTCCGCCATCAGTCGGGGTGTAACAGATTGGTATCAGAGCCATAACTATTGGGAATTAGGCAAGACTCGACCTAGTCCGGGTCGATGTCTTAGAATGACCTAGTCTATAGTCTAAGTACCAACAGACCGACTTGTGCATGCCCAGTAGGGGTTTTGCACGAGCTTACTCGCTATTTCTCGCTCGAACTCGTTGTACACTACACACTTGCGCGAACATCGCATACTACAGTTCCACGCAAGATTTGCCTTTCCTAAGGCTGATTACACACACAAACAAATGATCTGGTTAAGATTAGGTGTGCAAACCGCAAACTCTCGACCAGATTACTCGTTCAAATTTATATTTTACTATAAACAAGAGAATCTGCGTTGAGACAGGAGTGAAATCCATACCTCAACGGGAGTCTCACCCTGCATCTACTAAAAAGATTGTCTTAGCCGAGTTGTTAAGTTAGGGGTGAGACCCGCACCTTAACGACACGCCCTACTCATTATAAATTTTTACAAAACTCTCACCAAGGTCTCGACGGACTCCAACGACTTGGGTCACACTGTAACTTGAAGGATGTGTGCCGATCGCTCAAATCGAAGCTAGAGCACAGTCCCGAAGGCCAAAGTGTGCACTTAAAGTCCTTGTGAATAGTCGAATCACTTTGGGTAGTCAATGTCTCGCACCCAGACAATCTATCCTTGAATTTTATGTGTTTCGATTCTGGATTTGCTACTGCCAACTCTGCGATTTATCGGTTTTATATGAATTTTGTGTGATTTTATGTGTTTACTTGTTCGATTTTGGTAATTTACACGCTTTTCGCTTCTCGCTTTCGATCGACACACACAACTCGCACTCCAACTTGATGATACGCACTCGCAACCCTCGATCGCTTTTGCAACTTTGGTTAATAAAGGAACACATCCATCATAGGAAGGTCAATACGTGCTATGAAGGATAGGGAATACGTGCAACATATAGTAAGGTTTCTGTGTTCTGACGGCCTTATGTGCTTCTGTGCCTTACGTGATTATGTGCCTATGTCTTTATGAGCTTATGTGATTCTGTGTTTATGTGACTACGTGTTGCTGAGCTTTATGGTGAATCGCTAGACTATAGTAGGAATGATCGAATAGTGTTTTGAATCCTATGGTGTTGTCTGCTGCAGACAATGCCGTCATCTGGATCCCTACACTCATGAGCTGCTAGGCGTAAGCACGCCGACAAGAGACTCGCCTCTCTCGTCGCAAGTCAAATCGTCAAAGTCATCCCTTAGATCGTGAGTGAAATAAACGAGAATGCGAGCAAATCTTCTGAAGAGTCCTAAACTGATTCGCCAAGAGCTGCCTTTAGCTTCAAGCAGTTCAAAGCCTGCGGCCCGAAAGATTTTACCGGTGAAGATGGTCCTACAGCCATGTTCCAATGGTTTGATTCTATCGAAGTCACCCTGTGCCAGAGTGGCTGTCCTGAAAATCTCCGCACTCTGAACGCAACTGGCGTCTTCCAATCCCGCGCTTTAGACTGGTGGACGGCTGAGAGAAACAAACGCAGAAATGATGCAGCTTACGGGCTAACATGGGATGAGTTGAAGGACATGATGATGCAAGAGTTCTGCCCTCCCCATGAGAGCCAAAAGTTGGAGGATGAATTCTGGCACATTAAGCAGAAAGATGGTGACAACGCTGGTTTGACTGCGCACTTCAAGTAGTTGAGTATAATCTGCCCGGACCAAGTCAAGACGCCCGAAATCGCCATCAAGAAGTATATCCGTGCTCTTCCGGATTGCGTGGCTGATTTCGTTCAAGCTGCAAAGACGACAACGATTGAAGAAACCCACTTGCTCGCTGCTAAGATCAACGACAAGCGAGTCAAGTCTGGTGTCTGGGATAAAGCTCCCAAGAATCTGCATCAAGCTACTACTGCTTCAACCGCTGAAACCGCCGCCGCTCCTCAATCATCCAAGCTCTCGAGATGCAAGAGAAAGAACAACAGCAGTTCCAGCAACAAGAACTGCGCTATAACCAATGCCGCCCCGCTCCAATTAGTTCCAGCTCCTCAGCAACATCAACACTGCCAAGTAGTGGCCCCGGTTACCAACGCACCGCCGGCAAAGCGTGCGTATACTGGACCTCACCCGGCTTGCCCTACTTGCACCTATCACCACCCTATGGGAATCGCTTGCAGATACTGTGCGCATTGCAACATGTACGGCCATTTCACGGCCAACTGCCGTACAGGTCCACGTCAAAACCCTACTCCAACACAAGGTCAAGCTCCTGGTCAACAAGCTCTACTTACTACTCCTCAAGGCCATCAAGCGGCTCATGCACCCGCGGTCAATGCTAGAGCTTGCTATGCGTCTGGTGATCCCAACCACTTCGCCAACATGTGCCTGAACCGAGTAGTCAAGCAAGAGCTACAACAACAGCAGCCCCAACAGTAGCCTCAGCAACAGCAACAATAACCAGCAGCCCGCGGACGTGCATTCAACATTAATGCTCGCCAGGCTCGAGCGGACAACAATGTGGTCAATGGTACGTTCCTTGTGAATGGTATATATGCTACGTATTTATTTGATACTGTAGCAGATAACTGTTTTGTATCGTTTGAATTTGAAAAGCTCCTCAATCGTAAGCGCGCACATCTCCCCTCGACGTTCGATGTTGAAGTTGCCACCGGAAGAACCGTCGCCGTCAATTCTGTTCTCCGTGATTGTACTCTCGAACTCAACAATCACATCTTCCCTATCGACCTTATTCCGATGCAGCTCAGTAGTTTTGACGTCATAGTAGGCATAGACTTTCTTCGTGAAAACCATGCTGAAGTTGTTTGCTTCGATAAGATGATTCGATTCTCGCTCGCTAATGGTGATCAATTATGTGTTTTCGGAGAAGTCGCGTCGAAGAAACTCCAACTCATGTCGTGTGTCCAGGCTAACAAGTATCTCCGCAAGGAATACCAAGCTTTCTTGGCACACATCGTAGTAGCGGAGAAGGAAAAGAAAGGAAATCCAGAGGTGAAAGACGTTCCCGTTGTTTGTGAATTTCCCAACATTTTCCCAGATGATCTACCCGGTTTACCGCCCGCTCGTGATATCGACCTCATTCCTGGAGCAAACCCTGTTGCTAAAGTGCCGTATCGTCTCGCTCCTTCTGAAATGCGCGAACTCTCGAGTCAGCTCCAGGAACTTCTTGATAAAGGCTTTATTTGCCCTAGCACCTCTCCATGGGGCGCGCCTGTCCTTTTCGTCAAAAAGAAGGATGGTTCATTCCGGATGTGCATCGACTATAGGGAATTGAATAAGTTGACAATCAAGAATCACTATCCCTTGCCTCGAATCGATGATTTATTTGATCAGTTACAAGGTGCTACATGCTTTTCCAAGATCGATCTATGTTCAGGCTACCACCAGCTACGTATTCAAGAGGAGGATATTCCCAAAACCGCTTTTCGAACCCTCTATGGTCATTTTGAGTTCATTGGCATGCCTTTTGGTTTGATTAACACTCCTGCAGTCTTCATGGATCTAATGAATTGAGTGTGCAAACCCTTCCTCGACCGTTTCATAATCGTATTCATCGACGATATCCTGATCGATTCCAAATCAAAAGTCGAACACTCGCAGCATCTACGTTTGGTTCTTGAGTTACTCCAGGGAAACCGTCTCTACGCCAAATTCTCCAAGTGTGAATTCTGGCTGGAGGAGGTCCAATTCTTGGGTCACATTGTCAATAGTCAAGGTATCCACGTTGACCCTACGAAGATCGAAGCTGTTAAGAGTTGGGTTACACCCAAGAATCCGTCTGAAGTCCGTTCTTTTCTCGGACTGGCAGGCTATTACGCCATTTTATCAAAGGTTTTTCTAAGATCGTTGTACCGCTTACCTCTCTTACGAATAAGGATAAACCTTTTGTTTGGGGAACTAAACAGGAGGAAGCCTTTTAAACTCTCAAAGCTATGCTTTGCAATGCTCCCGTGCTCTCATTCCCCGATGGAAACGACAACTTCGTAGTTTACTTCGATGCCTCAAACCTTGGCCTTGGTTGTGTTCTCATGCAACGGGATAAGGTTATCGCGTACGCTTCTCGGCAGCTCAAGATCCACAAGAAGAACTACACCACACACGACCTCGAGCTTGGCGCGGTTGTTTTTGCGTTAAAAATTTGGTGATACTACCTTTACGGTACTAAGTGTACGATCTTCACCGATCATAGGAGCCTACAACATATCTTTGACCAGAAGGAACTGAACATGCGTCAACGCCGGTGGGTAGAACTACTCAACGATTACGACTGGGAGATTCGTTACCATCCAGGCAAAGCAAATGTCGTTGCCAAAGCTATCAGTCGACGAAGCTACTTGCTTAGCGCTCGTAATTCCCAAGGCCAGTTTAATCTCGAAGCTCTTATCCGTGACGCGCAACATGCTTGTTTTACCGAGCGAACTCTGAAGAAGGAAAGAATTCTAAACGATGGCGCCCAACTCGAGAATAAATCGAATGGTATCTTTCATTATTTGGACCGAATTTGGATTCCCAAGCATACGAACTTGTGACAACTTCTGATGGACGAAGCCCACAAATCTCGATATTCTATTCATCCTGGTGCCGACAAGATGTACCAGGACATGCGTTAAAAGTACTAGTGGCCGGGCATGAAGAAGGATATCACTATCTATGTTTCGAAATGCCTGACCTGTTCCAAGGTCAAGGCTGAGCATTAAAGACCCTCTGGTTTACTCGTTCAACCCGAGATCCCGATGTGGAAATGGGCGAGTATAGCCATGGACTTCAAAACGAAACTCCCGCGCACTCAATTTGGTCATGATAGCATTTGGGTTGTGGTTGACCGTCTGACCAAGTCAGCTCACCTCCTGCCGATACGAGAAGACTTTATGTCACACCCCCAAAATACCACCTGCGGAAACCCCCGCGAGGCGTGTGACGTATCAGGATCTAGCCACCAATCACATTGAACTTATAAAGATATTTCAAATAAAACTTTCATTTATAAATATAAGTATTACAACACAAGATCTATTATCCAGCGGAAGCATATTACATTTTGTTATGAGTTTCATAAAGCAGGTGTATAAAAACCATCACACTTGTCTTGTGATTCATTGCAACTTGACCCATGACCACTCCAGCATCCCAGACAGCAAGTTCCAATAACATGTACCTAAAGGCCTGCAAGCATGCAGAAAAACGTGTATCAGACAGCGCTGGTGAGTTCACTGATTTGTTAAACCGTTCGTTACCGATTACTGATTCATGTTATGTTATGCTGTATTATGTTAAACCCTTCTCCAATGCTCTATCAAACATTGGTCATGATTTAAAGTTATTAGTTCAAGCCCGTCCTATCCAGGTACGTCGTGAGGGTGCCAAACCTAATAGCGCTATCAACTAATAACCCTGTTGCCCTACAAGCAACAACCCGGTAGTATGATGGGACTTAAGTGATAGAGAGTGAGTGTATTATCCAACCATAACGTTTACTGAAAACCGTTGCATATCCCCTGCAAGGATAGCGTTGTGAAATCCGCCACACATCCCCTACTAGGATATGGGTATTTGAAAACCGCCTCATATCCCCTACAAGGATATGGGTTTACGAAAATCCATTTACAAGTTTTATCAGTTTGATTGTCCCCACTGGACGCATGCTTGTTTTGAGAGAAGTGAACTCACCTTGGTTTGCTCGGTAAGATTAATTACTTGCTTATCGTTGGATACCCCAAACCCTAATATGGTTCCAATGACAGTCAGTTTCGTTTACACAGAAATCACATATCCTTTATATATATAATCTACAAGTGGTAAGCAAGTATGGCACATATTATCACACAAGTTGTAATGAGTATTCGGGCCATATGTATTTTCACATTACAAGTTCTTATATCATACCCTATCACATGTCAAGTGGTTCGGTTCGCATCCAAGTGAACATGTTAATTGTGACAAGAAATCATGCAACATATTTCAGTCGATTATCTTCATGTAATCATCTAGCAAGTATTTCGGCCTCACACAAGTTTGTTATAAATATGCGGCCCATTGCTCAAATAATTAGTTAACAGTCTATTACACAATTCTAATAAATGTGCGGCCCATACTTCCTGTTCGACCCAAACAACACTACCCGATCCAACAACCTGTCCCTTAACCCATTAACATATCCAGGCCCACATAATGACGTTTTAACCATCAAGAAGGTGTAAAATCAAATAACCTTTTGTTTCTTAATCTTTATTCAGCATAACTATTATTCTATTTTGTTACAAAATCAACAACAACAACAAACCTGATTCGAGACCACCTGTACAACAAAACCCCACCCTCAAACAATCAGTTCATCAATCCGTTAATCCCACACCTAATAATCATTAAGTAACCTGCATTCATGCGTTGATCCCTTTTAAACAACATTGTTTTCTATCCTAAAACACCTAACAATTTCCATACAAACATCATGCTTACACAGGTCTACTTAATGAGTTTACATCTCAATCATTACAGAGACGAAACATCAGGTTGTTTCATCGTGGAGATGGGTGTGGCGAAACACCATGTTTTGTCGTGAAGGTGTGTGTGGCGAAACACCATGATTCGAAAGAACCCTAATGTTACATATCACCAAGTCTACTTAGAAACAAGCCTAGAATATCATCGAGTTGATCCTGATCACGTAAACACCAAGATTAATTCAACCATATATACAAGATCACTATCACCAGGTTATGCCTACCAAAGAAACTAATCACGTCCAAGATCAGTCACATGAAACACGAGACCATAACAACACTTAAATCACGATCAATATATTGATTTATCAAAGATCAATAACAATTAAACGAAGATGATACACTAACCGAAGGTTGAATGTGCAAGCGTGCCTAGACAACGAGGAGGATAGCTACGGACATGCTTCTGCCGTCGAGCAATACGAGAAGGATGAGGGGGGTTAGGGTTTGCAATGGGTTATGTGTTGAAACACATAATTTACGTATACATAGAGAAAAGGAGGGGCTGGGCCGAGTTTCATTACAATGGTGGATTGGGCCGAGAAGTAGTAAGCCCGGTGAAAAACTTCAAAGAGGTTAGGCCGAGTTCGCTTACAAGTGATGGCGGCCCAATAGCATTTGTAACCGGGTTAATGTAGTTCAAGGATTGCGGCCCATCATAACCCTAAGGTACCTAAAGTGGCCCACTAAACACGCAAACATACTCAATCACGTTTTTCATTCAGCACGTTAATTAAAGTCATGCGTGTATAAAAATTCTATCGTCGTAAAGGACGTAAAAGAGAAATAATGAGGAAACAGGATCACGCGGCTAAAAGACACTGACCTTGAAAGTGTGGGTTGTCACATCATCCCCAACTTGAAAGAAATTCGTCCCGAAATTTGATAAGTAAGCACAGAGAAGTGAAATGATGAATCAAGCTTGCTGCTGATTTTCCTCAGGTGCCACATCATCCCCAACTTGAAGCGGAATTTCGTCCCGAAATTCACTAGTTTCACCAGAATTGGATTGACCATTGGGGAAAAGGTGAGGATATTAGAGCTTCATCTGATCTTCGCGCTCCCACATGAATTCCGGTCCACGTCTTGAGTTCCAACGAACACTCACGATTTGAAATTCGACTATGTTAACAAACCTTGGCGTCCTGGTCCATGATTCCAGTAGATTCCTCAACAACTATAACTTGTCATTAACCTCAGACTCTAATAAGGGTATCACAAGCGTTTCATCGGTCAAACATTGCCTTAGATTCGAGACATAAATGGCATTGTGTACGTTACCCAATTCGTCGGGCAACTTGAGTTTGTAGGCCACGTGACCAATTCTTTCCAGAATTCTGAATGACTCAACGTAACATAAATTAAGCTTGCCACGCTTCCCAGCGTACCACACCCTCCCAGTGTTACACTTTCAACATGATACGATCGCCTACAGCGAACTCCCAGTGTTTCTTTAGCTTATCAACTTTCCTGACGGTTACGCGTTGCCGCCAACGATTTCCGATCCAAGCAATCTTTCCTAGGGTTTCGAGTACAAGTCCTGGACCTGTGGTCAGGTTGTCACCTACCTTAATCCAACAAGGAAATTAATGTTACTGTCCATGCAATGCTTCAACCAGAGTTGTCTGAACCCTAGAATGGTAACTGTTGCGGTAAAGCTTAACCGAAGGTAGGTGTCCTTCCAATTTTACTAAGTCAATCACACACATGCTCGCTGCATGTCTTCAATTGTCAGGATGGTGCATTTACTCTAACCTTTTGTCCTACGGTGATAAGCAATGCTCATGTCTAGACGTGAGTCGAGGGTGTTGTGTTTTGTCCACCATAAATCAGGTATAGTTCAAAATTGGAGGTAACAGGAGTTGGCACCTCGTGCCTAAAAGCCGCCTCTCCCAGAGGAATATTCACAAACTGTGACGACTCGTCAATGTCCTTGATTGCAATAAAGTGCGTTGGTTACGTAAGACAATCAACGATCACCCAGGTGTTACTGTTTCTATTTCGATGCTTCTGGTTGCTGATACTCCACCTTGACTTTCCCACAAGTCAAACATCATTCACATACATTGCCAGGTGGGCCTTCTTGCCCGACCACCAATACAAGGTTTATAGATCCTCATATCTCTTATCGAAATCTAGACGACTAGAATATCGAAGCCGGTGTGCTTTGCTCAACACAAGTTCCCTAAAGTTGCCATATAATGAGGTCCACACTCGTTCCTTGAGGTAGCAAATATCGTCCCTCCTGCCAAAGGTTGCTTCTCCATGCCCCACATGGGTTTAACTTGAAAATTCTCTTCCTTCTATTCTCCAGTTTGAACAGAGCGAGTTCGATCAGGTAGGTTAGAGTCGATGGTGTGTTGCGAGGCTCGTACACGTCTAGGTTTCGCAGTCGAAATCATTCGATGGTTCCATCCAGCGATGTCATTACACGTTTTAGCTCTTCGAAACAATGGTACACAGGAGTCCCTTGTGATCGGTCTAAGTAGTGCATCTTGTACCGTCCAAGTAATGCCTCCAACTTAAATCCAAGACCATGGTTTCCACCCCAGGTTGTGAGTCGTGCAATCCTTCTTGTTACTCCACCACGTAATCCATCACCTTCTCGGGTTGCATCGGCGTGTAACTGGGACTCTGATTCGAACCATCATGGTATATCAATAGATCACCCATACACTCGAGTAAAGACGATGTTTGGTGCATTGTAATGTTGGGTTCCAAAAGCTGAAGAGACGTTCTCCTATCTTGTATCCCGAAAACACATAGCACCCCACTGTGCTAAAGAGGTTAAAGTTGTGAAATCCTCAAAAATCCTGCGATGAATCTACGATAGTATCCAGCTGGACCAAAAATTACTGTATCCTCGATAGACTCTCTGGTGCCGATCAATATCTAATAAAATGGATCCTAAGCGAGATCTGCATGTATCCCCACTGCGTTGACTACGTGACCAAGAAAGCATAATTCTCAAACCCTGAAGTCACACTTAGGTAGACTTCGCGTGGGGTTACTCCTCCCCTAGGATCTCCAAGATACAAGTGCCGTTCAGGGTGCTCCTTTCTCCTGGTAGTGATTCTAAGTGTCATCAATAAACATGGTTGATTCATGTGGTCCATAAAGGTGCTGGTGTGTTGATCAACTCAATGATCATGGTGTACAAAGTCGTAATGATCGCATGGCATTCGATATGCCGTTCTAAGAGCGCTCTCCCCTTGGACTCTCATCTGATGATAGTTCGTTCGTTAATCAATCCGCGAATGGAAGATTGTCCCTCACAACTGGTTGACAGGTTGTCAATACATAGCCGAGGCAAACGGTTCTTGACTGTCACCTGGTTGAGTCCTTGATAATCAATACACATACGCAAAAGGCTTATCTTCACGGTTAAAACTCGGGCTCCCCAAAGCGAAAAACTAGGTCTGATAAAACTCCTGTCCCACAGTTCCTGCAGTTGATTAGACAGTTCTTGCAGCCCTCCTTGTGCAAAACGGTAAGGAGTACGAGTAATCAAGGCTGCCTCTGGCGCGAGATCAATCTGAGATTCTTCCCTGCAGTTGTGGAAGTAAGCCTGAAAGTTCCTCGGGTAGCACACCGAGAATAATCATGAACTATTAGTGGATCCTCGATCCTCTTTTCCTTAGCCTTAACATCAGTAACGGTTGTAATCATAGCGGGGTAATCCCTCCTTAGACACTTCTGGGATTTCATTGCTGACATGATGCTAACCTTTACTCCACTCTGACACTTCAAAGTATAAAGCGACGCAAAATTTTCTTCCCACAGGGTATATCTATGCAATGCCCATATAACCACCCTACACAACTATTGCATCGAAACCATCAAGGATAGCAGAAGGAAGGTCGATGTCGAACAATTGTCCCACAAGGTCGAGCTTGCATCCCGACGAACATACGAGGCTTCAATTGACTTGCCATCAGCCAATTCCACAACACGTTCAGTTTCAAGAAGCATCAGGGTTAAACAGAACAAAGACGAAGCAATTAACTACCATAAATGTGTAGGCCACCATGTTGCTATATTCCTGGCGTCGCCTATGCCAGTCCTAAATGCCCTTCCATGAGCTTCATTTCCCATGTCGTTGTTCTTGTTACGAGAATTCCCAGTACTGTCGTCGTTCCCTTGATTGTTGTCGTCTTGATTTAACGACGGCCACTCCATGTCGTAGGCACTTTCATTTCCATACAGTTGGCTACCATTACTGGTACCTTGACGTTGTCGTGACTGTTGCCTCTAATGTTGTTGCTTAAAACGGAGCCCTATAATCTTTCACCAACAGGGTCCATCTTGTCACATTTCCGTGTCCCGTCCTAGGCGTTACTCATTGTGCTGGCAGCTTCACGTTTCATACCATAGTCCATGGTCATCGTTTATATCCCGATTAACTCGTAAGAGTTGACTCCCATAAGTCGCTGACTAGGGTTAAAGATCCGATTGGCGTCAAATTGCTGATGTTCGTTGTTGGAAATCAGGGTCGTCCAAATACTGAAGTCGGTAAAGTACTACACTCATCCTCTTGTCCATCGATCTAGCATGTCGATTAAGTAATACACAGTATGCTGCTAGAGTGTTGCAGAAGTGATCGCACTTCGGGATCTAAGGCGTCCGTACATTGAGTTCCAGCAAACAAAGAGGAGTGTGAGAGGTATAGACCAATCATTGGCGCTGCAACATCCAACTCAGGGAGGTTTGTATAAGCACCTAACATTCTACACAGTTCGCTAGGCGTCCAGATGGGTGCTCAGGTAATACTCGATAGCATCGAGATTCGAAAGGATTCAGAGAGGAGTGAAAAGATCACATTCAAGTAGGAGGCAATCACTGTGAGGACTCCTATAGGTTTGTTACGTTTCTCATTGATTAATTAACAGGACAGAACCCCTTTTTCACTTGTTAAGGCTCCTTGGGACTAACATGCACCCCACATTATTATTATGTGTGCAACCATAATAACATTGTGATTTGCATGTTCATCTCAGTTCCTCTTAACTCATGTCAAATGGTTCTTCAAACTCGGGTATCAAATGGAGGTTATTAAAATGATAGGATCACATGAATCCAAGGTCTATGTCATACTATCAACGCATCATAATGCAAGCAAACAATTCATGTCATTATGCTATAGTGACGAGTGTGTGTTCGTATGTTACGTCATAAACAAATGTGTACTAGTCATGTAATGTATGCATCAAGTGAGAAAGACGAACCTTGCAATCTGGAGCTGAGTGTCATGGTCGTATTCATGTTTTCAGAACTGATCGGTTATAGTCTGGTTTTACAAAAACGTTTTAAAACCAAGTTCACTATAACCAGTGGCTCTGATACCAAACTGTCACACCCCCAAAATACCACATGCAGAAACCCCCGCGAGGCGTGTGACGTACCAGGATCTAGCCACCAATCACATTGAACTTATAAAGATATTTCAAATAAAACTTTCATTTATCAACATAAGTATTACAATACAAGATCTATTATCCAGCGGAAGCATATTACATTTTGTTATGAGTTTCATAAAGCAGGTGTATAAAACCCATCAGACTTGTCTTGTGATTCAATGCAACCTGACCCATGACCACTCCAGCATCCCAGACACCAAGTTCCAACAACATGTACCTAAAGGCCTGCAAGCATGCAGAAAAACGTGTATCAGACAACGCTGGTGAGTTCACTGATTTGTTAAACCGTTCGTTACCGATTACTGATTCATGTTATGTTATGCTGTGTGATGTGTGCAAAATGCAACATATAAATTTCATCAAATGAGGCATAAAACTAACCCTTTTTTAGTACTAATGTTGGAAAAAGTGTGCTTTTGTCTTCCTTTTGTATTTTCAGGATTAAATGAGCTCAAATGAGCAAAAGAAGCAAAAAGGCAGCCAAATCTAACAAAAATACAAGAAGAGGGATAAACGTGGCATGCTCGACCCCCCGACAGCATCTTCCCAAGCAAAACAAGAATACAGAAGGCTGAACACGCCCCATGCTCAGTGAGCACGGGGGCGTGCCCAAGTGTCTGCAGAAAAGACAAAGCTGTAGAAGCTTCTATCACCCACCACGGGGGTGTGGCCAGCGGACATGGGGCCGTGGTCAACTCTAAGATTCGCAGAATCTGAGGAAATCTTGATAGTACAGATACGCTTCTGCACATAGGGTCGTGCTCAGCGGACACGGGGGCATGGTCAACTAATGCAGACAAACTGCAATTAATGAAGAAAGAGAAGGAAGGTGGACACGGGGTCATGCCCAATGGACACGGGGCCGTGCCCGAGCTGCTGTTCAGGCTATAAATAGGGGTGCTTGGCTCATTTGCAAACCATCCCTTGGCAAACCACCTCTCTCACACTACACCCACCCTCCACCACCACCACAACCCACATCCACCACCATCATCCATCATCCATCATAGAGTGTGTGTAGTAGTCTCGGGATCCAAGATTGATCGTAAGAGTTCTTGACAATCAAAGGACATGTTTGCCTAAGTCTCTTACATCACTTGGTGAAGACAAGTGTTTAGTGTAATACTTTTTATTTTTAATCTTTTCGCACTTTTTATTTGGTTATGTATTAATGACTTTAATAACTAGTTTCTTATGTTGAAGGTGATTCTTCCTTATCGTTTGTCCGTGGTGTCTTGGCATTATTTTACTGTCTATATAAAATAAAAGATTTTCACCATTCATATTTTCACGGTCTATATGGAGATATGTTGGCTACCTGGTCGGGGGTTAAGGAAACGGTTTGGTAAGAGTCTTGCCTTGTTCAGTGTATAGATCCTGCAAGGACCTGGGT